>OY728164.1:586915798-587540798 GCA_963277665.1 Viscum album | reverse complement strand
AATTGAAGGGATATTTATTTGGGATAAATTCATGAAACATGGGTATGAGGTGAGATATAATGAGTTTTGTTCGGCCATCAAGAGTCCTTCGAAGATAGAAAGACTCATGATGAAGCTTCAAGAAATTCTAGAGGACAAAGTCTGATGCGTTTTGGAGTGTGGTGAGATTAACTGTTGGGGAGATAATTGGAACAGGAACCCTCTATGCTTCCCAAGTTTCCCTAGTCTAGTTACAACCTTCAAAGAGGCCTTAAGATACACAATCCTTACCCAAATGACACTAGATCCTTGTCAGTGTTAGGATTACTCTATTATTATTTTGTTTGATGATCCAGATAGATGTATTATGAACTTTTCAAAATTGGGGTATTTCAACGACAATGAATTACGGGAATACCTACATATTCAATCCGGTACCAATGTCTGGGCTTCAATCCTCTTGTTCAAATGGATCTTAGAGAAGTTTAATTTCATTATTTGGAAAATGATGAACAATTATCTACACATGGAGGATAATATACAGACCAAAGGTATCTCGATCACATCCACATACTGGTGTAGCACCTCCCCAAGTCATGAATCATGTTGGCATCCGTTGTTCTGGAGTGATATTGTGACTGGTCCATGGAATCATTTGGAAAATTTCATAGTAATGGAAAGAGAGGGGTATTCACTTGATGAGTTCCTTTCCAAATAGTTCTAGGGGTCTGAATCCTGCGGTGATGAGACAATGCCATATAGCATGGTGTTTTTTGTAATGTGTTGGGTCATTTGGGAGGCTCACAATAATGAAAGGCATGGAAGTGATTACTTTGTATCCATTATTCAGGTGAAAAATATATCTCTAGTGTCCAAGATAGGGAGTTTCCCTTCCCAGGGTTATGCTTCTTCTTCTCTCTAAAAAATTATTCCTCCAGTGGTTATCTCAATAGAAAACAAATTTATAACCAACAGCGGGTCATGGGTTTGTTGGTCCCCTCCTGCTTCTCGAATAAAACTCAATGTGGATAATTCATGTGTAGTAGGATTCATCAGAGGTTTTGGATTGTTCAGGGATGGAAGAGGCTCAATTATTTTTGTTTTTATTTCTATCTATGGAATAGGTAACTCCCTTAGAGTGGATGTGAGGGACTTGATCAGTGGCCTCTTATTCTGAAAATTATGTAAAATTGGTCTCAAGGAAGTGGAATCTATTTCCAAAGTTATTGTTGGAATGATTCATGGAATAGAACATACCAATTGGAGGTTGGAATATATAATTTGGAAGGGGAGTGGATTACAGGATCATTGAGAGAAAGTCAGTCACACATGGAGGGAATGAAACTTCACTGTTGATTTTTTATCCAGTAATTTTTTGTCCCTGATGATACCATTAGATAGTTTTTTATAGGGTACATTACAAAGTATTGTAATCTTTTTATTTAAGGTGATTAGCTAGGACAAAATCGATTTTTTTACCGTGACTTGTTTCCCCATTTTCTCCCAATAATAATAAATTCTAATTTTCAGTTATTCACCCTCCTACAGTGTAATATGTGGGTCCTCTCCCCACTATTTGAGTGGAACCCTTATGTTGGGAAGGACATGGGTCCTTGATCGACTGTTAGAGTGGTTCCCTCTATCTAGGTTACACTTGGGTCCTCTACCTATCCAACATGTGGTACCCCCTGTGGATTCAGGTCATGGGTCATTGGCTATTATATTGGAACCTCTTACTAGGTAGAGGATTGGTCCTCTATCTTTTGTTCCAGTGTCACCCTCCACGTGGAATCAAGTCATGGGTCCTTGACTACTAAAGTGGAACCCTATATATGGGTTATGAATGGGTCATCTACTGATTATTAGAGTGGAACCCTCAAACTGGTTTGGTCATGGGTCCTCTACCTAATATGTTAGTGGCACACTCTTACCGGGACTGGACATGGGTCCTCTAGATATCTACTAAATGGGACCCTCCTGTTATACCAGGGTATGTGTCCTCTACCTATAGATTGTTCCCCTCGACTATGTGGCACAGTGGTGAGGTGTCTTATCCCTTGGAAGTTTCGGTTGGGTATACACAAGAGATTTTGGGCATCGACGATGGACTTACGGTACTGATGGAACTCTTTCTTGGGTCGGGCTGGGAGATGGAGATCCCTTTTTCCCTTAATTGGGCTCATTTGTTTTGAGAATATATATATATATATATCTCCATGTTTTTGGATTTGTAAAATACTTATTTGGGTTGAGTTTTCTATCTATCTATTGCTACCATGTCTTTTACTACTCCCCCTTTAGCTTTCAGGGTGTCCTACTGGGTAAGTATATACTAATCCATGCATGGGATTTTCCTGCATGTGTTGTATATTATGAAGATAATGAATATGTCAGTAGTGACTATGAAAGATCATAGGGTACCTAGTTCACTGGACCATATATGGTGGTCTTTCCTTGCATATCAGGATATTGAATCTCTCTTGGAACAATACTTTCCAATTTTGTCAAGTTGGTATATCTTTATGGTTGAGCATGTATTTTCCCCCTTCAATTTTTTGCTTTCACTGTCATATTGTTATACACCCTAATGTTTTTTTATTCTTGTTTTTTATTCTAGATATTACATATTTTATTTTATTATTCTTATGCACTTATGAATTTATATGGTTTAATGTGTGAGTATTGGTATATTAGTAAAAGGCCAGACATTTATAATATTCCTTTCGGCATTTTCCCCATCCCTGGCTTATGAAGGGGGTATTTGTGTAGTTACAACTCAAGCCCCATTGTGTCCGGTCATGATAAACTCATTATAATAAAAAGTTAATTCAAAAAAATTTAATATAAATTCTTATTTCTCTTCATTTTGGAATTTATTAATTTATGGATTTTTAAATTCACTATATTTTCACAAAAAAAAAATCATTGAAATTTTACCTTCAATGGCACTTATTATCATTTTTGCATAAATGATGAATGGCCTACCTATAATGATGTGAGAGTGATATTTACCTTTTCTATATTCCATATTCAGAATTTATAATTCAAATGGGAACATAAAACATTATTCACGTAGCAAAACAACTTTTAGAACACTTATTGAGTGGGATATAGTTTGGTTGGCATACAGAACAACTACTTGGGTGGGTTTGAGTACTCATATATGCAGATATGAATAAATATACTAAGTAATTACATTAATTTATGCTCCTAAATCCCATAATGCATTTAAAAATTTTAGCATACCAATAGTGTATGGGATAGAAAAGATACATGTTTCATGTAATTTTTGGGGTATTTGTGGGTTTATAAGGGTGTATAAATTTATACCATGAATAAAATTTTCAGTACTGTGAAATATTATCCACCTAGTGCACATGACCATTATTAATTTCACAAACATTTGAATATGGTGGATACTTTCTTGCAAAGGGATATAGATCTCCACTTTATTCAATGTATCTTGAATCTCTTATTCTAGTGTTTCTTCACTGATTTTCTTAGGTGGTTTGACCCTTATACGGATGGTTGGTTGGTGATTATTTGAATACTCCCTTTTAACTTTCCCTTTTTCTTTCTCTAAGGGGGTGTTTTCACTAGTGCTTTAACTTCTTTTTCCTAGGACGATTCCTAATGTATAGTGGCATATTCACTTCCATCTCTATCTTGGGATATTGATTCTTTCCTGCTTCCCAACTCCTTGTCACTCCTAAATATAATATAAATAAAATTACACTTTGGGTTAAGAATGGATTAGGAATTATTATTACCTAATACTTGATTCTTAAAGTCATTTATGGTATTCATAATATAATTTGAGTATCATAGTATCTCCTTTAGTTTTTATCCATGAGTGTTGTGGGTCGATTTCTAAGTGGTGTGAGATTCCACAATTTTTTTTAGTAATTACATCATGGTGGTCTCTTGATTCTTCTCCCATTGGTAGCTTGTAGAGTTCAAATATTTTCCTATTTGGAAAAGTTTAGGTTGGAAGGATAGTTAATAAACATAACAGAAAGGTTCTATTTTTGGTTTTTTGGTTCCCATATCCAATCTAAGTATTAGAATACCCCATATATCCTTTATTGTTTGATGGTTTTTTTGGAACTTCCAGTAGTACATGTCATCACCACTTCCAGATCCTTGTCCATGGTGGAATCCATAAATGTATTCGTCTTTCAAGCAATAAATCTAGTAGACCCTAGGAGATGTGGGGGATGTTGTTTCTTGTAACTTGTTCAAATCTAAATTTTTCATAAGAGAGTTTAGTGATTTAAATTAATTTTCAAGTCATAGGGAGTTAGAACTTTTTACCTCATATACTTTTAGTTGTTTTTGATCTTGCACAAAATTTTCCGGAGTTTTTTGTGATCCCATCCGATGAATATCTAAAACTAGTAGGAGATTTTTCTATTAATTCTCCTATATAGGAATATTATAACAGATTTTGGTCATTTTCCATCAACCCTTGGTAAAAGAATACAAAGAAGTGTTGACATTGGAAATGATGATGTGGGAAGGAGTTTGTCTATTTCTTGAATCTCTCTAATAACTCATAGAGATTTTCTCAAATCAGTTATTTTATCCAATAGATTTTATTCCTTATTTTTGGTCTCCTTGGTGTGGGGAAATATGGTTGGCCCATAGGGCATCGTTAATTCCATTGGGGACTATGCAAAAAAAATTTATAAAAACTCAACTAGGATACTTACTTTTTTAAAATGTGTATCAGTATCAGGTCATGATTGATTCATAAGGGCAGTGAAATTATTATGATTAGGTTTTCAAAGGATTTAATTTTAATAATTTATAGAAATAGGTGAGAAAAAATGCTTGTGGTTGATTTGTCGATAGAAGAAGATGAAAAGAAAATAAGTTTTATTGGTTTGTAATCAGATTTGAAAGGCATGCCAAGTTTTTTCAATTTCATGGTTTGAGTGAAATTGGATTTAAGAAAATATGTTGATTAATTCATGATTGGTGTCAGATTCAAGAATAGGGTGTCCCAATGGTCATGGTATCTCCTCCTTAACTTGGGAATATCATATTTCCCTTTATCCTATAATTTAGGGTTAGGTCAAATAAAGTTTGTCTCGATTCCATATTTAAACATAATATCCCCTAAAGATGATAATGGTCATGCCTACTTTAAGATTGTTTGTTGCTCCATTTTAAAGTTCCTTTTTTAATTCAAATATCAGTAGTCATGATAAATGAAAAGTAATGGGATTGTAAAGCAATTGAATAATTTCATAAAACTAAACACATGAATAAAAAAATTGATTCCAATGTCACTTTCCCTCTTCTATGAATTTACCCCAGCACAAGCTGGGTTTATCTCCTCATCCTAGTGATAAGAGAATAATAGAGAATGAGGAAGAAAATAAATTTTAAGGGAATGGAAGAAGAACATAGAAAAGGACCTCTAGCTTCTCGTTCCAAGATTCAATCTCTTAATCTAAATTCCTCTAATAGAAGCATCATATCCCTCATTTTATAGGCTCTATATGGTCTTTGATGTTAATGAATATCAAAAATATTTGGTCCATAGGCTATATAGGAGGGTTCCTTCTCATAGAATTGGTGAAAATTTATGATGCATATAATAAATAATTTATAATATCATCTCATGAATTTATATGACATGTGTTGCTGTTACACGACATGTAATATTTGAATTTCTAAGTGACTTGAATTTTGGCGTATCTCTTCCTAAAACATATCCTGAAAAAAAAATCACATCGTGTAATGTGGTTACATGAAATGTAATTGTTTTTCACTGCATGTAATCTTTTCACGAATTTTCCTAAGATGTTTTTTCATTGTATGAAGTCACGATGTGTAAATGAATTACACAACATGTAATTGTTCTGCTCTAATTTTCCATAATCATTATATCCTACCAAATCTTGTGTCACACCACTTCGCTTCACTCACGGTGTGAACTGTATTTTTTCCCTAATATATTTCTCTCTTCATTACTTTTCTAAATATTCATTGTATCCTTCCATAACATACAAAACAAGTTAAATCACTCACAATGTAGAAAGAGTAATCATTTAAATACATAAAAAAATGTATTAAAATACCATAAAATATATGCATGACATATACTTATCAATTTACTTATGTAGGAATGCCTCTTGTAGCCCAACCAATGTTGTAACATCCCTAGGCTGAGGTTCTAGATCCATTCCTAAACTACTTCTTCAAGTGAGAATGTGATTTCCTTCCATCTAAATTTATTTTCTGATACTCCTCTATGATTGAAACTATTTTAAACATTATAAAATTCTATTAGATGATGGTTAGGGGACTCTCCTTCCAAGACATGAAACTTTGGAAGGATTTGGTTTATACTAGTTGTCTGTTAAAATTCTGGTTGATTAATAGTTTCATGAAGTTGATTATCATTATTAAAATTAAGTGCATAATGTTCTCTCAATGTACAATTCAATTATTCCAAGTTGATTTCTCTATTTTCACTCTTTATTGTAACTCTATTGAAGACGATGTTGAGGATGTGGAAATGTTCAATGGAACTATAAAAAATTCCCTCCCCTCATTTTCGATCATTTTATGTCTCTTACTCTTTCAATAAAATGTCGTTTAACCACTGGATCACAGGAAATGATATGTGATGAACTGGATCTGGTGATTTGTTGAACTCTTTTTAAAATAGAATTAAAAAAAACTTCTGTAATCACTAGTAATAACTCTATGTATGATGAAAACCTATAATGGGACCCTTAAAAATAATTTTTTAACCAGAATAACTATAGTTATAGTTGACTTAGATTGTCTCTTGGAGAGGAAAATCATATGTGTGTGTGTTTTTATCTTATTTTGTAGGTTCTATGAGTGAAAACAGTAACATAATAAAATGGTTTTTAATTCCACTATTAAATAATAATTGTAAAAAATGGAATTGTTCTTAAATTTATATTTTTAGATAGTTTCTTAACCTCATATCATCCCCTTAACTTACTTATAAAATCACAATTATATGTTAATTATCACATATTCTCTCTCTCTAACTGAGTGAAACTTCACTTAGACTATTGTATCTTGGAAATATCGACTTTATTAAGGGGTACAATGATATCTAAAAACCCAAATATCAAATGGAATGGGGATTAGATATATTTTATCACACTCATATTCACCCGCTACCCACCATTTCATGTAGTGTAGTGAGTTAGAGTGGAATCTGTGTGCAATCTAGAAATATAGAGAATAAAAATATAAAATGAATAAGAAGAAGGAAATATAATAAAACCTAAACACATTAAAAAAATCCTATGTGACCAGTATATGATAAAATAAATTATAACATTGAATTCATTTATATTTAAGAAGGGTGAATCTCCTTATCTCAAAAACTAATGGATTAGTGTTTCCATCATCGGTTAATTACATTGAAAGAAAAATGAAAGAAATGAAGTAGATATGGATATGTGGAAATAACTATGGATTTATGATTTCAAAAGAGGGCTTAATCATTATGTTAATGATTCCTTATTTATAGATAAATTAACTCATTTCTTCTATATTACCTCTCTGACCATTTGATTACCATGATATTCTATTCCCAAAAAAACATAAATTTAGAATTATTCCTCAAATTATAAAACCAAATCCCTCTCTCAAGATTTATGTCACATGTAAAAAATAGTGGATAGGATTTCTCTAATTTATCATACATGAATCTTTTCGGTAATAATATTACCCCATGATCAAACATCATACTCTATCATGGATGATCTAAGATGAATGATTTTATACTCTGTAGATTTATTAGATGTCAACGTTTTCATGGGCCATGGAGATGATGTATTTACTATCTAGGTATTTATATTTTTAGTGGAATTGGAATGGGACTATATATTGGGCAGAAGTGTGGTTAGTCTTGAGGATTTTATTTCACTATATTTGGGCCTTAAAATATCAGAAGTGGGATTAGACAGTCTTGGACATCAGTTTTGTTCTCTTCTCACTAAACAGGTCTATCTTCACCTATTCATGGATTTTAATCTTGTTTAAATATGGTGATATGTGACTCATTATCTTATTCTAACTCAAGGATCTTCAATTGATATTCGATCTCCTTCATCTAACTTTGTTATGAATTTTGTATTTTCCCTCTTTCATGTCAAATTCAGTTTTCCATGTTTTGGTTTATGTTCTGATTCATTAGGAATCCCAATCTATTTCTTAGGTTTAGAGGGTGATAGGTATTGAGGTTTGATATGTTTTCTTTGTCTATTCATTTCATCATCATTTATCCTTGTTAATTTTTTGTGTTTTTTTAGAAAACATGTATGTTTGGCCTAAAAAGGCCATGCGCATGGTTGGCACATGATTTGATAAATCATGAGGCTGAACACAAGTAACTATGCAGTAAGTATAAAACATACTACAAGGTTGGCACATGGATGTGTGGTAGCTTCGGAGTGACTGTGTTGTTGCTCCTATTTTTATCACATGGTTTGGCACATGTTTTAATAAACCGTGCGGCCAAACCATGCGAGTCTGCCCAAAATTAGAATTTTAAAATTTCCAAATTTTCCCCTATGGATTGTTGGACCTAAATAAACCCAAAACACCCCCACATGGTTCTTCCAAAACTAAGGATCACTCTACCTTTCCCCCAATCTGTTTCCCCTCCTCTCATGGTGTACATCTAAGAGAAGTTGTAGGTTTGGTAAGTTTCCATGGTAATTTCCCTTGCCTCTTCCCCTCCCTCTCCGACATTATCCCATTCATTCTTGGTTTTTTATTTTTACTTAGTCATTCTCGACCTAGGTATCTATTTTCCCATGTTTATTATGGATTTTTTGTTTTCTATGGATTTTCCTCATAGATCTGGGGTTTTCGAACCAAAAGTGAGTGGTTTCGGGTGCCCGTTGGTATTTTTATATGGATTTAAGGTATGTTACCCATGTACTTTACTTTATAATTTATAATTCATCACATTCTTGTTGTTTGTTACCTATTTACGTTATGGATATTTATATGCAAGCCTTGGAAAAAATTTTGGGTGTGCAAAGTAGCGTTAATGGTTCGTTTTATGGATAATCATGATGTTTTGTTAAAATTGTGCAAACCGCGGGTTTTTACAAATGTTTAGCCAGATTTTGAACATGTTTTCTAGTATTATGAACATTGTTCAGTAACATTAATAAATTTATTTCATGAAATTTGGTGTTTTATACTTTGTTGTGTGTTAAATGAAATTGTTTTGTCGAATGTTGCATGCCATGTGTTCAATAAATTGCCCGGTTAGATTTTATGTGTGTTTGTGATATAATTTGTTTTTTTGGATTTATAAATATATTATAACCATGTGAAATGTCATTTTGGATACCTTAAATGGTTCCCAAAGTGGTTTCTGGACTTATAAATTAATGGGTTTTTGTTGGAAATGTGATTGGGCATTAGCTGTCGGTGGGCCTGTTTGGAACTTTTAAAAAAATGATTTTTTTGAATGTGTCACATGAACTTTTATGGGGTATATATAAATTTTTAAATGAAAAAAATGTTTGTTTAAACCTCTCTATTAAAAGTGAAGTTTTTATCATTGATAAATGTTTTTTTTGTGAAATACAAAATGGCTCATTTGGTAACATTGTGAAAATTGTAAAATTGATTATTAGGGAAAACCTCATTTGGATGTTCTCATTCCTATTATGTGAATATAATGGATGGGATGTCCTTATTATGGTATCCAGGAAATAAATTACTAGAATACCTTGAGTTTGACTCTTTGTGTTACTTTATTATATGGCATAAGATTGGTCCTTAGAGTGACTCGAGGTGATGTATGTTGTGAATTATTATTATATATATGTTGTGGTTGGATGCTCAGCTCACATCAGTTGGATCACCCCATTAAATACATGAAACATGTGGACCTATAATATTGAGATAATTATATATAAATTATTATTGTGCTAGTGGGTCCCAATATTGACCATTCGCCTATAGTAGGTGGATATATTGGGTTTACTACTATGGGATTTTCCCTCAGTCTCTCTGGAGAAAGGGTGGCCCAAGTTTTTAAATGTTTTGATTTCATCATGTGTGGCAGGATACAATAGATGGGGTATGAATCAATATTTTATTCTAAATTATTCTTTATATCCAAGGTTCACCATTGCCAATTAACTCTAGGTTTCTTTTATTATTGAACGTGATACTATTATAACTAGTTCCATTTCTCTGTTGTGTGTTTACTATAGTACCTTATTATGGACTGTTTTCCTAAGAAAGTGATTTATTTATTTTATAAGGTTTATGAAAATTATTTTCATGTAATGTTTTATACCCTCATTGTCCAAGATGAAAAATATAAACATCACATTCCCTTTGAAAATGATAACAACACACTAATAAAATGAAACTAGTTTTGGAAATGAGTACGGGAAATGAGTTATAATTTTTTTAAGTAAAACGTGTATAAAATAATATTTAATATATAGTAGTTCAAACATGAAAATTATGTTTATTTCATTTCAAATGAAGTGAATTAGGAATAGATTATCAGGCTGTCCAACTGAGTTTTAATACATATTGTTATAGTTTGTTTTTTGTATCCCTTGTGCAGGATTCATCTTGAGTTCGGTTGTGTTGGGTGGTGATTGATAATTGTGTTGGAGAGCGAATAGAGGGGTCACGGAGAGAGAGTGTTGTCTTCTTGTCTAGTTGGCTATTTTTTTGCAGTTTTTGTAAATTTTTATTTTGTATAAAATATGTTTAACTCATTTTTATTTAAATAATGGACTATTAGGTTATTTTTGCCGCATGTTACTATTTTTCATTT
Organism: Viscum album; assembly: GCA_963277665.1. Lineage (NCBI taxonomy): Eukaryota > Viridiplantae > Streptophyta > Magnoliopsida > Santalales > Viscaceae > Viscum > Viscum album. Next base: position 587,529,997 of record OY728164.1, on the reverse strand, counting down.
TGGCTGAAATAATTCCCTCTTGTACTCTATTGATTCTTTGAAATAGTTTCAAAACTATGTGGATTATGAATGCCCTTCATGCTTTGCCACAGATCTGCTCGGGTGACTGGTTCAGTGTCGACCCAGGTTGGTTCATGAAAAAATGGTATCAGATCTAGGATGGATCATAGTGGACCTCCCTTTTTAGAGTTCCCTTTGTTACTTTTGGATGCCTTGGTAGATGGATTACGATTTTAGGGACTTGAGAGGTAGGTGTAGTATGAGTATCGTGAACCCTCTCTCCTTCTAATCCTCATGTTTCCATGGGATGTCCAGTATTATTTTCTTCTTTGGTCCGTAGGGATTTTTTGGTGATTGGGATATGAAAAGATAGTTAGGATAGTGTTTTTTCAAAAGCTCATATGTCCTGTTACTCTATGTGGATCTGGGGAAATGGTCCTAGAAGGATCTCTGTGTTGGTGGTGTGTTTGTAATATGGAAGCCAACTATATGGTCAAGTCACCCACTGACAATTGTTCCCTCTTGTGGATCTCCTTGAATATTCTTGAATTCTGAAAATTGTTTTGAAAAAATATTATGATGGAATTGTTAAAATTGTATTTTAATTGAAATAGTGGGATTTTGTAATGTGGGAGAAATGATTTTAAGAATTTAATTTGTGAAAGATCTTAAGAAATTTTGTTTTCAGAAAATGACCACATGGGTTTTTATAGTGAGTGGATTTGTGTCTTGGAAGTTGTTTTAAATGAAGAGGAGTGTATTTTTAATCAATGGTTTTTGTTGGACTGTGGTTTGTTGTGATCCTGGAAAATGTTTTTATAAAAGTGGAATGTAATTTTTCTGGAAGACTATGGGGTTTCATTTTCCTGTGTGGTGAAATGGTTTGATATGTGAATCTGAAAATATGATTTTTTTTATTTGGTGGTTAGTGAGCCTTTGGATGGTTCCTGATTTTGGAAAGGCGGTGAATTATTTGGTTTGGAAAACAATAATATTTTTTAGATTTTTGTACTCTTATGAGGGCTATCATGTGTGGTGTTGTGTGTGAATGTGGATGATGGCCCAGTATAGAGTGGCGGATGGGTGATCGGGGTGGCACAACAACATGAATGTGAGTAATACTCTGAGTAATACCAATGGAGATTTCTCAACACACTATGTTTGTTTTAAATTAAAAAAACAAAGGTAATGTTTTGATATTGATAATGGCATGTTTACCTATGTTCAAATATTTTCACCAATATGGTGTTCGGGGATGTTATTGTTGAGTTGACCTTGACATTATTCATAGGTTTTTCTTTCTTCTGTGGATGTACCTATGAAGCATTAATGGGTGATTTTAGTAAGACTATAGGTGATTACATCTCAACAGGATTATCGATTGATAAACCTACGGATTTTGTTCTTGAGTTTCACAAGCTAAACCCACCTCTCTTTTATGAACAAGGAGATCCTTTCTAGGTAGAGGAGTGGATGCAAAAGATCAAAAAGAACTTTAGCCTCTTTGAGTCTCTTGAGCTGCTGAAGGATAATTTTGCAAGTTTAATGATTTATGGTTCACCATGGAAGTGGTGTAAGTCGGTGTCTCAAAATAAGTCTCATAAAGAACACACATGAGAGCTCTTCAAGGCTTTTTTCATTCTTCAATTTTTCTCTAAGAGAGAAAGTGTGAGAATGGAAATGGAGATAGGATGTTTTTAATAGGGCGATGGGTCGGAGTTAAAGTATTTAAATGACATTATGGATCTATTCCCTTGTGATTTAGGGTATTCTGTAGAAGACACTATCAAGGATTGGTGTTTCAAGGATGTGCTCTGTCCTGATTTTCTTTCGAAGGTGTTAGAGATCAATCTATCTTCATTTGCGGATGTGGTGAGGAAAGATTTTAATGATGTATTTGTGATGGCAGGAGTAATTGATGTAATCCCCCTTCCACAAATTCCTAGGATCATTGGTGAAGATTCTAGAATGGATATGTGAAAGAAGATGAAATTTGATGTAGCGGGTCATCGAATCAAAAGACCGTAGTATCTTTCATCAAACTCTTCTGGGTATGAGTTTCTGGTATACTATCAGTGTTGAAATCTAGGTCACAAGAGGTAATTATTTCCAAGTACTCATAAGCTCATCCATGATTGTAGGCGCTTGGGTCACTTGCAATGATTTTTTCAAGGCATTACAAGAAAATATTATTAAGGAAACTTCTCAGAAGTGATGTGTAGTTGGATTATTGTTTAATGTCTGTGTTTTTTATGTTTTATTCTAGTGTAACAGATCCTTTTTCATGGCACTTTTTCTGATGGTGTTGGGTTTTTATAATGTAATGGATATTGTGTGTCTTTTGGGAACTCTTGTTTTCAATGGTAGTGTGGTTTCTATTCCATAAATTTATAATCATTATTTTCTATCAAATAATGTGATTCATGTGTTGGTTCAGGATTAGTAGTTTTTAACCATGAGGTAATATATTTTACATTAATCAAATCTCCAGTCATTGGTTATGAATCGAAACTGGGATGTACTTTTGAATATTAGAGGTTTAAAGAGCTTGGATAGTTTCATGCCTCCACCATTGTCGTGGGGAAGTTCTGGTTTTTTATTGTGGTTTCTCCATTCTGTGAATTTCCTCTCATGTTTCACTAATTGGTATTTGGTTTTTAGTCTCCATTTTAGAGGTCCAATCATTGGGTCCCTTCCCTCCCGACCATGGGTGATGGTGTTTTTTTTGTTCGTGTGGGGGTTTTTGTAACATATTTACCCCCTCTTTTCAGTAGTGGGTAGTTTCAATGTCAATGTTGCATTCTTCTTGACTTGGGATGGAAGGTTATTTTAAGGGAGCATTGGGTTTGCCTATGAGGAATGTTCTTGGTTCATGGTTCATGTTAAATTCACGTTTTGCCACTATTTTATGGTTTTTAATGGTGGGGTGACCCACAACAGGTCTCATTGAGTTTTCTCCTTAGATGTTCTCAGATGTTCATAGTTCTATAATGGTGGGGAGTCTATTCATACCTCCCTTGAAATAATTGTCCTTCATGAGTGCCCTTCTGTCAGTGTGATCATTATTATATTTTGGAGAAGGCACAATAAACAGGTTCTTGTATTGGTTGTTGATGTAATGGCTTGATCCTTCTATAGATTCTCGAGTTGTAGTTGTGGGTTGGTTTTTGGCTAAGAGGCTTAAGTTCCCATTTTTTGATTGAAATTTTCATGGTTTATGTGGTTGGATCATATTGACGTGGAGTCTTTAGGAATTGATCAAACAACTAGAATTTATTATTGATTTTTGGGGATGGAAATCATTTTTATTGGGGATAATTTTCACACCCAGTTTTTCATGTTTTGGATTATGTTCCAGTTCATTGGGAATATAGGTATTTTTATTGCATTTTGGGTGTTTTGGGCGATGAATTTGGATTTGTTTTATATTTCAAGTCATTTCATCATAGTTTATCTTTGGTTCATTTTGGAGTTTTTGGATAAAACATGGATGTTTGACCTAAAAAGGCTCTATGCATGGTTGGCGCATGGTTTGATAAACCATGAGGCCGAACCTAGGATAACATGCGGAAATTATAAAACCTACTACATGTTTGGTACATGGTAATGTGGCGGCATAGAAGTGAAAATGTGGCCACTCCTATTTTTGTCGCGTGATTTGGCGCATTGTTTAATAAACTATGTGATTATGCCAAAAATTAAAATTTTAAATTTTGTAACCATTACCCCATCGGTAATTTTGGACCTAAATCCACCCAAAACACACCTCAGGGATTTTCAGACCAATTTATCCCTCTCCCTTTCTTCCTAAGCCATTCCCCCTCCTCTTATGGTGTAGATCTAAGATAAGTTGAAGGGTTGGCTAGTATCCAAGGTAATTTTCCTTCCCTTTTCCCCTCCCCTTCCTCATTATTCCATTATTTCTTGTTTTTATCTCCATACATGGTCATAATTAACCAGGGGATATTTTTTTACCATTTTTATGTTGTTTTTTTGGTATTATTGGGATTTGTTTCATAGATATAGTGTTTTGGAACCCAAAACGAGTGGTTACGGGTGTCTGTTAGTATTTCTCCATGGAATTGTGGTAGGTTATCCAATGAACATGAATTTATAAATTATGATCCATCTATTTCTTTATATTTTCACCCTATTTACATTCAAAATATAGATATTAAATACATGGATAAATTTTTGGGTGTGAAAAGTAGTGATTAATGTTTCATTTTATAGAAAATTGTATTGTTTTGTTAAAATTAAGCACACCATATGTTTGTAAAATGCATTGTTAGATTTTACACATAGTTTTTGGTATTTTGAAGATGGTTTGGATTCTTGAATTAATTTATACCATAAAAATTGTTGTTTTAGACCTTGTTGAGTGTTAAATGAAATTTTTTTGTTAAATTTTTCAATCCATGTGTTCAATAAGGTGCCCAGTTATATTTTATGGGTTATTTGTGATATAAATTTACTTGTTTGGATTTATAATGGAAGCATGTGAAATGATATTTTGGATCCCTTAAATGGTTATCATAGTGTTTTTGGCTTTATAATGTAATGATTTTTGGTTTTAAATGTGATTTGGCATGAGCTACGATTGAATGGCCCATTTGGAATTTTTATACAAATGGTTTTATTTTGAATGTGTGACATGAATGTTTACGGGGTTTATGTAAATTTATAGATAATGAAAATGGTTTTTTACACCTATCTATGAAATTAAAATTTATACTATTGGTAAATGTTTATTTTTTGAAATTCATAAAGGTTCATTTGGAATCATTATGAATGTGGTGAAATTTATTATTAGGGAAAACATCCTTTGGATGTTTTTATTCCTAGTATGTGTACATAATGGATAGGATTTAATCACTGTGGAATTCTTGTGATCCTTTATTAATGTGACTCTGGTTAGACTCTTTGTGTTCTGTTTATTATGTGTCATGAGATCGGCCCTTTGAGTGACTCAAGTTGATGGTTATTATGAATTATTATTATATTATAATTATTTATATATATGTGTGTGTGTTTTTGTTGTGATTTGATGCTCAACTATAATTAGTTGGATCACCCCATTAAATACTTTAGACATGGGAACCTGGAATATTGAGAAATTTTTCAAAGAATTATTGTTTAACTTATAGGTCTTCGTACTAACCTGTGGCCTATAGTAGGTTGATATATAGGATTTATTTCTATGGTATTTTCCCACTGTCTGTTCTGAGAAATGGTCTCCGAGCATATTGAGAATTTTTATTTCACTATGTATAGAATGATACCATAGATGGGGTCTCATGTATTACCATCTTTTGGATTATTCTTGATCTCCTAAGTTCAACTTTGTCTATTAAATCTTGGTTTTTTGTAGTGTTGAATGTGATACTATTATAATTAGATCCATTTCCCTTATTGCGTGTTTACAGAAGTTGCTTCCTATGGAATGTTTTACTTGTAAAGTGATGTGTCTATTTAATAAGGGTTATGAAAATTGTTTTCAAGTGAAGTGTTTTACCCTCTTTTTACTAGATGATAAATATAGACATCACATTCCCCTTGATAATTCTAGTGGCACACTAATGAAATGAAACTGGTTTTGGAAATGAGTAAGGGAAATGAGTTGTACTTTGTTTTTAAGTGAAATGTGTAGAATATCACACATTAATATATTATAGTTCAACCATGAAATTTATATTTATTTTATTTTAAAGGAACTGCATTGTGAATGGATTATCGGTCTATCCTACTATGTTTCAACACTCACGTCCATAAGACTTTTTTGATTTTATCCCTTGTTAAGAGAGAAAAAAAATGTCTAATAAAGTGGGTCCTTTATCAATATTGTACTAGAAAAGATAAAGGGAGATTTTATTAGTGATTTTCTAGTGAGGATCATCAGAACATTAATATGTGTTAGAAACAATGCTGATAAGTGATAAGTTACACTTGTGTACTACTGTAATTTACAGCACACTACAAAAACAAATATGAAATTTAATTGGAATTATATTTACATCATAAAAAAATAAAAACATTTTACAACGCTTAGTAAAGCATCCATGTTGAAACTATAATTAGATAAAAGGATAAGCATGATGTAATGAAATTCATGTAAGACATTCAATACATTCATTTGACTCAAAATTTTCCTGAATTTATCTTAGGATTTATGTGTGTCAGATAAGATATCAAACTATAAACTCCCTCTAGAAAAATGTCTGTCATTTTCTAGAATTTAGAAACTAAGACATTTTTCATCACCAATCACCATTAATCATATATTTTCTTACAAGATTCCTCTTCTTTAGCCATTCCTTTAAACTAAGAGAATTCTTTTTATTCTTCCTAGATAATGAAACTACTTGATCCCTTAACATGTGGTGTGATATTAATGGATGGACATGACCTACTAAAAACATATGATGGGTTTAGTCCATAACCATCCCATACACATGCCCATTATGATCCTTCCATAACAATAGTACAATTTTATTGTTTTAGAAATCTAATGATGGTTGTACATGGTTCACATCTCATGCTTCTTAAATTTTGGCCTATAAATATTGTTGGTATCAGGAGTCCAATGTAAGGGTAAAATCAAGGTAAATTAAAATTTTTACCATGATATCGACATCATAACATTGACTTTTGAGAAGCACCACTAGATTATTAATGTCAGAATCTTGTTTGAATAAAATAAGTAGGATAAATCAAACTTATAATTATACTTCATTTGATTTTGATCTAATGTGTGTTTCTCTCACTATTGGATATCATCACTAAAAGTAACCAAAATCAAAACCATCTATCTCATTCACAAATGATTTAAAAACATTCTTGATCACTGAACTTCAAAATAAGGGTTCTAGTAGGGAGATCTAAAGGGCTTTCCATATCAAATTGAGTATGTGAGCACCGTTTCTTTGATCTGTTTAGGTGTTTTGGGATCAGGGTGCTTAGAACCTCACCTTTTATCGCTAATAATTAATAGATATGTGATATATTCTCTACAAATTATGGTAGGAATAGTTACTAGAATTTGGGTTTAATTTTTTACTTATATAGGCATGTTTAACTTACGAAAATTTCACTTTGGCCCCTATTTAAGTTAACCCTTCTAGATTAAACCATATTCGACACTTATAACCAAGTGAAATTGTCACATGAATCATTAATATTTTATATTGTATATGTAACATCAAAATATGTCACATGATAAAATATAAGCCATTAACTCAACCATCTATATTATAAAATATTTAATACACCTTCAATAAACATTCATACAAAATAATATTTTTCTTTTGTATTAACTTAAAACATGAGCATATGTAGAGTAAATATATTCAAAACATGTTATTAAAATGTTGAATAGTAAATAATGTATTAATTTTTTTTAATCATTCAAAATCATAAATAACCTGACCCCACCATGTGTCCCACCATGTCCTACGCTCCAATTCATTAGAATTGGACAAACATATGAATATGCTTTTAATGTGATGCTCAATGCCCCTATCTTTATAGTAGTTAGTCATTATCATAGACTGAGAGTAATATCTAGTAACACATCATCAATTTTATGTATTTAAGGTTATTTCCGAAAAATGACGACCTCCTATGAGCATGTTCTGTGTTATAGATCTCTTTGTCTTAAGATATCCCAAAAATCAAGATACACTACTTGTGTCACAATCCTTACATTATTTCTTTATTCTTTTATTGACTATTAAGGACATACTTACCTTCTTCTACTATATTCATGGACTTGATAAATGCACTACCATCTTGATAAACTAGTTTTGTGATATCTCTTATTATACGTAGAAGTGAAAATGAAATTAACATCATACCACCAATGGAACACCTAAAACAAGCTAACTCACCACAATCATAAGTGTTATGGTCTTCCTCTTTTACCAAATTATGTGACAAAATAGTATACATTGATAATGAACTCATATATTGAGACCAATACCCATGTTTGAATATAGGAACATACAATGAAACTCGAAACATTTGGTGTTCCTTTTAGAGAGTCACTCCTCATGATCTCTCTCTACATGAGATCAAAAAGTGGTAATTAATAAGAAGAAGTCTCAATTATTATGACCACCCAACACATGATAGTAAGATATCATTTGTGTCCCATAGGAATGATGTATATTTACCATAGAAAATTTTTCTAGGAATACAATTATATATCTATAGGATATCATTAAAGTAAAAAACTTCTATAACATTTTGACGCAACAACTAATTCAAGGACATTGCCATGTAAAAATTATACAGAAGAGTAAAAAATTTATTATATTAAGATAACATCATGAATAACTCTTTGTATACATGACAAGGTAGTCACAAAGTACTTTTCAAGTTGGGTCTAGGGAACCCACTTTTAAAACACTACCACATGCACTAGATCCCCCATGATAACTATCAACCTATTATCTATCACATGGTAAGATCATGATTTTACTAAATAATGGATTTAATCATTAGTCCTACCATGTTTCCTTATATATAAACTCTGTTATCTATGACCACAGCTCCTTGAGTAAAACTCCTGAAAGTGATGATATCCCCAAGTATATTCTTTCCCCCCTATCATAACATTGACTTATTGGATAATACTAAAGTCATGATATTAACATAATTTATAATATAATATTGATTTAATTTCTTGTTGCAATTCTAATAACTATAAAAAATGATTGTGCATTTCATACTGCATCTTTAGATGTAACAAAAGCCATAACATAGTGAGTTTTTGTAGATATGGATACCACTGGCTCCAATGAGCTTATCTTTCACATTTCCTTAGCCTCACTATGATACATGATCAAATTAGCCTATTAGAAGACTTGTTTGTGTCCCCTTGATTACTATAATTCAATCCTTTCAAGTTATCAGGTACAAATCCCTTTAAATCTTTCAATACCTATTGTATATCTCTTACTCTTGGACATGTATTTTTCCTAGATTTAGTTGATATTTTCTTACTATAATGTATGTGTTGGTAGAATTTTATCTAGTACATAGAATGATATATGTGATAAATCCATATCTAAATAATATAGAGTTCTATTCACTATATTAATATCCTCTTATATCTTATAAATGTCTTCTTGGAGATATTTATTCCTTATAACATTAGAAACAATTCTCTTTCAAATTGTTCCAACTTATATTTTTCAATACCTGGTCAATATATGTATTTTAACATGGTCCAATAAACCCATACATCAACCTCATTAGATACTGTTCCATAGAACATGGTTTACTAGTCTATGTCATTTTATGGTGAGTTAGTTTTAACTTTGTCATAATTGACTATGAGACTAATAAATTTTTTTTCATATTTTATCAAACATATTTTTATGGGAAAACTATTGGGCTCCCACTAACTTCTTATAGAAACATGGAATAAATTCATTCCAAATGAAAATTATATGACTATGAAACTTTCATTAATCTATAAATGAATCTCTACAACTTTCATTTATTATTGGCTTTTATGGTGTCCCCAACCCTTTATAGTTGCATTGTATAGAAACCTTCCTAAAAATCTTGTCCTAACATCTGATTCCCAATACAATGATCGTAAAAAGTTTCTATGAAAATTATATTTCGAAAGTATTTAAGTATGATGACATTTTATAAAAAATTTATTCTCATTAATATAATTCTTTTACAACCCATGTATAGTTTCTCTTGAATACAGAAAAATGGATTTACATCAATAGGAGAAACTTCCAATATTTAAAACTGATTTTTGGTACATGGAATCTATATTTTAATTTGTGTAAACATTTCAATCATTTTAATTTAGTACTTTCATGTAGGATAAATAAATATTTTTTTATAATGAATAATATATCACTTAACATTGTGATCATAAAACCATCTATCTTGGTTTTATACTTTCTGATGCGGTATGTGTCTCTAGAACATTCCTTTTACATGAGATATTATGGAACATTTTCCTATTCCATCTACTTTTGAATCTCAAGCCTTTAAATTATCCTTGTATACCTTTATACCACTATCTAAAATTTATATATCTATCCTTTTAAATAAATAAAATCTTTCACATGACTATAACAATTCAATATTTTAGATTTTTGCAATATCCTTAAAAACATTAGGATATAAATCTATGACCCTCTTTGTATTATTCTTGATGCGTGTTTGTTTTTCGACTATCTATTAACAAACTATTTTCATCTAAAAAATTAATTTTTGAATTAAATGTTTTCATTCATATTATAACATTTATGATATTAATTTTTATTTATAGTTGATTTATGGTTATGGGTGATAATGATGAGAAAATAATATGTATTAAATTTTAATGATTCTACTTGAATCCCACTAATGCTAATCGATTAATGTGTTATGTTGTCTTGTGTACATGGGGGATAGAATGGGTTTTATATTTAAATCTACATGTGATCAGTGTAACCACATTATATATGATTTCTTACTTTACTTTATCCTCATAAACTATCAAGGATGGTAAAACATGGTATAACGACCCATTTCCTCATGTTTCATTCACAACTCATCAAAAATTGATGATGACATTATGATGATGACATCAAATTCATCACCATGAGTCTCCTGTTAGCTTCCATTCCACCCAAACTTGCTTTTAAGGGGGGCATCATAGAGTACAACAAAACCACATTTAATTTTCTTTCATATCATTATATTTTGTGTCATATCCTATACCAATCATAGAAATTTGTGTTGGTTAAGACATATTTGTTGTCCAAAATTGATCATAGTGTTTTTGAATGGGGCTTATCCATTTATTGAATAGAAAAAAATTAATTAATATATATATTTTTGAAACATTAATTGATTAATATTTCTAAAAATTAATGGAGTTTTTTGGAAAATGTTAATGGAGTTAAAAAATGATGCAGTGATTTTTTATGGGCTTGGTGTCTATAAAAAGGATTCAGTGATTTTATTATGGAGACGTTCTTCAAGATATAGTTCCTCGAGATAATAAAAGGGGATTATGCATTTCTGGTTTCATGTTTCACACATTTATGATGGTTAAAAAAGCATCGGTTATTGATATTCTATGTGATGGTATGTTGTGTTTTCTGTAATAAAGGAGGCATGTTGAAAAAGATTAAAAAAATTCAAATAGTCATTGAAGTCAGTGTCTTGCGGCCAAAACATGCTAAGGTTCAATAATTTAAAAAAAATTGTGAGAAACCTTGATATATAGAGTTCATGGAGATATAAGGTCATCAGTGCGAGGCTTGGGTTCATTGATTGATAGATCAAGTAGAATACATTGAAGAGGAATCATAATAGTAGGTCATTAATGATGCATGTTTTGATAAATATCTCATAGGCTATGGCATTTTTTCATAGACGGGTGATGTTTCTCATAGATGAATCTCCAAGGGTGATGTTTTATCAGGTATGGGTGAAATTTACCATTTGTATGGTTTTCAAAGAGGTGATAGAAGCGTATTAGGGTATGGTTTTCATATAAGTTACTCAACACTATTTTAGAAATTCATGTTTTAGAATTTACTTGAATTTTGTACTCTATGATTATTAGTGGATTTTTTTAAGTCACCGGGTGTTTATAATCCTTTTCATTGGAGGTTTTTTTATCATTTAAAAAATATGTGTTAATTTTAACTATTTTTCACTTACATTATTTAATCGAGTTTCTCTTAATTCCATCATAAGAGATTTTCTTCTTGGCATTAGAAATCTCCACCAACAATGGATTGATGGAAAATCAAAAAGGCAGACTAATTGAAACTCCTTAAAATAATAAGGTAAAGTGTTATAGTGTATACATATGTGAAGATGGATTCGTCATAAATTTGGCATGCCTTATATGGGTCAAAAACTATTGCCTGGGTTGGAGATAGTTTGGAAGTCCAATTTGGGCATGCCTCATTTGGGGTTCCTACAGGCGGGAGAATCCTCATGATCTCCAACAATCCAGATCACCTGATGGGAACTTAATGATAAGAAGTACCAATTATTTTGACCCCCTAAAACCTGATATTCATAGATCAATTATGTCCCATAATTATTATTTATCTTGAACATTGGACATATTTTTAAGATACTGTCATAGTATGTCAAGGTTTTTATTATAGTTGGGAACTATAATAAATTATTTACACTATAAGTATTCCAAGGACATTACTATATAAAAAATTCATGCATAAGTAAAAAATAATAATATTAAGATAACATCATGACGAAATATTTGTATACATGATATAGTAATCAAAAAGTACAACACAAGTTGGGTCTTAGGAACCATATTTTAGAAAAAATACCACATATTAGCAATATTTTTTAATTATATGTAAATAATAATTTTACCTAAATAACTATTGAGATTTATTTATAGAAATTAAATAACCTTAAATTACAACAGAAAAAATTTACTCAAATGTATTTGGTAGGTTCATTCATGAAACTACTGTCAATTTTCTTGTGAACATGAAACCACATCTCGGATCATCAAACTAGGGGAAGTAAGTCATGAACCTCTATAAAAAAATAGTTCATAGATATCAATATAAAAATTGTTTTTGGAGAGGATAATAGGATATAAATAATAAATAATAAAAAGAAACCAATATAATTATTGTCTTCAAAAAAATTGGGAACCAATTGTATAAATAATTATTTATTTTCATGGATCACTATGTTTTTACCCATCCCTTAAAAATAGATAAATTAATAAAATCATTTGTTTTGATGTTTTCATGTTATTAATTTACTAATAAAATGTTAAAAACTCATATGATTCATCACTACTAAAATTAAATAATAACTTCCAATACTAGTGATATACAACTCCATACACTTTTTCATGCATCCATGGAATACTTGGTGATGTTTCATTAAACTCATTCCATAATATCAATTTAATTTCTCCCCATTTATTACAAAAATTCTTCATGGTTATGGGAATTAATTTTAACCAGACACATAAAAATTATGAAACTTCTTGAAATAAAATACATAAGAAATTTTACTTATATTAATAATTCGACTCTCATTTTTTAAATAAATCACCAGGGAATAATAAATTAGTATTAACTTTATTTGTTTGTTAGAAACCTATTTCTTCAAAGATTGGGGAATATTATTCTAATATTTATAATTTATGAGAAGGATCACTATCTCACATATAATCTACAAAAGGATCTATTTGGAAATATCGGAAGCATCATTAGTATTCTCCCTGGACTCATTAAATGGGGTGATAATTTTTAATCCCCTCACTCAAAACATATAATGTAATTATATTTTTATATATTTTCCTATTATTTTTATTTTTTTGATAAATTGACACACACTTGTCATGGGGTGTGGAAAAGGAAATTTAATTTATCTACGACAACACAATGACTTACTGGGGTCATCTCGATTGAGGAGATTTTTATTTTTTTCACCTATATCTTCTAAATCACAAAAATTACTTCTTTTTCTTGAATTAAATTTTAATGTGAAAAAATTATTTTTAGGGGGGGATTGATTACATTTATAATAAAATTAAATATTAAAATTTCAGAAAACATTAAAATCTAAACATAATAATTTAACAAGAAAGGACTAGGATTTGGGTTTTGGATTAAGGTTCAATCATTATTCTCCATTAATTATTTGATTTTGGTTTCATGAAACAAACATGTTGACTCATTTATGAATGACTATTATTTATTTAGAAATTGGTGAATCATTGCATGTATAATAAATCGTAATTTTACATCCGCATATATTCACGGTTTATAACACAAATTGGTTTAGGGTGTTCCAACTTTTAGGACCAACCTTTATCGATGTTTCTTCATCCATTAATTATCTCAAATCCTTTGTATGATGAGTTAACCAATAAATAGAGGGAAAATGATTTAAGTAATATAATAGAAATATATTAAGTTTCATGTCATTGATGGGTAGTCGCTGAATCCATGGCATTTGCCTCACCATGCATGCTACTCAAGTCTATAAGAAAATTTAAATACACTTTATGGAAAATTAAAGAACCCATTGAACCCCCCTCTTGTCATTACATAGGGATATCCTCTCATTTCTATGAGTAAGAGATCACTTGGTGTAGTGGATGAAAGAGAAGAAGAAAAAATAAAATAAAATAAATAATATAATATATTTAAAAATAATGGAATAATAAAATAAAAAAATAAAATAAAAGGAAAATTTGTATTAGGGATAAAGAGAAATAGATATAAAAAAACAATAGGAGGATGAAAATAAATAAAATATAAAAAAAATTTATTAAATAAGTAAATAAAGTTAAAATAATAATAATAATTAAATTGTTATTATTATTATTAATATTATCTATAATTATAATCAAAATACATTTTATAATTATAATAATAGTAATAATAACTATAATTATAATAAATTTTTGTATTAATATAATTAAGAGAAGAATAGAATTAAAAGGAGAAGAAGAAGTGGATAAATGATGGGATGGAGACACAATTTAAATTAAAAATGCATGGACTGTTTATTTATTAATAAAATTTAAAATTATAAATAGAAAACTAAAATAAAAAACAATGAAACTAAATAAATGAAAAGAAAAAAATGAATAATTGGGGAGAATAATATTTGTATTAGTGGATGCCGATCCCATAGATTTGGGAGATCTCCCTTCATTGTGGTGTTAAATCATGCCTTCCAAGGAGGCAACAACCTCTTTTATATAGGTAGAGGAGGGAAAGGGATATTTAGCCTCTTCTACAAAGCCCCTATGAATACGGAAGATTCTATTGGGAAGACCATTGTGGAATAGAGCCATGTGGGGTCACACCTTCATTATTGCTGAATGGGGGCTAGAAGAGGCTCCACATGGATGGGGCATCAAACCTTCATGAATAAATGTCACAGTGGGTGATTTCTTGGGATGTGGAAGTAGGGTAGTGGAGAACCAATGATGAAGATCTCCTCATTATCATTCGACCTTTACAATGTCTGAATGAGGCTCTATATCTAGCATGGAGGGTTTTCCCGAGCACTATAGGCGACGACATGGAGATTTTTGGTGAGTTACAATGGGTGGTGATTCTGGGCGGCAATTCTGTGGCAGTGACGGTGGTGTAGGGTGGTCGAACAAGGTGGAGAGCGGAGGTGGAGTGGTGGATGATGGTGAAGCATTGTGGCACTACATATCACAAATTGAAATTCTTGTGGGATGGCAGAATCTTTATAATCTTAAATGTGGCATCCTCAACTCAGAATAATGCACTGAGGATGGTCTCCCGAATTCACTCGCATCCACATGAATGTGGGCCTCACATTCCCATGAATGGTTCCCGAGCCATTGATATCAATCTACACTCGTGGGGCTTGACCACCTATTGGTCACACACAGGCCTGAACCCCGATTCTCCCTAGCTCAGATGATGGATCTCTCGAGGCTTCCATGGTCGGGTGGCCCCCTATGGGCCGCCTATGAGTCATGTTGGTCCTTGGTTGAGATCCATACCAATTGGGATAATTTTTGGTCAAAATACATAAAGTGATTTAGATAAATACTAAGAAATTTTAGAAAAATTTCATAATATTTATTGATATAAATCCAAATTAAAATGAGCCTTATTTATATCATTTAACACCACTTCCATTACTCATTATAAATGACCCATAATTTACTAAAGTATTTAAAATCATGGATTTTAACAATAAAAACATAATAAGAATGAATGAAATTTGGACTAAAAAATGCACATAATATTGGCCTGTCAAATATCCCTACACTCAAACCATTTTTTTCCTCAGGCATAAAATCTCAACAAGGAGTTAAATAGGGAAGCTATGTTATAAATATTTAAATTTTAATGGAATAAAATCAAATGATTATCAATTATAAATAAAAATTTTAAATTCCCATAAAATATTAATACAATTTCTCAATTTTCAAAGAAACAATTAAATAATGAATTTTACTTTTCTCCACTTTAAAATGATGAAATTTGTCTTCTCATTAATTCAAGTTCCTTAATTTATAATTATTAAACTTTAAAATAATTATTTACCACTATTTTTAATATTTTCGCTCATCACTAATGATAAAAATTAATGTAGATTTATGCTCATATCATGATATTATACTTCATATCCATAGGATTTTAAATGAGCTAATTTATCCACAATATAAAGAAAAAATCACATAAAATCATGGGGGTATGAAATAAAAGGTCAAATAAATCTGAAGCAGAAGGTTGGTCGGAGTTGATTTTTAAAAATTAAGTATAATGGATGAGGTTTTTCTCCTAAAGAAAACTAAATGATATCAAAAGTAAAATATCAATAAAATTATCCCCATCAAACTGTGACAACTCTCACTTCCCCAAAACTCAAAGAAGAGATCATGAGTAGTTTAACCATAATTAATGGTTTGTTCAACATCTTGATATTTTCTAAACTCTTATGATTTTTTCCAAAGAAGCTATCCATTTTTTTCTTTTTTGAATTTTATGATTAGAATAAACCTCACATCCACCACATAACCACATATGATTAAAATCACAGTTTTAGTAATGGTTATTTTTGGTAATCCCAAATCACAACCCATTTTCTCATTTTTATGTTCTTTGTGTCATTTTCCATTTTTTAAATCCAAGAGGGGAAAAAATAATTTATGAATGAATAATAAACCATAATTTATTCCCCTAATAAGAACCTCAACGTATTTTACTTAAAATTTATATCATCTCATTCACCATAAATCACTTCAACCCCACATTTAAACATTAAAATATCATGAAATTTCTTATATGAGGGTAGTAATTGATAAAAATGGCTTGAAACATGACACATACATATAATTTTTTTTCATGGTCTCTATGAAATAAAGAATGATTGATGTAAAGGTCGTATTTTTAGGATAAATGGTTTATCAAAATATACCTTAATATTTTTAAATTTTTTTTATCATAGTAATATATTTGATAACTTCAAATGAATGTTCTAGTGGTTGGTATGTCTGAAGAACACTCATGAAATATTATCAAGAATAAATAGAATGTACATGGTCTAGAAATACTCTCATTAATGGACATATAGATGGAATGGACCTAAGGCCTTTGTTTTTTATTATTTTTGATAATACACCTTTCAAGGGGTGAGGTGGAACCCTTACAAGGCCCAAAAGCATAAAGAAAATTACATGACTCGTAGATCTTAGAGGGAATAACCAAGAAAAGACAACTTGGAACTTCTCGTCCCCAGCATATGTCATGGTATCAGCACTTCAACTTTGTAGGGCTAGTCATCTTGCTATCCTATACAAAGATGCATAGGCATGGTACCGATGAAATAAACATACCCCCCCAATCTTCCAATTCCAGTTAACTCTACTCTAGGGAATGTGCCTACCATGAATCTTCATCCTAATCATTTCCCCTTCTAGTCTGACTGGTACATTTGAATTCATGTGTCTTTAAGGCCTTGGGGTGTCCATAAGGCCTTAAGGTGGCCCGATGGCCTGGAGATACAACTGGCCTAAAGGCCTTGGGTGGCCCAAAAGTGGTTCAGGACCCGAGGACCAAACCAGTGGCCTAAAGGCCCATATGGATGAATAGATCTGGCTGTTATAGTACAAGCTGTAGTCCCTGCAATAGTACTACTACAGTACCCTGTAAATATGGCTCCACCTAGATTTGATCATGGATCTCCTGAAAGAACCTAATATATCCTCACCAACTGAGATGAGTCTCATTTCCATGAATGGAATTATGATATTGTAATGTCAATCAATAAATTATTATCAATAAGAAATTAATTCACATGAATTTAACAAATTTGAAGAATGAAAAAATGGTTCGGAAATTTCATTTACATGAATCAATCAATCCCCTTAAATTATGACTCCACGTAATTTAAAACCTAAATTCAAGTGCGTGAATGAAATTTCATCTTTAAAACTCAAAAAATGTTTTGTAAAATAATTATATGGAGTCTAAAGAAAAAATAATTAAAATGTGAAACCCTCTTCCAATGAAGCTTGGTCCACTTCCATCACTATTTGAGGCTGCCTTCTGCCATTATGAACCTTCAAAAGATAAATACTCAATTGTTCACAAGGATCATATCATTAAATCTCAAAAATATAAGAGGGATTTGGTTGAATTTTGTACTCCTCCAAAGAAAATAAATTTAAATTTAAATTACATGAAATAATATATAGGGATAACTTTTTGTATGATCCCCCAAGGGGGCCTTAAATTTTTACTACCTCTAGATGTAAGTACCATCATTTATCCAAAATTAGATGGTGGATGAATCTTCTTTTATTTGAACCACATCATTTTAATTTTCCCAATATATACATTATCCTTTTGGATAAGTAATGATCTATGGATAGAGTATAATAGACCCCCAAAAAAATTAGGTATAACTTTCATAGAGGGGGTAGGATAATTTATGAATAATCCTCTTCATGAGTAATTACTTGTTCAACCTCCTACTATTCTTATAGTGTTGGATTCTCATAGTCTGCATGAATTAAATAATAAAAGGGGATTTAAAAATTTATTTCTAATTGAATAAAATTTGAATTTTTAATAATAAATTTCTCCCCTTTAATATGAGTATCTCTATTTTTTATTTCCTCTGGACCATCAACATATATCCCCTGATGGGGTTCTTCAAATGAATTTTCATTGAAATCAGGGAGCTCCATGTGTTCCTTAGCAAGTACATTTATAATATCCACATCTTCCTCTAAGGCATGGAAAGAATTGAAAAAATCATAAATTTCAATTTTATAAGGAGTTATAGTCAAATTAGATTGAATAAAATCTGAAATTAAAGAGTTCAAGGAAGTATTATCTCACTAATTTCGTTTTGGATTAATAAATTCATCAGTGGTTAGTGCCTCTTAGGGTTAGATGCTGGCATGTGGAGGTAGGTAGTCAGGCTCCTCCATAATTTCTTCAAATTACATCATTATGATGGCTTATTCTTTTTCTATGGATAGAGTAACAAGTAATGAGACTAGCTCTTCTACTTGGTATGTATCTGGGAGATCAATTTGAACCTCATACGCATTCGAGAAGTCTTCTATCTCTTATTGTTCACCAACAATTAGCTCAGTGGGTAAGTTTTCTTGATCATGAATCCACTCTTTCCCATTATGGTCTGTTTTTTTTTGTCTTCATATAGTTGGGATGTGAATACTCATCAATTTGATCCTTGACCACTTTGATGTCTTTAGTGAAATTTGGTAGTTCAAGTGGTACTTCCCTATTGGTCTTTAATTTTAGATAATCTATTTTGAAATTATCAACCATATTTGGCTATTCTAGAAATTAATTCCCTGTGCTATTCCCATCTATCAAAATATTTTCCAGGTTTGGGAGTTCATTGAGGTTTTGTTGGAGAGCCACCTCTTATGAATAATTAATTTCAGTTTTTTTTACCTAAAAGTGATTGTTCAATGAATTGAAAAAATTATCATTTGAAAACATCAAAAATAAATTCAAAAAAATAAATTCTTTCTAATATTGTGAAATATAAATATATAAGAAAACATATGATTGGATCCCTAGAAACAATGATTGTTTTGACACAAACCATTCATGAGGTGTGGAAAAGCAATTTAATTTTCTTAGTGTATCATAGTGGATGCCCAATGTCATCTCACTTTAGGATTTTCTTTGTTTGTTTACATATTTCTTCTAATAACCCTTACTAATTTGTATTTTATTATGTTTTAAAGGAAAACAATGGAATTTTTTGGTGTTTTTTACTTTTCTAATGACATGCAGTATAGAAATTTAAACTAATTAAAAAATATAAATAGAGAGAGTTAAGAAGATAAGACTTTATTTTTGGGTTTGGATTATGTTTCAATCATTATTTTCCATTAATTATTTAATTTTTGAATCTTTAAGAACCTAATAAATCTTTATTTACCCTCCTCTAATAATCAATTTTGATGACACACCATAATCTATTGTGATCTATCTTCCAGGACCCATCTCTATCAATGTTGTTTCATCTATTGATTAACTCAACTCTGGTGTATGAAGGGTTAACCATTGGAAAGAGGGAAAATATATTTAAATAAAATAATAGAAATAAATTGAGTTCCTTTTCATTGGTGGGTAGTCACCAAATCAGAGACATTTTCCTCACTATGCATGGTACTCAAATCTACAACAAACATTAAATAAACATTATAGAAAATTCATGAACAACATAACTCCCACCTCCCTCAGGCCATGCTTCAGGGTCATCCTCTCATTTCAGAGAGTAAGATATAACTTGGTGGAGTGGATTTAAGAGAAGAAGAAGAAATAAAATAAAATAAAATAAAGAATAAATTTAAAAAGAATAGTATGGGAAAATAAAGGAATAAAATAAAAATATAATTAAGATGAGGGTAGAGAGATATATATAAAAATAAATTTGGAGGAATAAATATGAAAATAAATAGAATAAAATAAAATAAATTTATATAATTAATAATAAAATTAAAATAATAATGACAATAATAATAATAAAATTAATGTTATTAATAATAATAATACTAAAACTAATAATAATTATAATAAATATAATTAAAATAAGAAGAAAAATAAAAGGAGAAGAATATGTGGAGGAATTATGGAATGTAGATACAATTTAAATTAAAAATTCATGAACTATTTATTTATTAAAAGTTATTTTACTATTAAAAATAAAAAATAAAACATAAAACCTAGAATTTAAATAAAAGAAAAAAAATTTGAAGAAGTAGAAGGGAGAGAAGAAGAAGTGCAGTAGGGCAGTAGAGGCCTCAGCTTTGGGAGATCTCCCTTCATAGTGGTGTTGAATCATGCCTTCCAAGGAGTTAATAGCCTCATTTATATAGGTAGAGGTGGGAGATGGGTCTTCAACCTCATCTTTAAATTCCCCCATGAATGTGAGAGCCTCTCCCAGGAGGACCCATGTGTAATGAACCCACATAGAGCAGCACCCTCATTTGCGGTGAATGGGGGATGGTAGTGGCTTTCTGTGTAAAGGGAAGTAGGCCAACATGGATAAATGTGGCAATAGAGAGTGGCAGTGAGGGTTTTCCTAGGTTGTGTGGCGGGGTAGTGGAGAACCAGCGATGGTCAGCTCCTCCTTATCCTAAAACATTCACAATGGACAGAGGTGGCTCGATATCTTTCATGGAGGGTCATACTGGGCACTGGATGTGATGGAATGGAGATTTTAGGTGAGTTACAGTGGGTGGAGATGCCAGATAGCGATACCGCTACAAAAATGATGGTACGGGGTCATCGACCAAGGTAGAGAGCAGAGGCTAAGGAATAATAGTGGAGGATTGTGGAGCGTGGCGGCATGTGATGATGCTTCATGCCACAGATAGATATGATCATGAGATAGTCAAGGATTTATAATCCATAGTGTGGCTTCCTCGACTTAGAATCATTCACTGGGGATTAGTTCCCATGTTGACTCTCACCCACATACATGTGTGCCTCAGATACACGCTACCCACGCTCGGGACTTCGGGCTTACTCTTCACCGACGAGGCTTGACCACCCACAAGCCATGCACAAGTCTGACCCCCCATGTTCCCCATCTCAATTAACATCTCTCCTAAGGATTGTGTGTCTTGGTGTACTCCTTTGGGATACTTATGATGTGTGTGGGTCCTTGGTTGAGGGCTAACCCAGATGAGAATTGTTTTGGATACAACACATAAAATTATTTAAAAAAATACAAACAATGTTCATAATATTTATAGATAAAAATCCCAATTAAAAATATACCTTATTTCAATCATTTACCACCACATTAATTACTCATTCAAAATTAAACACAATTTTCTAAAACATTGAAAATCATGGATTTTAACATTGAAAAACATCAAAAAAATGATTGAAATTTGATTAAAAAATATGCACATTATTTTGGTATTTCATAAATGAATGAAAAAAATAATGAAAATATGTAGTATTTTTACAGTGATATAACCAATTATAGTTACCCTCTAGTTTCCCTAGATAGTGGAGTGACCAACTAATCATTCATTAGTGATGAATCAGATGTTGGACAAGAAACAACAGTTTGGGCTGGTGATGGCTTTCTAATGATGTCCAATATAATTTAATCACATAGATCCACCAAATGTGATAGTAGAAAAGATTTTCTCCAAGATACATATCATATAGGGTCTCAATTTTTTTATTCTCTAGGTTATAATATTACGAACAAGCTAGAACATACTAAATGAGTAAAATAAAAATGAAAAATTAAAATAATTATAAGCTCAAAAAATAACAAAATAAAATAGTATATGTATAAAAATTATAATAACTTTGTTAATTATGATTTATGCTATAAATTTTTTAATCATTGACATTAATACATTAAATAAATTTAGATGATATAAATAATATTATAATTTAAAAATTTATACATTAGTAACAAAAAAATGCATGATGGTTTAATAGTGTAATATAATAACATTAAATATATATATATATATATATATCCAATTACCTTAACATTGATAGTCTATATTATCATCAACCTCTATTCCAAACATCACTTATTCATTTTCAACCACCCACATGAGGTATACTTTTATCCTCCCTAACCCAGTCAATCTAAACAAATCTAACCCAGAAAATCACAAGAATTCAAATGTGCATCCATATACAACAAAGGCATCTAATTAATAGTGATAGAATATCAATACTATATGTAGACTATAACCTTATACATATAACTATAAATATCACTCAGAATAAAGATAAGTCATCATCAAAAATGAACAAAAAAATGTGTACATTAGTGTAGGATTAAAACCATATATAAATTACAATCTCATTCCATATGAAAATATGATACACTGTAATGTCATGGAAGATATGCATGAGGAGAAAGATCATACAAAGGGATGATCATATACAACCAAAATCCAAAATATACAAAATGATGGAGACATAAAAAAAATCTATACCCAAGGCCCCACCTAGTCCCATCTCCCAGTCCTTCCATTCATCAGAACTCTCTTATCAATAAGATGTATCATTCCCTTACCTACATCTCAGACCTTGAATTTGGTACATCCATTAAAGTGCATGTGGAGGGCGTAAGAAATATTCCTAGTAGGAAACCACTAATTGTTCCCTAGAATAACTCCATAAATATATAGATGCATGAACAATATGATATAATGACAAAATAACCATAAACATTTCAACTTTAGTATCATAGATTACTAAACAACCACCCATATGAATGAGAAAACCCACCCAATACAGTACTAAAATGGGATGATATTCCAATCGTTTTGTGTCAAAAAGTATAATTCACTAGTTATCAATATATAGAAAAAATGTAATAGGTGAATGGGACATCACCATCAATATAAAGTATAATTTAATATGTTATCACCACTCTTCTCATACAAATTGGTTAATGGTTCACCAACATAATCCCATAAATAAGGGTGAAAATTTTATCACTATATATAATTGGGTTTTTTGTGATTGGTAACACTTTCAATGAAAATGCTCGCATAACTGTATTTTTTTCTAATTCATAATTTACTTTATCAAAAATAATATTTTCTACAATGTTTTTGGATTTCATCACAATATCTTTTTGCAGGAATGCACATATGGTGGGGGTTAATAATTAGTTGTGATATATTACACATGTTTAACACAAATAATTTTCTTCTAATGAATATTTATGACAAAATATGTTTTCTATCTTGAATAATTATTAGAGAAATAATACTCATATCGCCATAAATAGTTATTTTTAATATTTTCTTATGATAAATCAATTTTTCAATGAAAATTAGTTTATCGACATCGGGTAAAAAAATATAGTAGTTAGATTTTGTAGTGGATTGAAATATATATCAGAAATACTTTTGATATGTGAGGGAAATGTATTTATGGGGGGAATTATTTTCGATGGAATCCATCACAAATAGGACGTTTGGTGACAAAACTTTCACTTGTAAAAGTCTATCATAAGTAATTTAATTTTTGAATAGTTCAATCCGACTTCTCCTCCTCATACCCATCCCAAAATCTCTTTCTCATTTCATCCTGAAATCATTATAATTCATACTTTATTTTAATGGATTTTTGTTTGTAATGTATTATTAGTAATTTAGGCACTATTTTAAAAATTTATGGATTTCAATATATTATTTGTAATTCAAACTCGCCTTTAAAAGTCTCTATATTGAAATTAAATTATTTTTATATAGACTTTAGTTAAAGGTTATAGATTTCAATTACGATAAAAATGTTAGTTTGAAGTTTATTTCTTTTTAAGCAGTTTTTTGTTCCATTAATTTATTATTTTTATTGTATGATTTACTAGTTAATTTAATCTATCAGAATTTAGTTACATATTCATATCATGTTATTAATTTTTCCTAAGTTATTATTAGTGTAATTTGTTAAATTAATATCTTGGTTCATTAATATTAGTATTATAAGAATTTATAATAATTTGTAGAAATGTAAATTATTATTAAAAAATTAATCTAAAAAATTTATAATAATTTACAAAAATATGATTTAGTAATAAAAAATTATTATAAAATAACGAATTTTGGTTATAGTAAGGAATAACTAATAAAATTATAATTGATTTAGTATAAATAAATTATAAAGAAAAATGGATAGTTATTAATTATTATTAATTAGTATATGTTATTAAAATTAATATAAAACATTTATGGCTTGGAATAATTATGATAAAATTTAAACAAATATTATTTAATATAAATAATGAATATTTATTTGTTATTATAAATTAGTAATAAGTTGTTAAAAGTAATTTCAAAAAATAAAAAAGTAAAAATATAATATTGTAATACTAATTAGTGATTTAGAAACAAAAAATATGATTATTGATTATTATTAAGACATTTTAATTAATTAATTGTAATATCATTAAAAATTATTACAAATAATTTACAATTTAAATTATTCATAATAGATATATAAAACTATAAATTGATAGTCAGTTTATTACAAATTAATATATATTTCTTATCTATTAACAAGGACAAAAAATATTATTATAATACTTTAAACTATTAGAAAATATTTTATTAAATTAATTTAATAACATATTTATTCCACCCGTGGAATCTTAACCGTAGGGATCCTAACAAGAATGATGTTTATTTCCTATCATAGGGGGACACCATTTTATTTGATGCAACCATGATCTCAATTTTTTCCAATGCCTTGTTTTGAAGGGAATGTGTAATTCATGAAACATATGGGTGCTTGCTAAAAATAATATATTATGCTTAATACATTATCATTGAAACAACTTTGCACCAATATGTTCATGTCGGATCTTCCTGAGGGTAAACACCACACCCTGGAATCATTATAACCATTATAAAATTTTTATCATGTCATATGTTGTGGTAAATTTACCATTTTATCCCTAGGGAGGACTCAAAACATTAAAACTCAATGTTGAGCCACATATCACTCATAAAAAAACTCACATCACAACACAATCTAATGCAATAGATATTATATATGATGAATTTATAAAACAATCACAATTAAATTTTGTGATGTAGTTCATTGAAAATACTTCTGTAGTGAAAGATTGATTTATGATGAAAAAATTAATAAAAAATGAGTAATAAATGATAATATTTTAATAAAAACAATAATTAATATAAAAATAAGAAATATATTAAATAATAATTAATAAACTAGAACATATAATATATTTAAATTTATACAGATTACATAAATACTAATAAAATAACAAATAATTACTAATTATAAAAATTAAATATTTATTTATGTAGTTGGAATACAATACTTTATAATTTTTTTACACATTATCTTAAAAACCAATTGCTGTTATTTTTTATAACACTATAGACCCTGCAAATAAATTTTAGATTATAGTTTGAGATTATGATTGAATAAATAACTGTAGAAATCCAAACGGTTTTGGTACAAATTTTGTCTACATTGTGGGAATTGAAACCGTAATATCATTTACATCATCAAATTAATATTTTTATTCAAAATAAATAAATAATTTCCCATAAAAGAAATAAAATCATGGGAGATTTAATACTTTTTATAATATTGGATTTCGTCTATTTGATTTTGGTTTTTAGAAATATTTTTCCTTTTGGAATCTATATTGTGAACCTCATTCAACTAAAGATAACAATTTTGGGGTTCTAGATCCATTATAGATTAAAATTTTAGTATATGAGGTCTCTAGACCATATTTTTATGGAACAAAAAACCAATAATTATAATTTTAATCCCAATTTAGGAATATGTGAATTTTATAATTTATTGAAATTTGATGAGGATGCCTTATATCTCGAATGCATGATGTTACAAAATTAATGGATATGAAATTAGATTTTATAATATCATATAGTTGTTTCAAAAAAATATTTTCTTTGGTTAAATCATTATTTCCAAAGGGAAATATACTACAAATAAATTTCTATTAAATATGTAATTTTGTCTATAATTTGGGACTAAGATATTAGAAGATCCATGCATATTCAAATGACCATATATTATATTATGGTGAATATTAGTCATTAGTTAATTTTATAACACGTGGTCAATTAATGTTCAAAGAGGTACACCAAGGAATTTACATATTTGGTCATATGAAATATATAAGGTAGTTTCTATATCACCTAGATTTCAATACCAATTTATATATCACAACATAACTGCGTTGATGACTAAGCTTATATCTTGTTTGTAAAATCTTACATCTTCTATTAGAGGGTGACTCATGAAAATTATATGATTAGGTTTATCCATATTTTTCTTCAGAACCTCATAACATGTGGTTAGGTCTTTATACAAATACTTTTTTCCATTTTGTGCTTACAAAAGTCAATATTCTTATTAGCCTAATTTATTACATTGTAAAACTTATCTCTTTAGATGTTAATGAGGTTATCACATGTCTCTTTTTAGTTAATTATTCCAAGGAATCCAAATAAAAATATCAATGTTTATTTGAATCGAATGATTAATGTGTTAGATTTATTGTAGAGTGATGGTGTAATTATATATTCTATAGTTATAGAAAAAATAATACACTAAAAGTTGTATTATTGTGGACAATAAGTGGATTTACATCATATAATTTGTTATCTGGATGGAGTACCCATGGTCTAAAATCATTTTTGTATTTCATGGGTTACAAAAAATATTCTATTCTTGTAAATGTATGGAAATAATTTTTTTACTGTAATCAATGATTTATTCTTAAAGATCATCCTTTTTGAAGGAATTGAAATAATTTTAGAAAAGATATAATTGAATGAGATAAACCATCCTTAGTGCTATATTAGATTCAATGAAAATCTATAATATCTCCATTACCTTATATTTCTTTTGGATTACTAATGAATCAATAATAAATAGGTGGATTTAGAAGAGTTACTAATGGAAAATTGTTTCTTATTGGTCTTAGTGGGTTGTTTAACTATTCGATGTAGTGTGTGTTGACTAAAATATTAATATAATTTGAATTAATGAGGGACGATGAAATTGAATCTCATATGGAAATTAAGGATATATAGGAGTGATATGAAGACATTAACATTGATGAATATGAATATAAAGATGAAAAATTATGTATTATATTCTAGTTATATTCATAATCAATATAAATTATTTGTTTTTAATAAATATTTTTTTTATTTGATATCAATTTTAACAATTATTCATATGTATCATTAATTTTATGTTTTAGATAGATGTAGTGGATTATAATGAGTTTTTTTATTCTCTCAAAGATGATGTTTTTCTCGTTGATCAGCTAGATGAATCACCATTCAACCTATTGGATGTAGTCATTCCACCATTGACTATGAGGGGTTATGACCTAGCTAGATTGATGATTCTAAAAAATATTCTTGAGCGGTGTCAATCTCTTTATTTTTATCTATGCTTATAGAGGTATCTTCAAATATGTTATTTATTTATTTTTTCCATTAATTTTTTGTATATTATGTTGTTTTTATCTCTACTCATATTTGATTTTTTTTACATATATATGTTGTGTAGGGTCATGTGATTCTACAACATTATTTTTATACACCATGGACTTCCGGAGACTGGGTTTCCATTGATATTTAATATCATATGATTGGACACTTTATCGTGTGTTCATAAATATTTATTTTAAATTTATTTAACTATCAAAATTCTATTATTAATTATTTATATAATTTATGGTCTCTTATCAATGTTTTCATGAGACCATATATATGAGAGGATTGAGAGATTTGTTTACATGAGTGCTTTTATGAACATTTACACAACCTTTGTAAGAGAGTGGGGGAGGTAAGAAGTCGCACATAGAGCTCGGAGTCATACATTTAGTATTAATTTACAATATATGGTAAGTAATATTGTTTATTAATTAAATATGCATTTAATTTTAGAAAATAATTTTATATTTATATGGGTTTTTGAAGATACTGGGAATATATAATTTTATGTTTATTAGAATATTTACACTAATCCTACTATAGAAGAGGTTTCTAGTGGAAATACGTATCAAATTATGGTTAGTTTTTAAAAAAAATTGGAAAAAATGTGATAGTGGAACACATGAAAAGAAGAAAATACATTAAACCTATTTTCGTGAGGAATTGACCCCGCAACCCCATGACCACGCCCCAAACCCATCCCCACCCTTACAACCCCTTCCAAGCATAACATGCATCAAATTATGGTTAGTGTTATTTTTTTTACAAAAATTACATAAATTGATTTTTTACTACTTTTATTTATAACTACATTTTAAGAAGGCATATGAGGTCATGACTACTCACATGTGAGAGTTTTTGACCAAGAATGAGGGAGATGCCTCATGTGACTCAGGTTTCAACGAGGCAACACGGATATGAGTGACCATACACGGCATCGGGAAAATTTGGGTAGTCGTTATTGGATCATGATCAATTCCTTCAAGTTATTATGATAATACAATGTTTTTTTCATCGAGGTAAAAGGGAGCTCATGCAGAGTGGTCTTCAGCTTCATATTATTAAAAATATTTGGGACCTCAGGATGAGACTTCATAGAGCATGAAGATAGAGCAGGAAGAGAAACATTAGTATCAAGAGAAACAATGCCAACAACATGGGGAGTTGTTGGATTACATATAATTAATTGCACAAGGATTATGGATGGAGTTTCTCCACCTTACCTATAATGAATTCAATTTTATAAATCAAATTCCATTTTAAAATGAATAAATTCTTTATTTGTGTAATGTAAATATATAAAACACATGGACTACTTTGGTAATATTAGACTGTTATAAGTTATATCCTATCAGATTCAAAAGACCATTAAGCATCATAACCATTGATAATATACTCATTAAATAGTGATCATATGATTATCATATATTAAGGATTAAGATAAAGTAATATTGAAAAAAAAATTATTCATTCACCAGGTTGCCAGTGCATCATGAGTATTATTGTTGTTCCCTACATTCCCACTTTCTAAAGCTAGGAGACATTCATCACATTCATCAACAATGTATTCTCCTTAATTGAAACAGGATGATGAGATGTTGGTTCCCCCTTACAATGATTCCTCCTTAGATATCTTTTCTTAGTCCAAGTATCCCTCATAGATTAATTCATATTTGTGGAACTCATTCCCATTGCAATCTCAAGGTGGAAACTGATTAATTATATTGCTTCTGTCTCGATAGGAAAGTAACATTTGGTCAGGGTGAGTAGTTACACATATAATTTTCCAGCATGATTGAATTTTGGGTATATTGGGAACTTATAAATCTTCCCCTTTAAAGAGGCTTTTCATATAGGGAATCTTAGGAATAAAACCCAAGGCATCACATGTCAACCATGAGATTGTTGAAATTTGGGGCATAAGTCTTCTATTGACTTTTACCTTAATAATCCCATGTTTAATGCATGGGGTAGGTATTCTAAATTAGGGAACAAGTTCAACATCATATGGAGATGAGCATAGGGTTTTAGGCTTGTTGGGATAGGTTGGGAGCTGGTATAATTTTTTGTAGGGATAGGATGGGAAAAAGTTTAAAATCATTCAGGGACAAGATGGGTGCAGATTTAAAGTCTCGAGGAGAAAATATAGGAACATGCTTCATGTTTTTTAGGGATATGATAGGATCAGATTTAAAATCTTTCAAGAAAAGGATAGGGGCAGGTTTAATAACTTATAGGGATAGGATGGGTGCATGTTCTTATTCTTGTTGGTACTGGATGAGTGCAAGTTTAACATCTTGTGGGGATAGGATGGGAGTAGGTTTAATGCCTTGTGAAGAAAATATGGGTGATCAATACAGTTCATGAAGGTAGATCAATTGATTGTGTGTGTCCCTATGAGGTACTATGTCAAACTCAGTTGATGTCAAGTTATTAGGAAGCCTCATAGAGCTAGATCAAGTCATTGAGTGCATCACTATGAGGGAAGATGTTATAATCGAATGATTTCATGTGATCAAGAAACTTCGTGGAGGCGGATTAGGTGATTTTTTCATCCCTTGGAGGGAAGATGTCACACTTAGATGATGTCGGGTGACCAGGATGCCTCAAGGGGTAGATCAGATGATTGAGTGCCTCCCTATATGGGAAGATGTCATGCTCAGATGATGTAAATATTGTACCTTAGGGAGGTGTCCTATGTACCCTGTTCATGAAGTAGTGACAAAAACCTATGTAGTTTGATGAAACTATTTATGGTTCGATGATGGGACCAATCCATGATGTTTAACGTCAGGTGACAAGGATGCTCATTTCATGAAGGGAGCATCAATGTGGGATAGTGTGAGACTTACACATGGAAGCTACCTATAGTGGTTGATACTAATAGCATCAATGATGTGAATTGGGCTTATACATGGGGGATTCCCACCAAAGGATTATCATCCCATTTTGGGGGGTAATGTTATATCCTATGATGAGCATACATGGGGTATATTGTGTTTATCACATAGGTTAAGAGATGTGGGTTCATCTCATGTGATTCATACATGGGGTATTATGTGTTTATTAGATAGGGTAGGGGTGTGGATGAATCTCATTCCATTTATATGTGGGTAATAATGTGTTTATCACATAGGTTAAGGCTAAAAATTAATGATATGTGCTGAGGACATAGTCATGTAGTTTAATGTGGTATGACTAGGATGTAGAGCTAGACAGTTTTACTTCATGGATCCTAGACATGTAAAAGGCTTATATCCCAAAGGGGATCATGTCAAGTTGAGAGTATGATCTAGCATAAGGACCCTCAACCCAGACAGGTTCACAATTTCCCTTGAAGAGGCCACCTATAGGGCTTATGTGACCACCACTCATATACCTTTGGGTGGGACAAGGCATTCTCACTATTTTGGAGGTGTGGACATTAGGAGGCCTAATGTTAGGGTGAATATATGTTGAAGAAACATGAATTATGGTACATATTCTAAGAAATAGTTATGATGTATTCCCATGTCACACATAGAGCAATGTGGGTAGAGAAAATGGTGGGTGGTATCGGCCACACAAGTATTTGTGTTGCACTTGAATCAATCCTAGATTGGTACGGGGGGCCTTGGCACTCAAACATCACGAAGGATGATCATCTAAAAAGAGGAACCATATAGAGGCCTATATGAGGTTATTTGTGATGGATTATTATTTTTTGAATTGGGTCTCACAAATCCCATGAGCCTCATGTAGGATAGGGGTCCCGAAAATGAGTACGATTTGGGAAATTGTACCTCGGGGTAATGACATGGTTCCCATGGGGTTGGATTCATGAAGGATAAATGCCTTACAAAGCCTCAAGTCACACAAAGGGAATTATTCTTTCAAAAAGTCCATGTAACTTCATGGAAGTAATCTCCATTAGGGGATGAGGTTCTCAATAACCCATGTGCTTCTATTTCATGAAGGGTTAAAACGATGGGAAATCAACCCTCTCTCACGCTCACAAAGATTAGGAGTATCATGAATTCAGAGTGTTCAAAAGTATATGAAAGGTCACTTACCCTTTAACTTTAGACATAAGGGAATATTTATAGTCCTTATGGATGTTGGGGTGAATGTTTCAAAAATTTTGGAGCCTCATGTGAATCCTTATAAGCTTCATGAGCGGACGGGGCTCTTCTAAACCAAATATTGCTATGCAGAGGTTACCATCAACTATCTGAATGGTCAAAAAAGGTCATATGAAAATCAAGATTGACGTTGTGTATATTTTATTGTCACGAATACACGTAAATTGTATTTTCATGATCTTCTACCATTCATAATGGTGAAGTGTGCGGAAAATGGAAACTTGGATGTTTTGGCATGAATTCACATCAAATTTATTGCTCCTTCCTCAACCTCTCCCATAAACTGTATTTTAGAGTACAAATATTTCCCCTTATAATTGGATCTGATGAGGGGAAGTCGGTTCATATTTTGAGGGAAAACAATCAAAAAATTTCAAATGGCTATCTCTTCGCAAAGATCCTTTATCAAACTTGGAATAGTTGTATGCCTATATATTGTTTCTGTAGTCCCTTAGGGGACTACAAGAAATTTTTAAATTATAGGCCTACTATTCTAATTTCAAAAATCTCATGACCTTCCCAAGTGTTTTGGGATTTCTATCTTCACAAATCTCCAACCTCAAAACCTCCATGAACTTACTTCTGTAACCGGACCTCCATGAATCTGACAATAATGAGAAGAACTCCATGAACCGATCTTCAAGAACTAGCAAAAAAACCGTATAATTCCTAAAAAAAATAGACATCGGGGGTGATGATTCTTTGGATAATAGATGAATGGATATGGTTAATAACCTGTGTATTAGAGATAGTTTCTAGAGTGTGTCAGACCGTGACATGCTTACATCACCCCTGGAAGAAGCTCAGTAGGATTATTGTCTCTCCAATTGGATGCCACTTTAAGGTTTTGGGATGAGTGAAAATGTATTTATCCCTGATGCGGGATGATTTTACCATGCTTATTGGTTTAGAAGAATTCCCAAATAGTACCAGTGGCATTGGACTGTTAAGGGACACATCCTAAAGAACCATCTGTCCCTCAATTCACACACTATGTATAACCATATTATCAATGTTAATAGGTAGGTTGAAAAAGTGGAGGTATATCCTCCATAGTATGAAACAATAAAAAAAGGTAGGTTTGGGGGACCTGCTCAATGGGATGATAGGCAATTGTGATTTGTGCTAGGGTGGAAACATCATAGACAAGTGGGTCTGAGAGTATTGTGCTTTCCATTCATGCCATGAGTTCAAGATACATCTGAAGTAGGCAAGGACCAGTGAGGAATCATGGGCCTCATTGTTTCACATCTACCATCATCTAGGGCTCATGGCAAAGCTGTTTAGAAGATGGTGACCAGGGACCAACACTTTTCATCTACTCCATGGGGAGGTTAGTATCAGCTTGTGGAATATCTACTACATTAAAGAGATCCTGATGTAATGAAAACTTTATGATTAATTTTTCTCTATAGAGAACATTTGTGGGGACCAAGATAAAATTATTTCCCTAGTTAGAGATATACTAATCCTACTATAGGGGGAGATCAAACACAAGATGGGGATGAAGGACGCCCATTTTAATAAATGGTTCATCTACTTTTTGAATGAATTGGTAGAAAGGCTACTATGGAGGTTATGTATGTGCCATGTGATGCTACACAAACGCAAGTTGAACTCATACTAGAGAATCTTGGAGGAAAGACAATGGAAATTGTGGGGTTATAATGTAAATCCTGAGGTACATTTGGTCTGAATAGAAGGGTTCTTCACTACACTAATCTTTGGATTTAAACTCCTAGATAGAGATTCATGAATGGGTGTGTGATCGAGAACTCTTATCATGGTGTATATGTTGGAGATGGGGAAACACATCAAACTAGTTGTCCTAGTATTGGAAAATCTGTACAAAGTGCTATACCACATCAACTAAAGAGATAATGAAATATGTGTGTGTGGGCCCTTTAACATTCTATATATATGGGTCATTGAAAAAATGGGGAATATGAGTATCCAAACCCTATTTATCCTCCTATCACAAAATTTTGGAAATCGCTTCTGTAAATTGATGAGAGTTTTTTTTTAGGATGGGCATAGTGAGCACACTAGCAAGGAATGGGCCAGTGGATTGCTTTATATGACAACTATTCCCTCTTCTCAAGGGTATGGTGGATGATGAAGGTATGGAGAATATTAAGTAGTCTTCATACCTCCTAGACTTCCATGGTAGGGTACTAGTGGTAACGGTAGAAAATCATCTCATCTGTGAGCCCTAAAACCCAATCCACATTACAAGGTAGTTCTTGTGCCTATATCAAGATGTTAATGTGGATGGTCGATGGGGTTGTGGTAGTTGAACCTACCTCTATAGAAAAAAATATGTGCATTGTAGTGATGAAGTCTCTACGAGAGATGAGGACTCAATAGAGGAGGCATTCATCACACTAGAAACTAAAACAAATGAAGAATATGTAGTGACCATGTCCATATTGGGGGTGTCGTCAGTGGCTATTGCTGGGGAAGAAGTCACAATGAAGTTGAGTGAGATTGTGCTATCAATGGAGGTGATCAAGTAGTATATAATGACTGAGCCTACCATGGGGGGTTCCACATGAGGCAGTTGGGACTTTTTCTGTTGGTGAAGGGGATGGTGAGGATCAATTCCCTCTAGAAATGGATTTCAGACCACCTAAGGAAATGCCTATGAATAATACATCAATTTATTTTTTGGAAGTCCTTCATCCATATGAACCTACACCACACAAGGATTTCAAATAATCTGGCTCAAATAACACCAAGGAGAACAGGTTCATTCATTACATAGTGTGGAGGTATGCACAAAACATCATAACTCACACTCCAATGGATGTCCTTTAAAACAATGCGGCATATCTCTACCACAAGATAGTTATCTTGGGGATTATTTGGGTGGATTCCATCGGCCTACATACACTATCTTGAAACTTCCTTGTTGATCGGGCATATCCCAAGTGGAATGTGTTTGATATCTCTTGGAGGAAGCACAAGGATCAGGGATCCAAGGAACATTAGATATCCAAAGGGGATATCACCTGTTTAGAAGGGCCGGTGTATGAGCATGTATCCATGAACACCTCCTTGGTTGAGATCATTGGTTGTATGAAGGTCTTGTTGGTGACAATAGAGTATAAGGTGGCGGATGTGGTATCCCTTGCGGTTGATTACTGATACGAATAGAACTATATGTGAATCAGGGATGAATAAGTTTTTCCTAAATACAAGGATTAGGTGGCTGCCTTGGTAGAGCAGTAGAATTGATGGAGGATAGTCAGTGGAGGTTGGTTAAGCATGAACACTCGATCACCATGGTAGTGTAGTAAGTGGAATTATTTTACTAGGATGATCGAGAGTATCTACTATATGGACGAATTTAACATAATTTAGTTCATTTGTTTTAAACATTTTATATTCCTGGAAATATTTTCCTTGTTGGAATTCTACTATAATACTTCAATCATAATAATAAGTTAACAAGTGATCAATCCCTAATACCATGTGAGTCATGCTCAGTGTGATACACAAGGTAAGATATTATGATTTCTCACTTATATAAGAGTGTCAAGTATCTACTGAACACTAGATGTTTGAAATTATTGAATGAACATTAGAAGTGTCTTGGTCAAGGAGGACTATGTATAGAGAATGGGGAACCCTGAAATACCATTTTCTTATCCAACATACACTAGTGCACTATTGGTGTAATTAAAAGGATGATAAATTCTACTCGAATAATGGGGAGTGAAAAGTGTTAATTGTGATGACCATGATTTAGAACAAGGTGGGGGTCACATGATAATGGAGGATAACTGATGAATATGTCAAAAACATAGAATCCATTATCGTTCTGCTGAGGATGCATACAAGAAAGTGTAGGTTGACTACTATCCATGTTTGAAACATGGTATCTATCTCAAAATGTCATCCATGGACTTCCAGGCCATGTTCCAAGGATGGTAGGAGAGCTAGTATGGCATGGGACCATTCTTTCAAGGGGGATACATTCAAACCTGGAGGAGGATGAGGATGAAAATAAAGGGACACACAAATTATGTAGATGAAGAGATGGGAAATTTTAATGGATTTCAATCCTATTAGAATTATTCCAAAATTGATTTGATCTCATTGGGTAGGATTATTGTTTTGACAGAGGCCAAACTCATCTTCTTTGGAGAGTGTTATCTCAGATGCTGAGAGATGAAGAACCTGAATGGTGTGGTGGGTGACTGGAACAATGGAAATGTATTCTCAGGAAAGGTACAAATATGATCTACTATTTTAGATCATTTAATGAGGATGATATACACCTAACCGTGGTGTAAGGTGGTAATAGGGTAGCACAATAGGGGTATGCCAAGGGAATATATGTAAAAAGGATCTATGAAGACCCTAAAACAAGAAAAATAATCTAGGGTGAGTCACATATAGTTTAAGGTCATGATTATTAAGCCAAATGGTTGTGTGTCTAGATAGGGATATGTTTGGAATAGTGGAGAGGAAACATGGTGTGAATAGGAGAACCTAGGAGGCCCCGCCACAAAAAATATCTCAGAGTCATCTTAACATATTTTGAAATTGTAATACTTAGAACATGATTCTTATTTTATGGTAATAGATCATGGATTGTAGAGTCATCATCCAAAAAGGGTATGTATAGCATAGAAGAGTGACATGCCGATGTGAATTGAAGGCCAAGATGTCTTGAAAACGCACAACACATTCCTAGGGGGACTCATACATAGTTCAAAGTCACAATTCATAGAATTGAGTTCATAGTTTTAGGTTAGAGTCTGGACCATGGTCTCTTAGTTTATGTTCAAAGAGTTTGGACTAGGGGAACATAGTTTAAGGATATAGTGATTAGACCATGTCCACCCTAATGTGTTAGGCATGACATGAAAGATTAGAAAATCTATTTGAATGGAGGGCCAAGGGAGGACACTCCCATAACAAACATATGGTCTAGGTTGCAAATAGTTTATGTTCTTGATACTAGGACTTTGGTTGTGTGTCTCAATGGAATATGCATGGTATCAATGAAAGGTTACCTGACATGAATTGAGGGGCCTATGAGGCCACCGAACAACACCCAAAACATTCATGAAACAACTTGCACATATTTTAAGGTTGTGCTTCTTTGAACATGGGTTAATCATCTCAAAAGGGAATGTTTAGTGTTGTAGAGTAAAAAACCCAATGTGAATTGAGGTCCAAGAAGTACCAATTAAACACAAAAAATTCCTAGGACGACTTTCATATAGTTTAGAGTCATGATGGTTGGAATTGGGATCCTTGTTTATGGTCATTGAGTTCAGACCATAGAGTCTCGCACATTGTTGTGTTTCCTAAAGAGAAATTAGTCTCAACCCTTAGGACCGAATGATCTATGTTTGGTGTGAGAAAATAGTGGTATACGGTTCTCATCGCATTCGATGGAGAACACAACAAGGGTATAAAGCGACTAAAAATTCCCATGAGGATGGTTTTGAATTTCGATACCTAGATAGTGAAAAGGTAATAACAAAAATAAAGAGAACAACTATTGACCATTTTCAAAACAATGATTTTATACCTACATTAGTTTAGGATTGATCAAACAAACATAAGATTAATAATTTACTAAGTTCTTCACACAAGATCCATTGTTTGTTGCCAAATATCCTTCAAGATGTAAGCTCAGGACAGTAGGTGATCCAATGTGGTGAGTTAAAACACTGTTTGGGAAATTTTTTATATCAAAATAATGATGATTATCTAAATCAAATAAAGAATAAAGTTGAGAAGTGGAATTGGAGAATGTTCTAGGTGAATCTTATGTGCCTTGGGAGCTTTTATTCTATGCACTCGAATGTTCCAAAACATCATGCAGGTAGGTGAGAATCAAACATGGACTGGATGGAGAGACCTCATAATTAGTTTATGGTTGGGTTGGGCCTAATTCAAAATATCCAAGCATCACTACGTATCCAATGATAATGGTAATAAAGCCACACATAGTTTTGTGAAGTGGTTTGGTATAATAATAGTTCTTGTGGGGTTAATTCCTCTTAGATGAGGATATAAATCCATATCATATTAGAAGGAATCCTTGTATTATACATGTTATTTCTTAACATCTCATATTTATCATATGGGGAATTCTAATTTCACATGGGGTAATTTTTTTGATCATCATACATTACTTATCATATGGGGAATCCAATGTTATTTACATAAGGTAAGGGTATTATTTAACATTATGCGCTGAGGTCATTGGGATTTTCAGTTTAATGTCATACAACTAGGACTAGGGCTGATAATATTTTAAAGTAGTTGAGCATAGACTATAGGGGTTAGTTCTTGTTTAAGGCCATGTATGTTTGAAAAAAGGGAGGCATGAGTATCCAAAAGGGGGTTTCACGACACAAAATAATGATGACCCACTGTGGAAGGAGGGACAAAGGGCCCCTTTACCACATGAAACTCAAAAAACTATACCCAAGATCATCCTCACGATACTAGGAGATTGGAGACCCCATAATGAGTTGACGAAGGGGGATGGGCCCAGGATGAAATAACAATGTGTCATTACATATCCCATGATGATGGTAATCAAGCAACATGTAGTTCTGAAAGGTGGTGTAGTACGAGTCTAATGACAAAAGGGGATACCCTCTCAAATAGGCATACTGAATTGTCTCATATTGAGATAATACACATACCAATATCATATTGGGTAGGACTATAGTTTAACATCATGCACTGAGGATGTTCATGTTTTTTAATCCCATATTTTTTATATAGGTCATACCACTTTTATACTATCTAATAAATCTCACATTTGGAGGAATACTAGTTTTATATGAGAAATCCTAATGTTTAACTTCATGTAATGAGGATTTTGGCATGGATTGTAGGGTAAGAATTATGTTTAACATCATGCACTGATTATGTCATGATTATTAGTTTAAAGTCATAAAAATTGGAATATAATGGTTGCAAACAATTTAAGGTCATAATGCATAGACCATGGAGGTGATGTTAGTTTATGTTCATAAAGGTCAAACTAATTGAAAATTGTTTAAGGTATTAAATTCTAGATGAAACATTATTATTTGTGGGTGTCAAAAAACAAATATTTACAATGTTAAAATGTAGTATAGTGGGTAACCTAGGTTGTATCCAAATAAGAGTGAGAAATAATCAAGCTATCATCTAGAAATTTTAGAAAGATATGAGGTTGTTTTTTAAATTTTTTGATTTTGAAAAGGAACTACAAAAAAACCATAAGTCATTAAGAAAAACATTGAAAACAAATTTTCAAATAATTTAATTGAAAATTATGATAAGAATTTGGTGATTAGGTCAGGTCCATCTTTGCAATTTCAATTCTATCATAGTTCCAATTTATCCAATCCTCTTTTATTATTTTGATTAAAGTGAGATTCCATGATTAATTCCACTCACTCATTTATTAAAATGGTGATGGTTTAAGTAAACATTTACATGATCTTATCTTGATCTACACTCCCTCC
This sequence comes from Viscum album, assembly GCA_963277665.1. Classification (NCBI taxonomy): domain Eukaryota; kingdom Viridiplantae; phylum Streptophyta; class Magnoliopsida; order Santalales; family Viscaceae; genus Viscum; species Viscum album. Next base: position 587,490,359 of record OY728164.1, on the reverse strand, counting down.
TGTATGTAAAATATTTTGAAGTGCGTAACATCAATTAACATAGTAAATTCCCAATCGGGTCTTGTTTATCCCTAACAATCAGGAATATCTACTACCCCTCCCCCCCACATATACTGACAATCGACAAGTACTTCTCCAATAATCCCTAATATATTCAACAATATATACACTATAACCTAGAGGAGAGATAAAAGGATCATTGGAAAAAGTAAAATACAATACCAAATCTAAAACCAAATACAATCATACATGGTAATAAAAACTTCTATTATAAATTAAAACCAGCTTTGCAAAAGAGATAAAGGATTTTATACCATTAAGTGCAAGAACTAAAAAATTAAAAAATAGAAAACTTATCCTTCATAAATAGCTTATTGGATTACCCATCCATGTGAATTTTATCCATGAATAATGGGAAAAAATAATACATAACAAAACTAAAAGGAAGGAAAAGAGGGGAAGGAAAAATAAAAAATTTTCTATTTCAGAATATGCCCACTGACAATTTTCTTCTGTTCGTCCAAAGAAAAACCTATAAATCAAAAAATTACCTACATAAAAGTTTCTATGAATTATTTTTTATATCGAACCAAAAATTTCAAGTCATTTTGAATTGTTTAGTGGGTTCTATGAGTGAATTAATGAAGTATACATTTTCTGGTCAAGTAGACATCTCAACTTCCTCCAATTGGATGCATGAAAATACAATCTTCATGAGATAATTTGTCCATGTAATACATTTGGAGAATGATTAATTGATTATGATTTTATATCCATCTATAATAACCACACATATAGGTCTTTAGGAAATGATATATTCCTCCATTACTTAGGTGGGGTCTATTCTGTCAGCTAGAACAATTTCTCGACTAGATTGATTTTTCCAGGACACTATATTTAGAATTGGATATAGGTCAAGATGACCAAGATGATACCCATTAATAAAGGAATTATAAAAATATAATCACACACCTTGGATAAAATTTTAAAAAACATTCCTGAAATATAGAAGCTTAAGAAAACAATTATGTATCTAGAATTTAGCAGTTTTTATAGTTCATCCCTAAATTCACCAAAAGTAATAAAATGATAAAAATTAGCGAAAATTTATTAATTATAATGGATTAAATAATTCAAATAAATATTAATAATTCTGAAAATATTATCTCTATTAATTCTCCCACAATTAGCACTTAGACTCTTCAACAAGTAAGAATCAAAATGAAATGAGAAGAAATTCAAAACACAAGACCGTGAGATCCACCAATTCCACACCAAGAAACAAAAGATATATTGTGTCATTAAAAACCATTATTTCAATTTCTCCATTCTGATCATTCAATATATTTTCACTTATTTTCTCCTATCATGCAAACAAAACACCTACCTCTCCTGAATTTTCAATCATCTCGCAAATGTCAATTGCCAATAAGGCTTTTCTCATCCAAAATCATGAAAGGGTCATCATAGGCATGATAAATTCATACATACCCACCCTATGTGAGTCAAGGAAACTTGATTATCTTGACAAATTTATATGCTTGTTCCATTTCTTTTAGTTGGTAATATTATTATATTAAAAATTATGAGGTAGAATATGGAGGGTTTAGTTCTTTTTGAAGAAAAATTACAAGATTATAATTTTCACTAAAGTATGGTCTCCTCCTCACTCTACATAGTATAAAATCAGATCCATAATCATGAAAACTCATAAAAAGTGTTCAAAATTCATAATTTCATTGGAAAAAATCAACAATATGAAACTAAATGTTTCTTAAATGCTCTAGATAGAAAAAACTTTTTTTATCCACTATAATATCTATAAATTCCCAACTGCTTTTATCATGGTAGCTCTAGAAAAGGCACAAATTTGAAAAAAAATGTTTTTTTACTACAAAATCATTTCATAATAATTTTATTTTCCACCCAAATTATCACAAAATTTGGTATCACAATATAAGGCAACATCCCCCCACACTTATGTTTCATTAGGTCATGAGATTTCACTTTAAGAGTATGTTGGATAGGGAAAATTGGTAGGAAATGTGGCTAACATAATAGTATGTTCATGGATTCTAATGGATTCAATGATTAAATATACACGGAAGGCCAGAATTAAATGTATCCTTTTGAAAATGGGTAATTAAAACCAAAGATATGCGTCAATAATTTACAACAAAAGCGCATAAAACCCCCAAGTATTGATAGGAGTAAATAAAATTTTGGATAAAATATGCAAGGTATGATTCTTTTAAGAAGTGAGGTGAATAAAAATAATATGAGAAAATTGTTTTAGTTGCCTCATAGAAAATATATTTCAAAGATAAAGATATTGATATACTGAATGAGATTCAAAATTTTGAGTACTTTTCATGAAATTCATAAATATATGAACATGAAACAAAGTCATTTTCAACATTCATTTAAGCACTGTTTCCTCGAATAAATTGCTTCACCCATTGAAATGAGTTTAAAAAACTGAAATGATAATAATTTCACATAAAAATTTTCAAAAAACACATAAAATGAAATAGAAACACAAAAAAATGAAAATGAACATTTTTTTTTGAAAAGAGAAAATAATTGATAAAGGAAAATCCTAAACTACAAAGGTTCCCTCCCCCACACGTAAATGGTATAGTGTCTTCAATTTATTCAAATGTATTTAATATGTAATAATATTTGAAAATGAATCATATCATGCAAGAAATTGTAAAGGAGAGGTACAACCATACTTATTCATAGTGAAACATTGAGTTAAGATCATATGTGATCCACACTAAAAACCTATAAGAAAAAAGAAGAAAAAATATAAGAAATTTATTAAAAGAAATGAAATTATAAAGTGAAATAGAAAATGAGGATAGACCTTGGTTTAATCCCCCCATGTGGGATCTGGGTATTAACAGCATCAAGATGGGGAATTCCATTTTATTATCCCCAATATGATGGTGGGTGTAGTTTCTTTCTCATGAACCACCATAAATTATTCCTTCTAGTATGAAATTATTCATTTTTAGGACTCCAGGGATTTAGCATTCCAAATTCACTTCCATTAAAATGATTTGATTCTTGTATGGTGGGGTTAGGAAAAAAATGATTCCTCCACTTTCATGGTTTCCACTTTCACTACCTCTTCTTTATTCTACAGTAATTTCTCATGGTATGTTGTGTCAATAGAATAATCAAAGGAAAATTCAAAGTGTAATTATACTTGAGAAAATTTTAAACATGAAGAATCAATATCAAATTATTCACTTTTAATGTGAGTATAATGTGCTTCACTTTTCTTTAGAAAATCCACTTTGATCTTCTCTTGAACTACCTGCAATAATTTTTCAACAAGTTCTGGGAGCACTAAATATTCCCCACTAGGTGAATCTTCTTTTTATTCGTCATCCACAATGGAAATAAAAGTGTTGTCTAAATCTGAAAATTTAAAACAAGGAGAGGTAACACTCAAATTAACTTCAATAAATTTATAATGAAATGAGATTAAGAAAATACCACCTCCTTGAGTTTGTTTGTATTCAATTACTTCTTATATGGGAGGTTCATCATCATGTTAAACTAGAGTTGATAGAGGATGGTAGTCAGGATCCTACATATTATCTTCAAATTCTACAACATTACTGGTGTCTCCATTTAATGATGTTATCTCTTCTACATTGTAAGGAATAAGTGTATCAAGTAGTTTCTCACACTCATTCCATAAGTTATCCATATATTTTTGATCTCCCATATGTATTTTAATGGGAAAATATTATTCGAAAATATCCTCCAACATTGATTGAGCTAGGATGAATGGATCTTCTTTTAATTTCATTGAGGCCTCTATGGGTTATACAACATGAAAGATAATCAGAGAATCCACTTCCACTACTTTTTATGGTTCTTCTTTTTATTATGGCTCCAGCAGTTTCTCTAGGGATGCATTTACATATTTAGTTATCCACCCTATTTTTCCTCCAGGGTTTTCACTATTTTAGTAATACTTTCCCATTTTACATCAATATACTTATGAACTTATTATTCTAAGTGTTTCACCTATTAAATTTCTCCAAATATATTGTTGGGAAATAAGGAAATCTCTTTTTTACCTCATCCATTTCTTGATAATATACAATAAAATTATCTTCAAATTCAATAAATTCATTGGATAATCCCACCCACACTGAGCATTAGAGGTCCTCTTTATAATCTTAAATGAGATAATTTAATTCTTTCTCCTTAATGACTTGGATTATATATCCTAAGATATATTTTACAAAGAAAGAAACAGAATCATGTATAGCCGAAGATGAGTTAAACATTGGTTATTGCACATATGGGTAATTTTTATATCACTAAAATAATTAACCATTTAAAAACATCATCTTAAAAGAATTTTTTTTGTTTTTTTAATTTGAAAATAGTCAAACAATTACAATAATATTGTTGGCAGTGCCTCCCAAGAAATGATCCCATGTTTTGACATGCTCCTATCATGGGGTGTAATAAAAACAAATATTTCCTCTGTTAAAATATAGTATAATGGGTAAACAAGGTTTTATCCAAATAGGAGTGCACAATAATCAAGATGTAATGTTAATATTTGAGAAATAAGAGATTTTTTTTAAATTATTTTATTTTGAAAGGTAACAAAAGAAATTAAAAAAACGAAACCAATTAATAAAAATATTTTTTTAAAGAATGTGATTGAAAACAATGATATGAATTAGGTGATCAAGTTAGTTTCAGTTTTCCAACAGCAATTCTATCATAGTTTTAATTTATCCAATCCTCCTCTATTAAGTTGATTAATGTGAGATTCCAAGATCACTTCCACCCAATCCATTAATAATATGCTGATGCTGAGAGTAAGCCTTTATAAGATATCATATTATTCTATCCTCCTTCATATATTATAAAGTGTTATATAGAATACTATCAATTGAATTTGGAAATTCTTGATTAGGTATTGGATATCCTAAAAAATCAAGAATATCCTCTACCACTCCAACACATACTAACAATCTTCAAGTACTTCACTACTTGGTCCGGATCTATTCCATCATATATAGACCATAACCTAGTGGAGGGAGAAAATTCTCATTGGCCAAGGAAAAATCATCAATAGAATTTGAAACCAAATATGATCATACATGTTAATATAAATTGTAATTAGAAATTGAATCCAGCATTGAAAATGAGATAAATGATTTTATACCACAAGTAAAACAAATAAAAAATTATAAAATAGAAAACCTCACCTTATCTAATCACAAAGGGTGTTACCCCTCTGTGTAATTTTAATACATGAATAAGGGTAGTAATACGACATTAAAAAACTAATAATAATGAAAATAGTGTAATGGAATGGTAGAAAATTCCAATTCTAGAATCATTCAATTGAATGTTTTCTTCTTTTTATCCCACCAGAATACCAAAAAAACAAAAAGGTGCCTTCATAAAAGTATTTCTAAATTAATTTTTTTATCAACACTAATTTTTTAATGAATTTGGACATTTGTAATGTGTTTTATGAGAAATTTAATGAAGAAAAATTTTTATGGTCAAGGAGACTCTTCAACTTCCTCCAATTGGATTCATGAAAAGGCAGCCTTATTGAGATAATTTATCCATGTAATTTAATGTGAACATGATTCATTGAGTCCTATTATATATCCTTGTATAATAAAATCAATTGGAGGTCTCTAGGACTATATATTCCCCCATTACTGAGGTGGGGTCCATTCTGTCATCCAGAACATTTTTTCTACCGGATTGATTATTTTGCGCCATTGTATTTAAAATTGGTTCTTGTTTCATAATTCGAAGTTAAATACCACTAATAAAGGAATCCTAAAAAATCAATCACTTTGGATAAAAGTTTAAGAATATATTCCTAAAATACAGAAGATTAAGAAAATTATTAAATTTCCAGAATTAATCAATTTTTCACAATTAAGCCCAAAACTCACTAAAAATACTAAAATGATGCAAATAAGCTCAAATTGACTAATTATAAGGGATTAAGTCATTTAAAACATATGAATATTTATGAAAATATTATCTCTATAAATTTTCCCAAACATAGCACTTGGAATCCGAAACATGTAAGAATCAAAACCATATCAATGAAAATTCAAAACTCATGCCCATGAGATCCATTAATTCCACATCAAGAAACAAAAATATCACATCTCATCAAAAAATATTACCTCCAGTTTTCCATTCAGATAATATAGTGTATTTCCACTGATTTTCTCTTACCATGCACCCAAAACACCTCCCTCACTTGAAATTTCTCTCATCATAGAAATATCAATTTTCAATAAGGTTTTTCTCATCCCAAATCATGAAAAAGCCACCATAGGATAGAAAACTTCATACATATACACCCAATGTGGGTTATAGACATGTGTTTATCATGAGAAATTTTTAGGTTTATTTCGTGGCTACCAGTTGGTAGGACTTAGACATCAAAAATTTTAATGAAGAATAAGGATGGATTGGTTCTTTTTGAAGAAAAAATGTTAGATTCTATGTTTCAATCATATATGGTCTCCTCCACATTTCCCTTAGTATAAAATCATCCCTATAATCATGAAAATTCAAGTAAACTACAAACTATTAATCATTTCAATATATAAAATTTCAATCAACTCTAACATTTTTTTTTATAAAATATCTTGATTGGCACAACTTTCTTTCCCCTTTTGAAGATCCTGGAAGGCACAACTTCTCTTATCATGAAAGCTATAGAAAAAACTTTTTTTTAATAAAATTAGTTTTTTCAAAGAAAACACCTCGTAAGCATTTGAGTTTCCACTAAAATTATCACCAAATTAGGTAGAACAACACAAGACGAATTCTCATACACTTAAGTGCAACTACATCAAGAAATTTCACTTCAAGAGGAGGGTGGGTAAGGAAAAATGGATTTTAATGTGGCTAACCTAATAGGATGTTCATGGCTTCTAATGGATAAAAGGATTAAATGTAAAAGTAATGATTAATGAAATATATTATTTTAAATAAGGGTATTTAAAAGTAAATAAATTCCTCAATCATTTAAAACACAAGTACCTCAAACCCTCAAGTTTTAATAGGAAAAAAATCATATTATGGTTAAAAAAGAAAGTTATGATTCTATCAAGAAGTGATGTGAATGAAAATAATATGAAATAATGGTATAAAATAATCATTGGAAAGTGACATAAAAAATAATGACAGTGAGATGTGGCATGAGATTCAAAATTCAGATTACTTTTCATGAAATTCCCAAATATTAGAACTTGAAACAAAGTCATTTTCAAGAGTCATTAATGCTCAGTTTCATGGATTAAATTAGTTCAGTCTTTGAAATGGGATTAAAAAATAGAAATTTGATAAATTTAAGCTCAAAATTATAAAGAAAAACATTTGAAAAGGAAACGCATAAAATTTTCAAAACACGCACTTTTTTTATTCTAAAGACAAAATAATAAAACAATTAATGAAAATCCAAACCTATAAATGTTCCAACCCCCACACATAAATGGGGTAGTTTCTATAATAAATTCAAATGTATTTAACATGTAATCATATTTTAAAATGCATCACAACTTGAAATCATGTTTAAAGGATAGGTATAACCTGACTAATTCATAGTGGAACATTGAGTTAAGCTCATAAGTGATGCACACTGAAAACCTATAATAAAATAAGATAAGAAAACATAATAAATTTTTTTAATGAAATGAATATAGAAATATAATGGTAAAATAAGGATAGATATTTGTTTAATCTCCAAAGTGGGCCCTAGGTTTTTACTACTTCTAGATGGGTAGTTCCAGATGTTTTTCCCCAATATAATGGTTGGTGCAGTACCTTTTTCATGAACCATCGTAAATTATTCTCTCTAGAATTAAATTAATCCTTTTTTGGGTCTCTATGTCTATAGTATTACAAACAAACCCCCATAGGAATGAGATTATTCATATATGGGGGGTTAGGACAAAAAATGAGTCATCTTCTTTCATGGATTCCACATTCACAACCTCTTATTTATTATCCAGTTATTTCTCAAGGTATGTTGCATTAATTTAATAAGAAAATGGAAATTTAGAGTGTAATTATATTTTGAAAAAAAATTAAAACAGGGAGGATCAATATCAAATTCTTCCATTATAATGTGATTAGATTGTGTCTCATTTTCCTCCAGCAAATCCACTTTGACCTTCTCTTGAACTCCCTCCAATATGATTTATACTTGTTCACAGAGATCTATTAGTTCTTTATCAGGTGTATCTTAATTTTATTCCTCATCCCACAAGACAATACAAGTGTTGGATTAATCTGAGAATATAAAAAAAGGGTAGATTGTACTCAAACCATCTTCAATAAAAGAATAATAAAAAGATTTTAAAAAGAGATCACATCTCTATGTTTGTTCAGATTCAATTTCTTCTTCAATGGGAGGTGGATCTTATAGTTAAATTTCACAAGATATAGAAAGGTAACCAAGAAACACCATATTATCTTAACATTTCACCACTTTTGTGGTGTATTACTTCAATGATGTAGTCTCCTCTACTTTGTTAAGAATAGGGGGATCAATTAGTTCCTCATACTCATTCTACAAGTAAGCTAGATATTTTGGATCTCTCATATGTATTTCAACAGGAAAATAATCTTCATAAATCTTCTCAAAATATTATCATACTTGGCTGAATGGGTCTTATTTTAATTTCATCGATGCCTACATGGGTTCTTCAACTTGAAAGATAATCAGGGAATCACTTCAACCATGTTTTCTGGTTCTAGTTTTTTTAGCTCCATCTATTGCTCCTAGTATGCATGTACATATTTTGATATCCAACCTATTTTTCTCTCCTTGGTATTCATTATTTTATTAATCCATTCCAATCGATATTCAATATCCTTGTGAACTTATTCTTCTTAGTGTTTCACAGATGAAATTTATACCAAAATATTACTGGGAAACAAGGAAATATTTTTATGTACGTCAACCATTTCTTGATAAAATTCTTGAAATACTCTTATAGTTCAATTAATTCTCTGTCCATTCCATCCAACATTGCGTATTCGAGGTTTGATTTTAGGTATTGAATGTGATCCTTGAATTCATCTTCTTTAATGATATACATTCAATATCCCTTGATCTATTTAGAATATAAATAAATACAATACTCTATAGACTAAGGTGAGTTAAACATTGGTTCTTGAACTGTTGTGTAATTTTTCCATGAATTAAAGAAATAACATTTTGAAAACACAATGTTAAAATATTTTTTCTATGGTTTTTTAATTTGAAAAGTTTCAAATATTTACAATAATATTGGTAGTACAACCTCTATTTAAATGACATGAAGTTTTGAAACACGTCTTTCATGGGGTGTGAAAAAAAATTTAAGATAAAATGCAGTATAGTGGGTAACCTAGGTTCTCTCTAGAGAGGTGCACACAAAAATCTTGTTTTCGCCTTAAAATTTGAGAAATAAGTGGAAGTGTTTTTTTAAAATGATTTTTTTTAAAAGGAACTAACGAAACAAAGAAAATGAAATAAATTAAGAAAAGGAGTTAATTTTTTTTGAATAAACATGTGATTGAAAATAGTGATATGAATTGGGTGATCAGGTCAGGTTCAATTTTCCAATTGTAATAATATCATAGTTTCAATTTATCCAATCCTCTTATACTAAGATGATTAATATGAGATTCCATGATTCATCCTCTCACTCCCTTGGTCAAATGGTAATGGAGAGATTAAAATATACAAAGATATAATTCTGATATACTCTTCTTCTTACATGTGAAATAGTTTAATATAATACCCCCAATTTACATAGATAATTCCCTATTTGGTATTGTTTATCCCAAACAATCATGAATAACCATTACCCCTCCTACACATACTGACAGTTTCCAAATACATTACCACTATTCCACGATCTCTTCCATCGTATTTGGACTATAACATTGATGTGGGAAAACATTATCATTTATCAGATAAAAATCAATAAAATAATCAAAAAACAAATATGATCATACATGATAATAAAAAATTCAATTAGAAATTGAAACCAACCATGTAAAAGAGATAAATTATTTTATATCATTTAATGAAAGAGCTCAAACAATACAAAATAGAAAACCTCTTGTTCCAAAATAAATCATAAGAGTGCCCATCTATGTGAAGGGAATCCATGAAAAAGGGGGAATAGTTCGATATTACAAAACTAAAAATAAAGAAAAGAGCGAAAAGGAATAATAGAAAAGTTATATTCTAAAAATTTGCCACCAAAAAAATTCTTATGTTAGGACAACTATAATTCTGAAAATAGACCAGGTACCTACTTAAAAGATGTTTTAAATTATTTTTCATAGAGACACTAAAAATTTCAAATCATTTGTACAAATTTAGTGGGATTTATGAAAAAATTAATGAAGTATACCTTTTTAGCCAAGGAGACTCTTCCAATTTCTCTAATTGATCATATTTAATGTCATCCTTAATGTGAGAATTTATCTATTTAATTTAAGGGTAAAATTTTGATTTTATTACTATTTTATATTCATATGTATTCCCCAAATTTTTAGTTATATATGATGATATATTCCTCTATTAATGTGGTTGGTTCTATTCCATTTTACATAAAAATTTCTCTACTTGATTGATATCTCTAGGACACATGGTTTTAAATTGGATCTAGATCCAAGTGGTAAAGTTGAATCCGATGAATAAATTAAATCTATAAAATAATCACTCAATTTGGATAAAAATTTTAAAATATATTCTCAAAATACGTAATTATAAGAAAACTATCAAATTTCCATAATTAAGTAATTTTCACATTTATGTCCAGAATTCACCAGAAATACAAAAATGATACAACTCTTCTCATATTTATTAATTGTAAGGGATTAAGTCACTAAAAAAATATAAAGAATTATGAAAATATTTGATCTATCACTAGACCTTTCTTCTCCTCATGTGACTTATTGCATGAGAAACATGGTGTTCATGGGAGGTTTGATATGCTCACCATCCATGGTGATCAGAGAGTATGATCCATTAGAATGGATCTTATTAATGATGTTAGGTACTTATCATTTGGGCTCCAAATTTGGTGGCTTCTTATTAGGTATCATCGGCATTTTGAGAGCCATTACCATGTCACCCTAGAGGAAGAAGTGAAGGAAAACCTTCTTGCAAAATTCTCTCACTACCGTATTCTGGTGCCTCTCTATATTGTGAAAGTCTTGGAACTTGTTCTCTTTGACTAATTCCAAATCATATAGATGGAAAACTTATATTATTTATTGTATGCTCAGGTCATAAAACTCTATTCAGAGTGACAAAAAATGATCTTTGATGGGATAGACTTCATCTATTTGATATAACAGGGTGTATGGTGTCACATTGGATGAATTTTGAATTATCGTCTGATAAGAGCAAAGGGAATTTTGGAGATATTTAGGAAAAATAAATTGGTTATATCCCACCATATTCTCTATGATGTTAGATAGGGTTTTTTTGAATTCCCCGATCTAGGTATTTTCCTGTTCATGGTAGCGAGACGTATGTTTCGACTAGATGTTGTACTTAGCATACATTTTATTCATCTTAGTATCCAAGAAGTAGGTGTCTTTATAAGTGAGAAAATAATGAGGAATCTCAAATCAGTGGAGGATTTTAGTGTTCAAAAAATCAATCAAGGACTCGGATTTTAATTCTTTGAGGGGATTTGCATCTCCCCATTCCGAAAAGAAGTCGTTTTCGATCAAGAATAACCTGCACTGTCGATCTTTAATCAGAATGTATGGTTATATGACTACAATTTCCCATACTACAAGGGTCCAAGTGTACTTGGTTTCATGGAGTGGATTTTATGGTCGAGGCATAAATTTTCATGGATCTGACATGAAATAAAACTACTGTAAAACTCAAGGTAGTAATGGACAATGGTGGGAAGAAAGTATACCAACCATCAAAACTTTTCGGAGAGCCTCAATCCCGCTTGATGGACACAACATGAATAAACTTGTAATTATTTAATAACCTGAGTGACATAGTTTCATTTAATTAAATGGTGGACAATCCCATCAAATAAAAATATGTAGAGTGTTTTCTCTAGGTTAAACCCACTCTTGCGAGTAAAATACACATCATGAAGACATATTCACTCATGCTCGACCCGATTTGGAAAGGGAATTCCATGATAATGATATTCAACAAAGGGAGTGGTACAATCTGTTATTTTCTCTACTATATGGGTAATTGAGGGTCGGGGTGAAGATATGATGGTAGTTAGTTTGTTTAGATTTTGGTTACCTTTATCTAAATTGGTATTGGAAATAAACCCATGGTGTTCCATGTCAATGACTACGTAATCCTGGTTAGGCTCTGTAAGAGACACGACCAAGAAATTCAAGTAATAGTTGTGATGGATTGGAAGTAGAGGAACTTGATTCACCTTTGGTCGTGTAGGTAATCAGGCCATTAGATGAGGATTACATTCCCATAAGGGTATAAGATCCTACTTCTTGATTTAGTCACCATTGATCTTGTTAACGACTTTCTTAGAGTCTCCCTCCACATTCAATTGGGGGAAATCAATATCAAGGGATAAATTGAGAGGATTAATGAGATCTTGATACTTTGAATCACTGTTGGATCAAAATTTTGTCCACAATAAATATTATGGAAAGGCATCATATGCTGGGGTAATGAATACGATCCCTAAACATTCCATGTTATGCTTAGGGTTGTTGAGTCGTTAACTGATCGGGCTCCAGGAGGCACCATCCAAATTTGTCTACTAACATGGTACAACCTGATCCATTGAGAGTATAACATAATATAGGAAATCTATATCCAAGGATAGTACTTTAGGTGACGGATGTACGGTCATGAAATCTTCTAATTCCTGACCTTTGATAGATTTATACAAGAAAAACCAAATATAAAACAACTAGAGGATCACCGCCCAACATGCCATTAATCCCATCTGAATGGGGGAATTTAGGATATACTTCCATGGGTCAACGTGTGATACATGATGTATCTCATGATGATATTGATAATGCTGCAACTTCTACACTGCCAAAACCATTGTGAGAAAACACTTCTAGATGGGGGAGTATCTATTTTCTATGTTAAGGAACATGTGACTAAGATAATATAAACTGTTTTCCATGCCCTCGTCATCTTTATAGACTATTAGGGTGCCAATGGATCACTCCAGGGAAATCAGGTAAATGAGAAAAGGTTTCCAAAAATATGAGGCATCAGAAATGATGGTTGTTTCATGTACTTATTGATAAAATCAAATGTGATATGGAATTCATCATCCCACTTCTATATGATGCCTTTATTCATTAATCATGAGAAATCATGACACTTGTGTCCCAAATTTGTAATAAATCGGTGTGTGTAGGATAAGTACTCTTGGAGACCCCAACTGTTTCAGGTATCTTGGGGGAGGCATCAGAATCATTTCCTTAATATTCTTTGGTTTAATCTTGACACCCCTATAACTTATGTTGTATACAAGAAATTTCCTAGATGTAACTCTTAATGCGCACATCAAGGGGATCATCTTCATGTATCAGGAGTTGAGTAAGATGAATACTTTCTAAAGATCCTTGATATGGTGTTAATGCTTGAAATATTGGACCACCAAATCATCCGCATAACATTAAACCAATTTTCCAACAATCAGATTGTAGATGCGGTGCTTGGCCTGTGGATAAGTGGATCCATAATTTTTCAAGTCAATAGGTATCACATGATTGCATAAATTCCAATTAAGTTCCCTAATGATTGTAGAATCCCAATACATAAGGTAAATCATGGTCTAGTTTTACCTAGAGTATCCATCTAGGAAAGATAGGTCATGGAACCCTATTGTGGAATTAGTTAAATACTTCGTCACTAGAAGGAAAAAATCAACCTTTGGACAATAGAGTTTAGGTCCTAGAGATTGATACAGTCTCTGATCAGCCCATTATTCTTCTTAAATGGGTTGATGTTGGCTAGTCATATGGGTTACTTAATTTCAATTATGAATTTTTCTTTGATTATATTGTCAACATCAGTACCAACCATTGTATCAAGCGAAGGGTGCATCATTATGGGGGGTTTTTTGAACCTGCAAAGTCCTCCTTGAAGGCCAAAGTGGTGAAAAACGACCTAGGGGTACAACCATTGAATCTTATAATTGATATTGGGAAACAACTCCAAATTCTATTTTAGGAAGGCTACATATTATTTCTGCTCCTCTGGTTAAATGGATGCACTAATCAACACCATCCTCAGATCTTCCTTGATTCCAAGTTTCACTTGAGTTAACTAATAAAAAGTTATGGATAAGACCTATCAATATGTAAGAGACGTATCCAAATGTAAGAGGGGTCTCTTTAAAATCATCTTTTATGTATATGACAATCTAAATAGTTGGAGGAGGTGGCTCTTCCAGGCTAGTCGTCTTAGAGGATTCACCAGTTCCTACTCGAGTGGATATATAATCCTCATTGATGGATTTCCAGTATGATGAAACTATGGTGATGTAATCTATCTATCCAATCCCATCTAAACTCTTATAATTAGGTGCATGCTTAATGATAATGTAATTGTGGCCTTTTGGATTATGTCAAGTCAGCCCTACTCTATGGAACAAGCATGCATGCTATTAACTTGTGGTCATATGGTGGACTTCATCGTACATCCTAAGAGTAGGGGATCCTGGTATCAGTCGATCTTTTCTGATGTATGAATATAGGATAATATATGAACATTATTATTTCATAGGGATAAGAAAACCATTTTTATTGGATACAATGAAATATCCCCAAGATCTAACATTGTGGCCTCTAACTGATGAATCAAAATAATGATGTTTTCATTCAATTCTACCCAATGACAGAGTGCAGTAGTTATCAATTCATCTGGGGAATTGATGTGATCAACCCCATCAGAATGAACCATTTATCCTTATCTCTTGTAGTATACGACATCCAGATAGTGGGATTTATAGGAATCAAAGGGAGACACATCACATTGGAGTACCCATACTTGACCATTAAGGGTGTACTTATGACACTAATGATATGAGGAGTGGACCATTGCATGATAATGAAGCGTAACTCTTCCTATGAGTGTGTTGTAGGTGTTATACTATGTGACTACCATGAATTTGGTTTTTGAGATTAATGCACCAATGAAACACCATAATTTTTTTTGAATTATATTTTTCCAATAAATTTAACTTTTTTATATTTTTTATTTCCTGTGACGTTGGAAATAGTTTTATATATATATATATATTAAAACACTATTTAAAACATTCATTTAATATAGGACTGACTTGGATTCCATTACATGAAATACCAGCATGGATTTCACTACCAGTAATACCAACATGTCATGTGCTACCCACAACACTGACTTGGTGTACGTTACACGGAACACAAATGTTTCTACAAAACATCATTTTGATGTTATAATTATTTAAATGAGATAATTATACCCTAGATGTTAATATTACTAATATTAATAGTAATAACTAATTTTTAGATATTATTTAATATTTATATATATAGATAAAAAATATTGATAATGAAAGATATGATTTTTGGAAGAGTCCCTTTATGATTAAAAATATTGTTTTCTAGAAGGAATTGCTTTTAATGTCCTTTTATGAAAAAAATAATAATAATAATTTTATAAACATTTATAAGTTTTATTTTATAAAGAAAACATCATTTTTGAATGTATAATGTCGAAATTATCTTAGGGTTATTTTTTGGTTTTTTTCTGAGAAACCTCGTTTTTTGATGAATAGTAAAAATTATTGCATTTAGGTTAAAAACTGCCTTTTAGTTTAAATAATTATTAATGATAAATTATATTTTAAATTTTTTAAGGTCACATTAGATCAATCATAAATATATTAATGCAATTATGTTCATTAGAATCAATTTTACTTTGAAATTGACTATAAAAACATAATAATTGTTTAACATTTTTCCTATTTTAAAAACCCGTAATTTTGTCCAATCTATGGGATTAGAATTAATCTTAAATTTCCCCACTTATGAGAATTTAATTTAAAAAAACTAATATAAAACACTGTAATCATTATAATATTTATATTCTAATAAGATCATGTTGGTTTTGACCAAAATAATTACTAAAAGTGAATAAAATTAATCACAACAATTAAGATCAAATTGTTCTTAATTAGGGACTAAAAATTAATCTTTGGGGATAAAATGACATATCCACTAGTCAAAAACCCATTGGATGGAAATTATTCGGCCCTAAAATTTCCATTCATGACTTATGTTGGTTTTTTATATCTTTTTAAGGTAAGAACATGTGAACAGCTAAATTGTTTTAAAAAATTCCAAGTGAGTCCTTTTCCATCCCTATAAAAAGGCACCACCTCTTCAACTTCATCACACACTTCAAACAGATTATGTTCATAAAATACCTACCTAATATAATTCCCAAAAAAACTACATTCCTCCAAGAATTCCTACATTTGAACACATAGTCTTCCAAGGAAGCCTTTTGGCACAAACCAGAAGGAGTTACCCGATTAAGAGGTTGCATATTCTCTAAAGTACTTTCTTTTATTTTCCTTCTTCACCAAATACTACTATATTTATTATATTATTATATAAAAAATCAGTTTCATAAATATACTTCGATATTTTTTGTAAATTTTTCGACCTACACCAACAGATACCTCTATCTAATGTGTAACGAATATATTGTTTCTCTGTATGATGAACTACTGCCTCATGAAACGTTGATTCTTAATTTTTCCATTACTACATATTTTGGTGGCCATTATGACATAAAAAATATTTATATATGATATATAATATATTTATAATGTATTTATGGTTCTTAAATTTTTATTTAGAACATACCTTTATGTTTTCCATCTTATGTAATTATAATAACGTCGTTTGAGGAAATGTGGACTACCACCCCTCAAAGCTATATGATTTGTTTACACACTAAATGGATTATATTTAGAATGGTATTGTTGAATATATATATATGATATATATAATATCATAAAGATAATTTAAGAAATATATATATATATATATATATGTATTTTACTTTCATTCTCTCAACAAGATAATTAAACGGAAATAGCATTAATGTGTTTGTACAACCTAATGTCCCCATGAACGGTGTATTCCATTTCATAAATATATATTATATAAATTATTATAATTAAAATATAAATTATATAAATTATATTTATATAATTTTTTTTCAATTTGGAACCATGATATAAGAATAAGTACCAACAATAAAACAAATTAAGACACATACGAAGAACAAAGATAATATTACCCGAAGTGATACCATAACATAGGATGGTAAACAAGCGGGTAATATAACATCATAATAAAACCATATATAGTATTATATATAAGAATATGGTTTTAAAAAATAATTAAAATAAATATATATTTATTACATCGGCATTTTTAATGATTATACTGAGATTAAAGATATAAGTTAAGGGGATTTTATCTCACTTTTTATTTCCGTGAGATGCATGCTATGTTCGGCACTATTTCTATTTGTGGGGAGAACAAACTGAACATGGTTATATTATATGTATATTATAATTGAATTTAAGGGTATTAAAACATACATTTTATGATATTTCTTTCATGGATTTTATGTTTCAAAAGTTACCAAATTAGTAATATTGTTGTGTCTCTACTTCCCATTATTGAGACTCATGTTTTTATGTACCTAAATTCTATTTTGAGTTGTATATACTTATATTTTAATTATTATATCATGAATTAATTATTTTAATGATATTTTAAGGTTCATTTATTTTCTGTTTCTTACAGGGAGAGTATGATCCCACATTACCTTGTTATAGGATTTTATTGAAACAATCTCATCTCTTTTTGAGATTGTTAATGATTAGGGTTATTTTATAAAATATTGTTATCCATCTCTCAAGAACACTCATGATTTTCAATATAATCTAATTATTCAATATATAAACATGTATTAGGTCCATTTTCCCACTCTTTGGTAATTTAGATAAGTAATAACATGTTTTTAAAATTTTTTTACCATATTTCCCTTTTTGGGCAGAAATCTGTTTTATTTCAAAAACCTTGTTTTCAAAAATGTTTTCAAACGATCCTTGAAATCCATTTTCATGGGAAAATAATTGTAAAAATTTTTATGGGTTTCAAATATTCCTTGAAATTTTTTAAAATCAGTTTTTAAATACAATGGTTTTCATAAATAATTTCAGTCTTTTTTATAAGTTATCTAGGAAATTTTTTTTCAAACATATTTCATGATTTATTTATAATTTTTCCATGTTTTCTAAATGTAATGGTTATCAAAACATTTTTCAATATTAATTTATAAGTTTTAAAAAAATTAAAAGTTATGGTTTTAAAAAAAATCTAGCTTTATTTATATGTTTTCAATGTATTTTAAAATAATCTTTTTCAAAATGTTTTCAAATTTATTTTATAAGTTTTCAATGAAAATGTTTTTCCAATTTTTTTCAGGTTTTTAAAGAAATTTTATCAAGATTAAAAAAAAATTCCATAAGAAATGTTTTAATAAAATATTTAGAAATTTTTTTCCATCTAAGATGACTCTATTAATGGTACTCATTACTATCTAAGAAATGATATAAAGGTTCCATTCATATTATTTCTATAAATGTTATAGACTTTGATGTCATGATGTATATGAAACCCATTTCTCATCAAAAAATTATATGATTTGAAACCCACTTTTTTTTCAAGGGTTATGATTTCATGAATTGATTATGAATCATTTATATTTACATAGTTTTTGATTTGATCAAATATTAATGATACCCATTTCATTTCATGGGTTATGATTTTATTTTAATAAAACCTATGATTTTATAAGTCATAGAATGATAAAAGATTTATTTTTTAGATGATAAATTAATAATATTATACTGAGATGTGTGGGACATATACCCCACCCTAATGGATTGGGTATTGATAAATGTTTCATAAGATTAATGGGTACACTGGAGGGTATCCCAATCCCAAAACAAGAGGGCATACTGGATTACATTCAATCCTAAAAAAAGAGGGTATATGAGAGTACATCCCAATACTGAAACAAGATGGTAAATGGGAGGACATACCAAGCCCAAAATAAGAGGGTATACAGGAGGACATCCATGCCCAAAATGAGAGGGTAAATAAGAGGACATCCTATGCCCGAAATAAGAGGGTACACGAGAGGACATCCCAAGATTGAAACAAGAGGGTACATGGGAGGACATCCAAATATCAAAACATGAGTGTATATGGTAGGACATCCCAATCCTAAATTAAGTGGGAATATAGGAGTAAATCCTAATCCCAAAACAAGAGGGTACGTGGGATGACATCGAAATCCCAAAATAAGGGGGTACACGGGAGGACATCCCATGCCCAAAACAAGAGGGTATACAAGTGGACATCCCAATCCCAAAACAAGAGGGTATATGGGAGGATGTACCAAACCCAAAATAAGAGCATACATGGTAGGGAATCCCATATCCTATGTAGGTACATAGGTGATTACCACATGCCTAAAATGTTATAAAGGCTTTGGTAGGCCACCTTGAGAGAGGGTTTTTGTATCCGTTTTCCCCAATTCCATATTTTATTATTATGTTATTATTTCATGGATTATGTTATTATTTCCTTTTTATTCTTGTATTATGAACTTATAATCCTTATTATGATCTCTAATATGAAAGTTATGATCTTAAAATGTTATTCTCAAGCTCCATACTCTTATTTTCATGTTATTCTTACACATTTCCTTTATTTTCCCCTACTAAGCATCTTAGCTCACCCATTCTTGAGTTTCCTTTCCCACAGTTACAAAACAAGGTATTAGCTATAATTAATATTGTTTTATATTTTTGTGGTATATGTTGAAGATAGTTCACTAGGATAAAATAGTTTATTTATATGTTTACAAAGACACTAAATTATTATGGTCCTCGGCATGTATTTTTGTAATGTACTAAATATTCATCTAAAATGATGTAATATCAATGTATGTCAAGCCTGGGAAGTTATAGTTTCATTAAAAGGAATTTTTTAGTCATACATTGAAAACTAGGATGATAAAAACATTATTGGGATCCCTAGGTATATTTCTAAGGATATGTCTTGGGATTTCATTAAGGGAAAGTATATGGATGACTAAACATTTATTAATTTGTCATGAAATTTTGGTAATGTATAAAGTAAGTGGTTTCCTAGAAATAAATCCATGTTTGGATACTACAAGTGGATGTGTCTTTGGAACAAATGTAACTATGGGTAACAACTTTGAAAATATGTCTTGGTCATGGCTCAAGTTAATTTGGTGCACGAAAAAAGGCCTTACTACACACATAGTTTGACACTCCTAAGGGATATGATTTAGTAATTAACAAAATCCTCATAACCCATCATGAAGGATTTAAATAGATGGTAGATATGAATAAATTAGGATAAACCTAATGTATCATATTTTAATAAAGTTGTCATAATTTAGACATTATATAAGTTTTTTTGATAATGTGGTTCCTCACTCTTATAAATATTTCTTACACTATACTATTGGTTTTAGTAAATGGATGGAACCTAAAAAATCATGTTAATGGTTAATGTAACAGATATTGAATTGATTTTCCTCCTGAGAAACCAAATTCTAATGGTACAGGATTTCAAAGTCTCATTTCTATACTAACAAAAAAATTCTCAACCAATGAACCATGATGGATTCGCTAATGAGAAAAGGAGGGTACAAAATTTTGTTGACTCATTCATGAGGAAACATCCACCTTCTTTCAGTGGGTCTCCTGGTCCACTTATTACTGAACAATGGATCAGTACCACTACAATAATACTTTCATTTCTCTAATGTTCATAACATTAGAATTTATTTCTGGTTATTTATCAATTTGAAGGTGAATTAGATCTTTGGTGGACTATAATCAATAATATGAGGAAAAAATGTGAAATTGATTCAATTGTTTGATATGAGTTCAAAAAATAATTTTTTAATATGTAATTTACTTGGATTATTCGTACAAAGATGAAAAGGGAATTGATATAGCTTAAGAGGAAGGATGACTAAACTATTAAGTCTTATTCAAAAAAATTTAAAATTCTTGTGAGGTACTCTTCATGTATTATCATTCAACCTAAAATAAAAATTGATTGATTATTTTGTGGTTTGAAACCAAGTCTTAGAAATGCCTTGGATATAACAGACTTTAGAAGAAATGTAGAAGTTGTTAGATGTTATATAATGGTAGAAATGGAGGTTGCATTTTAGTATCAATGTCATCGTTTTTATAAGAAAAGTAAGATGGAGTTCAAAGGAAAATCTAACAATGGGGAAAAGAAAATGTGCCTTGTATTATGAAAATATTGTGGGAAGAAACATGGATGGAATTGTATTAATGGGACAACTAAATTTTTTAAGTATGGAAGGGAATGTCATAAACTGGATGACTATCAAATTAATGGGAGTAAGTAAGATAATGATAAAAATAATGAAAAATCCCCACTGAATGAACCTCCCACACTCCAGTGTTTCAATTACATGATGTTTGGCTATTACGCTAACAAGTATCCCAATCCAAGGACTAATATGAATGATAAGACACAATAACCTATCTAGAAAAATGAAAAAGGAAAATATTTTGTGATCATAATGGATGAGGTGAACCGAGATAATTAAGAAGTACATATCCTTCCCTCCTTAGTTGGGAATTTTATGTTTGATTTTGTATGAATAATCTATACAAAAGTCTAATTTTTAATCCTTTGGTGATATTTAATGTGACTATCATTCCCTACATGAATTATGGAATAATAAAATCACATTTTATATTCTCTCAGTATAATGATGGACCCAGGTTTCTAATATATTTTTTTGGTTTCAGATAATTTCTTATTTAAGGAATAAATGGAGGATTATATTTTGGAAGGGTTACATGAATAAACATTAATGGTATTTTTATGTTAATCTTTAGTTTAATTAAATAAAATTAAGGATTTATATTAACATATGAGGATTTATACATATTTGATAGCCTACACAAACTACATTGTGTTGATGATAACTAATGGGATGGAATATCATGGGTCTAATGATCTGTTAGTACTTTGGTAATTAAAAATCCACCTTCCTTTTTAGAGAAAGAGATAAATTGGATCAATGAAATACCAAGGTGTGATGTTTTCCTAAAATCATGAAAGTATATCTTTTCATGATAATTATTTAAAATTATGAAAAAGGTTCATCAATCCAAGAATTCTTTCCTAGTACATTCATTTTCGAGGAATAAGATGGTCCCTTAGTTCATCGTAGATTTATAACTTTTATATTGTTAACTTTCTCCTCATATTTTTCTCTATCACTCTCCCTTAGAAATTGATAGTTTTATTTTTCTTCTATGTCAATGTTTTCACTTCCCAACCATGTCCCCGTTTGTGTAAACCTAGTTATATGTTACTTTGGGAAACCGTATGGTCCCAACATTCCCTTTTTAGGGGAAGTCTTAATATATTTTTTCTATATGTGTTTCTATGAATGAAACTCTCAAGTATTAAACCTCCAATAACCTATATGAATTTGAACTATGAAATTAATTTTTAAGGGGGGTATAATGTACCACCCTGATATTTTGTGATTTATTTTTTTTCAAGTTAATTTATATTTTTGATATTTTTCATTTCACATGACACTAGAAATAGTTCCATAAATATATATATATATATATATATATATTAAAATACTATGTCAAACATTCCTTTCAAATGGAACTAACATGGCTTGATCTACATGAAATAACAACTTGTATTGCACTACAAGAAATAACGACTTGGCTTGTGCTGCCCACAACACTGACTTAGAATATGTTACATGAAGCATCGTTGTTTCTATGAAACATCATTTTTTTTAAATATTTATATGAGATAATTATAACCTATCCGTTAAACAATGTAATATAAAAAGTAATAACAAATATTTAAATATTATTTATAATTTTTCGGTATAGGTGGATCCATTTATTTTATTCTCTCACAACCTATGGATTTATTGAATATTTCAACTGAGCTCATGTCGTATATGATGGATTTGGTGAAATATCTTTATAATAATAAAGAGTAGGGGTTTAGGTGTCCATATTGTACACTCATCATATCAGGGGTCATGTTAGAATGGGATTTACTAGTTTTAGAGATGTACCATTTTGATGTGATCTTTAGTAGGGATTGGATGGTGCAATTCCAGGAATAAATTAATTTTTATCAACGACGAGTGAATTTCATGGATCCTGATGGAAGCTCTCAAGTATTCCAAGGTGAATGGGATCCTTGGTCAATACATGTTGGAACTACACTTCATGAATTGTCAGGCCTTGTTTTTCTGATCACTTCACTCTTGTTGGTGGATAATCATATGATTCCTAAGTCTAGATTACCTTTTGGGATAGATGAGTGTCCATAGGTGTTACCTGATGACATCTTAGGTTACCACTAGAGCTGGATGTGGAGTTCGCCATTTATTTGGAGGTGGGAACATAACTGATATCTATTTCATCATACCTATGGTACCTACTGATTTTAGGTAATTAAATATTTAGTTGGATGATTTGGAATCCATATGATTCATTTTCCCATGTATCCCACCCTGTGTTGCCCCTATTTTATTGTGAAGAAGTGTGATTGATCATTTTTGTTATGTGTCAATTACCAAAAGATGAATAAGGTAATGATAAAGAATAAATAACCATTTCCCCTTATTTATGATCTCTTTGATCAAATTATTTGTGAGAGGTTGCTATCTATGATCAATTTGCGTTATTGGTATCCTTAAGTCATATTCATAGAGGAAGATGTTTCAGAAATATACTTGTGAAGTAGGTAAGACAACTTCGAGTATTTGGTGATTCCATTTACGTTGATGAATGATCAACTAGTCTTTATGGTGTTCCTTCAGTACCATGATTCCATAATTTTGGTATTCATGGATGAAATCCCACTTTAATCAATTTCTAATGAAGAGTATCAGCCGCACCTGGGAATTTCTCTAAGGAATCTTCGAGATCAATGTCTCTATGCTAATCTCTATAAGTGTATCTTATAGATCAGGCATGTGATATTTCTAGGCCATGTGATCTCATAGAGTGGAATTTTGGTGGACTTCAATAAGATAAAAAAATGTGATCTCATGGGACCAACTGCAAAATGATTTTTAAATAATAAGTTTTTTAGTCTTGGTAGGTTATTACATGTGTTTTGTTCGAAATTTGTCTTAATTTTCATCAGCCATGAATGCACTTACCCAAAAATGGGTAAATGTTCAATAGAGATGAGAGTGTTTGGAATCCTTTGAGAATCTTAAGTGATGGATGACCACAAACCCTACTTTGACCTTTCCGGAAAATGGAAAGTGATATGTGGTCTACAATGATGCCTCATGTATGGGACTCAGGTGTGTGTTGATGCATGATGAGAATATGGTGTTGTATGGTACTTTCTATACCCAACCACATGAAAATAATTACCCCACACAGTGTAGGAAATGAAAGAATCCAATGGCTAATGGTCCTTGAAGGGTCTTTTTCCTTGATGCATTTGGGGACCAAGGAGCATAGTGTAGGTGTGTTCTTGGTCAGTGTTCAACTAAATCCCTACTATCTAGAGTTTATTCATAAATAGAATACATTTTAAGAGAACATACAATGGTCTATGCAGTTCTAAAAAGGTGGGGTGTTTCCCAATGAGTGGTCTCCGTCTTCTAGTGGAGTTCTTTTCCTAAAATATGTTTTGTGATGCTATTACCACTGTTGAAGGTTCTGATATTGGATAACCACTAGTATCAGTGGTCCATTCACCCTGGAACCTCTAATATGTACTATAATGTTCATTTTCGGTTTTGGTGGTTGGGCTTGAGGCGGGACATAACTAACTTCATATCTTGGTGTTATGTTTTTCATCAGGTTAAAGCAGGGCACCAATAGCCCTCCGATTTACATCAGCCATTATCCATTCCTACCAAGAAGTGGGACATGATTACCCTAGATTTAATTATTGGGATTCTTAATACACCTTAGTAAAGGAATTCCATCTAGGTGGTTGTTAACCATTTGACCAAATTTACCCACTTCATTTTCATCAGAGATAAACCCAAAGTGAATGAATTGGGTCAGTTGTATGTTTAGGAGATAGTGAGGATTAATGGTTTTCAATCTTCTATCATTTTAGATATATACCCTTTATTTACATCCCATTTTTGGGAAGGTCTTCTGAAGTAAATGGGGTGGCAGGTGAAGTTGATCATGAGATACAATCCTTAAACAGATGGCATGATGGACCGGGAAAATCAGATAATGTAAGGCATGATTCAGGAATGTGTTTTAGATTTTTGAGTATCTTGGTATGGAAATTTCTTATTGGTGGGATTTTTCAATAATAATAGTTACAAATACTGAAAAATAATGGATCTCTTTGAGGTGTTTTATGGACAGTTATATCGATCACCTTTGTCATGGATAATGTTTTGTGAGACCTCATTATTCGGACCAAGTCTCATGTTAGAGATGTCTATAAATGGTTTTTTATTTTCCAATGGATGTTGATAGTGTAGATAAACCAAAAGTCTTATAAAAATTAGTGGAACCGAGACTTGTGATTCTTTGTTAGTGATTGGGTGTTTCTTAAGGTGGCCCCTCCTTTGGGCCACTGATATCTTGGTAGGAAAGGGAATATAATTCCAAGTAATTTTAGACCATTTTAGGTTACTGAGAGAGTAGATAAAGAGGATTGCTAATTATCCTTTCCACCTAGGTCAATGATAATCCTTGACAGGATGCATGTCTCATATCTCAAAAATTATAATATGGATCTATCTCAGTTGATGAATTTTTAAGACATGTAATCGTAACATGATATTTCTATGATTGACCGGCTGATGCGGATTGTGGATTACAAGGAGAAACTGTTTTTTTAGAAATTCCATACCATTGGTATAGGTTATTCAGAAGCATTTCAATGACAAACATGATACATGAGAGTAGTTATCTTGGGTTGAGGAGTAGTACTTGTTCTTGTTTTCTAAACAAAAATCTTCTTGTCTTTAAAAGGGATTATTTTTTCATGGTGGGGTGAATTTTTACATTTGTGATATTATTTTGAGGAATTCCTCTCTTTTATTTTAGTATTATATTTGATTTTTTTTATTTTATTTTTAGTTTTTGAGAAAAATGGAGATTTATAGACTAAAAAATGTGGCACATGGTTGGCACATGGTTAGTAGAAACCATGTGCCGACTTTGGAGAGACTGTGATCCCTAGACAATGGAACTATCTAGGCCACATAGCCCTCCACACAAGAATGTGGCTAACCCTTCACCCAAACCAACGGGTATGTCTGAGGAACACGATCAATCAAATGGTAATGATTCAACCCATATAAAACCATGTATCCTCATTCCGCATTGAGAAGATAGGGACACAAATTATCTTCAAAGTTTGGGAAACCAGGTGGCCAATCCATGTCATTAAAAATGTAGAGTTTACCCTTTTTTCCTAACTAAATTTAACCCCAAATCCACCATTGTTCACCCCATTGAAGCTTCACTTCACTATGAATTCTTCTCCTCCCTCTTGGATCCCAAATAACCTAATCTCATGATGGATTTGGAATTGTATATTCCTAGAATCTTCAAGTAAGTCATTGCAATAAAGATTTCCTTCTTCCTTTGGGTTCCTCATTCTTCCTTCCATTAGTTATTCTTTCTCCAGTGGGTGGGTTGACCTAGTGAGGGTTTAATAATGGTTTTCTTGGGTTTAATATTTATGTTTATGGTATGATATTACCTTTATAGGGTCTTCTTGTGGTGAAGTTGTGGTTTTCCACCATGATTCCAAAAGTTTCCATGAATGTTGTTGGTGATTCCATGCTTTATCATTATTCGATGATTTTATTATACTTTCCGTGAATTTTAAATGGATTATTTGGATTATTTAGGTAGTTTGAATGATATTTTCAATGTTTTTGGGTGATTTTTTTGGGTTATAAAGGGGTTTTGACTTTGGAAATGGTGGTTTTAACGTGTGTTCTATGTTTGGGGGTGTGTGTGTGTATAGTGGTGGTTGAAATAACATGATACATTTTTTTCTAAATTAAAATTGTAGAATTAATGTGTTTATTTTCTATTGGATGTGTATGTATATGAAATAGGGGGTTTATATGCGATGTAAAGTGAAACTGAGCACAATGGGAATCCATGGTAACTTGGTTGGTGGACTAGGACAAGTACACTTGTCACAATGGTGGGGCTGAGGCTAGATTTTTGTTAGTCATATTAACTATACAACACAAACTAAACATATGATGTTGATTGAAGACCACTATCCCTTAGAATGCATTCCTCTCTTGTGGATTGTGCATGATTATACTAGGGGTTATGGTTGTTATACCATGTCAATGAGATGTGACGTTCCAAGCTTCCCAATAATACTAATGCCATAGGGATTACCCATAGTGCTCATCTCATGTGATGATTTGCTTGTTATCAGTATACGGTGGACTTCACTTTCACTTTAACATTCATATCATGTTTTCCTTAAAAATTTATCCCTAAAATATTTCCATTATTTTTTATAAAACCCTGCATGTTGATTTGTCCTATTATGTTATAGAATGGATTCCCTTTGGGTGGTATCCTCTTGGGAATTTAATTACACCCTACAAACTCCCTAAGGTGTGGGTAGACCTTGTTATGTTTGACCTAAGTAAAGGAAAGATATTTTGTGGTGGTGATGGTGGACCCGGTTGCGTGTATTCCACTTCATGTAGTTGTGGGTCGTGATATCTTGAGGGTGATGGCCAACTTATAACATGGAATTTTTTTGTTGTGGCCTATTTGGTTTGCCACCCCATTTTGATGTTTTAGATTTTGTTTGAAGATGAAAAATGTTTGACTTATGATTATTGTGCTTGTTTTGGTTATGGTTATTAACCATGATGTGATGTTTTATTCTTTTTGGATGTTTATATTTGAAACTCATTGGTGAAATAAATCCAGAAAATAAATTTTTGATGCCTAAGAACTAGTTTTATGTCGGTGGGGATCAAGAATTCCCTTCAGGACATGTTATGGGCTAGGTCAGTTGTTGGGTCGAATGGAACTCTAGACTAGTTCATGATAGATCATATGTATCATGAACATAGAGTGTTTGGAGGAAGATGAAAGTTCACATACCATTGACCGTTGAACATGTGGGGGTATTTATAAGCCCTATATATGTAAGGGTGTGGGTTTAGCGAAGGATAGAGTTTAACATGAAGCTTTATGAGCTTCATGATTAGACATGGATCCATGAATCTAAATGTTTCTATCTGTATGTTATCATTAACCCTTCATGTGTTAGTGAAAAGGGGATACACCAAATGGTATTTATGTTGTGTGGAGGTTACAATCAAGCCTTCATATGGCTGGTACCGTTGTGAGATTCAGACATTCACGATGGTAGTGACCTTCACAAATCTCATCTCAGAAATTGATTTTGAGAACTTTTGGCCTGGATTCCATCTGAATCAGCCATGTATTCCTTGACTTCTCTCATGGAAAACATATTTAAATATTAAAAATAGATAAAATAAGTGATGATGTTGACCAGTATAATCATTCCATAGAAAGCCCATTTATAGAATCTTACATGGGAGGTAGAATCTCTAGGATTTTCCCTTAATCAATCCCATGTTTTTTATCTAATAGCTGAATCATGATTGAATCTGGTGATGGGAAAATTTAAAGCTCATAATGATAATCACCCAAAACAATTTTTGTCGAACCAGGTCATGAGAATCTCACCACCACACACCATAACCTTTCGGCGTTCACTGGTGTAAAAATAGATTATGAATCTTGGCCCCGAAAGTATGAATATTTATATTTTATTTCAAATTTTTTTATTATATTTATTCCCTATAGTTTTTAATTTATAAATGATTAATTAATGATTTTAAATAAAATATTTCAATACGACCAAACATGAATTATATTTTTCTGTAATATTCAATTTTAATTTAGAAGTTCCTTTTGATAAATAAATATATTTTATTTTATTTTCTTAAAATATTATTATTAAATAATATTTATTAATTATAAATTATAATAAAATATTATAAATTGAAAATTTAATTTTTATAAGGGTCAAATAATTGTTATGGTTGAGAAAAGTTATTTTTCAATTAATGGAAAATTTAATTGAAAAGTTTAAATTCTCATACATAGAAAAATATTATGATAAAATAAATATTATTTTTAGAATCATCCCAACAAAATTATCCAATGGTGAATTTCATAATTTTTAGAGACTTTTGAATTTTTGATAGAAATTAAATAGGGTATAAATATATGATTTTTATTATGAAATCTTAATGACCCAAAAGTGATATATTATGTTCCCTAAAATTCCTCAAAAATGAAAAATATATATATATTCAATTTAAAATAATATTTTTTAGGACTTTTTTAATTTTATAAAACCTCCAAAACCTAAATTATATTTTAATGTTTTATAATCAATTATTTGTAAACATGACTCACTACCACATCACCGAGGGTGTTATTTTAATGTTATAAGTTCATGGAATTATAAAATAATTGAATAAAATTCCTTTTGGTAGAAACCAATGTCAAAACCCATGACATGTTTTATGGTTTTCAATACAATGTTGTATAGATTCCAGAACCTAATTTTGGAAAATAATAAATAACCCCCTCAATTAAACCCACCCAAGATCCCTTTACCTTTCACTAAAAACCATTGGATCATGACTATACTGTAACTTTTACTCAATATATTCCTCCCAAGGTTCCTTGAAGCTATCAATAAACTCCTCCCATGTTTTTGTAAGCACCCTCTCAAGGTAAGGGATCTTATCCCCCACATCTTTATCCAATTACATTATTTATGTAATGAATATTATATTTAAATAAATATTTATGTGATATGATTTTTCATGCCCCTCTAACTCCTATTATTATTTTAAAGTTATTATATACCCCTTTAACATTCATTAATTGATCTTACGGTTCATTATGTAGCCCTTTTACACGTTCAAAGTTATCTTGTGATTGTTTTCCATGACGAAATTTTATCCAAGAAAATTTTATGTATTATGCCTTTTAATTACAAATTTTTAATGTTGTATTATATTTTTACACATCTCTCTTAATTACCTTGACATTTCATTGTGATTATATAAGTCTTGCACTCTAATTAATCCTTCCCATGAATCATTATGTATCTATGTTATGCTTCAGAATGTATCCTGTGATTTTTCCATGCCAAGCCTCATTATTGTGAATACCATTTATACTTCCACTAAAGGGTATTGAAATATAAATACCTATCGTAGTTTAATTAGGGAATTCTATGTATATATTATATAATCAATAATTTTGGGATGAAATGTGATGAAATATGATCCAATGTTCAATGATCTATGTTCCATTCTTATGCATGAATATGATATGAAAGAAATGGGTGCACCTTGAATTATATAGAACTCTAATAAATTGGGTAATTTTTTTGCCTCTTGATATGTCATGTATAGAACTAGGGAGTGAAACTAATACATTATGGAGATTTTCCACCATGTTATAATGTCTTGGAAGTTATCCTTGATCTATTTTTATGATGTCATATTTAATGGTGTTTCAATATTCTATTATTTCCTTTATGTTATCATATTATATCATGACTCATTATTCCTGATGATTATTATCACCCATTTTATGCCCCATTTAAATTCCTATTAACTAATAAGTAATAATTTTATCATGTAATTCGTTTTTTATTCCATTACTAAGCTTTATAACTCACCCTTTTCTTATGTATGTCCCCATGTTATTCCATGTAGTTTTAAGAGTAATTGAATTATATATAATGTTAAGAAAGTTTTCAATAATGTTGTTGGATACATGTTTCCAGTCTATGTTCAATGTACCTAATTTCCCAAATTAACTTTTCTGCAGGATATTCTATATTTTAATCATTGTATTCTTATGTAATAAATCATGAAATAAATACTTTTAAGAATATGGGGTTTCATAGTTGGTATTAGATAAATGTTTTTTTATTTTTAAGATTTGGATAATAAAACTGAACATAAACCCTTAGGGATAATACTATACATAATAAAAATCCCTAAATTTTTTAATGTTTAGAGTAAGTGGATTCTAAAAATATACATCTATATCTGGATAATTCAAGTGGATTTGGATTTATCATAATGGTACCTAGTGGTAATGACCTTGAAAACAGTGCATTAAGATGAAATCTATCAACACCTAGTGCATGAAAAAAGGGCCTTACTACACACCTAATTTTAAAATCATAGTAATATTCTTTGGTAAATACAAAAGATCCTTACGAACCATTATTAAGGAAATATAAAATGCCTATAAGATATTATGTTAGGAAATATATCATGTATAGAATAGATTGAAGCCTATAAATTCCTAGGTTAAGAAATATACATTATTTATGAGTTATCCCTTTAATTTTTATAGTTTCCAATTTATGTCTTTAATAGTTTAAAAATACCCATCCCTAATTTTCCCTTTATTCTAGTCAATTGGTAGAAATAGAAAGAACCAATTCAACAATCAATGTGAGGGTCAATGTCTTGACTGCCAAATGATAAAGGAAATAAGAATCAATTTACTTTGTGAAAAAGGTGACTTCCTAACATTATGGGAGATCAAGTAAGGAATCTTATGATTATGAATAATAGTTATCAAAAATAAAAATTAAAAACATGTGAATCATTGAATATCCAAAGGAATAAAAGAAGAGTAGAAAAATGTCTCATGGAAGTTCATCTAATAAAATTGATAAAGAAGAGAAGAACCAATTTAATTTATGAAAAATATGAGGAAAGAGACACCAAGGGAATTGTCACAAAAGAATTGGGAGATGTTTTAAATGTACAAAAATAATGCATTAAGTAGTAAATTTCCATGTAAAAATGAATAACATGATAGATTGAAATAAAGGTCAATCTTAAGTACCATATATATTTCCATGTCTTAAATGTGGATAAGTTGGGAATTATCCAATCCAATGCTCTATTCCAAGGGATAATAATCATGATGAGAACCAACAATCTACATGATCAAGGGAATAATGAATGTATAATTTTGATATGGATCATAACGATTAAACTACATGAAACCTCTAATCCGGAGTTGTGTATGTCGTGTTGTTTTTAAATTCATTCCATATTATCATATCACGCATGATGTCCAAGAACATTGATCCACCACCCCAAATTATTTGATATCATTAGGGAATAATTCTATGTTTATTGTATAACAAGATAATGTTTTTGGTAATTTTCTTCTCACAAATCATATCAATATTTCTTAAGTAAAATTTGATATTACCATAGTTATGGAATGGATTTCCTTTTAATAATTCAACATAAATTATTGGGAGAATTAATTCACCCTTCATACCAAGAATCACATTTTGATTATAAATAATTTCAAGGAGGAGGATTAATCTTATTTGGTATCATTTTCTAATGAAATGATATTTTTTCCCTATGAGAAAGTGTATCAACCTCAAATATGAAAAGACCATCCTTAAATGAATGCCCATTGTGAGGGAACACACTATTGTGACTCCTGAATAATTAACGTTTCTCCCTCTTGAACAAGTGGTTTAGTTCTTAATCTAACTAATACATGGACCAAGTGAATTTAATATTAATTTAATCACTAGAAATGGTATATCTATAGATCATTCAAAAATTAAGATGATTCAAGAGCGGCCTAGACCAACCTCTAAAATGGAAATCCTTAGTTTCCATGGATTATTTGGGTTTTATCATTGATTTATGAGAAAATTCCCATTATGGTCAACCCCCCTAACAAATATTACTTGGAAAGTGATCATGTTTTTCTATAATGATGAAAGTGGGAAAATTTTTAAAGAGGTAAAGAAGATGATAATCACTACACATGTACTCTCAATACCCACTAGTGGGTAAGGATTAGTGGTCTACAGTGATCCATATAAAAAGCGATTCGGTTTTGTAATCCTGAAAAATGAAAAACTAATATCACATGGATCTCACCAAGTAATTATACATGAGAATAACTACCCATCTCAGGATCTAGAATGTAAATTAGTTATGTTTTCATTTAATATTTGATGGAATTACCTCTATAGGGAGAACTGTGACATATATACAGATAATAAAATCCTAGAGTACATATTTACATAAAATGATCTTACTGTGAAGCAATGGAGATTTTTGGAGATGATCAAAGATTATGATTTTTCAATCCATTAACATATTTGTAAATCAAGAAAATTGGAAGATTCTTTGAGTAGAATAGATCCTGCAACACTATCCATGATTGGGATTTAAAGGGATCAAATATTATTAGACATGAAAATGATGGATATATGAATAATAAATGGATCTTCATCCTACCTATTTAAAATAATTATACAACCATCAATCCATGAGAGAGTCAAGGAATCTCATAAAGATGACGATTTTCTACACATGAACGTGGAAAATATTCCAAACATAAACATTATTGACGATGGATGTATAACGTTTGTAAACTAGATATATTTCCTATCAAAACTATAATTGAAGAGGGATGTTAGGGATGATTCAAAAATATCATCCTTCTATATTCATCTATAAATAACTAAGATGTAAAGAGATTTGGAGTAATATTTTTTATGGGATAACATGAAGAGAGATATTGCGGAGTCTGAATCTCTATGCTCGGTATTCTAGAATGTAAAGGTGAAAAATATAAGTCTAAGGTTATGACACAACAATATTCCATACCAATAAAAAAATGGGAAAAAATAAACATGGGTTTAATCATAGGACCCAAGGACACCTAAATTAAATAATGATATCTATTTGGTATTCAATAAACTTAAAAATTGGTTTCATTTTATTACAATCAAGAATGATTTGACTGTTGACCAACTTGCTGAGATGCACTTAAGGGAATTGGTAAGACTGGATCGATTTATACTCCCCATTATATCTATTCGAGATATGTGGTTTAACTCAATGTTTTGGAGTTATATTCAGTAATAATTGGATATATAATTTCGATTCATTACTTCTTATCACCCTTATATAGATCATTATTATAAAAGGACAATACAAACACTATGCTATACGCTGAGACCATGTTCAATGGATTTCCAAGGATGTTGGGATCAATATCTTCCCCAAGTGGAGTTCATATATAACAAAAATTTATATTCTTGTATTCAAATGTCACATTATGAGGCTCAATATGTGAAGAGGTGTCAAACTCCAATATGTTTAGATGATGTTGGAGAGAAGAAGCTGATGATACCTAATCATATCTAAGAGATTTTATAAAAGGATCAAACCAGTTAATGTCACATAAAATCCACATGAATTTGGAAAAAATATATATACAAAAACCCATATATGAATCATGGAGTTTGAGAAATTTGATAATGTTTGCCTTTGTATATAGCCATGGAATAAATTTATGAGGTTTAGGAAGAAGGTTAATCTTATTACAATTTACATTGTTCCATTTGAGATACCTGATTGCATCAGAGCGGTGGCCCATCAACTAGAAATCCCACATAACTTATATTAAGTAATGATGTCTTCCATGTATCCCTATTTAGTAAGTACATACCAGACTCCTCACAAGTATTGAATACAAAGGTGGTACCATTGGATAATGATAATTAATATGAGGATCATCCGGTGAAGATATTAGATTATAAAGACCGATTTCTATGAAACAGGACAACTCACTAGGTCAAAGTGTTGTAGCAGAACCACAAGATTGAAGAGGTGACATGGGAACTAATAGGTTGATAAAATAGAAGTACACTCATTTATTTAGTGTATGATATGAAAATTTTATGGTAAAAATTAAAAGTGGGGGAATAATGTAACAACCAAAACTGTTATAAATGAGATTCCCTTTTTAAATGCATAAATTCCAAATTTATATAATATTAATAAATAAAAACATGTACTAATTTGGTTATATTATACCATTATAAGTTATATCATATTATAATAAAAATAAGTTTAAGCATCATAACAATTGATAATATAACTATTTAACAATGATCATAAGAGTAGTATATATTAAGGGTTTGAAAAGGGCTAATTGACATAGATAAAAGAAGTGATACTGTCAACCAGTAGGATCATACCCTATGAATCGAATTTTATAAGAGATTCTAAGTGAGATTTAATCTCTAGTATTTTTACTTGATCAATCCCATGTCATTATCCAACAACTAAATAATTATTGAAACCATTTATGAGAGATGTTCAATCTCATTAAGATCATGGATGAAACCTTGTTTTCCAACCCCCCACCCCAATGAGAATATAACTATAGTGCACCATACCCTTAGGGAGTTATTTTGGGCAATAAGGGGTTATTTATCTTGAACCTAAGATTATTAGTATTTATATTTTATTTACAATAAAAAAACAATTATATTTATTCCTAATTGGTTTTACATTATAAATGATTAAGATATAAGTTTGATAAAAATTAGATTATAATTTGACAAAACTCGAAATGTATTTCTGGGTAATATTAAATTTTAATTAATTATTTACTTTTGATAAATTCATTAATTAAATAATATTTTAATTAACTATTCTTATTAAATAGTATATATTAAATATAATGGATAATATAATTTTATGATGTGAAATTTTAATTTTTATAAGGGTTAGAAAATTATAATTGTAAAATCCCAATATTATTCAATAAATGGGGAATTTAATTTAAAATTTTAATTTATCATATTTAGATAATTATTTAAATAAAATAAATATTAATTTTGGACTCAAAATTTAAAAATTATCCAATCGTGTTTTTTTCATAATTTACTGAGATAGTCAAATTTTTTGGGAAAAGGTTTAATAGAGTATAAATATATGGTATGTATTACAACATCATAATGACCCAAAAGCAATCAAATATGTGACATAAAATTTATCCACGACCATATATATATGTCCCATTCAAAATAATTTCTTTGGAGGTTTTTTTTGTTTTATAATCCCTATATGAATTCACCAAAACCAATATTATATTTTAAGGTTTTAAAATCAAATCCATGTAAACATGACTCATTTTCACATCACAGAGGGAATTATCATTACATTATCAGTTCATGGATTTATATAATAATTAAACCCAATCCTATTTGGTATAAGACATGGGAAGCCCATGGGAAGGTTTTTTTTTATTACATTATTGTATAGAGTCGAAAATCTCGGTTTGGAAAAATAATAAAGAACTCCCCTACCTTTTCCTATATAAACCTACCCAATATACCATTTCTCATCACTCAAAACCATTTAAGAACAAATATAATCAACTATTTCCTCTCTATATCGAGTACAAATTTACCCCAAACTCTCAAGAAGCTTCTCCTAATCTTTTGGAAACACCCTTCTCATTGTAAGGGAGCCTCTCCTTAACCTCTTTATTCAAGCACGTTTTTTATGTAATTCATTTGGTATTTAAATTTATATTAAATAGATATACCTTTAAAAAAACCTATTACTACACTTATTATGTCCAACTGATTAGATACCCCTTTCACTGAGATTAATCTCTCCCGTGATTCATTTTGAACCCCTATCATTCTATAGAAATTATCTTGGGATTATTTACATGTAAAAATATTATTCAATCACCTTTTTGTCTTCTCAAATTTAATTCTCAATTATTCATGTTGTATTATGTTCTTACATAACCATATTTAATCCCTTATGAATTTAAAATTATGAGATACTCCATTTAATCTCATTTATCCCTCCTATGATTCATTATGTACCCCCAATATGTTGCTGAAATTATCGTATGATTTTCCCATACCAAACCATTCTATTGTGTATGCCACCACTATTCGCACTCAATGGTACAAACCTAGACACAACCATCCTTATTTCATTGGGTACTGAAATGTATTTATTTCACCCTCTTTAATCTTGTTATTAAATATGATGAAATATGATCCGATGTTTAATGATCTGTGTAGAACACTCATTTATTTACATGATATGAATATGATGGGTCTTCTTGGAATTATATATAACTCCAATGAATTGGGTAATGATTTATTCTCCTGAGGCTTCATGTATGAGGTAATGGAGAAAACCCAATCCATTATTAGACTTTTTACACCATTTTATGATGTCTTTGTTGTTAGAATAAACCTATGTTTATGATGTCATTTTTAATGTTGTTGCCACATTCCCTTGTTGCCTTTACATTATCATGTTGTTCAACGACTCATTTTTTAAGATTATGATTCTCACCCCTTTTATGACCCATTGAAATTGTTATTTACTAACATGTAAAACATTTATAGTTTTATGATTTTTTTATTCCCTTAATGGACTTTATATAACACCTGTTTTGTATGTCTGTCCATAGGTTATCTCATGTAGTTTAAGGTCAATATAATTTTAGATTATGTTGAATAAGTTTAAAATAATTTTATTGGATTCATGTATCATGTTAGTGTGTTATGTACCTAATTTACCAAATACACTAGGATTCATGATCTTCTAGGTTGTACTAAGTGTTTTTTAATATAATAAGTCATGAAATAAAGTGTATTAAAGATATGGGATTTCACATAAACCTTTACCTGAACCCTAAGAAGTGGCTTTATAATTTTTTTAAAAAACATATAATTTTTTAGATGGTTATTATTTTTATATTAAATTTTTTTTTTTTTTTTTTTTATGTTTTTTATAATTTTAGTTTTTTTCTCTTGTGACGGAATGTTACTCCAATCGTATTAAAATATATTATGTGTTTTTCATGATAGGATATTAATATTGTAACAAATACTATTTGTGATAGATTATTATTTCCATCACAAATAATATAATTTTTTATGACCTATTTCCATTTTTACATAAGATATTATTATCAAAAAAATAATTTTTAGCACTTTTTTTAGAAAAGAATCAAGGAGGATAAATTTTATTGAGATTTTATATTTTACAATGTTTTATTTGTGATGGAATCCCAGAATAAATAATAATTTATGATGGAAATATTTTGCAAATAATCTATAAAAAATGAAAGAAAATTCGGTAGTGTATCACCCTAATCATACATAATATGAACAAGTTATCTTAATAATTAAAAATAATGTGAATCGTTTATCACCACTATCACACAAGTATGGGTGAATGAGTTATTTCCACCCTCACAAGAATAGGTTAACGCCATAATTATGCATAAGTTGAATGGGTTATCCCTATAATTAAGCGTAAAGTAAACTGGTTACCAGCACTATTACCTGAATTTGGGTGAAGGGGTTATAATCTCTCACACAGGAATGGGTAAACATGCTATCACCATAATATTACAAAAACGTAAATGAGTTAGCATCATAATTAAACATACGGTTAACCAGTTATCACCACTATCACACAAGTATGGGTGAATCAGTTATCTCCATTCTCAATAGAATAAGTGAAAGTGATATCACAGTAATCCATATGATTGTGGGTTAATGGGATATAACCACTAACCATCAACCAATGTTAATAAGAAATCACCATAAAAAAACATATATGAGAAAAAATTTCACCAACACCATAATCATAAAAATGGTGAATGGGTTATCATTGATATTATATTATAATTAGGATGAAAAAACTACAACCATAACATAACCAATAACCGAGTGAATTAGTAATCAGAATATAGATAAAAACTAAATATAGTGTATGTTTTATCACTATTTATATAATCAAAATCCTATTGAATAGTTTATCAATGCGTAATCATATAATAATAAATAACAATCAATGTCATAACCATATGTAAAGTTGAAATATCAATCACTAATCATTCGTAATAAAATATTTTGGGAGGTGGGGGGTCACAGAGTCACCAAAACTAGGAACTTTAATCCACAATAAGTACACACATCAAAGGTCATGTGTAGTAGAATTAGAACCTCTAAAACATCCTAAATCGACTTAGTATATCATAATTAAGAAGTCAATTCACCCTACCCACAACAAAAAGTTGATAATTTCACACACATACAAGAAAGATAACATGCATATTCATATAATGGAAAACCAATAGATTTACAACATATGAATGAATATAAATTAATAAATAACATAAGGGGTTAACATGCTTTATAAGTGTTATCCCAAATGTATGGAAGAAAAAATTATTCCTTATTTATATTTTCTAAGTGTATAATAATTCAATACATTTAAAAAATTTAGTTAGTAAAAACATTACAGAGAACATACTTATATAATTCATTAAAAACCATCAAGTATTATTCCCTATGTAGAATATGGTCCACTATTCAAGTCTCTAATACAGTGTACTTGATCATGATATCTTATAAATAAGGCCCCCATTCACTTTTATAGGAATGTATAGTCATCTAGGTTCCACGAACATCCATCTTTCATGGATATGATTCCATTTGGTAACTGAATAGTGATCTCTAGAATCACTTTGGACCTCGACAACTTTCATGGATGTGAACTTCCATAAAATTATCTTTAGATCCATATATTTTAAAAATATTTTGGACCACCATGAATATTTTGTAAGAAATGAACTTCTAATAAATTCACTACCACATAGAGAGATTCAGATCTCATGGAATGTTTATCAAGATGAAAAAAATCATAGAATTTTTTTCAATGAACTGAATCTGGTGACCAGAATATGTTGATCTAAATGAACATCATTGTTGACACCCACCAATTGAGCATCAATAAATTCATGAAGGATGAAATATCATAATATGGGTATTATAATTATCCCAAAGTAAAGGAGGATCAAGGTGACCAAAATCATATGAATTGTATAAACCCCAATAAGACATCTGATCACATGACACTTGGAATGTCATTCAGATGGTCACATGCAACACATTGTCTACAAAAGATCTGTGCAGGCCCTTTTTTGAAAAAGTCTTTCTTATCTTGAACATTCATCCCAAACACTCCCTGATCCCATGGTGGAAAACTGAAAAGAACATTGAGGTCACGTGAGCTGTCAACTAGTGGACACCTGACAAACAACCCAAAATCCTTGGAAAATAGAAGGAAAATATCAAAAATTCAGGTGCCTCTTATGGTCATAAATATCACATGATACATCAATAATAGGAATTTTGGTTGTCATAGATAACACTCATACAACCTTGTGACATCCCAAAACATTGTAAAATAAATTGAGTATACAAATTGGGGAAATACCAGATCCTATTGTGGTCATAAAAATCATGCAATTCACCCCGTGTGGTTCATGAGACACAAAAATCTCCTAGAGACATGTCTGACTCATAGTGTTGGAGCCCCAATGGCATATCTCCCTCATCATGTGAAAGGCATCAGACATTTCCAGGTGGTCTTACACTCCCCTTTTGGAACCAAAAATAATAAGAATGGTTTTTTATGATAAATTCTCTTACATCACTGTAATAACTTTTTGTTGGTCATGCAACACATCTTAGATAGAAACAACGATTTTCCTCGACAACACTCAAGAAACCATTCATTACCCTAGGACCTTATAAAATAAAAGCGAAAAATAAATATTGAAAAATATTGGAGCCTCTTTCCGTCATCAAACTCATGAAGTACACCAATACGGTCTCGCAAGTACCCTTGACAATCATCCTTTTTCTAGAAAATGGCTCAATATAGGTCCCCAAAGATCATACGAAGGCCTTTAAACAAGTTCCTAGAATTTTGAAAGGCCCTTAGACATGTCATCATGACAAAATAAAAGTGCCTTGTCCTGTACACATGATTAAACAAGACCACATGAATTTGATATAATCCACTAAACGGAGTGTTGGTGGGATGGTCTCACTGTCGTTGAGAATCATTCAACACCCCTGAAAAAACCTTAAACTGGACCTCACAAAAACGCATGATTCTAAAACCCTCCATCATCTCCAGAATTGATTTGTGTGATATGTTCCCCCCAAAAGTTGTTAATAACTGGGGTGGAGAGGCCTATAAACACCCCACCCCATCATAAAAAATGCACGAGACGAACAATCCTTGTAACATCACACCATAACTGGGATTCAGAATGGATTTCTCAGAATAAATGATCTCATGACTAGGAATGTTTTTAATCAGCTAAGATCCATTAAAAACCTAGAGTAATAATGTTTTATTCATGGGAACATCACAAGATCACTCATAGATCACATGAAAAAAAATTTGTGGGTCATGTGAAGAACATAACGCATAATTCCTTAAACATGTGATACTTAAAACAAACTAACAGTAAATAAAACTAAGGAATTTGCAATAATAGGTTAGAAAAAAGACTAAAAGAAGGGATAATTACATGATGGACATAAACATTGATCCTCATTCCCTTCGCATGAACCACCTGAGTCATGCGATAACAAAAGGATATGTTTATCAGACCACATGATGCTCTTTTGGTGTAATATTTGTATCATGAGAAGTCCCCTATACATGATAGATAATGTAACATAGAGTTCCCTAGGAATTCCATCCATGTCCCATGAAACCCTCCAGGATTGACATCCATGCCCCATATTGTCCTCTAGATATGTAACCTAGATCATATGATGTCACCAGTACATATCAGATGTGTCTCGCGGTTTCACCTGGGTATGTTATTTGGTTCTTAAAATGTCCCCAAGACTTTTCATCCAGACATATCAACAGGGGTCAAGCATCACCCACCAAACAAGTTTCATTGACCCTCAATATTAATTCTAAGCATGTCATCCAACGTTCATGCTAACACCAGTTCAAGTCAGCTAGATCATGTGATTCCCTCTAAAAATGTCATCTGGGATCATGAGATGGCTTCTAGGATAAACCGACTGGGTCTCACAATGGTATCCCTTGTTTCCCACACTAAGCATGGATCATGTGGGATTATGGAATTGCAATGGCCACATCATTCACAATATGAACATCCACCAATCGGAGAAACCATTATGTGTAATCCATGATGATTATAATGATATTAATACCTTTATATAAGGGAATCTGCCTTGGGGAAAGTCCCAAGGGAATTAATGAACTACCATAACTATAATTCCTATCATAATAAATATATTTTCGGTATCTCCTTGAAACTTGATCTTCAATACCCTGTGCCTAGGATCCCACACATATTTCGACTCCGTATGGTGTTAAATTGAAAGAGATTTAATGAAATACATGTGTTTTTATTCTTTCTATAAACTTGATACATAGGCTGCCTCATAATGGCTTAATACCCTCCACATAATATTAATTTCCTCCCTATATGGAATAAAATCCTATATTTTATGGTTATGTGGCTTCATCATATAAGAAT
The DNA here is from genome assembly GCA_963277665.1 of Viscum album. Taxonomy (NCBI): domain Eukaryota; kingdom Viridiplantae; phylum Streptophyta; class Magnoliopsida; order Santalales; family Viscaceae; genus Viscum; species Viscum album. Next base: position 587,447,865 of record OY728164.1, on the reverse strand, counting down.
ATACTCATTACTGGGAAATTAAAGAAGAAACTTGGATACATACAAATAGATTCACTAATGAGATCCCCTTATTTTTCACATAAAAGGGGTTAATCGATGATAATTATATTAGGGTAACCAGTCTCATGTTGGTATTATTAATAGATTCACGTACATAACTAAAATCAATAAGAGGTTCCTAGTGTAGGAAAACATTTCCCCCAAAATGGTGCATTGATCCCAACCTCCCATCCTTTCTAAAATTTGAGTTTTTAAGAATCATTTAGTCTAAAATGAGAGCACACTACCTGTAATTAGATAGAAGGTATGTACCCTATTATGGATGTGGGAACCATTTGGGAGTTTCTATTAATAACAATAATGGTGACTGGAAATCATTGATTTTTCGATATTCGCTAACAATCAACCATAATGACAAATCGAATTTGTCTCATCCATTTCCAATTACGTGAAAAAAATTGAAGAATCAAGATGAATTAGGACATATCTTTAACAAAATAAAAAGGATATAATTACTAGTTCTCATCAAAACATTTTGATCAACCAATGAGGGTGCCTGACTGTCACTTTTCCATCCAAAAAAAGGTGAACTTGACGTTAAACTCTCAAATAATTGAATGATCGATTAATCGAGTGTCAAGCCACTTTTTTGGAATGTCCTAAAAAACAAGACTAATAATCCTAAAATTAATCTCAAATTTGATCATATGTAACAAGGGTTACCATGAAATAATTACACCCTCACTTTGACAATAACACACGAGTAGAATGGTCGTATTGTGAATAAAATGAAAATTGTGTTAACCATGCATATCTGACTGAACACACGTCATGCCCATGATATTTCACAAATCATTGAACTTGTTCCTTGTTGTATACATGATATTATATACTAGTCCCATCATCATCATCTCGATTGCATATAATTTCTTCATCTAATGATAGTTTCAGAAATTGGGTTATTGATGCAATCCCTGCATGTTGCAAAATGATATCACTTTTCTGAAAGATTCAATGTTATGTGTTGAACAAAATGGTCCGAGAATACCATTAATGTAGTAAAATACTGACCCTTAAAGCTTCCCATGATGGTCTCCATTTACTAAAACTGATGACTTCATAACATCCAAGGAAATTTTCTACAAATTCAGTGGCCCTCGTTGCCACAACCAACTACATCGGGAGATTTTCCTCGGAGCATGAAGATCACTACGTTAAGTATCTAATGAATGTGAACCATAGAGCCAAACACACTTCCAATTCAAGGTCCATAAGGGTGGTATATTTTAAACCATCATTGGCATCAATATTCCACTAGTACCCATTAGTTGCATGTTGAGGGTACCACCCAACACACTTCAACCTATGATACCCATACATGAGCAACAAGGAAGAAATATCGAGTAAGGAGGGATCTAGATAACCATGAGTGGGATCATATCCCCAGTGCCACTGATGATGTTTGATGGAATATTACAACAGTTGTAACACCCTGACCCAAGATACCCAGAGTCGGTGCATTATTAAATAACATTGGCATGATCACAAGAAAGATCACGTCTCAAAAGACCGATTAGTTTAGTAGCCTTGGAAACACTAGATATATTCATAAAGTTTACATTAAATCAATAAGTGAAAAACTACAAAAATATATTGTCTTCATATTCCCTCATACTATCCCTGCAGGTCATTCATAAAATACAATTTCACATCCTGGGAAAAATAAAACATAAAAAAAGGGGTGAGCTCAAATTCCTAGTAAGGATAAAAATATAGCGGAAACTTTCATAAATAAGAATAAACATTTAAGGAAATCTATAACTAAAACAAAAGCCTTTTAAACTTGATCGTCAACATAGTATGGAAAATTTAAAATGAAATAATTCCATTTACTTTTTCACATGGATATTCTACTAATCGAATAATCACAAGAAAATATCAACAACCACTTTCATAATGATGGAATGCATAATTCCATACTATCATAACCACATAGCCAAGGCCTCGTTCCAAGACTACAAATAAGATTTTTCCAAGGCCTTGTGCCAATACCCTAGTTTGTCTCATGAGACCTATCGATGCATCGAGGAGCTATAGTGGGCTCCACCCGTCACATATTAAGTACAATTCATTCCCATATGAAAAGGTTCAAACCTAACATAAACATTCATATTAAAAGTAGCATACGAAATGTAAGTACTTCATCCATAATCTATGAATTGTATAAGAATAACACATCCATAGTCAAACACATCACAAAAACTTCAAAACAATATGGATGTTTTGTATCATAATAATTCAACTTCAAATAAACATAAAATCTATCAAATGATGTTGACATAGATGAAAACAAAACTATTTGAGAGAAATATCTCTTTTTTTGAAATCATTTAAAAGTCACACATTTATTAAGGAAGTAATTTAAAAGAGATTTTTGAATCAATGTGTCCCATACCACTTAGAAACTTTTGAAAAGAAATATCATTTCAAAACATTCATATCCATATAAATAAATCCATAAAATCATTTTGAAATCATGGACATTAATTAAAAAGATTTAGAAAGATAAATCTTTAAAAAATTTAAAATTTTGATTGGGATAAAGAGTACCTTTCAGAAATAATTAAAATATTCATTTTCAAATAATTTAAAAGTCACATAATTATAAAATAGAACAATTATTTTGAAAATATAGTTATAATCTTGTAAGGGAATATTTGAAAATTTTATAACGGCGTAAAATAGCCACATACGCGGTATAAGATAAAAAAATTCTTACCTTAATTCTGTCGAAAAGGTTAAAAAGGACCTTGATTGGAGAATGACAGAAAGATTACTTTATAAAATTCTTATAAAAAGTATAACAAGGGAATAAATGGCTTTAACCCCTATTCTGTAAAATAGTAAGAATTTTTTGAAATACACTTTCAAGAAATATGGATGTGGATGATAAAGAGGTCCCAGTAGATAACTATGTATAAACAACCTCAGATAATGAAGAGATTGTGAAATAACCCTTACCTTGTACTTTTCCTTGGTTGGGGGTAGGTTAACTTCCTGTATAATGGTGAAATAATTTTTATTAAATTATACAAGAATCATATACATTATTATGTTATCATATATGATCTTTTAACATTTCTTTGTTAATAATATCTTAGTATTATCTTCGATTCTGGTGTTAACTTACTCATTTTCTTTTATATGTTTTTTTATATAAGCCATGTTTGTCATGGATAGGTTTCATGGAAAGGTTGTATCTTATTCATATCTAGAATGATATCAAGTCCTTACACATTATTTTTAAATCATCAAATGATAATTATACTTGAATGGATACGATGGAGAATGAATCTCATCGCGTTCGTGGAGATGGTAGTTCGTATGTACGCACAAGCGACAATATCATTCATTTGATATTAAAATAATATTTAATTGGATGGTATATCTTATATACAGAATAATTATCATGTTATATTTATTATTTACATGAATTAAACATCATTATTATACCCATACAAATAATAATATATTGAATAACAATTACACCACGACGTGGAGACGGTAAGCTGTACGTACGCACGTATGGTGACATGTCATTCAAAGGATGGATATAATACTGAATATGGTTGTACCATTTTTATAATAATATTACAATATATAGGAGATACTAGATTCATTATTTTATAATGATAATAACCAAGAAAGAAGAAGTTGAAGAGGAAATGAATTTGAAAAAGGGTGGTGAAAACATTACCTCTTCTTCGGGTTCTTCCTTTTGATTTGATCAAAAGGGCTCCTTATGTTGGCTTTATGATCCAACTAAGGCCTCTAGGTTGTAGTTAGGGAAGTTTAGAGAGTATTTGGAAAGGTTTTGGCCGAACAAAAAGGCTTTGAAGGTGTGAATTAATCATAAGGTGGAGTGCCCTTTTATAAGAGGGATGAGGGGCACCTTAGGAAAAACTAGAAATATTATTTTATAATAAATTCATATTCGGTTTATAATGGATCCAAAGTGGATTATTTAAAGTTTAAATTGGGGATGGGTCGAAAAAAACTCAACCAATAGATTTTAGACAGGTTTGGGTTATTATATTAACCCTATCATTATGTATTTACTCTTAGTTAATTAGTTTCACTTCTACAATGTCTCTTTGTTTTTTTATATTATATGGTTAATAAACATAATATATACCTCCAAGAGACCCCCAATAGGTTCATTAATGATTAAACTATCATTATATAAGTATCTTGGTCGATCCTTATATTTTTAGAAATTTAATATCAATTAAATATATAATATATGTTTTAAATACTATTTTATGTCAATTTTGACACTATTGAATAACTGATTTTTTAAAAAATCATAACAGAAAGATTACTTCGAAAAAAGTTAATTAAATCAATACTAACGTGTCATATTAACCAATAAAATTATTTTTATTTATAAAAAGTCTCAAATTACATTTATTTGGGTATTTATCATAACAATTATTCTAATTTTTCATTAATTAGGTAATTACCGCATCACCATTTTATCATAAATAAATTAAATTATTTAATGTCTAAAAATTATAAATAAAATACCATTATGTAGGAAATATTTTTATCTTTCTAATTAATCTTTAAAATAGAACTTATCTTATGCATAACCCTATATTAAAAATGTTTAAATAAATAAACTTTTATTTTAACTCTTTTAACTCTTCATTGAATTAAATAATAATAAATGTCCTAATCTAATACAAGTTGACCTAAATGATAATATTTTACTCCTAAGGTTTTTTTTGGTCGAGATACACTTGTCCAATAGAATTAGGACATGTGTTAGGGTAATATTAATATCATTTTTACCCTTAATTACCCTATTCACTTTTAACCGTGGTAATAAAAGTAAAAAGTTACTATTCACCACAAAAATTATTGTCATCTCATTGAACCAAATTTACTCCTAAATATTTACCTTGTATCTCAGAATTCTCGAAATTTCACTCACAGAATCGGTAAAATTATGTTTTATGAAAAATTTTGTTTTTTAACTACCACTTAGTGGTTTCACTATTCATCAAAAAATGAAAGTTCCCAGAAAAATACCAAAAATTAGGCCTAAGATATATCTGATATTATGAAATCAAAAATGATGTCTATTTTACCAAATTCAAAACTTATCATTTTCATTAATTAATTTAAAAATTAATTCCCGTCGTCAAAACAAATAGCGTGTTTTTAAAAGATAATAACTATCAAAAGATTGACACTTGTTTATGTCTCGTTTAATTGTGAAATTATGTACAATGACCAACATTGTATTAAATGGTAAAACTATGTTCTAAATATACTTTAAAACCACTCAAATTCATAATTTATCAGTATAAATTATTTCGATTAAAAAATTTGTTTTTAATTAACATTTAGTAAATTTCACTATTCATCAAAATATAAATGTTATCCGAAAAGTTCCAAAATTTCACCATAGGCTAAATTCGATACTTTGAATAGAAAAATGAAGTCCATTTTGAGAGATAAAATTTATAAAATTTCAAAAAGTAGGTATTACTATTCATAACGGCAAGTTCGATTGGTTGTGGTGTGTGTTAGAAATCGAAGTTGCGTACAACACACACTACTGTATTATTCAAAGGAAAGTGTATCGTGGAAGATTGGGATGTTTCATTATAAATTTTTTATGTCACCATTCTAAAAAGTAAATTTATTTAGACAAATTGAATATATAAAAGTTTAAAATATTGGATTTAAAAAGGATCACTATTAAAAGTTGGTAAAAGTGCAATACTGAAAATTAATTTGTTCTTACATTATGTCTAAGAAACTCATAATATGGATTCTAAAATTATAAGGATTATATAATGTTTAAAATTTAGTTAATACTATTCATAACATCTTTTTAACGGCTTATTTGGTAAGTCATGGTGTGCTTGAACTCGGTGTTACGTGTAGTGCAAGTTATCGAATTATTTTGAAGAAATAACACACTATGAAATCATGGGGTGTTACATTCTCCCCTCCTTCAATAAATTGTGTCTTCCCAATTTGAAATTTTTCTTTGAAAATAAAAGGTTTAATATAGAAAATATCTTTGTGGGAAAACATAAATCGGAAATTGGGTTAATAAAATTTAGTATTAATAAGAGAAAACGAGAAATGAAATGGTCACCACCAAATTATGATCTCTATTCGGAGAACATTAGTGGAAATTAGAGATATATAATTCGAGGAAAAACGTAAATATTTATAGGTAGTGATTGAGGTCATGAATCACAAAAAAGTGTAAAATTTAGAGCCTTAAATTCATCAATCTATGATGATTTCAAATACCATCGGTTCGGCAAAACATATGGTAGTTGGATAACACTTTTTTTAAGATCCCTTCACTAAGGTATAAGAATTAATTTCTTCATTGAATAAGAGAAGAAGAAAAATATATACTTGACAAGTAGAGTCTCATCCTTTAACTATGTTCTACCACAAACTCATCTTTCACTCTAAAAGATAATAGAACTTAAATATAATATTCTATTTATCGTATTCGTATAGGGTTAAAAAATGAATTTATAAATCATCTAGAAGAACCATTAAAAAAAACGAAATTATTCAATCCAGGACATCATTTGGGTCAGTGGTAGGTGATACACCCTTGTCGCCCTTCGGTTGTGGGTTCAAGTCTCGTGGCCTTGCCGGACGCGACGGTTTGCCGCCCGACCTACGGGTTGTCCTTTTTATGGCAATCCAAAATAATCCAAACTAGAACTATCCAAAATACCTCAGTCCACAAATTTTAAGGAAGGTAAAAAAAATTAAGATCCTTTTTTTCCACGTAATAACATGTGAACACCTTCATCATGTATTTTTTTAAAACACTGCAACATCTTGAATTACCATAAAACCTTATTGATTACATTCATGATCCCTTATTCCTTAAAGAATAATAGATATAATCCATCCATCCAAAAATGTTGTAAACCCCAACAATGATGGTATATAAAAATCATTAATCAATTTCAAGGTAGTCAATAATATCTAATATAATTTATCCAAATCAATGATGTATTATTCTAAAATCACTACCTCGGTATCAGAACCATATTATGGTTTATCTTTCTCTCAACCATATATTTTCCAAAAATTTAACCTTTTATTGAGTCACTTTTCTTTGTTCCACACAATCTCAATTTCTTAATTAAATAGTACTGCAGTACAATCCTTATATACTCCATAATTATTATAACAAGTACATTTTTGATACAACACTCAAATGACATAATCAACATAAGAACTCTAATCATTCCTCTTCATTTGTGGTAGTATCATAACTTGATTATTATCCAATAGCATCATTTGCGTCATGGTCTGATGACTGGGACATAGGTTCGCGTAGTGTCCAAACTCCTTGACAATGAAGCATAATACATTTAAACCATTTTCTTATCCTTGCAGTCACGTACTTTGTGCCCTTTTCCTCCACACTTATAACAAACTCCCATTCCTTTCAGGCAAGTTCCAGGGTGTTTCTTCCCACAGTTATCACATATGGGAAAATTCTTCTTTTCTCTCTTCCCTTTATCCATCTTTCTCTCTTCCATCCTTTTCTTCTCTTGCTTCCCTTCAAATCTATAGGACACAGAAAACTCTTTACTTATCTTATCAGTACATGATATTATTTCTTCATATGATGATAATACATGGTATACTATTTCTCTTATAAATTCAGGCTTAAGACCATGAAAGATATGATCTTTATTTCTCTTTGGATCATGTGCATTGCTGGAGTTCTCATTCCTTCTACTAGGCGCCATTTCTAAACAATGGAATACAGTCTATTAGTTTATGAATAACAATACTAATCCCAATCTTGTAAAACACATAACATAAATTAAATAGTTTATGAAAATAATCCATAATCATAAAAATGTCTCCTTTGAGGAAGTATATACTCATAAACCCTTCATAATGGTTTTTAAAGAAAATGAGATTTATCTTAAGCATATCCCCCGGGAGTGTCGTAACCAAGAGTGCAGCAATGCCCGTTGTCGTGCACCAGTTCCCGTTTCAGTCTAGCTCAAAGTGGTGTTTTTGGGTTTTACCCCTAGGTACATCTGTGCCAGAGCGGCCTCTACCTGCTCGCATCCAAACAGGGATGTATTGCTTGGAAAACTCACAAAATTTCTACAATACAAAAATTCTAGGAAGTTCTTCTATACTAATCCTCAAAGTCCATCTTAGATCTATGTTCTCTTATTAGAGATTATCTAAATATAGCATCCAAGTTTTTTACTAAACTTCCTCTGATACCAAATGTAACGCCTCAACCCTAGATACCCAGAGTTGGTGCATTGTTACATAAAATTGGCATGATCACAAGAAAGATCAAGTCTCAAATGACCGATTAGTTTAGTAGCCTTGGAAACACTAGATATATTCATAATGTTTACATTACATCAATAAGTGAAAAACTACAACAATATATTGTCTTCATATCCCCTCATACTATCCCTGTAGGTCATTCATAAAATACTTCTTCACATCTAGGGAAAAATAAAACATAGAAAAAGGGGTGATCTCAAATGCATAGTAGGATAACAATATAGTGGAAACTTTCATAAATAAGAATAAACATTTAAGGCAATGTATAACTAAAACAAAAGCCTTTTAAACTTGAACTTCAACATATTATGGAAAATTTAAAATTAAATAATGTCATTTACTTATTCACATGTATATTCTACTAATTGAATAATCAAATGCAATATCAATAACCACTTTCATAATTATGGAATCCATAATGCCAGACTATCATAACCACATAGGCAAGGCCTCGTGCCAAGACAACAAATAAGATTTTTCCAAGGCCTTGTGCTAAGACAATAGTTTGTCTCATGAGACATATCGATGCATCAAGGAGCTATAGAAGGATCCACCCATCACATATTTAGTGAAATTCATTCACATAGAAAAGGTTCAAACATAACATAAACATTCGTATTAAAAGTAGCATACGAAATGTAAATACTTCATCCATAAACCACGAATGGTATAAGAATAACACATCCATAGTCAAACACATCACAAAAACTTCAAAAGAATATTGAAGTTTTATATCATAATAAATCAACTTCAAATAAACATAAAATCCATCAAAGGAAGTTGACATAGATGAAATCAAAACTATTTGAGAGAAATATCTCTTTTTTTGAAATCATTTAAAAGTCACACATTTATTAAGGATGTAATTTAAAAGACATTTTTGAATCAAAGTGTCCCATACCACTTCGAAACTTTTTAAAAGAAATATCATTTCAAAACATTCATGTCCATATAAATAAATCCTTAAAATCATTTTGAAAACATGGACATTAATTAAAAAGATTTAGAAAGATAAATCTTTAAAACATTTAAAATTCTAATTGTGATAATGAGTACCTTTCAGAAATACTTAAAATATTCATTTTGAAATCATTTAAAAGTCACATAATTATAAAATAAAACATTTTCTTTGAAAATACCCTTATAATCTTGTAAGGTAAGCTTCGAAAATTTTATAACGGCGGAAAATATATGCACCCTCCATATAAGTTAAAAAACATTCTTACCTTAATTCTATCGAAATGGTTTAAAAGGACCTTGATTGGAAAACGACAGAAATAATCCTTTATAAACTTCTTATAAAAAGTAAAACAAGGGTATAAATGACTTTAAACCATATTCTGTAAAATAGTAAGAACGTTTTTAAATACACTTTCAAGAAACATGGATGTGGATGATAAAGAGGTTCCCGAAGATAATTACGTATAAACAACCTCAGATAATGAAGAGATTGTGAAATAACCCTTACCTTGTACTTTTCCTTCGTTGGGGGTAGGTTAAACTCATGTATAATGGTGAAATAATTTTTATTAAATTATACAAGATTCATATAAATTATTATGTTATCATATATGATCTTTTAACATTGCTTTGTTAATAATGTCTTATTATTATCGTCCTTTCGGGTGTTAACATAATTGTTTTCTTTTATATGTTTTGTTACGTAAGCCATGTTTGTCATGGATAAGTTGTATATTATTCATATCCATAACGATATCAAGTCCTTAAACATTATTTTTAAATCATCAAATGATAATTATACTTGAATGGATATGATGGAGAATGAATCTCATCGCGTTCGTGGAGATGGTAATCCGTATGTACGCACGAGCGACAATATCATTATTTTGATATTAAAATATTATTTAATTGGATGGTATATCTTATATAAAGAATAATTATCATGTTATATTTATTATTTACATGAATTACACATCATTATTATACCCATACAAATAATAATATATTGAATAACAATTACACCACGACGTGGAGACGGTAAGCCGTACGTATGCACGTATGGTGACTTGTCATTCAAATGATGGATAGAATACTGAATATGGTTGTACCATATTTATAATAATATTACAGTATATAGTATATACTGGATTCATTATTTTAAAATGATAATAACAAAGAAAGAAGAAGTTCAAGAAGAAATGAATTTGAAAAAGGGTGGTGAAAACATTACCTCTTCTTTGGGATCTTCCTTTTGATTCGACAAAAGTGATCCTTAAGATGGATTTCTGATCAAACTAAAGCCTCTTGGTTGTATTTAGAGAAGTTGAGAGAGTATTTGGGCAGCGTTTCTCCGAACTAAAAGGCTTTTATGGTGTGAATTAATAAGAAGGGGGAGTTCCTTTTTATAAGTGGGTTGAGGGGCACCTTTGGAAAAGCTAGAAATATTATTTTATAATAAATTCATATTCGGTTTCTAATGGCTCCAAAGTTGATTATTTAAGGGTTAAATCGGGGATGGTTCAAAAACCACTCATCCAATAGAATTTAGATAGGTTTGGGTTATTATATTAACCTTATCTTTAATTATTAACTCTTAGTTAATTAGTTTCACTTTTACAATGTCTCTTTGTTTTTTTATATTATATGGTTTATAAACATACTATATATATCCAAGAGACCCCCAAGTACTCGATTAATGATACACCTATAATTATATAAGTCTCATGGACGATATGTAGTTTTTTAGGAATTTATTATCAATTAATAATATAATATTTGTTTTAAAAACTCTTTTATGTCAATTTTTACACTATTCAATAATTGATTTTTGAAAAAATCATAATAGAATTATTACTTCTAAAAAAGTTAATTAAATAAATCCTAACATGTCATATTAACCTATAAAATTATTGGTATTTATAAAAAGTCTAAAATTACATTTATTTGGGTATTTATAATATCAATTATTCTAATTTTTCATTAATTAGGTAATTACTGCATCACCATTGTGTCATAAATAAATTAAATAATTTAATGTCTAAAAATTATAAATAAAATGAAATTATGTATAAAATCTTTTTATCTTTCTAATGAATATTTAAAATCTAATTTATCTTATGTATAACCCTATATTAAAAATGTTTTAGTAAATAAACATTGATTTTAACTCTTTTATCTCTTCTTTGAATTAAATAATAATAAAAGTCCTAATCTAATAAAAGTGGACCTAAATGATAATATTTTACTCCTAAGGTTGTTTTTGGTCTAGATACCCTTTTCAAATAGAATTAGGACATGTGTTAGAGTAATATTAATATCATTTTTACCCTTAATTACCCTATTCAATTTTAACTGTGGTAAATAAAAGTAAAAAGTTACTATTCACCAAAAATTATTTTCATCTCATTGAACCAAATTTTACACCTTGATATTAACCGTGTGTCTCAGATTTTCAAAATTTCACTCAAAAAAGCGGTAAAATTAAATTTTATGAAAAATTCATTTTTTTAACTACCACTTAGTGGTTTCACTATTCATCAAAAAATGAAAGTTTCCAGAAAAATACCAAAAAATTTGCCTAAGATATATTTGATATTATGAATTCAAAAATTATGTCTATTTTACCAAATTCAAAACATATCAGTAGAATTAATTAATTTAAAAATTAATTCTCGTCGTCAAAACAAATAGCGTGTTTTTAAGAGATAATAACTATTAAAAGATTGACACTTGTTTATGTCCGGTTTAATTTTGAAATTATGTACAATGACCAAAATTGTATTAAATGGTAAAAATATATTCTAAATATACTTTAAAACCACTCAAATTCATAATTTATCAATATAAATTATTTCAATTAAAAAAGTTGTTTTAATTAAAATTTAGTAATTTTCACTATTCATCAAAATATAAATGTTATCCGAAAAGTTTGAAAATTTCACCTAAGGATAAATTCAATACTACGAATACTAAAATGAATTCCATTTTGAGAGGTAAAATTTATAAAATTTCAAAGAGTAGGTATTACTATTCATAACTACTAGTTTGATTGGTTGTGGTGTGTGTTAGAACTCGAAGTTGCGTACAACACACACTACTGTATTATTCAAAGGAAAGTGTAACGTGGAATATTGGGATGTTTCATTGTAAATTTTTGATGTCCCCATTCTAAAAAGTAAGTTTATTTAGTCATATTGAATATATAAATGTTTAAAATATTGGAATTAAAAAGGGTTCATTATTAAAAGTTGGTAAAAGTGCAATACTGAAAATGAATTTGTTCTTACATTATGTCTAAGAAACTCATAATATGGATTAAAAAATTATAAGGATTATATAAAGTTTAAAATTTAGTTAATACTATTCATAACCTCTTTTGAACGGCTTTTTTGGTAAGTCATGGTGTGGTTGAACTTGGTGTTGCGTGTAGTCCAAGTTATCGAATTATTTTGAACAAATAACACACTATGAAATCTTGGGGTTTTACAACAGTAACTAGAAAGTAGGCTCATACTCCAACACACTCGGAATAAGTATATATCCATCTTCCTACCGCAGACATTGAAGAGGTACATATCCATACCCTTCTGCATCAAGCCTACAGACATGTTCTAGTTGCACAGGGAAGAAATATGTTGGATCATATACCTACATCAATAAAAGATATCCTCCATTATATTATGGATATAGAAAATGTGTAGGATTATATCCTAGTTCACACTTTTCTAAAATGACATTATAGCTTAGAACCCACTAAAGAACTCTCAAAAAATATTCCAACATTTGTACAGATTCAAGGATTGGAGCATATTGTTATCCCTATAGCCAGTGTAGTTCAACATTATAATCTTTATGAACAATAGGTTTCTCTGAAGCAATATCACATTCATTCTATTTTATTGGAGGATTATTGGAATATTATGATAATGAAAAATACATCAGTGTAGGTTCATATTCCCATTCCAATCAGGGCTCACTAGGTTAGAGCAGAACATACCTCAGTATAGGGGTGCATGCCTATTGAAAAAGTTTGGCGGTATATTCCAATGTCCTAGAATTGGGGTAATATCCCCATTCTGGCTGGTACTCACCAAATGAGAGGAGAACATGCCTTGGTAAATGCTCATATTCATGTCAGAGAAGACTAGAGTCATACTCCAAAAGCCTAATATTGGGCTCATATCTCCAATTGGTTGGTGATCCCCAAGTAAGAATGGTACATGCCCCAAGATAGGCTCAAATTCCTGTCAATGAATCTTCTTCTCATATTCCTATAGATCATGAAATCTAGGTTTATATTCATACTTCCACCAAAGAACAACTATAGCAGAATCCTTTCAAATAAATACAAGAGGAGTATCATGTCTCTTCTCCAATTTTGATGGTCTGTCAACATATTCTGATGGGGAATGAACTTTCAAACCAAGTTCAAATTCCTATTCCAATTGGGTCTCACCAAGTGAGAGAGGCACATTCCTCGAGGAAAACTCATATCCCTCCCACAAAAGACTAGGGGAATATCCCAAAGGCTCATGATCGGGCTGATACTCACATTCGGACCATGTATCACCATGTGATAATGTAACATGCCTTAAGATAAGGTCATATTCCCATCAATAATGAGGAAACTCATTGGCATATTCTAGAATATTCTCAGTAGCGGGCTCATACTCCCACAACACTAGATGATTATAAACATGTTTCAGAAACAGTCTTACAACAGGCTCATATCCTTGCATAATTCTAGAAGGAGGTCATCATATTCTACCCATTATGTATAAAAAACCATATCCCTAATATATTTAATTCCAATAACACTAAGGTCATTCAAGACACATTCTCAACACCTTAGGGTCTATCAAATCTTCAATTGATGTAAAAGAGTTTCATTATCAGGATAGTCCTCCTCATTGTATTGTGGACATGGTTCACATGGAATATGCTCCGGAAATCCTCCATGGTTATCCTCCCCTTGGTTATATCACCAATCTAAAAAATAAATCATCCCATTTCCTAGACACCATCACTTAAATAGGTGTCCAAATCTCATACAACTTTGTATAGAGAGGTGCTCGAAACATCGAGGCCAACCAAATATAGTTCCCCATCAACTTCCAACAGCAATTCACTCTATTCCCTAGGTGACCCCAAGATGCATGTTCTGTGGTCTGACTAGATAGAGGCATGTTGTAAAGACCCGTAAAATTCAAGGGAAATTTTTTCTTAATTTTCTTTGGAATTTTACAAGAGCGCGGTTTCTGACGGCACCTGATTCCGAGGCCCGGAGTGCCCGGAATCAATTTCTGAAGTTTGGCTCGGGTACGTTCAGTGAACGAACGAGCGGGAATTCCTAACTTTTGATCCGGTGCTCGGAATTGAAATCTGAGGGCACCGATGAACTCGCAGCGCCGATATTCGCTTAAGGAGACCTTTTCTGAGGTTGCGTTTTCCTAGGAGGATATGTTTATTTTTTCTAGATGAAATGAAGAGTAAAATAAATTTGTTATACAATATTTATTTTATATCTTTAATGTGGTTATAATATTTTGTTGGAAGTTGGGTGGATTAACCACCTAAGAGAGGATTAAGGTGAGGAGGGGCCCACCCGATCCCCACCATTTTAAATTCCCTAACTCCCCTCTCTCCCTCTTAAAGGCTTGTCAACTTAACATTTAATTAATTATACAACTCATGTATAATTAATAAGTGAGTTTAATTTTGAGTTTTTGAAATTCAAACTCTTGAATTTCAAAGGTTGGGTTGTGTTAATAAATTAAGTGTAAGCTTAATTTATTTTTGGGTTAGTTCCTTTGTTACTTGAGAGGATTGGGAGAATCGTTGAGGAACTTGAAGATCTTCTTCGTCTTCGACGAAGAACGTGAAGAACGGTTCTTCTCCGACAAAGAACATCGATCCCACGACCTTCAAGACTCGGCGTCCCGGATTCTTCCGTCTTCATCTTTCTCCTCGACAAGGGAGAAGTTGCCGACCGTGGTGATCATCGCCAACGACAACGTACCTCCCTTCTTTGTCATAGCGACAAGTGAAGAGAAGTCGTTTTCTCCTCGAATGCACCCCGACGTCCACGGAATCTACGTCTGAAGCCGCGACGCCTTCATCCGCGATAACCGACGTACGACGTCAATTTTCAAGGTAGGGGTGGTTGTTATTTGTTTGTTTATTTATCCTTGTTCGTGGTTCTAGCATGACAATGTGCGGATTTTAAATATGTGATATTGTTTAACGCGAGGGGGCCGGACCGCATGAACACGGCCGAACCCCCTCCTTCGTTCTTGATGTTTTATGTTGCGGATGAAACAAGGTGGCGTGGTGCCGTCGCACCACGAGGTTTTTCGCCCGATTATATTGCGCGGTGCCGTCGCGCCGCGCCGTGGAAGGATCATCAAGAACGTGACGCCGTCGCGCCGCGTCGAAGGGAAACAAAGGCGCGGCGAAGGGGCGCGGTGCCGTCACACCGCGCCGGACGATGAACACTGCGGCCGGTTCTGGGCCGCGGCGGGACGAGAAGACCGGCGGCCGGGCCGCCGACGTCTGGAGCCGCAATGGGGACCGGTTTGCTGATCCCGTTGGAGAAAAACGGGCCGGCCAGCTGGCCGGCCGGATGGACAAAAATCCGGGGGAATTTAATTCCCCCGGCAGCTCAAAAGCCCCCCCCCCCCATTTATTTGGGTGGGGGGGGGGGGGTTTCCTTGAGGGGGGCAGGCGGCCCCCCGGTTTCCGAACAAACAGGCCCCCCACGAGGGGGGGCCGTTTGACAAAAGGGGCGCGGCTGATTGCCGCGCCACCAAACCAAGAATAGGGGGGCCTTGCCCCCCCCCCCCCCCCGCGCGCTGCCTCCGTGCGGCGCCAGGCCGGGTCGGCCCGGACCCGGACCCCCCATTTTCGGGACGCTTTCGGTCTTTTGGCCATAACTTGAGCCACAGACCTCCTAATGACGAACCGTCTACGGCAACGCGATCCTTGGATCGAGACGGTCGTTTCTTTATATCGCACTCAAGGTTTCGGAACACTTTGAGTTCGGCCGGGTTGGTTCGTTCGCGAAACCAACCGGGCCTTCGGAGCGGAAACGCTCATATCTTGAGCTACGGATGTCCGATTGACGTGCTGTCAGCTTTGTTGTGTTCCTCTTAGTGAGACGGTTCTTTTGGCATACTACGCCCGAGGTTTGGACGCAGGTGGAGTACGGTCGGGTTGGTTTAGCCTTAAAAACCAACCGGGCCCCGGGGACGAAAATGCCAATAACTCTAAGACCGGGCGTCCGATCGACGCGTCGTCTGTTGCGTTGAGTTCCTGTTGACGATATGGAACTTTTGGATACATCAACTCTGGACTTTGTGACAGTTGATGTATCAGCCTCTCGGCTCGTGGAGCGGACCCTCCGAACGAGCTTGCTGTGTGCGGGAACCCTATTGCTGGCTGCGACTGTTACTGTGACTACTACTGCTACTGCTACTGTGACTGCGACGACGACAGTACAGAGATCCTGTGTGGATTCGACGACGACGACTACAGCACTCAACGATCCTACATGGATCAGTGCTACAGGTCCTGTGTGGGCCCGATCCTATGTGGGTCTGATCCTGTGTGGGTCTTTGCGCTCAGCGGTCCTGTGTGAACCAGCGCCTACAGGTCCTACGTGGGCCCGATCCTGTGTGGGTCTTTTGCGGGGGTTAGTTACCTATCGATCCTTCGTGGGTCCGACGACTTAGATGGATCAGAGATCATCTTTATCGTCTTTCGAAGAAGTATACCTGTGTGAGCTGAATCCTGTTGCTTTCCTGTGTGGATTGTGTTGTGCTATCCTGTGTGGATTACTTTTTGCTTTCCTGTGTGTAATACGTTTACTTTCCTGTGTGGACTGAGTTGTACTTGGGCTCGGAGGTTGGAGCGTATTTGAAATTGATGACTTAGGTATATGTATGGGCATATACCTAAGCAGTGTCGGTTGTTACTTCGTGATTGTACCTTTCTTTGTGGTTTATCCTTTGTGGATTTTGAGAGACCTTCAGGGGTCTCGGGGTCCCTACTGAGTAGCTTATACTCACCTCTGCACGGGCTTTGCCCGCACTACGTTGTTTTGGTTGCAGACGACGGACAACGTTGATCTTAGCTGAGGCTTGCAGAGCAGGGCGGTACCTGGAGGTGGACCACTGGGCGGGACGTGCTCGGAGCGGACGGCGGGACCCGTGGAGCAGTGAAGCTATCTGTACCCACCCTTCAGGTGGGATTTCAAGTGGACAGCTCGGTGTAGAGGCTTTTACTTTTCAGTTGATGTTTTCCCTTTCAAGTTTTACTTTACTTTCAGTTTGGGTTTGTATACTGGCCCATTTACTTTTCCGCACTTTCAGTTGTACTCTGCTTTTGCTTAGTGTTTACTTTCTGCTTTCTTATTCTGTGGTGTTTGTTTACTTTACAAAGGCAATTCCTTCCCTTTATTACCGGGATTTATGCCTTGGTGCTAGTCGCCAGCCCCTGGCCTATGGAAGGCGGGCTTGGGGTAGTCACGGCACGGACCCCGAGGGCGCGTCATGACAAATTGGTATCAGAGGAGTTCAGTTCTACCGCGAACTCTGATCATTTCTATGTGAAGCAATAATGTTTAGCGTATTGAGTATGGTTATTAGTCCAGGGAGTCCAGTGTTGGTGCGGCGGCCGACGTATCCGTACACCAGGACCCTGACTTCTGATTTCCGACTTAATGCACGAAAACATTGATTGCGTGTGTGTTTCAAAGTTTTCTTTGTGATTACTTATATCAGCTCACCAGGTATACTGTTCTGACCGTGGCGCTCCTGTTTCCTTTTCAGGATGGCCCCACGACGATAGCTAGCTAGGGTTCTGAGAGTCGAGCGTGACGGCAACCCACCGAGCGACGAGGCTTCGGTGCAGGGCCCTTTGTCAGCAGTGGCACCGGCGGTAGCACTACCCGCCGAGCCCCCGATGCTTCCAGCGCCAGCCGCTGATGATGCATGACGCCTCAGCACACTGCATGAGTTTCAGCACCAGCGACCGCCCAGTTTTCGCGGGGAGACGGATCCCCAGGCAGCAGAGGACTGGCTGGAGGCAGTGGTACGAGTGTTTAGGCTAGTGAGGACACCAGCAGACCTCATGGTGATCCTCGCTGCGAGCCTACTACACGCAGCAACAGGACAATGGTGGAGCTTGATGATCCAGGTGCACGATGAGGCATCTCTACTATGGATGGACTTTGAGAGCCTCTTCCGCTCGAAGTTCGTCCCAGCCACCCTTCGTGCGGTGCGCATCCAGGAGCTTCTTCAGCTGCGGCAGGGCAGCATGACGGTCGCTCAGTACTCGGTGAGATTTACCGATCTCTCGCGCTACTCGACCGATATGGTACGGGACACATTCTTCCGGGCCCGGACCTTCGAGCAGGGTTTGAGACACGAGATCATGGAATCGCTGATCTCCCTCAGTATACCGACTCAGACAGGAGTACTAGAGAGGGCCCTTCTGATCGAGAGCTTCCTTGCTGAGTCTACACCAGCACAGCGACCCACCGCAGGGAGGCACGTGGCAGAGTCGTCTGCAGAAGGCAGTCGACGGATGACTCAGGGGTCCAGGCAGACCAGACCTTCGGGCAGACGACCTCAGGGCACTGGCTCAGCAGTGCAGGGCACACAGCGAGGAGCCAGTCTTTCGAGAGGCAGACAGTGCTACTCGTGCGGCGGGCAGGGCCACATGGCTCGTGACTGCCCGACCCGCCGTGCCGAGGAGCAGCAGTCGGTTGAGGGACCACCGAGGCAGAGGCAGAGGGTCGACCGTGGCGGTCCGCAGGGAGGACGCGGACGAGGCAGAGGAGTTGGACGAGCAGCCGGTGGTGGGCGACGCTTTGAGGCTCTGCCACCACCACCACCAGGAGGTCCACCCCGACCACAGGGAGCTGGCGGGCAGATATAGGCACAGCTCCAGGCAGCAGAGGCCTACGACCACGGCGCACCCGAGATGATTCGAGGTACTATCTGTGTCTATTCCACCCTTGCTGCAGTTCTTATAGACACAGGAGCGAGTTACTCTTTCATAGCCGCTGCCCTTATTCGGAGCTCGGAGATTCCGACAGAGCTGTTGGCTCGATCCTTACGGCTAGAGACTCCTATGGGAGCAGACTCGATGATTACGCACTGGTGCCGGCAGTGTGAGATTACTCTAGGAGGTGAGAGCTTTGGCTGGGATCTTCTTGTAGCAGCGTCGAGGCCTTACGACGTCATCTTGGGCATGGATTGGCTATCTACGGTCCATGCCCAGATTGACTGTTTTAGGCACAAGGTGCGATGTGTACACACCGACGGGAGCAGGTTCACCTTCACCGGCGAGAAGGGAGCCTTAGCAGCACAGGATGGACTTCCACGGAGGAGAGGACAACCCATCACTCATCAGATGGCTAGCCTCATCCTTGGAGCAGTTGACGTGCGGAGTTCTGGTTTTCCTGCAGTGGTGGATCAGTTTGCGGACGTTTTTCCCGACGACGTTCCAGGGCTACCTCCTCGTAGAGAGGTAGACATTTATATTGACTTGTACCCCGGGACAACCCCGATATCCTCTCCAGCATATCGGATGGCCCCCGCCGAGCTTCGAGAGCTACGGGTACAGTTGGAGGACTTGCAGGGCAAGGGGTTCATCCGACCCAGTGTTTCACCCTGGGCTTCCCCGATATTGTTCGCCAAGAAGGCGGACGGGAGCTTGCGACTTTGTGTTGACTATCTTCGCCTGAACCAGGTGACAGTGAGGAACAAGTATCCGCTACCGAGGATTGATGACCTCTTTGATCAGCTCAAGGGAGCACGGTGGTTCTCGAAGATAGACCTCAGGTCAGGCTATCATCAGCTCAGAGTCAGAGATGAGGATGTGCAGAAGACGGCCTTCAGATGTTGGTATGGCCACTTTGAGTTCTTGGTTATGCCTTTCGGTGTAACCAATGCTCCAACAGTGTTCATGGCTCTCATGAACAGGATCTTTCAGCCATACCTCGATCGGTTTGTCGTGGTCTTCATCGACGACATTCTGATTTACTCTACGACAGAGGAGGAGCACGCCTATCACTTACGAGTTATACTAGACACACTCCGAGAGCACCAGCTTTATGGTAAGCTCTCGAAGTTCCAGTTCTAGATACGTGAGGTCCACTTCTTGGGACACGTTATCTCTGAGGCGGGAGTTGCAGTGGATCCTGCGAAGATTGAGGCTGTGTTAGCATGGGAGCCACCCAGGAGCGTGACTGAGGTTCGGAGTTTCTTGGGACTAGCTGGATACTATCGGAGATTCGTGCCGGACTTCTCTAGAGTTGCGGCACCACTCACAGCTTTGATGAAGAAGGGAAAACCCTTCGTGTGGTCAGACAGATGTCAGCAGAGCTTCCAGGAACTGAGACAGAGATTGACTAGAGCACCTATCTTGAGTTTGCCTGAGGAGGGAGTAGGGTACATAGTCTACTGCGATGCATCAGGGACCGGACTCGGATGTGTTCTGATGCAGGACCGGGCCGTGATCGCCTATGGATCACGTCAGTTGAGGCCACATGAGCAGAACTACGCTACCCATGACCTGGATTTAGCAGCAGTGGTCTTCGCTCTGAAGACATGGCGACACTATCTGATGGGCGAGCGCTTTACAGTCTTTTCCGATCATCAGAGTCTCAGGTATATCTTCTCGCAGAAGGACCTGAACCTGAGATAGTAGTGATGGCTCGAGTTCCTCCAGGACTATGACTTTGAGATAGTCTATACTCCTGGGAAGGGGAACGTAGTAGCCGATGCCCTTAGCAGGAGGACGGGCATTCAGCTATTTGAGGAGGCGACGGAGCAGCTAGCCTCTTTGCAGATATCCTTCGTGGATAGAGATGGAGCAGCCTTCCTTCAGTCCCTCACAGTCACTCCTCCACTACTGCAGCGAGTCAGGGAGGCACAGCGTGGGGACGCTGACTGTGAGACACGGCGTGCACAGATATCCTCGGGACAGGCACCTGATGGGTTCTCCCTTGGAGCAGAGCACGAAATCCTTTTCAGAGAACGTACCATGGTACCAGTCGCTTTGCGAGAGGATGTGCTGAGAGAGTTTCACACTTCTCCTTTGGCGGTACATCCTGGAGTGGCGAAGATGTACCAGGACCTCAGACGATAGCACTGGTGGCCAGGCATAAAGAAGGCAGCAGCAGAGTTTGTTTCTCGATGCCTCACCTGCCAGCAGGTGAAGGCAGAGCATCAGGTACCAGTAGACTTGGTACAGCCCTTGGAGGTTCCGGAGTGGAAGTGGGACGGCATATCTATGGACTTCGTGACTGGACTTCCACGCACTTCCAGAGGTCACGACTCCATCTGGGTAATTGTTGACCGACTCACCAAGTCGGCACACTTATTACCCATCAGAGAGCAGGGCTCAGTGGAGAGCTTGCGACGTCTCTACGTTCAGAAGATTGTGCGGCTCCACGGTGTGCCATCATCTATCGTCTCCGATCGAGATGCTCGCTTTACTTCCCGGCTTTGGAAGGGGTTACAGGAGGCGTTCGGGACGCAGCTACGTCTGAGCACAACCTTTCACCCTCAGACGGATGGTCAGACGGAGAGGACCATTCAGACTCTCGAGGACATGCTCCGCGCATGTGTCCTCGACTTTGGTCGTAGCTGGGAGGACCACCTACCCTTGGTGGAGTTTAAGTACAACAACAGCTACCACTCCACCATCAGGATGGAACCGTACGAGGCGTTGTACGTCCGACCTTGTAGATCTCCTTTGTACTAGACAGACCCTGGAGAGTCAGCACTGGTGGGACCGGAGATGGTCCAGGCCACGACAGAGAAGGTCCAGGTCATCCAGGAGCGGATGAGGACAGCTCAGAGCTGGCAGAAGTCATATGCTGACAGGAGGCGAAGGCCATTGGAGTTCGAGGATGGTGACCACGTCTTCTTGCGGGTCTCACCTCGACGTGGTATTCGGAGATTTGGCCGAGGCATCAAGTTATCCCCGCGCTTCATCGGACCCTTCCAGGTCCTCAGCAGGGTTGGCGAGGTGGCTTATCGCCTGGCTCTGCCACCTGAGTTGCACCGGGTGCATGATGTCTTCCACGTATCCCAGCTGAGGAGATACGTGCACGACCCGACGCACATCATTGACCATGGGGAGCTTGACGTTGACGATGGGGCGACTTTTACGGAGGTCCCGGTGGAGATAGAGGATCGATAGGAGCGGGTCCTGCGTGGGCGATCGATTCCTCTTGTGCGCATCAGATGGCAGCACGGGAATCTCCAGGAGAGCACATGGGAGCGGGAGGCTCAGATGCGTGCTCATTAGCCTCATTTGTTTCCCTAGTTTTTGATGTATCTTTACGGGGACGTAAAGCCCTGAGGTGTGAGTAATGTAAAGACCCGTAAAATTCAAGGGAAATTTTTTCTTAATTTTCTTTGGAATTTTACAAGAGCGCGGTTTCTGATGGCACCTGATTCCGAGGCCCGGAGTGCCCGGAATCAATTTCCGAAGTTTGGATCGGGTACGTTCAGTGAACGAACGAGCGAGAATTCCTAACATTTGATCCGGTGCTCGGAATAGAAATCCGAGGGCATCGATGAACTCGCAGCGCCGATATTCGCTTAAGGAGACCTTTTCCGAGGTTGCATTTGCCTAGGAGGAGATGTTTATTTTTTCTGGATGAAATGAAGAGTAAAATAAATTTGTTATACAATATTTATTTTATATCTTTAATGTGGTTATAATCTTTTGTTGGAAGTTGGGTGGTTTAACCACCTAAGAGAGGATTAAGGTGAGGAGGGGCCCACCCGAGCCCCACCTTTTCAAATTCCCTAACTCCCCTCTCTCCCTCTTAAAGGCTTGTCAACTTAACATTTAATTAATTATACAACTCATGTATAATTAATAAGTGAGTTTAATTTTGAGTTTTTGAAATTCAAACTCTTGAATTTCAAAGGTTGGGTTGTGTTAATAAATTAAGTATAAGCTTAATTTATTTTTGGGTTAGTTCCTTTGTTACATGAGAGGATTGGGACAATCGTTGAGGGACTTGAAGATCTTCTTCGTCTTCGACGAAGAACGTGAAGAACGGTTCTTCTCCGACAAAGAACATCGATCCCACGACCTTCGAGACTCGGCGTCCCGGATTCTTCCGTCTTCATCTTTCTCCTCGACAAGGGAGAAGTCGCCGACCATGGTGATCATCGCCAACGACAATGTACCTCCCTTATTTGTCATAGCGACAAGTGAATAGACGTCGTTTTCTCCTCGGACGCACCCCGACGTCCACGGAATCTACGTCCGAAGCCGCGACGCCTTCCTCCGCGATAACCGATGTACGACGTCAATTTTCAAGGTAGGGGTTGTTGTTATTTGTTTTTTTATTTATCCTTGTTCTTGGTTCTAGCATGAAAATGTGCGGATTTTAAATATGTGATATTGTTTAACGTGAGGGGGCCGGACCCCATGAACACGGCCGAACCCCCTCCTTCGTTCTTGATGTTTTATGTTGCGGATGAAACAAGGTGGCGTGGTGCCGTCGCACCACGCGGTTTTTCGCCCGATTATATTGTGCGGCGCCGTCGCGCCGCGCCGTGGAAGGATCATCAAGAACGCGACGTCGTCGCGCCGCGTCGAAGGGAAACAAAGGCGCGGTGGAGGGGCGCGGTGTCGTCGCACCACGCCGGACGACGAACACCGCGGCCGGTTCCGAGCCGCGGCGGGACGAGAAGACCGGCGGCCGGGCCGCCGGCGTCGGGAGCCGGAATGGGGACCGGTTTGCCGATCCTGTTGGAGAAAAACCGGCCGGCCAGCTAGCCGGCCGGATGGACAAAAATCCGGGGGAATTTAATTCCCCCTGCAGCTCAAAAGCCCCCCCCCCATTTATTTGGGGGGGGGGGGCGGTTTCCTTGAGGGGGGCAGGCGCCCCCCCGGTTTCCGAACAAGCAGGCCCCCCACAAGGGGGGGGGGGGCGTTTGACAAAAGGGGCGCGGCTGATTGTCGCGCCGCCAATCCAAGAAGCGGGGGGCCTTGCCCCCCCCCCCCCGCGCTGCCTCCGTGCGGCGCCAGGCCGCCAGGCCGCCGGCCGGCCGGGCCGGGTCGGACCCGGGTCGGGTCGACCCGGACCCGGACCCCCCATTTTCGAGACGATTTCGGTCTTTTGGCCATAACTTCAGCCACGGACTTCCGAATGACGAACCGTCTATGGCAACGCAATCCTTGGATCGAGACGGTCGTTTCGGTATGTCGCACTCAAGGTTTCGGAACACTTTGAGTTCGGACGGGTTGGTTCGTTCACGAAACAAACCGGGCCTTCGGAGCGGAAACACTCATATCTTGAGCTACGGGCGTCCGATTGACGTGCCGTCAGCTTTGTTGTGTTCCTCTTAGTGAGACGGTTCTTTTGGCATACTCCGCTCGAGGTTTGGACGCAGGTGGAGTACGGTTGGGTTGGTTTAGCCTTAAAAACCAACCGGGCCCCGGGGACAAAAATGCCAATAACTCTCAGACCGGGCGTCCGATCGACGCGCCGTCTGTTGTATTGAGTTCCTGTTGAAGATATGGAACTTTTGGATACATCAACTCTGGACTTTGTGACAGTTGATGTATCAGCCTCTCGGTTCGTGGAGCGGACCCTCCGAATGAGCTTGCTGTATGCGGGAACCCTAGTGCTGGCTGCGACTGTTACTGTGACTACTACTGCTACTGCTACTGTGACTGCGACGACGACAGTACAGAGATCCTGTGTGGATTCGACGACGATGACTACAGCACTCAGCGATCCTACGTGGATCAGTGCTACAAGTCTTGTGTGGGCCCGATCCTGTGTGGGTCCGATCCTGTGTGGGTCTTTGCGCTCAGCGGTCCTGTGTGAACCAGCGCCTACAGGTCCTACGTGGGCCCGATCCTGTGTGGGTCTTTTGCGGGGGTTAGTTACCTATCGATCCTTCGTGGGTCCGACGACTTAGATGGATCAGAGATCATCTTTATCGTCTTTCGAAGAAGTATACCTGTGTGAGCTGAATCTTGTTTCTTTCCTGTGTGGATTGTGTTGTGCTATCCAGTGTGGATTACGTTTTGCTTTCCTGTGTGGAATACGTTTACTTTCCTGTGTGGACTGAGTTGTACTTGGGCTCGGAGGTTGGAGCGTATTTGAAATTGATGACTTAGGTATATGTATGGGCATATACCTAAGCAGTGTCGGTTGTTACTTCGTGATTGTACCTTTATTTGTGGTTTATCCTTTGTGGATTTTGAGAGACCTTCAGGGGTCTCGGGGTCCCTACTGAGTAGCTTATACTCACCCCTGCACGGGCTTTGCCCGCACTACGTTGTGTTGGTTGCAGACGACGGACAGCGTTGATCTTAGCTGAGGCTTGCAGAGCAGGACGGTACCTGGAGGTGGACCACTGGGCGGGACGTGCTCGGAGCGGACGGCGGGACCCGTGGAGCAGTGGAGCTATCTGTACCCACCCTTTAGGTGGGATTTCTAGTGGACAGCTCGGTGTAGAGGCTTTTACTTTTCAGTTGTTGTTTTCCCTTTCGAGTTGTACTTTACTTTCAGTTTGGGTTTGTATACTGGCCCATTTACTTTTCCGCACTTTCATTTGTACTCTGCTTTTGCTTAGTGTTTACTTTCCGCTTTCTTACTCTGTGGTGTTTGTTTACTTTACAAAGGCAATGCCTTCCCTTTTTTACCGGGATTTACGCCTTGGTGCTAGTCGCCAACCCCTGGCCTATGGAAGGTGGGCTTGGGGTAGTCACGGCACGGACCACGAGGGCGGGTCGTGACACATGTAAGCCTGATGAATAGAAATCCAACATTGAAATATGGAAAGTGTTATATAAAATCAACCCCCCCATCAAGTTCTATCCCATTTCCACAAATTACAATGAGATCCCAGAAGATCTAGAAAATGTATACATGCTTTATCGAAATAAGAATATATGATAAAATCACCAGAAACTAAAGACTAGAAAACTACCATATCTGGTATACAAGGGTTTCCTCTAGACCATCAAGATACTCTATTATTATATGGACCTGGCTACTATCTCCATAGTCTGGGATCCAAAACCAGAGAAGCACATAACAAATATGAATGTTTCTTACCACTATTTAATCATAGCTCTTTCAAAACTAATAGTTGAAGCCACATAATGTATCTATATTCAATTATGGGGAAAGTATAGATTTTTACACTTCGGTACACCCATGGAACAACAAAACACTTCAGACACAATGTTATATAATATTATAGACTCTGGAGAAATCATGCGGATTTGGTAATACATGAGATAGTTAGTCACTATAATAGAATTCCCCCACTTCAATGATGTCCAAACATCATTAATTCAGGTATAGGATAGCCAAAATATATTTTATCTGGTCCCCTCAAAGCAATGAGAATGAATTTAAGTCATGGAAACCCATGTTGTGATCAACTCGACAACTTCCCTTGAAAACTGACTCAAGTCATGGGTTGGCATTTCACCTAGATCTTACACAAGCACAACTGCAACATATCAAATGGTATTTAGTAGAATCTACCATATAATTCAACTAGAAGTTAACCTAGAATTCCAGGTGGGAGGAATATCTACCACAACTTCCAGCCCTTAGATCATCAATTCCCAAGAGGATTCATGACATGTCATTTGAAAATAAAAACAGATTCAATCCCACTAGGGTGGTAGAATTTATATCTCAATCACCATAACATGTTCATAATACTATGATAGGTTACTAATGAAATCAATAGTGATTCTATATTAACCAATTTCTACTAGGCTAGGATCATTTATATATCAATGTCCATCTAAGGACGCATAAAATCCTTGTATGGAATCATTGAATTCTCAAAAATAGGATCAAACAATGAAACTTGTGGATCCTAAAAATCCACATCCCACATCATCATCACCAATTAGAGAATCATACTTCTCAAATTTGGGAGGAAAATATAAATTTTTGGAATCCCATCCATTCCACCCATCGCCATAAAAACCTCTTCTATTCGGGGCATGCTCAGAAATCATGAATGGAAACTCTCTCAAAGAAATTAATAATAGGATGAGATAGGGGGATCATATTTTGATTTCAATTATACCCCATCGGGGCTTCAATCCATAATGGCCAAGTATTTATAGGGCTTTAAGAATCGACCCTGACGCTAGTAGTGAAAAATCATCATATTGCAGTAAAATTAATGGAACAACCATCATTTCCCAATTCACCTATATAAATTTAATCACTGTCAATATGAAATATATTAAGGATCAAGATGAAAATTTAGGGGGCCACAAAATAGAAAACCCTCTAGGAGGGGAGGGTGATATGGATTCACCAACTGAGGCTGCATTCACCCAAAACCAGAGGAGGCTATGAAACTAGACACCTCCAAATATTGAGTTTCCACTCTATGGTGGAACACTACCAAAGAAAAAGTGAAATGTCTGGATACATACCAATAACATACCTATAGAATCTAAGTTCCTTTCATTGAGGAATTGTTTTCATAATATGATAGTGAGATACAAACTCTAATACAACTTAAGGATAAGATACTCAGGTAAAATATTCCCATTGGGTATCATACTCAGGATGAGGAAAATATTCCTCCTCTCATACATTTTGATAGAGTATATCATCAAGAAATTGTGACTTATGAGTGTTAGAATGGATCTGGATCTAGGAATAAGGTCAACATAAATGTGGAATTTGAAATTGAGAATGAATTCCCTCCATTGTAGTGACAACATATCCGTCTCCAAGGAAATCATTCAGTCTTAGGATGAATCAAGAATCCATGGGAGATGAAGGAGGAACCACCTCATCAACCACACCCACTCCTTATAGATGAGTGGTGGCTAAAACAACAGTACCCCCATAGCTTCTTAAATTCATCGAGTCCCATGATACATGAATAAAATCCCTAGAAGAAAAATGTGCACTTGTGTTTCCTAAGAAGAAGTCATATCATGAGTGGGTGGATGCCAAATTCCCCCTCCCAATTTTGATAATCCAACATTTTGTAAATTTGATGATTAAGGTGACCCTAAACAACATATCACACACATCTTATCCCAATGTGGTCCAATTATGGGTCCTTACGATCATTAAGAGAAAAAAACTAAGGTATTTTGTATAGACTCTAATAGGGCCAACCCTTGTCTGGTATAGTAGTCTGTCAGTAGAAGTGGTGAAGGATGGGAAGAACTTAATTGTAATTCCATTATCAATTTAGCTCCATACAATGGAAAACAACAATTGTGGACCTAAAAAACGAAAATCAATGAAAATATAAGAGGGTGTCTAAATTTATATCCATATGAAATGATTTAACCTAATCAATCCGCATTTCTCCCTCACAAAGGAAATTTATGGAACTATGTGTTGAAAATATCTAGGATTATCTACAAATTCCTCTAATACCAATGATGTATCTGGGTGGGTTCCGTGAGTTCATAGAAAATAAACAATTATTGAAATACACCATTTAGAGAACTTCATCCAAATCTCAAATCTTGAACTCAGTACATGGGGAAAGGCTAAGCGAAGTTTAAGCTATGATGGTCATGCTAAGACCAACAGTAGTTCCAATACAGGCACCTAGGTAGGTCCCAAACAACCCAACACCTCATATCGAGTGGAAAAAACTAAAAAATATCCCTCATCCATAACCATAAAGAAATCAGCATCACCTCGGATTTTATGAATGAATGAATAATGAATACTTCTTCTTAAAACAACAAGTACTCTGTTATTTAGTCACCACCATGGATAATAATCTTCTCAAGCTAACATAGCCCAGGATGACCAATGAGTTCAACGTCATTTACCATCCTAATTACTACCCTCTTCATAAAATGTTGGGGCATAATATCCTGGACTGCTAATCTTCAATGGCATCCATCATGGATTTGTCAATTCTAGATAGGTGTTGTAAGATAACTTTTTATAGAAGGTGTCTTGTATAACCGATTTCCATTAATAATATGAGATTTATTTGAATAATGTTCCATCCATGTGTGGATGGAAGTTCAACAACTAGATGACTTAGAAGACAGTTGATGGAGATCATCCACCATTACTGTATTGCTACACGAACCATGTATAGATCCACCACACTAATAGGTTACATCATATATGTATCTTGAAGGTGGAAATGACCGTCATAATCATGAGGAAATAGAATAGGAGGATTCATAATCTAATCCACTACGAGATCTAACTCTTTCAGATTTCTTCCCAACAACATCCGATGAATGGGAACCACCTCGCCAAATGGAACCCTCATCGAAAGAAGAGATCATATTTGTTTATATAAATATCAGACACTTGGAATATCCCCTATAGGATAATGAATAAGCCTACGTGTATGAATTCACCACACCCAAATGGGGAACAAGAGTCTACATGTGAATGAACTAGGGGTATAGGGGAAAACATGAGTGTGGTCAAACCAAATAGTCTAATCAAATTTCCATAGAGGAAATACATGCAATTGAGACCCATGAGAAATATCTCTAGGAATCCCAACAAATACATAGAGGTTTCTTAAAACCCTCTTGCGGTGGCATGTGCATAGTTGTCTTGTATGACAGCCTAGTGGGGTGTGATTAACTAATCTTCTGAGGAAACGTGGATGGCCGACATGACCCACACTACTAGAAGTAGATGCTTCCTCGGTATCTACAAAACACTATTCTTGTCCACCTAAAATGGCTTATCTCTAGAAACATATGTCCATGAGAAACCCATACTTGGGAAGTTAAATCCTATAGTAAAAAAGTATTACATTCTGAAATACCAAGCAGTTGTCCAATCCAAGCTATCAATCCTGAATGTGATCCATATTTCAAAATTACACATAGAGGAACTTGTTAAATCCCTCCAAATCCTACAATAATTGAAGATATAGGTCACTAAATTGGAGTTCTATCTAATAGAGACCATTTCAGTATAATTTCATGTCGCCATCTCATTCATAGAACATGATCAGGAAGAGGTCAAATAGGAACACATCAGACCCCTATATATTTTGGGTAGACTCTATAATATTTATATCTAAGGGGTTCATTTGAACCCTCTGATGTTTTTGATATAAATAAGTGGGTATGTGTCCAACTAATTTTTCCATTCAAGGGTATGATAAGCATGAGAAAGGAAGTATACGGAAGATAAAACTCAAATATATGTTCAGGAATATCATATTTGAAGTAGAGTTTGGGGTTATTCACAAGACATTAAATACAATTTCCTCCTCAGAATACGCAAGCCCCATATTCAAATGGTTGTACCTTCAACATTCCATCAATGTAATAAATTCCCTACTAATAGAAATAGAAGCATACTACATGATGATGAACCACCATTCGAGACTTATGAATCCACATATGATAAAGCATGTTTCTATAGATGAAGAGGAAAACAACCAATAGTGGATGAAGATATATAAGTTCAAGGCACAAACAACTTTGGGAAAACCTTAAAAATACTGGGAATATTATCAACATTAATTATATTCTTCTCATAAATCTATTTTAGGTGATAAACCTGGTCTCAGAGGTCCAATTCCCTCCTACCCCCAATGAAAGTGTAAAGGAAAATCATCTCCAACATATCTCTATAAAGAATCAGGAATTATGATATGATAATGTCTCTTCTCATGGCCTCTCTCACCCAAGTAGTGATAGAGAAGCCCCTAGATTTTCAAATTCATCTAAAAATTCACTCAGCTACTCAAAAGTGCAATAAGAATAGGATAAACATATGAATTCCCTCTACCACATTCTAGGAAGGTGCATCTACCACCCATGGCGGACACATGAAGGTAAATATGGGAATAGAATAATTCCCATAGCCTACACTGATTAGTGTCACAATTACCCTAAAAAATCCCAATATTTACATTGAATTTCTAAAGAAACATTGATATGTGTTCACCTATAACAACAAAGAAATGTAGAGACTGAATCCAGATGTTGATACTCACCATATTGAATTACCCATTATTATCGAGGATTTCAATAGGAATCCATGAGGATGTACCCCTCTAACATCACCAATGTAGAGGTGTAAGTTAAAAAAATGATCAAATCAAACATTGTTCGAGAAGTGAAACAAACAGAATGGATTTTCATATCATATCCATCCTGAAAAAGAATGGGAAAATTAGGATTTACATAAATTTCAGAGACCTTAATCGGCATTTCCCAAAGAAAAATTTCTCATTTTCAATTCTACAAATCATGATCAATGGTACTACTAGGTCTTATGCCCTTTCCTTTATGGATTTGTATTTAGAGTACAATCATATAAAGATAGATTCTAATGATAAAGAAGTCACTACCTTTATTGCTTCTTAGGGTATTTTTTCTATCAGTTCATTCCATTTGGTTTATGGAACACAATATCCACCATGTTTATGGATCTGATAGACCATGTTTTCCAGTCATACATGGTCTAGTTTGTGGTTGTATTCACTAACATCATACTCATCTAATCTGCATTAGTGTAGGATCAAGAAAATCACATGAGGATGGTCCAATATTTTTTTCTGGAATACAATGTTTATGGGATGATCTCAAAGTGAAATTATAGTTCGATGCAGTTTACATCCTATGAATGTAATTTTCTCACATTTTTTAGTCATGGAACTGATGAAAATAAATATAGTGCTTTCTTGGAGACCACCCTAGTGTGTTTCAAAGGTGCAGAGTTTCCTTGTCTTTGTGGGGTACAACATGAGGTTTCTAGTAGGCTTCTCCAAGATTACAGCTGCTATGACTACCCTAACACGTAAAGGTAATCCCTTTACATTTACTGAGAAGTATCATAGAGACTTTGAGGTATTGAGGCTACGAATGGAAAGTGATCTTATTTTGTGACTAAAGGAGGAGGTTGTGGAGTGCATTGTATATCAGGATCTAGGCTCAGTTGTGTGTTGATGAAGAGGTAGGCAGTTATCGCATATGGGTTGAGGTTGTTGATACCCCATGAAAATAACTACATGACTCAAAACCTAGAGAATGTGGCGTTATTATTCACTTTGATGATGTGGAGACACTACCATCTGGTAAAGTGATTCATGGTTTACTCATACCATCAAAGTCTCTAGTATGTCTCCACATAGATATACTTGAACATGAGAATTCAGTGATTGTTGGAGTTCCTACATGATTGTGACTTAGAGATATTATATACATTGGGGAAGGTAAACATAGTTCAAGATTTCATTAATAGGGATACTCATTTTGGTTTTTTGTAGGAGGCTTCTGAATAGTTGTCTTCCATGTAGCTGGCCCTCATAAAGAAAAAAGGTGCATCTATTCTTTAATAAATGGTGTTGAATACAATTCTCTTCCAATGTTTTAGATAGTTCTAGTTAGGTGATATCGACGATGTTGTCTCCAGTGACCAGATATCCACAAGGGATTCATCTGATTATTTTTCTAATGGATGGAATCACGTCACAATTTTTCAGGGATAGACGGTGATCCCAGTCACGATACGGGAGGAGGTGATGAGGGAGCTTCACACATATCCTTTAGTTTTACATCCCAATGTGTTAAAAATTCTTTCATCAGAATTTTTTGTGGTCTTGAATGAGATGAAACGTGGTTAAATTCATTTTAGGGTGACTCGCCTATCAATAGGTGAAGGGTGAGCACTAGGTTCTGGAATGTTTGTTACATCCCCTTGAGACCCTAGATTGGGAATGGTATAGCATTTCCATGGACTTCGTTATGGTAATTCCATGGACAATAAAGGTTCATGATGCTATCTAGGTGATAATTTATTAACTCATGAATTCAACACACTTATTTCCTATCAAGGAGCAGAGTTCAGTGGAGAGTTATTTGAATATGTACATATGAGAGATTTTCCTCTTTCATGGGGTCCCCTCAACTATTTCTTAGACTCTGATACATGGTTCACAACACAGTTTTGGAGAGGCCTATTGGAAGAATTTTAGGACTATATGAGGATGAGTAAAGCCTTTCACCCCCAGATAGATGGGAATATCGAGATCATTATCTAGGTGTTTCGGGATATGGTGAGATCTTGCATGTTATAATTATGAAAAAGTTGGGAGGATCATCTTCCATTGGTTGTGTTTTTATAAAATAATAGCTACCACTCAACTATAAGCAAGGATACTTTCATGTATCTGAAAGGAAGACCCTTTCGGTCACCCCTGCATTGGACATATATCACTGAGGCATCACTTGTGGGTCTAGAGATAGTGAAGGAAATGGCGGAGAATATTCATGTCATCCATCATAATATGAGGACATACCATAGAAAGATGAAATATTATTCATATCGATGTCATAGGCCCTTGAAGTTTGATATGGTATACAACATTTTCCTGAGAATCTTCCCATGAGGAGAATTAAGGATATTAAACTGGGGAGGTATGCTTTCCCTAAGGTTCATCAAGCCATTCGATATCTTATAGAGGGTTGGATAGGTTTTTTACCACCTTTCCCTTCCCCCATAGTTTGAGTGATTCCATGATGCCTTCAATGTATCACTGTTGAGGATATATGTGTATGAACCCATGCACGTTATTGAATGGGGTGATATGGACATCAAGGATGGATCCACTTTTAAAAAGAACCTGGTTGCAATCGAGGATCAGCATGAGAGGACCCTAAATAAGTAGATCATCTCCTTGGTTTGTGTGTTGTGGATACATGGGATCATGCATGATATCTCCTAGGATCATGAGATCATGATGCATTCCCAATATCATAAGTTTTTAATTAGTTTTTAATTTTTTGGGATGAAAATCTTGAAGGAGGAAATGATGTAGAGACCTTGTTTTTTCCTTGTGATAATTTGGAATATTTACTCATATATTTTTGGAGCTAGGCACTGAGACGATGAGAAAGTCCAAGTTTCAGTGTTCTCAGAATAAATTTTTAAAAAATATTAAATAGATTTTATATTAATTAAAAACTATTTCTTAATGAAAATTGGAAAAGTCTTAAAATTGATCTCAGATACGAAATATGATACCACGATTGATTTTGGAATGTGATTTTTACCCTAGAAACAACCTAAAATGATTTGGTGTGGGGAGTTCGGATAAAATCAGTTGTGGGTGGGTGCGTTGAGTTAAATAAATAATTAAATTTATTTATTTAATTTAATTTACTGTATAATAATTTCTTTTAAATACCTCATTATGGGGATTTTTCCAAGGTTAGATATGTAACTTTGAGACCATTGAGATACATTCTTTCTCTTCTCTATTTGGTGAATTGAAATCCAACGGCAGTGAAACTCTGAATCATGGAAGATCAAGACACCGTGAATGAATTGACTCCACTTATTCATTGGAAAGTTCATGATTCTTCAATGAATGATAAAAAACTTGGTAGGACTCATGAATTTTTGGTTTATTCCCCAATTGATTAAATTGATTGACATGACTGACTTTTCTCTTTTCATCTGTGCTAATTGAACCTTGGTATGAGAATTTGTACTAGTTTAATTCATTTTTCAATTTTTTCTCTCCATTAATAATCCCAATTGTATATATTACTGAATAACACTTGGAAAATGATTGTTAAACTCTTGATCTTGTGAACCTCTCCCACAAATTCATCATGTTATTCATTGATGGAACACATGGTCATGATTTCAAAAAACAATTGTGGAACTAAGCCCGATAGAACCCCTAGATTTGAAATGGTTTTGCATGTGATGAATTGTTTAGAGGTGAAGGATGGAATTTATGATGAATCGTTGTATAATGGGGTTTGGTTTCATGGATTTGGGATCCAAAATAGCTGAGGCACAACATGATGCATGTGATACATACGATGAACCATCAGAACAAATCGTTTTCAGATTATTGAATAATGGATGGCCAAAAAATGATGAACATAGAATTTAAATTTTATTTTAGTATTCATGGAGGTGAGATATCTGGTAGTGTGGTCGAATCTGGAACT
Organism: Viscum album; assembly: GCA_963277665.1. Taxonomy (NCBI): domain Eukaryota; kingdom Viridiplantae; phylum Streptophyta; class Magnoliopsida; order Santalales; family Viscaceae; genus Viscum; species Viscum album. The sequence continues at coordinate 587,412,555 of OY728164.1, read as the reverse complement.
CTGGAGTAGGTCTGGATATTCTACAAAAATGCAACTACATGTTGTGTGGTCTGTTGAACACAATGTGCGTAGTTCCTTATATATGGAGGCTAGGGTTCAGTGGGATTAGAAGTATCACATGTTTTTTGGGACCCCAAAAATATGTGTAACCATGTGATGGAGGCCCAACATGTTCACTGGTAGTATGTAGACATGGGCATGACCACACACATTCCATATTCCAATGTACATGGGCACGACCAGGGAGCACAGGCAGGACTCCAGGTGGATGAGGCACACCATACAGTCCACTTACATGTTGTGTATGGATACATGGGAAATGATCCATGTACTGAAAGGGACATAGCAGGGTGGTGGAGTGGGACCAAACATCATGTGGTTCCACTCACATGTTGTGTACCCCGTCTTTCCTTATAAGAAAACATCAACCTCTTATATCTCCTTTGTTTGGACTAAATTTGTTTCCACAAATAACCTATCCTTGGTATTTTTTCACATATAATTTTATGGCGGGCTCTATATTTCTATTTGAGATATGATATGAGATGTTAATTTTTTTGGATTCCTAGGGGTTCATTTGTTCTCAGGTGAATGAAGTAGTGTGGGATATCATCAGGGGGGTCTTATTGTAGCATCCTCCTCTAGAGTGGTTATATTTCCTATAGACAAGCATTCAGTGTCAATCAACCACTTTTTTCGATGTTCATATGAATTTTTTTGTATTAATATATTTCCAACATCAACAATAAGAGTCTCAAAATTATTTTCTTGAGGATTGTGTCAAAGAAACAACATGGATTCATTCTAGTATATGGAATTTAAGGTGAGGAGGGAATAAAACCTGAAATGGTGGATGATTTAAATAAAATATTTTTCGGGATCAAATATAACAGTCAAGGTGTAAATGGAAAATTTCTATGAAAGGATTTAGTGGATATACATTCTTAAAATTTAGAGGAGCTCTGTTTCAGGTATTGGGCTAGTGATATCATTTTCATGTGCTTTTCTTCTCTGTGGCAATCCATTTCCTTCAGGGGTATGAATTTTGGATTCTTTAAAATGAATCGTATCTTAGAGATGGTTGATTCACTATCAACTAACCTTTTTATCAGGGATTCAGATGTGAATTCAAGCAATATGAAACTCCATATGGATGATGAGTCTATTATCCCTTTTAAGAACAGGGAGGGGGTTAGAATCATTTATCATTTGTTGTTTGCTGATGACACGCTCTTTTTACTTAATGTCATGAAGATATATATTAATTCCTGGAATAAAATTATGGGAATGTATATTAGAAAAGCGGACAATTGGTGGATTTAGAAAAGAGAAATGATTATATCTTAAACAAATGTGATGCTCAACTTTTTAGGGCCATCCAATATATATTGGGTATGAATAAGAAGAAACTCCATCTGATATATATGGGAACTACCATATCCAATGGAATAATAAAGATCATATTTTATGAGATGTTGGGGAATATTAACAGGCATATTTGAAACATGAAAAACATTTTCTTATCCTTTGGTGGTCGCATCACGTTGATTAATAGTGTTTTATCCTCCATGACGATGAAAATTCTTTCTATCCTCAAGGATTCAATCGGTATAATAGATTAAATTGAAAAAATTATGATGAAATTTTTTTGGGATGGTAACGGTACAAGAAAATTTTACTAGGTCACATAGAGAAGACTATCTAGACCAATGGATGTAGGGGGAGTCAATCTTTTTGATATTTTGGAGACTATGAAGTCCATGCAAGAAACACTATTCTGAGAAATAATTGAAGGTATGTATATTTGGGAGAAATTCATGAAACATGGGTATGGGGTGAGATGGAATGAGTGGCGTTCAATCGTCATTAGGGTTTTGAAGTTGGAAAGACTCGTGATTGAGCATCTAGAATTTCTGGAGGACAAAGTCTACTGGTTGGTGGCGCATGGTACGATTAACTACTAGAGAGATAAATGGATCGGTAACCCTATGTTCTTCCCATGTTTCCCTAGTTCAGATATAACATTAAAAGATTTTTTAAGATACTCAATCCTTTCCCAAACAACACTTGATCCTTAGTAGTGTGAGTTTTAGGATAGTATTATTTTTTCAGATGATACAGATAGATGTGTTATAACCTTTTCGAAATAGGGGTATTTCAATAGCAATGAATTTTTGGAATACCTACATATTGAATCAAGTACCGAAGATTGGGCATCAATTCTCAGGTTCAAATAGATCCTGGTGAAGTTGAATTTCCTTATTTTGTGTATGAGAAACAATTATCTACTAATGGAGGATAATATACAGCCCAGAGGGATCTTGCTGGAATCTATATGCTGGTGTTGCGCCTCTCCGTGTTGGGAATATTGTTCGAATCTATTTTTATGGAGTGATATTGTGACTATTAGATGGAATCATATGGAAAATTTAATTGAAGTGGTAGGAGGTGGGGATTCATTTGAGTAGTTCCTTTCCAATTCTATCTAGGGGTCTGAGGCTTGTGGAGATGAGAAAAAGGCATATAGTATGGTGTTTTCTATTGTCTGTTGGGTTAGTTGAGAGGCTCACAATAAGAAAAGGGAAGGAAGCACTTAATCTGTATAATTTATTCATTTGTAGAAAATATCTAAATTGGCCAAGATAGGGAATTTCCATTCTCTGGGGTAGGATTATTCTTCTCATAGAAATATTATTCCTTAAGTGGTTCCCTCAGTGGAAATTATTTTTACAACCATAGGGGGTCATGAGTTTATTGGCGCCCTCATGCTTCTGGGCCGAAACTCAATGTTAACAAGTCATGTGTAGTAGGCTTCATGAGAGGTGTTGGGTTGTTCAAGGATGTAAGAGGCTTCGTTATTTTGGTTTTTAGTACTTTCTATGGAATAGGTAACTTGTTTAGAGTAGAGTTGAGGGCATTGATTAGTGTCCTCAAAATGGGAAAATTATATAAAATTGGTCACAAGGAAGTAGAATCAGATTCCAAAGTTATTTTTGGCATGATGTATGGAAGGAAACAGGCCCCTTGGGGATGGATTATATAATTAGGAATGGTAGTGGATTTTTGGATCATAGAAAAAAAGTCTATCACACATGGATGGAAAGACACTTCGCGGCTGACATCTTATCTAGTACTGTTGGCCCTAATGATACCCTCAGAATGTTTTTTAGTATATGGTCCATTACAATGTTTTTTAATCTTATTTTATTGATCGATGCCCTGGTCCTACATCTTTTTTGTCTTCCCTGACTTGTTTCCCCTTTTTTCTTCCAAAAATACAAGATTTTAGTTTTCATTCAGTCACCCACCAATAGTGTAGGGTATGAGTCGTCTACCTAAACTTTGAGTTTCAACCAATTTTTGGAAAGGGAACGGGTCCTTGATCGACTATTATAGTGGAACCCTCTAGCTAGGTTGGGATTGGGTCCTCTACCTATCCATCGAGTGGCGCCCCCTATGGATTTAGGGAAAGAGTCCTTGACTATGAGATTAGAACACCCCTACTAGTTAAAGGATGTGTACTCTATCTGCTATCTGAGGGGAACCCTCGTATAGAATCAGGACATGGGTCCACGACTACTAGAGTGAACCCTCCATCTAGGTTGGGCATGGGTCCTCTACTTATTAATAGAGTGGAACCCTCTAACAGAACTTTTCATGGGTACTTTACCTATTAAATAAGTGGCACACTCTTGATAGAACTGGACATGGGTACTCTAGCTATCTACTGAGTGGCACCATATTATTATAATAGGGTATGAGTCCTCTACCTAGAGATTTTTTCCATCGACAGTGTGGAATAGTGGTGAGGTGTGGCTTGACATGGATGTTTCTATTTGAAGACGTGTGAGATGTTGGGCATTGATGATGGACTTATGGAATTGATGGCACTCTTTCCTGGGATGGGCAGGGAGATGGAGATCTCATTCTCTATTGTTTTGGTTTATTCCATCTACGAATATATATATATATATATGTGTGTGTGTGTGTGTGTGTATATATATATATCCAGGTTTATGGATTTTTACATGCCTAATTTGGGTTGAGTTTTTTATCTATCTGTTACTATCGTGTCTCTTACTACTCACCCTTTAGCTTTCAGGGTGTCCTACTAGGTATGTATATACTCACCAATGCATGGGATTTTCCAACACGTTTTATGTCTTATGAAGATGAAGAATAGGTAAAAAATGATTATATAAGATCATTGGGATACCTGGTTTATTTGACCACATATATTGGTCATGTCTTGGATATCAGGATTTGGGCTCTCTCTTAGAACATTACATTCCTATTTCATCACGTGGAGAATACATTATGGATGGGCATGTATTTTTTCCCTTTAATTTTAATTTTTCAACATCATACGCTTCTACACCCAAATGATTTTGCATGCTTGTTTTACATTCTAGATATTACATATTTTCTTTTATTATTCCAAAGCACTTATGAATTGATATGGTTGAATGTGTGGGTATAGGTACATTAGTAAAGGCCTCCCATTTAGGATATTCCATTCGGTCTTTTTCAACACACTTGGCCTATAGAGGTGGGCTTTGGATAGTTGTGGATCGAGCCCCGTTGGGTCAGGTCATGATAACTTCAACCATAGAAGAACAAGGTAATTTATTAAATCTTAATATAAAAACATATTTCTCTTCATTTGGGTATTTCAATTATTTAATCATTTTTTAATTCACAATTTTTTCACAAAAAGTCATTGATTTTTTTTCATTGACCCTTATTATGGTTTTAGTCTAAATAAGGAATGAAAACCCTATAATTATAGGAGAGTGATATTTAGATTTTCTATATTCCATCTTCAGAATATAGAATTAAACAGGGAATAGAAAACATTATTCACTTACCAAAACATCTTCTAGATCACTTATGGGGTAGGCAACAGTTTGGTTGGCATGCAAAACAAATAATCAGCTGGGTTTGGGATCTCTTATATGTAGATATGAATAAACAAACTAATCCATTACATTAATTGATTCTTATAAATAACACAATGCATTGAAAGATTCTAGCTCACTGGTAGTGCATGGGATAAATAAGATACATATTTCTTGTCACTTTTGAGGTATTTGTGGGTTTATAAGTACGTAAATTTTTTTACCTAGACTCTAATTTTCATTACCTTGAAGTCTTATCATCCTAGTGCACATGTCCTGAATTAATTTCACATACCATATAAGTTGGTGGATGCATTTTGGTAGAGGGATATTGATCTACACATTCTTGAATACCTCCTGAATCTCCTGTTATTGTGTGTCTTAGCTGATTTTATTAGGTGGTTTTAAAATTATATTGAAGGGTGGTTGGAGATTATTTTAATCCTTTCTTTAATTTTCTCCTTTTTTTCACATGGTTTTTTCCACTAGTTCTTCATCTTCTTTTTTCTTGGAAGATTCATAATTTATTTTTGTATATACAAATCCATATCCATCTTTGGATATTGATTCTCCACTTCTTTCCAACTTCTTATCACTCAGTAATGTAATATAAATAAAATTACACTTGGGTTTAAGAATGTATTAGGAATTATTCTTAACTAATCATTGATTATTCAAGTCATTTATGGTATTCATAATATAATTTTATTATCCTTGTAGATCCTTTAGTTTTGATCCTTCAGTGTTGAGGGTGGTTTTCAAAGTGGTGTGAGATTACACCATTTGTTTATGTAATTCTATCTTAGTGGTCTCTTGATTCTTCTCCCATTGGTAGCTTGTAGAGGGCTTGTATATGACTCTTTAGAATGGTTTAGGTTGGAACTATAGTTAAAAAACATACTAGAAAGGTTCTATTTTTTATTTTTTGTTCCCATATCCTAACTAAGTATTGGAATAATCCCCATATACTTGATTGTTTCAGGGTTTTTGTTGGAAGTAACCCTAGTACGTGGAATCACTTAATTAAGATCCTTAACATGGTGTCATCCATCGATGTATTAGTCTTGCTAGTAGAAAAGCTGGTAGAACCATGGAGATGTGGGAGATAATGTTTCTTGTAACATGTTCAAATCCAAATTTTTCATAAGAGTGGTTAGTTACTCGATTTTATTTTAAAGTAAAGGAGATTTATAACATTCAACCTCATATACATTTATTATTATAGATCTTGTATCAAAGTGTTTAGAGTTTTAGGAGATCCTCTTAGACAAATCTATAGAACCATTGGGAGATTTTTCATTTAATACTCATCCATAGGAATAATATAAATGATTTGGGTAATTTTCCATCAATACATTGAAAAATAGTATCAAGAAGTGTTTATATTTGAAAGGTGGATGTGGGTAGGAGGTTGTAAATAGAATGAATCTATCTACTAACTCATAGAGATTTTCTCCACTAGATTATTTTATCTCATAGATTTCATTTCTCATCAGATTTCTCTAAGATGTAGGGAAGTATGATAGCCCTAGAGGGTGTCATTAATTCCCAACAGGTCTATGAAAAAATAAAAATTATAAATACTAAACTATGAAACCTAATTTATTAAAAAAAATTAATAGCATCATGTTGAGATTTATCCATAGGGGTGGTAAAATTATTTTTATTTGGTTTTCAAAGGATTTAATTTTATTAATTTGTATAAATGGGTGAGAAAAGATGGGTTGTGGTTGATTTTTCGAGAACAAAAGATGAAAGAAAAATAGTTTGATTGGTTTGTTATCGGATTAAAAAATTATGCCCGGTTTTTTTAATTTATGGGTTTGAGCACAATTGGATTTAAGAAAATATGTTTATTAATTCACGATTGGTGTTAGATCCAAGAATATTATATTCCAATGGTCATGGTTTCTCTTTCTTAACATGACAATACCCTATTTCCCTTGGTCTGAACATTTAGGCTTGCGTCAAATCAAGTGTGTCTCGATACCATATTTGAACATAATTTCCAAAAAAGTTGACTATGGTCATGTCTACATTAGGATTGTTAGTTGAGAAATTTTATGGTTCCATTTTTTATATAAATATCAATGGTCATGATAAAATAAAAATAAACGTATTGTAAAGTAATTGAATAATAGAAAAAAACTAAATACATGAATAAAAAGGATTAAATCCAACGAAACCTTCCCCCTTTTATTAATTAACCCTAGAACAAGATGGGTTTACCCCCTCATCCATGTTATGAGAGAATAAGAGGGTAGGAGAAAATAAAATAAAGTATAAAGGTACGGAATAAAAACTCATAAAAATATCTCTAGCTTCTCATTCCAAGCTTTTGTCTCTGGATCTAAATGACTCTAATAGCCACAGCCTAACCCTCCTTTATAGGCTTCAGATGGGATTTTATGTTAATGAATATCATAATGATTTGGTTCATATTCTATCTAGTAGGGTCCCTTGTCATAGATTTGGTGAAAATTGATGATATGAAAAATATGTACTTTGAAATATCATCTTGTGAATTAACACGAGGTGTAATGTGGTCACACAATATGTAATCTTTGAATTTCCAGGTGACTTGAATTTTATCATATCTCTTCCAAAAACATATCTTGAAGAAAATTCACATTGTGTAATGTGTTTACATGACATGTAATTGTTCTCCACTATATGTAATCATTTCAAAAATTTCCCAGAGAGGCAGCTTCTTTGGATGAAGTGATTATGTGTAAATGAATCACACAATGTGTAATTGTTCTTCTCTATTTTCCAGCTTCGTTGTATCCAAAAAAATCTAGCACCATACCACTTCACTTCACTCATGTTGTGAAGTGTCTTTTTTCTCAAATATTTTTCCCTTTTCATTCATTTTACAAATATTCATTGTATCCTTCTATAACACATAAGACGATTTAAATCACTCAAAAAGTGGCACAAATAATCATTTAAATAAAAAAATCAATGAATTAAATTACCATAAAATATATGCATGAAATATACTTATCAAAGTAATCACATAGGAATACTTCCTGTAGCCAAACCCATGTAGTAACATCCCTAGGTTGGAGGTTTTAAATCCATTCCTCATCTTATCCTTCAAAATAGAAGTTAAATTGTTTTCATCTAACATGATCTTATGACACTCCCCTTGGATTGAAACTATTATAAACATTTTAAAATTCTATTAGATATTGGTTTAGCTCCTCTCCATTCATGCCATGAATCTTTGGAAGGAGTTGGATAATACCAGTTTTCATTTCAAATTCTTGATGATTATTAGGTACTTGAAACCAATTTTCATTATTAAAAATTAGGTGTGTAAAGTTATCTCAATGTCCATTTCAATTTTTCCATGTTTTTTCTATGTTTTCTCTCCCTAAAGTCACTCTAGTTGATGAATAAGTTTAGGATGAGGAACTTTTCAATGGAACTATACCAAATTCCCTCCCCTTGTTTTCTATCATTTTTAAGCTCATCGTACTTCCATAAAATATTGTTCAACCTATGGATTCAAACTTGTGGTATGAGATGAACACGATCTGGTAATTTGTTGAACTCATTTTAAAATATAATTTAAACAAAATTTCTAGCATCCATGGTAATATTCATATGTCTGATGAACAACTATTCTGAGTCCCTCAGAAAAATAACTTTTAAACCAGAATAAATGAGTAACATTGGACTTAGATTGTCTCTTGGTGAGAAAAATGTTATGTGTTTGTTTTTATCTTATTTTTTAGTTTAGATGTGTGAAAACAATAATAGAATAAAACAAGTTTTGAATTTCACTATTAAAAATTACTTGTAAAATGGATTGGTTTTTAAATTTATATTTTGAGATAGTGTAATAACCTCATATTATCCCCTTACCTTGGCTATAAAATCGTAATTCTATTTTAAGCCTCTCATATTCTCTCTCTAACCGAGTGAAACTTCCCTTAGATTACATTCTCTTGGAAGTCTCAACCTGCGTAAGGGGGTGCAACGATATCTGAAAACCCAAATACAACCTAGAATGGGGATTAGATATATCTGATCACCATCATCTTCACCCATTACTCACCATCACATATAGTAGAGGGAGTTATAGTGGAATCTTTGTGAAATCGAGAAATATGCATAAAACAAATTTAAAATGAATAAGAAGAAAGAAATATATTAAAATATAAACACATTAAAATAAATCTTAAGTGATCAATAGAATAGATAATAAATTAGAACATTGAATTCATTTATAGGTATGTCGGTAGAATCTCTTCAAAATAAACACTAATGGCTTAGTGTGCCATCAATGATGAATTAAAAGAAAATAAATTGAAAGAAAAAAGGTAGAGAAGGAGATGTGGAAATAAATTTGGATTCATTATTATAGAAGACTCCATAAAAATCAGGTGAATACTTCCCCATTTATATAGAAATCCACTCAATTCTTCTATATTCCCTCTCCATCCATGTGATTAGCAAGATATTCTATTCCAAAGAAACCATAAATTTAAAATAATTCCTCAAATTATGAAACCCATTCCTTCTCTCCAATTTTATGTCAAAAGTATAATTTGATTGTTAGGTTTTATCCAATTCGTCATTAATTAATATTTCTGTAAGAATATTACCCCATGATCAAACATCATACTCCTTCATGGTGGATCGAAGAGAAATGATTTTATACACTTTGGATTTACTAGATGTCAATGTTTTATTGGGGAAAGGAAATAATGCATGTACTTGCAAGGTATTTTAATTTTTAGTGGAATTGGAATGGGCATATATATTGGGATTAAGTGTGGATAGGCTTTAGTCTGGGATTTCACTACATTTGGGCCTTAAAATATCAGATGTGGGCTTAAATGGCCATGTACATCAGTTTTGTTCTCTTCCCGCTCACCAAGTTCATCTTCACCAGAGCATGGATTTTCCACTAGAAATGTGACTCATTTTATTATTTTAATTTAATAATATTCTATTGATATTTTATTTTCTTCATCTAAATTCTTCATCTATTTTGTAGTTTTTTTATTCCATGTTAGACATAGTTTTTTATGTTTTGATTTATGTTCTGGTTTGTTGTGAATCCTAATATTTTTCTCAGGTTTGATGGGTAACAGGTGTTGAGTTATGATATGTTTTCTCTGTCTACTCATTTATTCATGGTTGATCCTTTGTTATTTTGGGATTTTTTTGAGAAAACATGTATGTTTGTTATGAAAAGGTTTTTTGCACAGTTGTCAAAAGGTTTGATAGACCATTTGACTGAACCCAGGTAACCTTGAGGTATGTATAAAAACTATTGCAAGGGTGTGTGTCTGCTTACAATTGACCGTGTATTCATTCCCCAATCTTCCATAAGGTTTGGGGCACAGTTTAATAAACTCTGAGACCTAACCATGCGAGTCTGCAAAGAATTAAAATTTTCCATATTATCCATATTTTCCACCTATAGATTTTTGGACCTAAATCCTCCCAAAAAATCCCCACCTTGTACTTATATACCTATTGATCCATCTACCTTTCCTCAAAATCCATTCCCCCACTTCTCATGGTGTAAATATAAGAGAAGATGGAAGATTTTCTAGTTTCCATGGTTATTTCCCTTGTCTTTTCCCCTCCCTCTTCCACCTTCTCCCATTATTTATTGTTTTTTATCTTTTTCCTGGGTCATGCATGAAATATGGCTCTATTTTCCAAGTTTTATGATTGGGTTCTGGTTTTCTATGGATTTTCTTCATAGATCCAGGGTTTTGGAACCCATTCCTTGTGGTTTCAGGTGTCTGTTGGTGTTCCACCATGGATTTGAGGTAGGTTATCCCATCAACATGACTTTATAATTTTTTATTCATATCTTTCATAATTTTTTACCCTATTTACATTATGAATATTGATATAAAATACTTGGATAAATTTTTGGATGTGCAAAGTAGGTTAATGTTTCATTTAGAGAAAATCACATTGTTTTGTTAAAATTGTGCACACCGCAGGTTTGTTAAAATGATTTTTTAGATTTCACACATGTTTTCTAGTATTTTGAACATGTTCCAATAGATTAAATGAATTTATGGCATTAGAATTGGTGTTTTATACCATGTTGAGTGTTAAATGAAATTGTTTTGTTAAATATCGTATGCTATGTGTTCAATAAATTTCCTACTTTTCTTTTATGGGTAGTTTTTGATATAAATTGATTTTTTTGGATTTATAAATATATTAAAAGCATGTGAAATGTTATTTTAAATCCCTTAAATGGTTCCCATGTTGATTATTGAATTTATAAAGTAATTATTTTTTGTTTTAAATGTGATATTTCATGAGTTGTCGGTGAATGGCATGTTTGGAATTTTTATAAAAATGGTTTTGTTTTGAATGTGTATCCTTAATGTTTAAGGGGTTTATGTAAATGATTAGATCCTTCAAATTTTGTGGTTAAACATATATATGAAATGTAAATTCTTTATCATTGATAAATGTTTGTTTTGTGAAATTATTAAATTGTCATTGGGAAACAATGTTAAAATGTTAAATTGATTATTAGTGAAAACCTCATGTAAATGTTCTCATGCATAATATGTGTATATAATGGATGGGATGTCCCCATTATGGAATCCATTTAATCCATTATTAGAGTGCCTTGGGCTGGTCTCTTTATTTTCTTTTTGTTATATTTCATGAGATTGGTCCTTGGAGTGACTCGAGGTGATGCCAGTTGTAAATTATTATTATTTATATGTAGTGATTGGATGCTCGGCTAGAATCAGTTGGACCAACCCCGTTAAAAACTTGAGACATGGGAACCTTGCATGTTGAGATAGTTTTCGAAGAATGATTACTACACTTGTAGGTCATGATACTGACCAATGGCCAATGGTAGGTGGATATATTTGGTTTAATTATAAGGGATTTTCCCTCTGTCAGTCCAGAGAAACGGTGGTCGAGCATATTGAGCATTTTGATTTTATCATATGTGGCATGATACCAAAGATTGGGTCTCATTTATTGGTTTCTTCTTAATTATTATTGATCTTCTGGGTTCACCTATGTCTATTAACTCTTGGTTGCTTGCAGTGTTGAAATGATACAATTATTACAAGTTCTATTTTCCTTGTTGTGTGTTTATTGTAGTGCCTTGTTGTTGATTTTTTCAGGAATGTTGGTGTTTATTTAATATGGTTTATGAAAACTGTTTCAATGTAAAGTGTTTTACCATCATTTTCCATGATAAAAAATTTAGACTTCACATTCCCCTAAAAAATGATAACGACACCCTAATGAAATGAAACTTGTTTTTGAAATGAGTAAGTGAAATGTGTTGTAAAATTTTAAGTAAAATTTGTATAGAAGCATAATTTAATATATTGTAGATAAAACATGAAATTCATGTTTCTTTTATTTTAATGTAAGTGAATTGGTAATATATTATCGGGTTATAATACTGATTTTTAATACTCACACGTATAGTTCTTTTTTGTTTTTATCCATTATGTAGGTTTTAGCTTGAGTTTGATCCCTTGGTTTGCAAGTGATTATTGTGACAGAGAGTGACCAGTGAGTTCACATAGTGAAGTTTTTTCTTCTTGTCTAGTTGGTTGTTTTTTGTAGTTGTTTTAAATTTTATGTTTGTGCATTAAAGATCTTTGGATCGTTGTAATTTAAATAATGAGTTGTTAGGTTCTTTTTTTTCATGTTACTATATTTATTTTTGCGAGAAATAATTTCCTCTTGATCTATGTTGATGACCTACATTAGTTTCCAGCCTTTGTGGCTTGGGAACACCCTTTGGGACTTGTCATAGATTGGCTTGGATGACAAATTCAGGGTCAACTCGGGTTGGTTTGTGACAAAATGGTATCAGAGGCTGGTTGGATCTCACCTGACCATGCTTTTCATAGTGCCCTTTGTTTCTTTGGGATGTCTTGGAAGATGATGTAGGTTTATTGGGACTCTAGATGTAGGTATAGGAAGAGGGTTTTGAACTCTCGCTCGTTATGATCCTCTGGTTACAATTGGAAGTCCACTTTTATTAGTTTCTTGGGTTTATATGGATTTATTGGTGATTGGGATATGAAAAAAGAGTTGGTCGAGTGGACTCCATGAGATCGGAGGGCCTAGAATTCGATGTGGATCTGGGAAAATTTTCCTAGAAGGCTCTCTGTATTGGTGGTGTGTTTGGCATATGGTAGCCAACCATAGGATCAAGTCACCCACTGACACTAGTTCCCTCTTGTGGGTCTCCTTGAATATTGGTGAATTCGGATTTTGTTAAACTATTAAACAGGATTTGTGAAAATATAATTTTAGTGTTAATAGTTGGATTTTGGAATGTGAGAGAAAGAATTTTTAAATTTTAATTTATTAACGATCATAGGTAAATGACTATTTTTTAAATCTCCTCTTTGGGGTTTATGGTGAGAAGATTTATGTCTTAGAAGTTGTTTTAAATGAAGAGGAGTGGGTTTTTAATCAATGGTTTTTAGAGGAGTGTGTTTTTTTGAGATGCTAGAAAATGATTTCATAAAAGTGAAATGGATTTTTGATGTAAGACTATGGGGTTTCATCCTCAAGTGTGGTGAAATGGTTGGATAGGTAAATCTAAAAAATTATTTTTGACTTGGTGGTTAGTGAGACTTTGAAAAATTCATGATTTTTCAAATGGGATGAATGATTTGGTTTAGAAAATGAGAATTTTTTTCAAGATTTTTGTGTTCTTTTGAGTGCTCACATGCATGGTTGTGTGTGGGAATGTGGATGAGTGCACAGAATGGCATAGTGGATGGGTGCTTGAGGTGGCACAGAAACATGCATGTGAGTGAGACATTGAGAAATTCCAATGAAGAGTTAACAAACCACTAATTTTATTTTAAATTTAAAAAAACAATGGAAATGTTTTGAAATTGATAGTTTCTTGTTTACCTATGTTAAAATCTTGTCGCCTATACTGTTTTTGAGGATCTTGTTGTGGAGTTGACCTTGTCATGGTTCTTTCCTTTTTCATTGTTCATCGTTTGTCCCCATGATATAGCCTCCCTTCATTTTCTGACATTACTATTAAATCAATTTAAAGATAAACAACATAATATTTTTACACATAGAGGATCCAAAGGTTTAGTGTCTTGGGAAAACTAGGACTGTACATAACAATTTCAACATCAATTATAAACATTTATTTAATTTCATCTTCTATAGATTCTCATTGGCACATGTCCTCTCCTTAGTACATATAGCCACATGAGGATATAGATCAAAAGGGGTGAGATGAAAGCCTAGTAAGAGGATATATAAAAGAATAATATATCATGGGGTGATCATAATCATGACATAGGCAAAAGATCATGAAAATTAGAGGAGAATAAATAAAATACTTGAAATGTGAAAATTCATAAAAATGAAACATCATGTCTTAATGGTTAACTACCACACATACTTTTGAAACTAGCTAGAATCATGTTCACACATCATTTCACATTTACTCATGAGATTAATCACTTTACCCAATTCATTGGGTCGTTGTATAATTCTATGTGCACCCGTCACATTCATACATTCATATTGCGCTATATAATTTCGGGTGCACCCGTCCCATCATAACGTTATCATTATCATTATTTCCACAAGGAACCTATATCCAAAGTAAAAATAACTAACCCACGAAATTTAATGGGCTATATCTCATAATAAAACATTCATAAACATTGGGTTCCCAAAAGAAATAGGGAGTAACATACATGTTACAACAACCGTCCACTTTGAGAGAGAAGTAAAAGGTGTGTTCTTAAAAGAAGAGTTCTTATGGAAAACATTTTTTTGACATAAAAAACAGTGAAAAACGTGTATATCCTAGAAAAGGAATGAAAATTATGAAAAAATAATCTTTAAGGAGTAACCATATCAAAAAAATGTAGTGAAAAAGGGAGAACCCAAAGGATGAATGTTGGGTTCGAGATTTTCCCCTTACCTTGTATATGAATGCTTCCTTCTCTTTAATGTACTATATAATGACATTATAATCATTAATTATAAATACAGAACCTTTTTTAAATTAATATGGTTCATTATAGTTTAATTAATTGATTGTATGTGCCTTTTGATTAGTTATAGAGTTTAAAAAACACTGTTTAGGAATGTTTGTTTTTCTTGTTTTCCTGAGTGGTTCATTTGTATTCTTAAATTCAAGTTTGGGTAGAACATGGGTAAACATCCAGAACTGATATCTCATGTTATTAATGATATTAAAGGATTTTGAATAATATTATAATTAATTATATTATATCCATTTTGATGTATCATTAGATAAGAATTAAATTATGATTGTTTGGGTTAATTTGAACGATTTTTTTATCATAATGAACTAGTTTTATTTTATCACTAGAAATATGATGATAAGTAAGTTCCTGAACATTAAATAGGAGATAATACATATAAAATGTTTTGTTTCAACCATAAAAATTGTTTCATTACCAGATCATAGGGTAGAAATGGAAGAATAAAACTTTTCGTTCTTGAAGGTGATAAATGAACACCTTACGAACCGCGTTCTCCTTACTAAAATAAAATAAAGATGGAAAGGGGGTTGGATGATATAATTCCCCATTTGAATCATAAAATTATATTACTTGTATAATAATAGATTTATAATACCATTTGGATGAATATAGATGTGTATAGATCAATAAATGAACTTGAACTTGAAAGGAACTTAAAGAAGAAGAGGGAGAGAATTTACCTCTTAAATCTTCCTCTTGAGATCCTCCTAAAGGAGGCTAGGCTTGGTCTTTTGATGTGACCATAAGATCTTGAACGTGGAAGAGGGGCTAGGGAGGATTTTTGGGCAGATTTTAGAGAAGTATTGGATCTTGAGAGGTGTGAGGAAATGAGGGTGTTAAGGGTGGTTTTTATAGTGGATGGGAGAGGGGTTTCCTTAATATAAAATTCATTAGTTTATTAATTTCCCCTAAGATAAGGAATAGTGAGTCTTCAATGACCAAGAATAGTAATTTTATCATGTGATCCCAAAACAAGTGGGATTACATCATCATAACATCACACATGACTCTATAATTAGCTTATTTGGCTTATTTTGTAAATTATGGTATTCCACTATTCATCAAAAATTCAAGTATCTCAGAAAAATCCCAAAAAATTATCCCTACCATTTTTTGAGATGTAGAATCCAAAAATGAATTCCATTTTTAAAACTAATTTTCTAAATAATATTAATTTAATATTTAATTAAAATTATAATTTACTTAAAATCCATTTTTTAAAATTAAGAATGATTTTATAGTGCTTTCAAAAATTACGTAGGGTCTTATAAAATTATCTAAAAACTATAAGAAATTTATTTGATAATTAATGAACACATATTAAGAAAATAATTTTTATTTTAAATTAATTAATTAATTATAATTATTTATTTATGACTTACAAAATTCCAAAAACATTACTAAGGTTAAATTGTCTCTTTATAAGATGTCTAAATTTTACTTAATTATTCTTGGGTAAGGTTAATCTTATGTTTGAGGATTTACTATTCATAAGGGTCATATGTCTATTCATAAGGGTATTTTACTATTCATAATGGTAGGTTAATATTGACAAAAAATTATTTTTGTTTTATTAGACTCCAAAAATCATCTTGAACACAACCGTGTATGTCAGCTTCTCAAAATTCCCAATACAGAAGTGAAAAACTTATGTTTAGAGGTCACATAGAACTTAGTAGTTCATTGTGTTTTCTTTTCATGTGATTTTATGACATAATTATAAGGAGGTAATTTCCATTGAAAAACTTTGGGTTGTTACATTCTTTTCCCCTTAAGACATCTCGCCCCCAAAATTTCACTTTACACAAATAGGTGAGGGTACTTCTCCATTATCACCTCCTCCGGTTCCCAGGTAGCTTCTTCAAACTTATGGTTCCTCCACAATAGGTTGTCAAGGTGGGATGTCTTGTTTTGTAGTACCTTATCTCTCTGATCCGAAATCTCTACTGGTTGTTCCTAATAAGAGAGATCATCTTCTAGTTGTACCACCTCTGAGTTTAGTACATGTGAGGGGTCTGGTATGTACTTACTCAGGAGTGATACGTAAAATACATCATGAACTTGATCCATATTCGGTGGAAGTGCAAGTCGATATGCCACGGCTCCTAGGAGGTCAATGATCTCAATGGGGCCAATGTACCGTGGTCTTAGCTTCGGTTTCTTCCCAAATCGTATGACTCTCTTACATGGAGATATTAATAGGATGAATTTATCTCCAACTTCGAACTCCAAGTCCCTTTGATAGTTGTCAGCATAACTCTTTTGCTAGTTTTGATGTGTTTCTAGATGACTTGATTCTTCTTTGTCATCTCTTGCACAAGATCAGGTCCAAGTAGATTTATTTATCCAACTTCATCCCAATAGGTTGGAGTTATACTTCCCTTTCCATACAGAGCTTCATATAGAGCCATCTGAATACTCGAGTGGATGATATTGTTTTATGAGAACTCAACCAATGGGAGATATTTATCCCATCCAAATTTGAATTCTAGAGTGCAGGCTCTTAGATTATCTTCAAGCATATGAATAGTTCTTTCCGAATGTCCATCAGTTTGGGGGTGATAGGTCGTGATGAAAATTAATTCCATGCTCAAAGAATTTTTAAGACTTCTCCATAATTTAGATGTGAACCTTGGATCACAGTCAGAGACAATCGAGAGTGGAACTCCATGAAGTCTCACCACTTCCATCACATATATCATTGCAAGTTATTCAAGCGAGATATCTTCCCAAATAATGATATAATGGTAATTATTTATGAGTCGGTCAACCACAACCTATATCGCATTATTTCCCTTTGACATCTTTGGAAGACCCGTGACAAAGTCCACAATAACATTTTCCCATTTCCACATGGGTATAGGCAATGGCTACATCATACCTTTGGAATTTTTTCGCTCAGATTTAACTTGTTGGCATACCAAGCACCTTGAGATATATTCTGTAATCTCCTTCTTCATGTTAGGCCACCAGAAGTGTTCTCGGAGATCACGGTACATCTTGGTACTCCTAGGATGGATAGATAATGTTGAGCTATGTGCATTGTCCAATAGCTCCTTCTTTATCCCGATTGGCGAAGGCACACAAAGCCGCGTTCCAAACTGAATTACAGCATCATCATCGATATGGAACTCTGACATCTTCACTTCTTTTATTGAATTCACCCTATTTTGAATCTCCACATAATCCCTTTTTGATTCCTTAATCATCTCTTGGATGGATGGTTGTACAATAATTTGGGAAAGGTAGAATGAATCCCCTGCCCTTATGATTTCCAAATCCATTATTTGCATATCCAAGAAGATGGGGTCTTTCTCAATCCACAACAAGGATAGAGTAGAAGGTTCTTTTCTACATAGTGCATCACCTACCTAGTTTTCCTTTCCAGGATGGTAGTGAATAGAGAAATCATAATCCTTGATTAGATATAACCATCTCCTTTGATGCATGTTGAGCTCCTTTTGTGTGAATATATACTTTAGGCTCTTGTGGTCGGTGTATATGTCCCAATTCTCACCATAAAAGTAGTGCCACCAGATTTTCAAGGCAAAAATCATGGCTACCAGCTCTAGATCAAGCATCGGGTAGTTCTTCTCATGGATCTTCAACTGTCATGAGGCGTAGGCTATCACATTGTCATTTTTCATGAGTAGTCAACCCAATTCTTTCTTTTAAGCATCACTATATATCACAAAACATTTCCCACATTTCGGTAAGTTGAGTAATATTGTAGTGGTCATCCTTCTCTTTAGATCCTTGAAACATCCCTCACATTCTTCCATCCAGACATACTTTACCCATTTCCTTGTTATCATAGTTAGTGGGTGTGAAAATCGTGAGAAGTTTCTCACAAAACTTCGGTAATACCCAACTAATCCAAGAAAAATATGGATTTCTATGACACTAGAGGGCCTGGTCCATTCTTCAATATCTTTTTTATTTGAAGAATCCACAAAAATTCCCTCACTTGTGATCACATATCCCAAGAATGTGACTTGTTTCATAAAAAAGTCACACTTTCTGAACATGGAGTACATCTTTTCCTTTATTATTGTCACCAAAACAAGTCTTAGATGTTCTTCATGTTCCTCCATTCTCTTGGATTAGATGATAATATCATCAATAAACACTACCAAATTTTTTTTAGGTAATGTATAATGAAGATATCCATCAAATCCATGAAGATTGTAGGGGAATTAGTAAGTTCGAAGGGAATCACCAAAAACTCATAGTGCCCATACCTTCTACGGAAGGCAGTATTCTGATCTTTTTCCTTTTTCACCATTACCTGATGATTTCCAGAAAGAAGATCCACCTTTGATAAGTATTCATCTCCTCTTAACTGAACGAACAAGTCATAAATCCTAGGGAATGGATACTTGTTCTTTATAGTGATCTTGTTGAGTTCCTAATAATCAATACACATTTGCATTGTTCCATCCTTCTTCTTCACAAAGAGCACTATCACACCCCAAGGTGATTCACTAGGGTGTATGACCCTTTTTCAAGATGCTCTTGCAGCTGCTTCTTTAGCTCATCCATTTCAATAAGAGCCATCCTATAGGGACACTTCATGATAGGAGTTGCTCCGGGTATGAGTTAAATTGAGAACTCTACCTCATTATCTGGGGGAATTTTGGGTAACTCTTTGGGAAATACATCTCTGTATTCCCTCATGATAGGCATTTCCTCAAGGTTGGAACTTTCCTTCAACTCAACCATTTGGGCGAGGTATGCTTCTTCATAGGGAATCAATGCCCAAACCATTGAAGGATTTTTCAAATGTGATTCATGATATTCATTGAATTTGTAGAGGAGCATGGGATGGTTCAGAATATGAAAAGATATTTCCTTTTCCCAAAAGTTGATATGTGCTCTATATAACGAGAGCCAATACATTCTCATTATAACATCAAATTTCACCATGGGAAGTATTATGAGATTTGCCAGAAGAATCTTCTCATATACGCCAAAAGGAGAACTATCAAACACTTGGGTTGCAATGATTGCACCACTTGGTGTTTTTACAGATATCTCTACTTCAAGGTTTTGGGGCTTCAATTCTATAGTTCTAGAAAACTTTTATGATATAAAGTAATTCATAAAACCAAAATCAAATAAGACTTTTTACATTCTTGAGTGAGTAGGAAGTGTACCCTGTACAATTTCATTATCCTGCTCCACTTCCAAAGTAGTAATGGCATATGACTTACCTTGTACATTTGGCTTTGTTGGATGCTAATGCTGATTACCCTCGAGAACATGGGGTTTAGTGCACTGGTTTGCATAGTTCCCTACCTCCCTACAATTATAGCATTGAACCATGAGTGGTTCTCTCTGTTCATATGCTACATTATCCTTCCTTTTCATGTCTTTTCGACACTCTTGAGCATGATATCCTTATTTCCCACACTTGAAGCATTTTCCCATCCCTTTGAGGTAGTTCCCATGGGGAAACTTTCCACATTTTTTTCATGTGGGTCGTTTAGTTTCTTTCCCACCTTTATCATTAAATCCACTATCTTGAAACTTCATCTTTAATTTCTTATCACCATAGTCGTGTGACCATTCTCTAAAATTCATCACCACATTGATTGCACACCGAACAACTTCTTCAGAACTCCCAAAGTCTCGAATTGCAAGAGCCTTTATAAGTTTTGGTTTTAATCCACTAAAGAATCTATCAATTTTTCTATCATTGTTGATAACAAAACCCGAAGTGTACCTTGAAAGCCTTGTAAAATTAGATTTGTAGGTTATAAAAAATTATCCTTCTTTTTTCTTGAGTTGTATGAATTCTCTCTCCATCTTCGTGTGAAGAGTTCTTGGGAAATACTTGTTAAGAAACATTATCTTAAAGACATCCCATTCCATCTCTTCAATTTCCTCCCTTGGCTTGGTGATCTTAATCAAATCCCACCACTGATGGGATTATCCATCAAGAAGTTAAATAGATAAGGTCCCCTTCTTCTGTCTTATAATAGTGAAGAATAGAAAATATCTTCTCCATGGAGTTGACCCACTGTTTTGTAGCTAGTGGATCAGAAGATCCATTAAACGTCAGTGGTCGTTGCCGCATAAAACATTCGATATCTAGTTTCTCCCTCTTTGGTGAAGGAGAAAATTCCCCATTATTATGGTTATTGTTCATAACCTGAGATAATTGGGTAATCATCTCCAAGATGTTTTGAACTCCACCTCCCAAATCATTGGGGAGGTCATTCGGGCCATCGTTGTATTGGCCCATGCAAGAGTTGTTAGCCTGATTTCTCTTCGTTGCCACCATTTTCTAAAATAGAAAAGGTTAGAACAAAACATATGTTAACAATTAAAGAATAGATAACTTATTTATTTGCACAATTTATACTAAAATCATAACATATGGGATCCCTATGTATATACTCTTGTGTGCATATTTGTAATTAGTCTCATGTTAGAGGTTTTCTCGAGGGTTCACTAATCCTAATTCACAAATTAACTAAACCTTTCCCATGATACCGATTATAGCGTCCCTGCCTTTTCCTACATTAATATTACATAATTTTAAAGATAAACAACAGAATAGTATTACACATAGAGAATCCAAATGTTTATTGTCTTTGTAAAACTAGGACCATACATAACAATTACAACATCAAGCATAAACATTTATTTAATTTCTTCTTCTCTAGATTCTCATTAGAACTTATCTTATCCTTAGTACATGTAGCCACCTGAGGATACACATAAAAAGGGGAGAGAGAAAATCCTAGTAAGAGGATAGATAATAATAATATAGCATGTTGTGAACATAATCATGACATAGGAAAAATATCATGAAAATGAGAGGAGCATAAATAAAAGTCTTGAAATGTGGCAATGCATAAAAAATGAAACATCATGTCTTAGTGGTTAACTACCACACATACTTTTGAACCAAGATATCATCTTGTTAACACATCATTTCACATTTACTCATGATATTGATCACTGTACCGAATTCATTGGAGCGCTGTATAATTCCGGGCGCACCCGCCACATTCAAACATTCATATTGCGCTATATAATTCCTAGTACACCCACCACATCATAACATTATCATTATCACGCTTACCACATGGAACATATATCAAAATTAAATATAACTAACCCATGTAAAGGAATGGGTTACATCTCATAAGAAAACATTCATAAACTTTGGGTTCCCAAAATAAATAGGTAATAACATACATGTTACAAGAACCGTCCACTTTGAGAGAGAAGTAAAAGGTGTGTTCTTAAAAGAAGTGTTCTTCTGGAAAACCATTTTTTACATAAAAGCAGTGAAAAACACGTATATCCTATCAAATGGAAGACAATTATTAACAAATAATCTTTAAGGAGTAACCATTTCAAAAAAATGGAGTGAAAGAGGGAGAACTCGAAGGCAGAAAGTTGGGTTCGAGAATTTCCCCATACCTTGTATCTGAATGATTCCTTCTCTTTAATGTATTGTATAATGAAATTATATTCATTAAATAGAAATAAATAAACATGTGTACATTAATATTGTTCATTATGGTTTTATTAAGTTGTTTTATGTGCCTTTGTATGAGTTATATAGTTTAAAAAACATTGTTTGTGAATGATTGTTTTTATGGCTTTCTTGATTGGTTCACTTATATTCTTAAATTGAAGTTCAGGTAGAACATGGGTAAACATCCAGAACTGATATATCATGTTACTAATTATATTAAAATAGTTTTAATGATCTTATAATGAATTATATTATATCCATGTGTATGTATCATTAGATAAGAATTAAATGATGATTGTTTGGGTTAATTTGAGTGATTTTTCGATCATAATGAACTTGTTTTATTTTATAACTAGAAATATGGTCATAATATAGTTACAGAACATTAAATAGGAGATAATACATATAAAATGTTTTGTTTCAACCATTAAAATGTTTTCATGTCCAGATCTGAAGGTAGAAATGGAAGAAAAAAACTTGTCGTTCTTGAAGACGATAAATTAACACCTCACGAACCATGTTCTCCTTAATAAAATAAAGGGAAGGGGGAAGGGGGGTTGGATGATATAATATCTTATTTTCATCATATAATTCTAGTAAATTTATAATAATTGATGTAAAATACCATTTGGATGAAGATATATGGGGAGAGATCAAGAAATGAACTTGAACATGAAAGGAAATTAAAGAAGAAGAGGGTGAGAAATTACCTCTTAAATCTTCCTCTTTAGATCCTCCTTAAGGAAGATAGGATTGGTCTTTTGATGAGACCAGAAGCTCATTAACATAAAATAGGGTATAGATAAGATGTGTGGGTAGAGTTTAGAGAAGTATTTGAGATTGAGAGGTGTGAGGGAATGATGGTGTGAAAGGTGGTTTTTATAGTGGAGGGGATAGGGGTTTCCTTAATATAGAATTCATTTGTTTATTAATTTCCCATAAGACAAGGAATAGTGAGTATTAAATGACCATGAATATTAATTTTATCATGTGATCGCAAAACAAGTGTGCTTAAATCCATATAACATCACACATGACTCTGTAATTATCTTATTTAGCTTATTTTGTAAATTATGGTATTTCACCATTCGTCAAAAAATAAAGTATCCCAGAAAAATACCAAAAAATTACCCCTACCATAAATCAATATGTAGAATCAAAAAATGAATTCCATTTTTCAAAAATAATTTTTTTAATATTATTAATTTCATATTCAATTAAAATCATAATTTACTTAAAAAATAGTTTTAAAAATTAAAACTAATTTTGTAGTGCTTTCAAAAATTAAGTAGGGTCTTATAAAATTATCTAAAAACTATAAGACATTTATTTGATAATTAATGAACACATTTTAAGAAGATAATTTCGCTTTTAACTTAATTAATTAGTTATAATTATTTATTTATGACTTCCAAAATACCAAAATGTTTACTAAGGTCAAATTGTCACTTTCTAAGATGTCTAAATATTATTTAATTATTCATGTGAAATGTTACTCTTATGTTGGATGATTTAATATTCATAATGGTTATATTACTATTCATAAAGGAATGTTACTATTCATAATGGTAGTTTACTATTCACAAAAAATTTATTTTTGTTTTATTAGACTCCAAAAATCATCTTAAACACAACCATGTATGTCAAATTCTCAAAATTCCCAATATAGAAGTGACCAAATTATGTTTAGAGGTCACTTAGCACTTAGTAGTTCATTATGTTGTGTTTTCATGTGATTTTTTGGCATAATCGTAAGAATGGAATTTCAATTGAAAAACTTTGGGTTGTTACACATGGAGATTTAATGGGTGATTGTAGTGAGGATATGGGTGATTCCATGTTAATAGGAATCTCAGTTGATCATCCTAAGGATTTCATAAATGATTTTTAGAAGCTAGATCTGAATCTCTTTTATGGACAAGAATATCTTCTCAATTCATAGGAGTGGATGAAAAATATTTAAACGAACATCATCCTCATTGAGTTACCTAGGTTTATAAAGGTTAATATTTCAAATTTAATACTTGAAGGTTCACCGTGGAAGTGATGGAAGTTGGTGTCTTGAAACAAGGCTCATTAAGAACTCACATGGGAGATCTCTAAGGCTTTAGTCGTTCTTCAATATTTCTCAGAGAGATAAATGGTGAGAAAGGGGATGGATAGAGGATGTTGGTAGTAGCGTGATGAGTCGGTGATGGAGTATTTACATCACTTTTAAGATATAGTCCCTTATGATTCAAGGTATGCCACCAATGAATCTATGAAGTCTTGACATTTTGAGGATGGGATCTGTCCCGATTTGTAGTCGAAGGTGTTAGAGCTCAATATAACATCGTTTTCCAATGTGGTGAGGCAAGAAATTTATATTAAATTTGTGGTGGAAGGATTGATCGTTGTAGTCCTCCATCCTTCAATTCCTATAAAAAGTGGTGAATATTCTAGAAATGAGATGAGAATGCAGTTTAAAGATGATGGAATGGGTCGAGGAATGAAAATTCCTCAGTATATTTCATCAAACTCTTCTAGGAATGAGGTTTCTCTATGCTATTAGTGTGGAAATATGGGTCACAAGAGGCCATCATTTCCAAGTAATCCTCAGTCCTACCATACTTGTGGATGCATGGGTCACTTGTAGTGATTCTATTGAGGCATTTCTAGAATGCGTCATGGAGGAAATTCTCAAAAGTGATGTTATATTGGATAGTTGTTTAATGTTTATTTTTTTTTAATTTTCCTTCCTGTGTAAGGTATATTTTTTCATGGAGCTTATGTCGATGGTGTATTTGTTTTTTTTAATGTAAGGTATGTTGTGTGTCTTTTGTGAACACATGTTTTCAATGGAAATGTAGTTTCTATTCCAGAAATTTCTGATCATTTTGTTTTATCTATTCATGTGATTCCTATGGTGGGTTTGGATTAGAATTTCATAACTTTGAGGTAGTATGCTCTTCATTAATCAGAGCTCTAGCCATAGGTCCTAGAGGGAAGATGGCGTATAGTTTGGAAAATCATAGGATTGCGGAGTTTGGCTAGGTTCATGCCTCTACCATTGCAGTGGGTCATTTCTAGTGTTTTTATTGTGGTTTCTCAATGTTGTGAATTTTCTCTTATGTTGCATAGAGTTTTTTGTTGTTGTAATTCATGGTTTAAGTGTTACAATCACTGGGTCCCCTTTATCCCCTCCCCATGTGATGGGGATTTTTGGTTCATGTGGGGGTTGTTGGCTCAGATTTACCCCCACCATTCATGAGTGGGTAGTTTCAATGTCCATGTGGCATTCTTCTTGACCAGTGATTATAGGTAATTATAAGGGAGCTTTGAGTTGGCCAATGTGTAATAGTCTTGGTTCTTGGTTCATGTTAAATTCTAATTTGGTCAATGTTATCGGGATATTAATGGTGGGGAGAGCCACCACGGGTCTCATTGAGTTTTCTCCTAATGTTTTCTCAGATGTTCATTGTTCCCTAATGGTGGGGAGTTTGTTCTGGCCTCCCTTGAAATAATTGTCCTTCATGAGTTCTCTTCAGTTTGGGTGATCATAAGGATCTTTCGGATAATACCCAACAATGTGGTTCTTGTCTTGGTTGTGGATGTAATGGATGGATCATTCTATTGATTCTCAAGATGTAGTTTTGGGTTTTTGTTTTATTTCAGGAAAGAGGATTATGTTCTATTTTGGGTGAGTGAAATGCTCGTGGTTTAAGAGGTTGGATAATTTTGATGTAGAATCCTCAGGAATTTATCAACCAGCTGAAATGCTTTATGGCTTTCTAGGGATGGAAAGCGGTATTAGTGGGGAGATTTTTAACACCCGATTTTTCATGTTTTGGTTTATTTTCTGGTTTATTGGGAATCCTAGTCTTTTTTGGGGGTTTGGGTGTGACATTTGTTGAGTTTTGATATGTTTTATTTGTTGTTTCATTTCATCATGGTTTATCATTGGTTCATTTGGGAGGTTTTGTATAACACATGGGTGTTTGGCTTAAGAAGGCCCAACGCATAGTTGGTGTACGATTTGATAAAACAAATGGCTGAACATAGGTAATCATGTAGAAGGTATAAGACAACCCATATTGTTAGATAATAGGTATGAGGATGCTTAGGAGTGAATGTGTCGTCTCTCAGGTGTTTGTTGTGCGGTTTTGCGTATAGTTTAATAAACTGTGTGGCCAAACCGTGCATGTCTGCCCATAATTATAATTTTAAATTTTCTAACTTTTACCCCATCAGGATTTTTTGACATAAATCCACCAAAAAACACCCCCACCGCGTTCTTTTAAACCTAATTATCCCTCTACCTTTCATTCCAGGACACCCCCCTCTCATGGTGTAGATATAAGAGAAGTTGAAGGGTTGTCTAGTTTCTAAGGTAATTTTCCTTCTCTTCTCCCCTCCAACTTCCACATTTTTCCATTATATCTTTGTTTTTTTCTTCTTACATGGTCATACTCAACCTTGGGCTATTTTTTACGATGTTTATGATGTATTTTTGGTTGTCTAGTGATTTTCAACATAGATCTAGTGTTTTGGAACCCATGACGAGTGGTTTTGGGTGTCCATTGGTATTCTGCCATGGAGTTGATGTAGGTTATCCCATGAAATTTTCTTTATAATTTATGATTCATATTTCTATTTCTATTTTAACCCTATTTACATTCTAAATATTTATATAAAATACTTTAATAATTTTTTTAGTGTGAAAATTAGTGGTAAATGGTTCGTTTTATGTAAATTTTTGTTGTTTTGTTAAAAACGTACACACCACAAATTTTAAAGATTATTTGTTAGATATTGCACATGTTTTGTGCTATTTTGAACATAGTTTAGTATATTGAATAAATTTATAGCATGAAAATTTATTTTTTATACCTTTTTGAGTGTTAAATGGAATTTTTGTAAAGACCCAAAAATTTCAAGGAAATTTTTTTCTTAATTTCTTTGGAATTTGACGAGTACGCAGTTTCTGACGGTGCCTGATTCCGAGGCCCGGTGTGCCCGGAATAAATTTCCGAAGTTTAGCTTGGGTAGGTTCAGTGAAATAATGAGCTGGTTTTTCTAAATTTTAAACCGGTGCTCAGAATTGAAATCGGAGGGCACCGATGAAATCACAACGCCGGTAATTACTTGAGAAGACCTTTTCCGAAGTTTCGTTTTCTCGGGTGTTGATGGGGAATAAAAATATAATTGTTTTATATTTTTATTTCTTCACTAAGCGGTTTAAGTGAAAATTATGTTGTGTCTCAACTTAATTTCTCTCTGCTAAGTTGTTTAGCCCATGTGAGGGAGTTGGGGTGGGACCCACTGATGTTATAACTTCCCTTGAGAGGATTTAAGATGAGTTGGGGCCCACACGAGCCCCCACCTTTTCATATTCCCTTAACTCTCTTAAACCCATTTTTCAAAACCCCTTGCAAATTTTGATAACTCACCTCATTTATGGGACCTCTTCACATTCATCTCTTCCATTAATTCATGACACCACCTTAATTAAAAATCGAATCCTCCAATTTAATGAGGGTGGGGTATGAATTTGAAATGGATGAGTTAATGAAAATATTAGTCAAGTCTAATATTTTATTAAGGGAGGAGCCTTTTAATGAGAGGGGGGTCCATTGGAGAACTTCCTCTCCTTCCATACCTCCCTCTCCTTCCTCCATTGTTGCACCACCACTGAGGTTCCAACTTCTCCGATGAGACACCGATGAATGAGGAAGGATCAATGGCGTGGTGCGGACACAACGATCTATGTTGACTTCGACGTCTTCCCTGCATCGGATCCAACGAACGATGCTCAATCCGGGATCAAAGGCACTTTACGGATGCGACAAAAGCCAATGGCCATCACCACCTTCATCTCTTTCCTTACGACGACGTCAACGAGCCGATGTCCACCATTTTCGCAACACTGTCATCCACGATGCTCGGCTACTGCGGATCTTTCTCGAGGTAGGGGAATTAATTTGGGAATGATTTTATTCCCTTGATTCTTTCTTTCTAAAGAAAACAAAGAACACGGATCAACATATTATCTAGTTTATCCATGAACGTTTTCCTTGTGGGTTGGAAATAATTTGTTGCGGGAAGTTGTAGCGGTTTATTGCATCATGGTCGTGAAACATCTTTTGTCGTTCCTCATCTTATATTTTTTTCTGGGCCGTTTGTTATCATCTTAATGGAAGGAGGTCGGACCATACGAACATGGCCGACCCTCCTCCCCCTATGTTTTTGCGTTGTTGCGGTTCGGAAGATGGCGGCATGGTACAACGACACCGCGTGAGAACCTAGAGGGATGCGGCAAGGATGTGTGGCGCCGTCGCGACGTGCCGTCATGGCCGGATGAAAGTGTGGTCGTAATTGGGACCGTGAAGGAGAACAGAAGACTCTGCAGTTTGTTCTTCTGACGTGCGGATCGACGGGCATTGACGGAACTGGCCGCTGAGACATTTTGATGATTCCGCAGTGAAGAAAAGGACCCGGGATGAGCTTCGACGTAGTCGGAATTGAAAACGGACCACCGGAGCAACTCCGGTGGCCCGCAGACACCACCGGTGGCACCGGCGGCCGGAGGCGATGACGCCCCAGTGCACCGCCTGGAGAAACCACTGCGGCTGAAGCTGCGGCGGCGAGCTGGTGGATCCCGTGGCCGCGTGGGATCTAGGGGGGACACGGCGCACGCCACGTCTGCGGAGCACCGGCTCGCTGGCCGAGCCAGCGAGCCTCCCGGCCGAGCCTGGCCGGCTTGGGCAGACCGGGCCAGGCCGCGCCCAGTCAGTTCAGGCCACGTCCTTCCAGGATGGATCCAGACCCGGGTCGGGTCGACCCAGTTTGGGCCGACCCAGGGGGGGTTGGGCCGGGTCGGTCCGGGCCCAGACCCCCCGTTTTTGGATCACTTTCGGTCTCTTGCCCATATCTTGGACTACGGACCTCCGATCGACACACCGTTAGTTGCGTAGCGATCCTTGTATCGAGATGGTCATTTTAGAATATTAAACTCATGGTTTAGAAGAACTTTGGGTTCGGCCGGGTTGGTTCGGATACAAAACTAACTGGGGCCTCGGAGCGGAAACGCCTATATCTTAAGCTCCGGACGTCCAATTGACGAGCCGTCGAAATTGTTGGATTCCTCTTGATGAGAAAAAACTTTTGGCTTACTCCACTCGAGGTTTGCATGCCATCGGAGTGCAGTCGGGTTGGTTCGCTCGTGAAACCAACCGGGCCCCTGAAACGAAAAAGCCAATAACTCACAGACCGGGCGTCCGATTGACGTGTCGTCTATCTCATTGAATTCCTCTTGAGGAGACAGAACTTTTGGCATACATTGCCCGTGGTTTGGACGCTGTTGGATAGTGGCCGGGTTGGATTGTACCCAAAATCCAACCGGGTCCCTGGAACGGAAAAGTTGATAACTTTCAGACCAGACGTCTGTTTGACGAACCGTCAGCGGCGTTGGTGATCACGTTGAGAAACGGTCCCTATGAGTATACCCTAAGTGAGTTCGGGGTATAGATGATATATAGTCGGGTTGGTTCAAACATGAAACCAACCGGGCCCCTGTGACGAAAAGGCTAATAACTCACATACCGGGAGTTCGATTGACGCGTCGTATACTGCGTTGAGAACCCTATGATGAGGCGGTCCTTTGAGATACTTATTCATGAGACTTTGTGATACTTGGAGTATCAAACAGAAGCTCGTGGAGCAGACCCTCCTGGAGACGAGCATGCGAAGTACGGAGACCTTGTAGCCGGCTGAGACCCGACGAATGCTTGACCGATCGACTCGGTGTGTTTCGGATAACCCAGTGGGGAGCGCTTGTTGTAGCGGCAGACCCACGACGGATGAGCTCTTGGTTGTAGCGGCAAACCCACGGTACTCAACAGAAGAAGTGCCTCTGGAGGCTATGAGGGGGAGCGCTTGGTTGTAGCGGCAGACCCACGGCGGAGGAGCACTTGGTTGTAGCCGCAGACCCGCGGTACTCAACAGAAGGAGTACCTCTGGAGGCTATGAGGGGGATCGCTTGGTTGTAGCAGCAGACCCATGGTGGGAAGCGCTTGGTTGTAGAAGTAGGCCCACATTACTCGACAGGAGGAGTACCTCAGCAGTCTTAGGTTAGTGAGCAGTACCACGGAGTCGTGACAGGACCACTGTACACTCCAGAGACGGGGCTCTTCAGTAGTTACAGTTTCGATAATGAAAAACTTAGTTTGAACTGATTCTATGATATTTGTGTTTACCTCATGATTGAGATGGGTTACTTGATAAATTGGGTATATGTATGGTCATAAACCTAGGTAGAGGTTATCTGTTGAAATCTTCTTGTGTTTATCCTTGTTGGATTTAGTGAGACCTGGAGGGTCTCGGGGTCCCTACTAAGTATTTTTATACTCACCCCTGCAAGGGCTATGCCCGCACCTTGTTGTGTTGGTTACAGACGACAGACAGTGCAGAAAGAGGCCGAGTGTTCGAGGACTAGATGGTACCCGGAGTTGGACCTCACGACGAGACAGTATCTGGTGGTGGACTTCACGATGAGACGACACTCAGAGGAGGATTATGGGCGAGAGCGTTGTGGAGGCTATCTATACCTACCCTTCATGTAGGATCCATGGTGGACAATCCCGGAGCGGCGCTATCTGTACCTACCCTTCAGGTAGGATCATTGGTGGATGATCCAGGAGCTTCTTGTCACCTTCTAGCTGTTTTGTCTTTTACCTTGTACTTTACTGTTGGGCTTGTATTTCCGACCCCTTTACTTTCAGCACTACTTTTGTTTTCATTTTTACTTAGTGTTTTCTTCCGCTTGTACTCTAATTGGTGTTTGTTTACTTTAATAACGACAATTCCTTCCCAGTTATTGGGATATATGCCTTTGGTGCTAGTTGCCAGCCCCTGGCCTTTGGAAGGCAGGCTTGGGGTAGTTACGACACGGGCCCCGGGGGACGGGTCGTGGAAAATTGGTATCAGAGGAGTTCAGTTCTACCACAGAACTCAGGACTCTGATCTTTTGCTTTCAGTGAAGCAGTAGTGTTAAGGGTACCAAGTGTGGTCTTCAGTTCAGGGAGTCTAGTGTTGGTGCAGCGGCCGACGTATCGATAGACCAGGACCTTGACTTCTGATTTCCGACTTTGTACATGAAAACACTGATTTCATGTGTGTTTCCAAAGTTTTAAGTCAGCTCAAACTAGGTCAGCTCACCAGGTATAAATCGTTGACTGTGTCGCATCTATTCAGGATGTCTCCAGGCAAACACTCAGTTGGAGTTCCGAGAGAGTACTCGATGAAGGCCCACCGAGCGGCGAGGCTCCAGTGCGGGGCCCTTTTTACTATATTGGCACCCTCGGGTGGTGTACCAGTAGTAACACCACCTACTGGGTAGCAGATGACACCAGCCTTACTAGCGAATAGTGCACACTGGAAGAGCGCATTGCACGGGTTTCAGCAGCAGCGGTCTCCAAGGTCATGAGGTGAGGCGGATTCCCAGATAGTAGAGCACTGGCTGAAGGCGATTGCTAGAGTTTTCCGCCAAGATGATAACTGGATTGAGGAGGTGGCTGAGAGTTTTTCTAGAGCTTATACAGCTTCGGCAGGATGATGTTTCAGTAGCTGAGTAATCATCAAGGCGTACCGATGGTTTTTTGTACTTGATGACTACGATATGATCAGTTCTTAGAGCTCGGATCTCAGAGCGAGGTGTGTTTAAGGGATATCCGAGTAAGAACTCTTTTCTCTACACATTCCTACTTATGTTAGGGTGCTAGAATGAACCTTTATGGTTGAATGTTCTTTCGCTAATCAGTTTTAGCCAGTGAATGTTAACAGTGGGAAGATGCGAACTAGCGTCAGTTTCAGAGACTTGGACATGTAAAATGATTCAAGAAGAATAAGTGTCAAGGAATGAAGAATCTGCAGAGCAGTAGACGTGGAAGAAGATCTAGGAGAGCAGCATGTGGTGGTGTACTTTTCAACATGTTACAACCACCCGCCTTTGTTGTCCCCTCCAGGTTCAGGGAGCTGAAGGGTAGGGGAAAATAGTACCTTCATGCGGTCAAGGAGTGCGACCAAAAGGGCTCTAAGGATGATTCGATGTGCGGAAATTGTCTTCTACTAGCTTCCGTAGCCACAGAAATCGATACGAATCATCCCTTCCTTCCATG
The DNA here is from genome assembly GCA_963277665.1 of Viscum album. Taxonomy (NCBI): domain Eukaryota; kingdom Viridiplantae; phylum Streptophyta; class Magnoliopsida; order Santalales; family Viscaceae; genus Viscum; species Viscum album. Next base: position 587,379,974 of record OY728164.1, on the reverse strand, counting down.
AATCTAGTCCCAGACCAAGAGTTTCCAGTTAAGATGTTGACTTGACCCTCACATTTGGAGATACCTTTGGGAGAAGACTCGATAGTCACACTTACGTTGATGGTGTGATCTGACCCTTGAGGCGAGAGTCTTGGTTGGGACCTCTTGGTGGCAGCGTCGAGGCCTTACGACGTTAGTTTGAGTATGGATTGAGCAATCACTATTCATACTCAAATTGACGGTATTAGGAAAACGTCAAGATGGGTTTTCCTTGGTCGACGAAAAGGAAACCCCAGGCATCATAGGTTAAAATCGTGTATGGAGGGTGTACCTAATCATTCTTGGGTCGGCCAACCTTACCCTCATGGAAGCAGGAGTTTTGAGTTTGAGTTATAATGAGGAAAGGGAGACCTCTAGAGTTAGAGAATGGAGACCATGTTCTTATACGGGTCCCACCTCGACGTGGTTTACGGAGATGTAGCCGAGGCGGCGAGTAATCTCTGTGGTTTAGCGGACCTTTCCAGGTCCTCAGGTGGGTAGGAGAGGATGTTTACCGCTTGACCCATCCACCTCAGTTGCACCGGGTGCACGATGACTTCCACGTATCTCAACTGAGGAGATACGTGCTTGACCCGACGCATATCATCGACCATGGGGAGCTGGACGTTGGTGATGGTGTGACTTTTGCAGGGTTCTAGTAGAGGTTGAGGATCGACAAGAGCGGGTCCTATGAGGACGGTCGATTCCTCTTGTGCGTTTTCTTTGGCAGCGCGGGAACCTCCAGGGGAGCACTTACGGGTGGAAGGCTCAGATGTGTGCTCAGTACTTCTTTTGTATCCCTAGTTTGTGTTAAAACATTACGAGGATGTAAAGCCCTGAGGTGGGAGTAAATTAAAGACATGGAAATTTCAAAGAATTTTTTTTTCTTAATTTCTTTGGAATTTTAAGAGTACGCAGTTTCTGACGGTGCCTGATTCCGAGACCCGGTGTGCCCGGAATCAATTTCCAAAGATTAGCTCGGGTACCTTCAGTGAAAAAATGAGCGGATTTTTCTAACTTTTAAACCGGTGCTTGGAATTGAAATCTGAGGGCACAGATGAACTCGCAGAGCCGGTAATTTCTTGAGAAGACCTTTTCAGAAGTTGTGTTTTCTCGGGTGTTGATGGGGAATAAAAATATAATTGTTTTATAATTTTATTTCTTCACTAAGCGGTTTATGTAAAAATTAACTTGTGTCGCAACATAATTTCTCTCTTCTAAGTGGTTTAGCCCATGTGAGGGAGTTGGGGTGGGACCCACTTATGTTCTAATTTCCCTTGAGAGGATTTAAGATGAGTTGGGGCCCACACGAGCCCCCGCCTTTTCATCTTCTTTTAACTCTCTTAAACCCCTTTTTCAAAACCCCTTGTTAAATTTTGATAACTCACCTCATTTATGGGACCTCTTCACATTCTTCTTTACCATTAATTCATGACACCACCTTAATTAATAATTGAATCCTCCAATTTAATGAGGGTTGTGTATGAATTTGAAATGGATGAGTTAATGAAAATATTTGTCAAGTCTAATATTTTATTAAGGGAGGATCCTTTTAATGAGAGGGGGTCCATTGGAGAACTTCCTCTCCTTCCATACCTCCCTCTCCTTCCTCCATTGTTGCACCACCACCGAGGTTCTATCTTCTCCAACGAGACACCGATGAATGAGGAGGGATCAGTGTCATGGTGCGGACACAACGATCTATGTCGACTTCGACGTCTTCCCTGCGTCGGATCCAATGAACGACACTCGAGCCGGGATCAAAGTCACTTTACGGAAGCGACGAACACCAACGGCCGTCACCACCTTCATCTCATTCCTTACAACGACGTCAACGATTTGACGTCCGCCCTTTTCGCGACACTGTCATCCACGCTGCTCGGCTACCACGGATATTTCTTGAGGTAGGGGAATTAATTTGGGAATGATTTTATTCCCTTGATTCTTTCTTTCTAAAGAAAACAAAGACCACAGATCAACTTATTATCTAGTTGATCCGCGAATGTTTTCCTTGTGGTTTGGGAATAATTTGTTGTGGGAAGTTGTAGGGTTTTATTGCTTCATGTTCCTGAAACATCCTTTTTCATTCCTCGTCTTATTTTTTTGGGTCGTTTGTTATCATCTTAACGGAAGGAGGTCGGACCAGACGAACACGACCGAACCTCCTCCCCCTATGTTGTTGAGTTGTTGTGGTTCGGAAGATGGTGGCATGGTGCAACGGCACCACGCGAGAACCTACAGGGAGGCGGCAAGGATGCGAGGCGTCGTCGCGCCGCGCCGTCAAGTCCGAATGAAAGTGTGGTCGTAATTGGGACCGCAGAGGCGAACAAAAGACTCCGCAGTTTGTTATTTTGATGTGCGGATCGAGGGGAATTGAAGGAATGGGCCGTAGAGACGTTTTGATGATTCCGAAGTGAAGAATGGGACCCAGGATGAGCTTCGGTGCAGTTGAAATTGAAAACGGACCACCGGAGCAACTCCGGTGGCCCGTGGACACCACCGGTAGCGGCCGACACCGGCCGCCCGCCCGGAGGCAGTAGTGCCCATGTGTGTCGCCTAGAGAAACCACCGCGGCTGAAGCTGCGGCGGCGAGCTGGTGGATCCCGCGGCCGACCGGGATCCAGGGGGGATGCGGTGCGCGCCGCGTCCGCAGAGCACCGTCTCACTGGCCGAGCCGGCAAGCCCCCCGGCCGAGCCGGGCTGGCTTAGGCGGACTGGGTCGGGCCGTACCCAGTCAGGCCGGGCCACGCCCCACCGGGCCAGACCCAGACCCGGGTCAGGTCAACCCGGTTCGGGCCGACCCGGGGGGGTTGGGCCCGGTCAGTCCGGGCCCAGACCCCCCGTTTTCGGATCACTTTCGGTCTTTTGCCAATATCTTAGGCTAAGGACCTCCGATCTACACAATGTCAATTGCATAGCGATACTTGGATCGAGACGGTCGTTTCGATATATTACAATTAATGTTTCGGAGAACTTTGGGTTCGGCCGGGTTGGTTTGGATACGAAACCAACCGAACCCTCGGAGCGGAAACCCCTATATCTTGAGTTCCGGACGTCCGATTGACGTGCCGTTGACTTTGTGGGATTCCTCTTGATGAGGCAGAACTTTTGTCTTACTCTGCTCGAGGTTTTCATGTCTTCGAAGTGTGGTCGGTTTGGTTTTCTCATGAAACCAACCGGGCCCCTGAAACTAAAAAGCCATTAACTCACAGACCGGGCGTCCGATTGACGCGCCATCTCTCTCGTTGAATTCCTCTTGAGGATACAGAACTATTGGCATACTTATCCCATGGTTTGGACGTAGTTGGATAGTGGCCGGGTTGGATTGTACCTGAAATCCAACCGGGCCCCTGGAACGGAAAAGATGATAACTTTCAGACTGGACGTCTGTTTGACGAACCGTCAGCGGCGTTGGTGATCACATTGAGAAATGGTCCCTATGAGTATACACTATGTGAGTTCGGGGTATAGTTGAGATACGGTCGGGTTGGTTCGTACATGAAACCAACCGCGCCCCTGTGACGAAAAGGCTAATAACTCACAGACCGGGCGTCCGATTGACGCACCGTCTGTTGCGTTGAGACCCCTATGAAGAGGCGGTCCTTTGAAATACTTATTCGCGGGACTTTGTCATACTTGGAGTAACGACTAGTATCTCGCAGAGAGGACCCTCTTGGAGATGAGTGTTTGGAGTACAGAGACAGTGTAGCCGGCTGAGACCGGATGGCTGCTTGACCGATCGACTCAGTGTGTTCGGATAGCCCAGTGGGGAGCGCTTGGTTGTAGTGGCAGACCCACGGCGGATGAGCGCTTGGTTGTAGCGGTAGACTCGCGGTACTCAATAGAAGAAGTACCTCTGGAGGCTATGAGGTGGAGAGCTTGGTTGTAGCGGCAGACTCACGGCGGAGGAGCACTTGGTTGTAGTGGCAGACCCACGGTACTCAATAGAAGGAGTACCTCTGGAGGCTGTGAGGGGGAGCTCTTGGTTGTAGTGGAAGACCCATGGTGGGAAGTGCTTGGTTGTAGCAGCAGGCCCACAGTACTCGATAGGAGGAGTACCTCAGCAGTCTTAGGTTAGTGAGAAGTACCTCGGTGTCGTGACAGGACCACTGTACACCCCAGAGACGGGGCTCTTCAGTAGTTACGGTTTTTATAATGAAAATCCTGGTTTGAGCTGAGTCTATGATCTATGTGTTTACATCATGATTGAGATGGGTTACTTGATAAATTGGGTATATGTATGGGCATAAACCTAGGTAGAGGTTATCTGTTGAAATCTTCTTGTGGTTATCCTTGTTGGATTTAGTGAGACCTGGAGGGTCTCGGGGTCCCTACTGAGTATCGTTATACTCACCCCTACACGGGCTATGCCCGCACCTCGTTGTGTTGGTTACAAACGACGGACAACGCATACAGAGGCTGAGTGTTTGAGGACTGGACGGTACCCGGAGGTGGACCTCACGACGAGACAGTATCTGGTGGTGGACTTCACGACGAGACGACACTCGGAGGAGGTTGACGGGCAAGAGCATTGTGGAGGCTATCTGTACCTACCCTTCAGGTAGGATCTGTGGTGGACGATCTAGGAGCTGTGCTATTTGTACCTACCCTTCAGGTAGGATCCTTGGTGGACGATCCTGGAGCTGCTTGTCACTTTCCGACTATTTTGTCTTTTACCTTCTACTTTACAGTTGGGCTTGTATTTCTGGCCCCTTTACTTTCAGTACTAATTTTTTTTTCAGTTTTACTTAATCTTTGCTTCCGCTTGTACTCCGATTGGTGTTTGTTTACTTTTATAAAGGCAATTCCTTCCTAATTATCGGAATATATGCCTTTGGTGCTAGTCGCCAGCCCCTGGCCTTTGGAAGGCGGGCTTGGGGTAGTTACGACACGGGCCCCGGGGGACGGGTCGTGACAATTTTTTTGTTAAATGTTTCATGTCAAGTGTTCAACAAACTGCCCTGTTGGATTTTATGGGTTGTTTGTGATATAAATTGTTTTGTTTGGATTTATATCTGAACCATGTGAAATGTTATTTTAGACCCCTTAAATGGTTTCCAAAGTGGTTTTTTTCTTTAGAATGTAATGATTTTTTGTTTTAAATGTGATTTGGCATGGGTTTTTTATGAATGGACCATTTGGGGTTTCTATAAAAATGGTTGTGTTTTGGATGTGAAACATGAATTTTTATGCAGTTTATGTAAATTCAAAGATACATAAAATTTTGTGTTTACAACTCTCTATGAAATTTGAAATTTATACCGTTTCTAAGTTTTTATTTTGTGAAACTCTTAAAGGCTCCATTGGAGACATTGTGAAAATGGTGAAATTTGGTATTCCGAAAAACCGTATTTGGATGTTCTCATTCCTAGTATGTGTATATAATGGATGGTATTTCCTCACTATGGAATCCTTGTGATCCATTATTATTGCACCTTGGGTTTTACTCTTTGTGTTCTCTTTGTTATGTGGTAAGAGATCAGTCCTTGGAGTGACCTTGGGTGATGCCTATTGTGAATTATGTATGTATATATATATATGTTGTGATTGGATTCACAGTTGGAATTAGTTGGCTCACCACCTTAAATACATGATAAATGGGAACCTAGCATATTGAGAGAATTTTTTATGAATGATTCATGCATTGGTAGGTCAGGGTACTGACTAGTGTCCCATACTAGGTGGATTTATTGGGTTTATTTATATGGTTTTTTCCATCGATCTATCTTGAGAAAGGTTGGATTAACTTATTGAGCGTTTCTATATCATTGTGTTTGGAATGCCACAATATTTGGGGTCTCAGGTATTGGTGTATTGAAGATTATTCATGATGTCTTTGGTTCACCTATGTCTACTAACTCTTATATTTTTTTAGTGATCAACATGATAGTAATATAATTAGTTCCATCTCCCTTGTTGTGTGTAACTTTAGTGAATTATTGAAGAATTTTTTCCTTGTAAATTGATTTGTTTATTTAATAAGGTTTATGAAAAATATATTCCATTGAAGAGTTTTACCCTCTTTTTCGAAGATGAAAAATGTAGACATCACATTCCCCTTGAAAATTCTAATAGCACACTAATGAAATTAAATTGGTTTCGGAAATACATATGATAAATGAGTAGTACATTTTTTTCGGGTAAAATGTGTATAAAATAATACTTTATTATATTGTAGTTAAAAATTTAAATTGATGCTTATTTTATTTTAAAGGAAGTGAATTGGGAATTGATTATCGGGTTATCCAGATAAGTTTCAATACTCATGCATATATTTATATTCAATTTTTAGACCTTTTAATGGTTTCATATTGAGTTTGGTTTCCTTGTATAGTGAGTGATTGTTTTGTTGGAGAGTGACTAGGAAGATCACATAGATATAGTGTTGTCTTCATATCTGGTTGGTTGTTTTGTGAAGTTGTTGTAAATTTTCAGTTTGTAAATAAATGTTGTTCAACTCCTTTTTATTTAAATAATGGACTGTTATATTATTTTCAATGAATGTTACTCAAATTATTTTTAGGATAAATCCTTACCTCTTGTACTCTATTGGTGATTAGAACTTGTTTCCATCCTTTGGGGATTGGGAACGCCCTTTGACCCTTACCAAAGATTGGATCAGGAGACCAGTTCATGGACGTCCTGGGTTGGTTCATGACATTCCAATTACATGCACTATTCCTTACCATTCTGGCTGGTGGATTGGAAACAATTATGGTCCCCGTATCATTTTCATCAAAAAAACTCACAGCACCAAATAAAGTAATATGGTTCTAGGATTAGAGTGAATACAAGCAGTCATAGGGATGCTTAAATGAGAAAAAACCATGGAATCTAATTTTGGTTTGTGTGGATGGATCCATTGCGGTTGTCAAGACATGGAATGATACGTGTAGTGGTCATGAAAGGCTGAAAATGAGGACTATATACAGGCCGGTGCAATTTAGGTGCCCCACTAATTGTCAACTTGACACTCAAAGAAATATGTTAAGGTATATGGAGGCCTTATTTCAAGAATATTGAGTTGATTATTTTTCATTATCATGACCAAAAAAATGGCGACTAATGAGGCCTCATAATCTTAAAATTCATTCCCAAACAACAGTTGATATAAGAATATTTTATCATAAATGTATTGAATGTTCAATACATTAAAATTTGAAATTATCACCCATTAGTCGATCAATCATCCATATGATTTTCCATCGATATAGCCTAGTTCTTCATCAAGATCAGCATACTTATGATTTCGATCAAGGTCGGTGGATCAATATTCAAATCAGATGTCTCATGGGCCCAACATTATTGGACTTTATCTGGTTGGGAAAAATTCAAGTCATCAACTTTGAAGCTCGGTCATCCTCCCTTCATGTGACAGAAAGATTTGGTGTCAGTTTCTTCAGTCCGATATGGCATTGATTAACTAATCATGGTTCTTCGATATCTTCTTGATAAACATATTCATTTTCCATATTAATGATCCTAGTTGCATCTTCTGGAATTCTCTAAATGACAACCCTGATTCTTTGTTTAGTTGATCTCAGGGTTTAACATTCTATGATTAGAATAGGGCGGCACGACTAGCATCAGATTTGAATTCTTTGGCACTTCATTACACACCTATCCTCCTACTTGTTTCTATCACAACATTGTTTACTTGTGAATCATTTTTTAGGATTTCATGTGGCCTTATGTTTTTTGTAGTGTCCATAATAATTTAGAATTCATGATCCTTAATTATAAGATATGTATGATGGTCAGCGAGAAAATTATGTTTCTCCCATCTGGTCAGATTTCTATAAACCAAATTCATACTCATAGAATCAATTCGTTTGTGATATTGAGTTATATTTTATGGGTTTTATTGAAAATTTATTATAATATATTCCATTTTTGATGTGTGTTTCCAAATAATTTTTTTCATAATGCATGATTTTATCATACTAGACTCATGTATATAATTCATTGAATGGTATTTCAAATTACGATATAGATTCATTAGGGAAATATTATCATATATTAATATTATCTTAATTAAGAAAATATGAATCTTCCTATGATTTCATAGTCCCTTGTCACATTCAACCCCCCCCCCCCATCGGCATTGTCAGACAAGTCCACAATGATACCAACCATGGAATGTAGCTCTCCATGAACAAATTTGTGGCATGTAGGTCTCCATGAAAAAAATGTATACTGTGTCTGAAAAATGGATCATCAATATTTAAACAACATACTTGGTTCAATCATCACTATTTTATTGTTATTATCATTCTAATCAGGAGATCATTTGTTTAAATATTAAATCAGAAAATATTTTTCTTATGCCAATTTCGGAAGGCGATATGAAAAACATGAGGAATAATTAAATCATATTTTTCATGAGTTGTTTTTAAATTTTCAGTTTCAACATAGAGACTCTACATACAAATAATATATCAAAAAAATATGCACAATGAAAATTAAGTGAAATTAGGTATAAATAACAATTGGAAATATTTCCCATGTGTTTCTCAAATAAATATGATAAATGATTTGACATAAAAAAACATAACATGCGGGTTTTAACGTTTCTATTTGTTGACCAAATTATTGTGAAATCATAAAGATCATTGAATAATGAATATTTATCAAAAAAGTCAATATAATGGTCAAATTCATGATGTTTTTGGTGTTTTTTTCAAACATATTTGTATGTATGTATTTAAATACAGAGAGTGATTAAGGCTTGACATCTTGGTGTATTCGCTGGGGAGGGGCAGATTCTGTATTCTTGATCTTAATTATCATTTTAATGGTTTTTCAGTGTAAGGATGGATGTTTTGGTTTCTCACTTTTTCCTCAAAATTTTTGATAATAATAAAATATTAATTTTCAGTCATATAGAGTTTAAAAAAATACTATTTACATAAAAAAACTCGACCTCCACCCAAAGGATGTTGACCGCAAAACACTCCCTTCAACCCGAGTGGTAATAATAATCAAATTAGAAATTATATGAAAATTCACATATTTGTAATTCAATTAAACTATAGTATAATTATTTGAAATATAATCATCAATATTAATCTTTCAAAGATTTTCTTATTTTTAATCTAGGAAATTTCATATAAAGCGATATTTAATATTTAGGTGCTTCAATCTACCATAAAAAGCAGGATTTTTTAAAAGTGAAATAACATTTTGATTGTCATATATCAAAACATTCATATCCTAATGAAAATATATTCCATTTATTTAATTTTTAATCAAAAGAAATATTTTATAGGGTACACCCTCTTTAATGAATTTAACATTAGCTATAATCAATGAAACATTTATTCATCACTTTAGATACAAGAATTATCTATGCTAGAAATTTACTTCATCAGTGGTAAAAAAGTACTGATATTGTAAGTGAGTTTAAAATAAATCTAGTTTTATCAACACAAAATGGAGAACTAAAAAAATCCCCTTTATGTTACAGTAAAAGAAAGACAACTAAAGTGGTCCCTTTATCAAAATTATTTTAGCACTGATAAAGAAGACCTTTTATAAGTGATTTTCTTAGTCAGGATCATTGGAACATTATTCATCCTTAGATCTTATGCTGATAACAGCTATGTTTCACTAGTGTACTACTATAATTTACAGCACACAACAACAACAAATATAGAATTTAATTTGAATTAAATTTACAAAAAAACAACAAAACTATACAATTTTTAGTAATGAATCGATATTGAAACTATAATTAGATAAAACGATATTCATGAATCCATGAAATCCATATAATAAATTTTATACTTTCATTTCACTCAAAATTTCCACAAATTTTTCGTAGGATTTATGTATGAAGGATGAGATATCAAACTGAAAACTCCCTCAGGAATAATGTCTATCATCTTCTAGAATGTAGAAACTAAGAAATTCTTCATTACCAACTGCCATTGATCCTATATTTTCCCTCAAGAGGACTCTTCTTTAACATTTCCTTTCTACCATGATTTTTTTATGATTCCCAGTTAATAAAACTACTTGATCACATAACATGTGGTGTGATAGTAAAGGATGAACATGACCTACCAATAACATTTTATGGGTTTGGTCCATAAAACATCCCATACACACATTTATTATGATCGTTCCCTAAAATTTTTCCAATTTCATCTTTTTGGGAAACTAATGATGATTGTACATGGTTCACATCTCATGCTTCTTTTATTTTGTCTTGTAAATATTTTTGGTATCATGTGAACAACATAAGAGTAAATGCACAAGAAATTAAAAATTTTACCACAGGATCGACATAATAACATTGACTTCAGAGAAGAACCACTCGATTATCAACCTGGGAATCTTTTTCGAATTAAATAAGTTGGATAAATCAAAATTGATATTTTACCTCATTCAATTTTAATCCAATGTGTGTTCCGCTCATTAATGTATATAATCACATAATAGAACTATATTCATAACCCTCTAAATCATCCAAATATGCTTCAAAAAATTTCTCAATTTCTTAACATAAAAATAACGGTGTTGGAAGGGAGAATCTAAGGGGATTTCCATTTTGACATGATTGTGTGGGAACCGCTTCTTTGGTTTGGGAAGGTGTTCTAGGACAGAGGTTCTCAAAACCTCACTTTCTCTCATTTATACCTAATATATGTGTGAGAGATTATCTCAAAACAGTGCGAGGAATAGTTCGTTGAATTAGTGTTTAATTTTTTCCTATATAGGCAGGAATAACTTAAATAAATTTCACTTTGGACCTTATTTAAGTTAACCCTTATAGAATAAACCATATTCGGCACTTATGAACAAGTGAACATTTCCCAAGCATCATAAATAATTAATCTTGTATGTGTAAAATTAAAATATGTCATGTTATAAAATATTATCCATTAACTCGACCTATCTCTCCTATAAAATATATAATGAACATTGAATAAATATTCATTCAAAAAATAATTTTCTTCTGTATTCACTTAAAGCATTGGAATATGAAGAGTAAATAAATTCAACCCTTTTAATTATAATGTTTAATAATAAATAATTTATTTATTTCCAATGATAATTAAAACTAATACATAACACGACCCCACCATGTGGCCCGCCATGTCCTAAGATCCAATTCATTAGAATTAAACAAACTTCTGAATACACTTTTAATGTAATTCTCAATGCCCCTATCTTTATATCAGTTAGTCATAATAATAGACCAAGTGTAATATCTAGTAAAACATAATCACTTTTAAGCATTTATGTTTCATTCATAGCAATGAAAACCTCCTACGAGTATGCTCTATGTTATAGAATCTCTCTATCTCCTGATATCCCAAAAAGTAAGATACACTACTTGTGTCACAATCCTTAATTGATTTCATTTTTCTTTTAATGACTATTATGGACATACTTACCTTATTATACTATAGTCATGGATTGAATAAAGGTACTCCAATCCTGATCAAAAAGTTTTGAGATATCTCTTCCTCTAATTAGAAGTGACATGTCTTGTCTTGATCATTAAATCAATGTCATACCACCAATGGCACACCTAAAACAAGCTACCTCACCACAAACATAAGTGTTATGGTTTCTATCTTGAATCAAAGTATGTGATCAAATGGTATACATTGATAATGACCTAAAGTAGTGAGACCAACACCCATGTTGTAGATAGGAACATCTAATGATACTCGAAACCTATGGTGTTCTTATTGGTGATTCACTCTTCATGATCTAGCTCTACTCGAGATCACAAAGTGAAATATATATGAGAATAAATCTCAATTATTATGTGACCTGAAATCCTGATAGTTAGAAATAATTTTTTCCACATCATTATGATGTATATTGAACATAGATCATTTTTTATGATTACTATTATATTTTCTATAGCTTATCATTATAGCTGGGAACAACTATAACATTTTTATACAATATGTAATACAAGGACATTAACATGTAAAATGTATGTATAGAAGTAAAAACATTATTATAGTAAGAAAAAACCATGTATAAATCATTGTATAAAAGACAAGGTAGTCAAGAAGTATTACTCTGGTTGGGTATAGGTAACCCACATTTAATACACTCCTACATTCACTAGATCAACCTTTATAACAATCAACCTTTTTTCTCTCACATGATAAGATCATACTTCTTTTGAATGATAGATTTAATCATTAGTCCTGCCATGTTTTCTTTCATAGAAACTCTATTATATGCAAGCTCACCTCCTTGAGGGAAACTCTCAAAAGTGATGATACCACTAAGTATATTCTTTTCCCCCTACGAAACATTAACTTATTAGATAAAAACAAAGTCATAATATTACCATAATTTATATTATGATAATGATTTACATTCTTGGTAAATTTCCAATAACTATAAAAAAAATTATTGTGCATTTCATACTGCATCATTAGTTGCTACAAAAGCCATAACATATGTAGTTTTTTTAGAATTGTCTACCACTGGATCCAATGAGATTATCTTTCTCATTTATTTATCCTAACAATGATACAAGATCAAATTGATCTATAAGTAGAATAGTTTGTGCCCCCTAGATAACTATTGTTCATTCCTCTCATATTATTAGGTACAAATCCCTTACACTTTTTCATGTACTATTGGATTGCTCTTACTATTTCCTATGTAGTTTTCCAAGAATTATTTGAAATTTTCATACCATAATTCATGGGTTGGTTTTATTATATCTATTACATAGAAAGATATATGTGATAAATCCATTTCTAAAGAATTTGGAGTTCTATTTACTATATTAATATCCTCTTATGTCTTATAAATATCTTCTTGGAGAGATTTGTTCCATATAACATTAGTGAAGATTCTCTCTCAAATTGTTCCAACATATATTTTTCAATAACATGTAAGTATATGAAATTTCAAATAGTTTGATCAACCCACATATATATATTAGTATATTTTGATCCCTATAACTTGGGTTACAACCTTAAGTCATTCTATTGTGAGTTACCTTCATCCTTGACTTAATTCACTATAAGCCTAATAATTGTTTTCTATATGTGATTAAACATATATTTCTGAGGAAAATATTTTCCTCCCACTAACCTCTTATAGAAACATGGTATACATTCCTTCCAAATGAATATTCTATGACCCTAACACTTTCATTAATCCATAAATTAATCTCTATAACTTTCATTCAATATTGTCATTGTATTGAGTCACAAATCCTTTATGGTTGCAATGTATTGACAAATTCCTAAGAAGGTGGACCTGTAACACCCCAGAATAATAAAGGGTTAAATGACTAGATGATACTGCTAATGTCAAAAAGGCGCACTATCCTTTTTAGAAGCCTCCTTGATTAGAACTCCATAGGTAAGCATGTTTTTTCGAGAGTAGTGATCAGGATGGGTGACCATCTGGGATGTTTCCCAGGGTGTGTATGAGTGAGGAAAAGGCATACTGGAAAAGACCATTGTTTGCTTGTGGGGACAATCATTAGTCACATGACCCGTTCGGGCATGTGGGCGGGACCCCTGGTGGGGACCACATGTCTGTGGGGCAACTGGGGTACCTGGCGGGCCGGGACCTGACGGCCTTGTTAAGGCGGGGTGTATATGCTGTCACCGGGACCCAGTTTCCACATTTGGTAATAGAGGATGTACCCAACCTTAAGTGCATCACATTTCCTTGGTTTAGATGTAGGGCCCACAACAAGGATGTTGCGTTCTATGGGGGGGGTGATTGTAACACCCCATAATAATGAAGGGATAAGTGACTAAATGATATGACTCATGTCAACAAGGTGCACCTTACTTTTTGTGAGCCTTCTTGATTAGAAGTCCACAGTTATATGTGCTTGGAATGGAGTAGTTATTAGGATGGGTAACCTTATAGGATGTTTCTTAGGGTCTGTGTGAGTGAGGAAAAGGCACACTAGAAAGGAAATTTTTTAGACTGTGGGGACTATCATTAGTCAAATGAACCGTTCGGGCACGTGGGTATGACCCATGGTGGGGAAAACATGTCTGAGGGTGTAGATGTAGGGCCCACAACTAGGATGTTATGATCTATGGGGGGTGATTTTAACACCCCAGAATAATAAAGGGGTAAATGACAAAACGATATGACTCATGTCAACAAGGTGCACCTTCCATTTCATGAGCCTTCAGGACTAGAACTCCACAGTAATGTGTGCTTGGCCTAGAGTAGTTATCAGGATGTGTGACCTTATAGGAGTTTTACCATGTTGTGTGTGAGTGAGGACAAAGCACACTAGAAAGGACAAGTTTTGGAATGTGGGGACTTTCATTAGTCAGATGACCCGTTCGGGCACGTGGGTGGGACCAATGGTGGGGAACACATGTCAGTGAGGCAACTGGGGTATCTGGAAGGCTGGGACCCAACAACCATGTTAAGGAGGGGTTTTTGTACACTCACTGGCACCCATTTGTAATAGAACCTGACATCGGAATCCCAATATAGTGATCATAAAAAAGATTCTATGAAAATTATATTTCTAAAAGACTTAAGTATGATGAATCTATATAAACAATTGATACTCATTAATATCATTATTTTACAACCCATGTGTAGTTTCCCTTAGATACCCACAAATGAATTTACATCAATTGGAGAAACTACCAAAATTTAAAACTGAATTTCGGTACATGGAATCGATATTATAATTCATATAAACTTTTAAATTCTTGTCATTTACTGCTTTCATGTAGGATAAATAATTATTTTTCATAATAAATAATATATCACTAGACACAATGATCATAAAAAACCTCTCTTGGTTTTATACTTTCCTATGCAGTATGTATCTCTAGAATATTCATTTTCCAAGAGCTCCTATGGATCTAGTTCCCATGCCTACAACTTGTGAGTCTCAAGATTTGACATTATTCAGGTATACATTTCTCCCACTCTTGAAAATTAATATGTGAATCCTTTTATATAAATAAAATCATTCACTAGACTATAAAAATTCAATCATAGGGATTTTTAGGATATCCTTAAAAACAACTGGATATAAAACTAATATGTGCTCTCTGTTATTCTTGATGCATGCTTGTTTATCAACTATGTATTAACTATCTTTTTTAATATAGACACAAGATTTTTGAAATACAGGCTTTATTTCATATTAAAACATTTATTACATCAATTTTTCATTATAATTGGTATATAGTTATGGGTTAATGATGATATTTGTGAAGCATGTATTGAAATAAAATTGGAAGACTTTTCAAAACATATAAAACTCATCAATATTATTCATTTTACTTAGATCATGTATTTGATGTGTATAGGAGAATATGAGCTTAGGAATTACTTCACTCAACACATTAGTCATCAATATATTCTTGAAGTACTCATCATCATTCCTCCATGTACTAACATCATGGATTTGATGGGTATATGGAAATGTGAGTTTAAGGATAAATCCACACAACATTATCATGATCGATGAATGGTTAGCTAAGAAATTATTTGGCTCACCATCCCAAAACACCTCATATATTCTAACCAAGAATACTCCTTCCATCACATTTATATTCCTTATATTTCATAAATTAATCTCATAAATATATTAATTTACCTCATGTTTTTTCTTTAGAATATTAAAAATGGTCAAGATGAACTTACTCGAGAATCTTCGTGGATCACCTTTATTTATATATGTTTCTTTGTATAAAACATAATATGTAAGTTGGTTAATAATACATAAGGATTTTATCTACAAAGAGTCAAAACACCATATTGGGTTTATCATTACAAAAAAAAAATTTACTTGATAAATAATTATCTTATCAAAACTGGGTGTAAGTCTTATATTTTATATTCATAATTTATTACTGATAATTCCACTATTACACCACTATTAATTTAGTATAAAACACCACAAAAAACATTCATTCCAAAATAAAATAATGTATCCTTATATCTACTAGAAATATGCGATAAATGTTTTGGTAATAGTCAATACAAAATAATAATTCAAATAGAATAAACCAACTTGGAAGACGAAGGTTGTGTTCTTTTCACTTCTGACATAAGAATCACCCTTTCATCAGTTCATTTCAATTTATCTTCCAATGGACATTTTTTTCCACATGAAAAGAAAATAGATTCATTTTCACTATTTTTCATCACTATCTATAGGTTATTAGAAGGATTCTATGATGGTGCCTTGGGCATCACACTTTATATTGGCCTTTTCACCCCGTCTTTCTAATTTTTCCCCATAATAACTAAATTTTTATATTTCTTTATGCTCTTAAAATTTTTTGAACCTTAACCAATAGATATTAAAATGGTTTCTCTATATTCTCAATGAAACTATAGTAATTGGGTGATAAGGATGATAGAATGATATGTATTGAATGTTCATGATTTGACTTGAATCCCAATCCTTTTAATCGATCAATGTACTATATCATCTTGAGTACATGAGGACCATTGTGGTTTTTTACATTTCAATCTACACATGATCAGTGTAACCATAATCTCCTTGATTTCATACTTTACTTACTCCTCATAAACTCTCAGGGATGGGACAACATGATATAACCACCCATTTCCTCACAGTTATTTCATGACTCGTCAAAAATTGATGATAACATTGTTATGATAACATCAAATTCATCCTCATAAGTCTTATTTTAGCTTTATTTTCACCCGAACATTCTTCTTGGGTGGATCATCAGATAGTTCAATTTGACCATATTTAATTTCCATTCATATCGTAGTATTATGTGTAAGTTCATATACCACTCATATAAATTTTTGTCTGTTATGAATTTTATTTCCAATATTGATCATAATGTTTCTTTATGGGATTAATCCATTTATTGTGGAGAGAAAAGTTAATAAATGGCGATATTTTCTAAAAATTAATATATAAATTTTTCCCGAAATTAATGGAGAGTTTTGAAAAAATTGATGGAGTTAAAAAAGGAATGTTTAATGCTTTAATTGGAGACATGGGTTTGGCATTTATAAAAAAGGATGTGGTGATTTTTTTATTTGGTGAAATTCCTCAAGATAAAGTCCCTCGAGAGAAAAAAGTGTGTTTTTTTAGTTTTGGTTTCATGTGTCGCATGTTTATGATGGTGAAAAAAGAATTTAAGATGGATCTTCTATGTGTTGATTTTTCGTGCTTGTAGTAATAAGGGCGGTATTTTGAAAAGGAGTAAAAACAATTAAAATGGTCATTAAAGTGGGTGTGTTGGCAAAACTACATGATAAGGTTCAAGAACAAACATCAAATTGTGAGAAAAAAATGATATATAGAATTAATGTATATGGAAGGCCATCAGTATGAGGCTTGGGTGCCTTGATTGACATATCAAGGAGAAGACATTGAATTGGTGTCATAATAGTAGGTCAATGATGATGCATGTTTTGATAAAGATATCAGATGATGTGGAATTTGTTCATATAAGGGTGATGTTTGTCATAGATGGTTCTCTCAAGGTGATTTTATATCATAGAAGGGTGTAATTTTCCATTATGATGATTTTCAAAGGGGCAACAGAAGTGTATCGAGGTGTGGATTTTACAAAATTTACTATATTCTATTTTAGAAATTGAATTTTAGTAATTTACTTGACTTATGAACTCTCTGATTATTAGGGCATTTTTTTAATTAACCTTGTGTTTTTAATCCTTTTTAGTGGAGGTTTATTCCATATTAAAAAATATATATGTTCTTCTCTACTATTTTTCATTTCTATTATTTCATCGATTTTCTCATTATTACATCACAAGGGATTTTTTTCTTAGGATCAAGAATCTTCAACAAAAATGGATCAATGGAACAAGAAAAATGTCATTATGATTGAATCTCCTTACAAGAATAAGGTAATGGTTTATAGTATATAAATTTGTGAAGATGGATTCGCTATAATTTTTTCATGCCTCATATGAGTAAAATACCATTGTATGGGAAGAAGATAGTATGGAATTCCAATTTTAGTATGCCTCATGTGGGGTTCATATAGGCAAGACCATCCTCATGATATCTAATACTCAAGATCATCAAGTGAGAAAATAATGAGAAAAAATATCAATGATTATGATCCCCTAACACCTGATATTCAGACATCATTTGTGTCCCTTCAGTATTATGTATCTTGGCCATTGGACATATTTTTAAGATTACATTCATAGAAACTTAAGGTTTTCATTATAATTGAAAACTATTATAAATTATTGATACAATAAGTAGTCCAAGGACATTACCATGTAAAAATTGTTTTCATAAGTAAAAATTACTTTTATAGTAAGATAACATCATGAATAACTCTATATATACATGATATATTAATAAGAAATTTCTACTCATGTAGGGTCTTGGGAACCCAATTTTGGAAAAAATAACACATATTGGAAATATTTTTTAATTATATGAAACAACTAATTTTATCTAATTAACTAATATTTCATTATTATTTATTTATAGAAATGAAATAAAATTAAATTACCATGAAAAAAATTTACCTAAATGAATTAGGTAGGTTCATTCATGAAAATGAAATCGATTTTCCAATGAACATGAAACTACATCTCTGGTCATCCAACTTGGGGACCTAAGTCATGAACCTTTATAAAAAATACTTCATAGATATAAATTTTGAAAAAACTTTTCAGCAGGACAAGAGGATATAAATAATAATTAATAAAAAGAAACCAAGATAAATATTTCCATCAAATAAATTAGAAATCAACAGTATAATTAATTACTTGTTTTCATCGATCAATGTATTTTTACCCATATCATAGAAATTGATGCATTGATAAAACCAAAAAATATTATGTGTTTATGTTAATAATTTACTATAAAATTGTTAGCCCCTCATAAGTTGCATCCCTGTTAGTATTAAAACATAACTTCCATTACTTGTGATACACACCATCGGACACTTTTTCATGCATCCATCAGATGCTTAATGAGGTGTCATTGAACTCATAATATAACATCCATTTAATGTATTCTCATTTCTTACCTAAATTCTTCATGGTCCATGGGCATTAAAATGAACCAAACACACCAAAATGAAGAAACTTCTAGAAATAAAAGACATAAAAACTTATTTATATTAATAATTCTACATGCATATTTTAAATCCATCATCAATGAATAATAAATTAGTATTAAATTTATTTGATTTATAGAAACCTATTTATTCTAAGATAGCGTAATATTCTTCTAATATTTATAAATTATGAGAAGGATCACTTTCTCACATGTAGTCTACAAAAGGATCTGACATTAAATGTTAGAAGCAACACTAGTAGGCACCCCAAACTCATCAAATGGGGTGATAATTTTAAAACCCCTAAATGCAGTACATATTCTATATTTTTATTTGTATATATTTTTATATTATTTTTAAATATTTGATAAATTGACACACACCTATCATCGGGTGTGGAAAAAGAAATATACTCTTCATATTTTAGCACATTTTCAGGCTAGGGTCGTCTCATTTGAGAAGCTTCTTAGTTTTTTCTCCTATTTGTTTGAAATCACCAAAACTACTTTTTGTGGTTTTAAATTTTAAAGGAAAACATCAATTTTTTTGGTTTTTTTTATTTCATTTTGAATGAAATGAAATATGGAAATTTTAGATAACATGTAAATCTAAACAGAAAATGTTTAATAATAAAGGACTTAGATTTGGAGTTTATTTTATGGTTAAATAATTATTTTTATTTAATTTTTTGATTTTGGTTTGATAATTCGAACATTAAATCTAATGTATGAATTACTAATCCTTATTTATAAATTATGGAATGTTTTAGAGCCTAAGAAATATTAATTCAACCTCCTATAATCAAGGTTGATCACAGACCATGAAAACACCAAATTACACTCTCTAATACAACCTTTATCAATGAAGTCCTACTTCCCCATCCATGTAGAGCCGCTTCCAGCCCCCATTCACTGCTAATAAGGGTGCATCCCCATGTGGATCTATTCCACATGGGTCTTCCTAGGAGAAGCTCTCCCATTCACGAGGGATTTGAAGAGGACGCTGAAGATCCCTATCCCTCCTTTAACTATATAAAGGATGTTATACCCTCATTTTAAGGATTGTGTTGACACCACTGTGAAGGGAGATCTTCCCAAGATGAGGGCGTGGCTGCTGCTACTACCATTCTTCTTCTCCCCAATTCTTCTCCATTTTTTTCTTTTTGTTTATTTAGTTTTTTTATTTTAGTTTTAATTTTTAATTTTTAATTTTCTTCTAATAAATAAATAGTCCATTAATTTTAAATTTAAATTGTGTCTCTATTCCATCACTCATCCACTTATTCTTATCCATTTAATTTTATACTTCTTTTAATTATAATAATTATAATTATAAATATAATAATAATAAAAATAATAATAATAATAATTAGTATTATTATTATAGTTAATATTAATATTATTATTTACATTATTATTATTATTATTTTATCATTATTTATCAATTATATAAAATTTATTCATTTTAATTTATTTCTTTTTTTATTTTCTTCCTCCTGTTTTATTTTTATTTGCCTATATCTTTCTCCATCATCCCAATGATATTTTTATTTTATTATTTTTATTTATAATACAATTCATTGTAAATTTATTATTTCTTTTACTTTATTCTATTTCTTCTTCATCTCTTTTATACAATCCTCTATGTGATCTCTTACTCTTGGAAATGAGGGCCTGACCAAAAGGCTTGGTCCGTGGGGAGGTCAAGGTGTTCTTTAATTTTAAATAATGTCTATTTAAATTTTTTGGTAGATATGAGTAGCACAAATAGTGAAGATAATGTCACTAATTTGGTGAATTTCCACCAATGACATGAAATTCAATTTATTTCTATTAATTTTTTAAATAATTTTCCCTCTGTCCATTGGTTAACTATTCATACGGAGTATTTGACCTAGTCAATAGATGAAAAAACATCGATAAAGTCAGGTCTTGGAAGATGGAACACCCTAGACATAAATGTGTCATCAACATTGATTATAGGAGGTTGAATTAATATTTCTTAGGCTCTAAAACATTCCAAGACCTGACTCTATCGATGTTTTTTCATCCATTGACTAGGTCAAATACTCCGTAGGAATAGTTAACCAATGGATAGAGGGAGACATAAACATGTGATCAACCTTGATTATTGGAGGTTGAATTAATATTTCATAGGCTCTAAAACATTCCAAGACCTGACTCTATTGATGTTATTTCATCCATTGACTAGGTTAAATACTCCGTATGAATAGTTAACCAATGGACAGAGGGAAAATTATTTAAAAAAATAATAGAAATAAATTGAATTTCATGTCATTGGTGGAAATTCATCAAATTAGTGACATTCTCTTCACTATGTGTGCTACTCATATCTACCATAAAATTTAAATAGAAATTATTTAAAATTAAAGAACACCTTGACCTCCCCACGGACCAAGCCTTTTGGTTAGCCCCTCATTTCCAAGAGTAAGAGATCACATAGAGGAGTGTATAAAAGAGATGAAGAAGAAATAAAATAATGTAAAAGAAAGAATAAATTTACAATGAATTTTATTATAAAATAAAATAATAAAATAAAAATTTCATTGGGATCATGGAGAAAGATATAGGTAAATAAAAATAAAATAGGAGGAAGAAAATAAAAAAAGAAATAAATTAAAATGAAGAAATTTTATATAATTGATAAATAATGATAAAATAATAATAATATTATTAATATTAATATTAATATTAATATTAACTATAATAAAAATACTAATTATTATTAATATTATTGTTATTATTATTATATTTATATTTATAATTATTATAATTAAAAGAAGAATAAAATGAAATGGAGAAGAATAAGTGGATGAGTGATGGAATAGAGACACAATTTAAATTTAAAATTATTGGACTATTTATTTATTAGAAGAAAATTAAAAATAAAAAATAAATACTAAAACAAAAAAACTAAATAAACTAAAAGAAAATAATGGAGAAGAATTTGGGAGAAGAAGAATGGTAGTAGCAGCAGCCGAGCCCTCAGCTTGGGAAGATCTCCCTTCACAGTGGTGTCAACCCGAGCCTTAAAATGAGGGTATAACATCCTTTATATAGTTATAGGAGGGATAGGGATCTTTAGCCTCCTCTTCAAATCCCTCGTGAATGGGAGATATTCTCCTAGGAAGACCCACGTGGAATAGATCCACATGGGGATGCACCCTCATTAGCACTGAATGGGGACTGGAAGCGGCTCCACATGGATGGGGAAGTAGGACTTCATTGATAAAGGCTGTAGTAGAGAGTGTAATTGGGTGTTTTCATGGGCTGCGCTGGCGGGTTATTGAAGAACTGGTGGTGGCCAGCTCCACCTTCTCCTTCGACCTTTACAATGGCTGGAGGACACTCGATGTCTTGCAAATAGGGTCTTTACGGGCACTTTAGATGATGGAAATGAGATTTTAGTGAGTTAAAATAGGTGGAGAAGCCAGATGGCGATGTCGTGGTAGTGACATTCGTGTGGGTGGTCGGTCGAGGTAGAGACCGGTGGTGGAGGCAAAGTGGTATAGGAATGTGAAGCGCAGTGGAATGCGGCAGCGCTGTTTGTCCCACAGAAAAACATCCATGGGATGGGAAAAGATTTATTAGCCTCGAGGTGGCTTCCTAAACTCAAAATTATACACCAGTGATGGCCTCTTGGATTCACTCACACCCACCTACATGTGGGCTGCACATTCATGGGGTTGGCGCTCGAGCCTTCGGGATCACTCTGCACTGACAGGGCTTGACCACCTACCAGAAACACATTGGACTAACCCCCCATGCTCCCCAGCTTAGTGTCTATCTCTCCTGAGGCTTGTGTGGACAGAGGGGCCCCTGTGGGCCGCCTATGAGGCATGTGGGTCCTTGGAAGAGGTCCATCCCACTTGGGATAATTTTTGGACAAAACACATAGAAAGAGTTAGACAAATACTAACATATTTCATAAAAATTTCATAAGATTTATAAATAAAAATCCAAATTAAAAAATAAAACTTATTTAAATCATTTTTCACCACTTCTATTACTCATTAAAAATTACTGATAATTTACTAAAACTTTGAAAAAATGGGCTTTTTTACATTGAAAAACATCATAAAATGATTGAAATTTGATTAAAAATATGCACATAATTCTTTTTGTCCAGTACCCCCACACATAAACCATTCTTATCCTCAAGAATAAAATCTCAAAAATGAGTTGAATAGGGAATAAATTTTTTCAATATTTAAATATTAAAGTAATAAAAACAAAGGATTATAACTTTTAAATAAAAATTCAAAATTCACATATAATATTAAATCAATTTATCAATTTTAAAAGAAACAATTAAATGACTCATTTTCTTTTTCCCAATTTGAAAATGATGAAACTTATCTTCTCATTCATTCATGTTCCTTAATTTATAATTATTGAACATGCCAAATCATGATTTATCTCTCTTTTGAATCTTTCACTTATCTCTCATGATAAAAATTAAAGTAGATTTATTCTCATATCATTTGATCATACGTATTATCAACAGGCTTGTAAATGAAATACTTTATCATATTTGTAAAGAAAAAAACACATAAAATCATGTGGGCTGGAAATTAAAGGTTCAAATGACTCTAAGGATTAAGGTTCGTAGAAATTTATGTCTTAAAATTTAGGCACAAGGAGGAGGTTTATCTCTTAAAGAAAAGTTCATGATATCAAATGTAAAATATCAATAAAATTATCTCCTTCCAACTATAACAACTCCCACTTCCCTAAAACACACAAAAAATATATTGACCAGTTTAAGGATAATGAATTATTTGTGTAGCCTTTTGATTTTTTATAAACATTTATACTTTTTTAAAAGAACATTTTTCATTTTTTATATTATGAATTTTATTCTTTGAATAAAGAACACATTCACCACATAACCACATATAAAAAATCATAGTTCTAGTAATAGTAATTTTTTGTAATGCCAAATCACAACCCATTCTCACTTTTTTTTGTTATTTTTGACATTTTCCATTTTATAAAATCCAAGAGGGGAAAAAATAAAGTATGAATTAATCACCAACCTTAATTTATTCGATCAATAATAACCTCTACACTTTTTCCATACGATGTATATCATCTCATTCATTGTGACTCCCTTTACCCCCACATTTTAATATTAAAATATCATGAAATTTCTAAGTGGAAGGTAGGAATGGACAAAAATGTATTGAAATATGGCTCATTCCTATAAAGGTTTTCCATGGTCTCTATGCTATGAAGAATGATTTATGGAAAGGAAGGAATTTAAGGACAATTATTTAAAAAAATGATGCATCACTAATTTTAAATGTATTTTTGTACACTCATATATTTGATAAGTTCATATGCATATTATACTATGTGGTTTGTCCCATGATCACTCAAGAAATATGATAAATAACAAATAGGATTTACTTGGTCTAAAAATCATCTCAGTAATGGACAGATGAAACAAGGCCCCAACATTAAAAAATTACATAATGTTGAGTTAAATAAAGAATTATCATTGATATTATTTTCTGATTTAGAGTTTTAGATAATTAGGCAATAAATATTACATAAAATCTTAAATATTAAAATTTAGACACTTCTACATAGTATCCATTTTTTCATAAAATAAAAACTTCTCAAGAAAAACAAGAATTATTTTCATGATATAAATATTCTTGAAATATTCCTTTATCTTACCCTTCCTTATACCCTGTGAAAAAATTTTCAAAAACATGGGATGAGCATAAAATGTTTAGAAAGGGTTATAAAATAACGAAAGAATACATTAGTCAAAAAATACATACAAAACATAGTCTCTTTAACATACCCCATGAAATTATAAGATTTAATAATAACACATAGAAATGATAAATCATAAAGGTAACTCATAGAATCCATAACATACTTACTTTTTAGCGTTCGTAGCTACATTTGGAGTTACGTTTGGAATACCAATCATAGTATATTCCTTAAATCTCTTAGGAGAAAGATTAACATTTACCTCTGTCGCGTTACCCAATGCATTTGACAGCTATATCGGGCTCACCTGCCCTAGTTTTATCCTGGAACTACCCGTATACATACATAATTCCGAAGAACCATAACACATAAAACACTAATAATGGAATGATAACATTTCCCCATTTCAATCACAAAATATCATTTCAAGATATTGAAATAATCAATTCTTTCTCAAAACCATTTTGAATATCAAAATACGTAAAAATGGAATATGGTATTTATTTTTCTTTAAAAAAACACTATGACTTTTTAAGGAATGCAAAGATCTAATAATACTCACAGTGGAAAAAAGTCGGTGTCACCAATTACGTTAAAAAAATTCATTCTTGTAGTTTAATAAAACACGTCATAGAAACATATTCTCTTTGAATGAAATTAAATGTCAAAGGTGTTTATACACCGTATAAAAGAAATTCGTGTATAAATAAAAATATGCCTTAATGAAATGAGATTGATACAAAGTCCCTTACAATGATTATATCATTAGATTATGGATATATCAATGACATAATTATGTGAGAAAAATATAAATACACACCATACAAGTGGATATTATGTTTAAAACAATTAGTATTAACTCTCACATATTCATATCATGACATAATCAAGAATTAGAAGATCAACCTAATGAATGGTAATTATGTTAAGAAGTTCCCTTACCAAAAATTGGTATCCTAACGACAACACTTAAAAATTTAGAAAATTATTTGATGAGAGAGAAAAGGGTCTCTCATCACTTGGTAATAAAATTTACATAAATAATGGTATAGAAGAACATATCCCAACATAATAAAATTTGAACTAAAAGAGTTAACATAAAATAAGTCTTTGACTAAAAGAGGATGGTGAAAGGTTCCCTTAAAAAATCATTTTTTATATAAAAAGAATGATTATGTGTATTGAATATAAGTACACATACATCAAGTATAAATTAAATATATGAAATTAAAATTTATTCCTTACATAATCATATCATGACATAATCAATAATTATAAGATTAACCTAATTAATGGAAATTGGGTTAAAAAGTTCCCTTAAGAAAATAAGGCAGCTTAACAGTGTCACTTAAAAATTTAGAAAATGAGTTATTGGGAGAGAAAAGGGTATCTCATCACATGGAAATAAAATTTATAGATATAAGGATATATAATAACAAATCCCAAAATTTTAAAATTTATATTTATAGACACAACATAAAAGAAATCTTTGACTAGAAGAGGATAGTGAAACGTTCCATTAACGATTTGGTTACTTAAGAAACATACACCATATGAAAGAAGGATCATACAATGAAGATGTAGATAACCACAAATTATATTATTTTAAAAAACTAATACAATCATGGGTATTACATACACAACAAAAAAATTAATTATTGGAAAATATAGCATGAATCTCATTGGAATAAAAAGAGAGATGAAAACCCCTTACCTCAAGTCCGACTTGTCTTGTATGTTGATTTTTCATCCATAATAATAAACATAAGTTAATTTATATTATCTTGAGAAACTTTTTAAATTTTATTATTCCTTTTATATCACTTATTACCATTCTATAACTGTTAGTTTATTATTTGAGTTCATATTGAACATTTTGTCGATGTTTGGAACATGAGTCAAAAATTATCTTGTTATAATTTCAAATTGTCCATGTGATCCGAATTTAGTTATCTACATAATGATATTAAATATATTTATATCATATAGTTCATATATATCCACTATATATGTCTTTATAATATTCCATGTCATTTGTATATATGAAAATTAATAGCACCATTCATTGAGACGGTAAGTCGTACATATACATGAACACTACTTTGATTTAATTTTTTTATTTTTAAAAGAATTAAAACCAAATGATACATAGGTATATTATTATTCCTGTATAATATCATATTTTATATATGTTACATCAGTTTATTAACACCATAATTTATACATTCCAGGTATGGTATGAATGAGTCATATCACTTTGAGTGGGCGGTAGTCCACACTTACTCAAATTAAATTATCGTATTTATACAACATGAAAAGCATAATGGTATGTTATTAATTATAATTAAAGAATAATATAGATAAAATAAATATCATATATATGATATATAATTACATTTCCAACCTAGTTTCCTCAATGAAAGGCGGTAGTAGGTAATTGAACAATCGTCGTTTTGTGAGGCAGTAGTTTTTCGTCCACAGAAACAGTATGTTCGAAACCATTAGATAAAGGTTTGTGGAAGTTTATTTCGAATAATTCTAAAAAAACATACTATGATATTTAATACAAAATTTTTGTTATAAAATAATGGAATAAATGGTGTTTAGGAGTTTGGATAAGAAAAATAAAATAAAATAACATGAGAGAATACGTTACAATTAAATCAGTTAACTCCCATTGGATTGAATGAATAAAATTTATTGAAATGCATTATGACCAAATTAAGTCTTCTATGAAGAATATATGGATTTTGGGATCTTATTTAGTAATAGGATGTAGGATCCAAGGGGATTTAGAGGAATTATTAATGGGTTAGATGTGGTGTCCTTTTATAAAAGGGAGGAGGGGCTCTTTAAGAAATATTGAAAGCATTATTTTATTATAAAATTATTTTCTATTAAAAAAGGTAAAAAACTCATTAAATTATAATATAATATGAATATAAGTCGAAATAAAATCATCCAACAAGATTTGGATAGGTTTTGGATATTTTTTAATCACTATCTTTTTTTACTTAATGCTTTGTAAACTTATTTTACTTTTACCATGTCTTCTTGTATATTAAAACTATATATTTACTATATAATGAAAATCAACCCAAAATGGATCATTAATGACATCTTTATCATCATATATGTCATTTTGTGGAATCATATATTTTTAGGACTATTTTATTATTTAATAAAATATTAATTTATTTAAAAACTCGTTTTTGTCAATTTTTTTACAGTCATATCATGACTTTTTAATAATCCATAAATACTTGATAAATTCGAAAAAGAATTCATTAATTAAAATATAACAAGTCATAACCATCCATAAAATTATTTTATGGCTTAAAAAGTTTCAAAATAAATTTATTTTAATATTTATAATCTCAATTAATTAAAACATTCAATAATGAGGTAATCATTACATCATCATTATGTCATAAAGAAATTTATTTATTTACTGTTTAAAATTTATAAATAAAATTACATGATGTAGGAAATCATTTTTTAATTCTAAATAATATTTATATTATAATATATCACTTTTATGACCCAATATAACAAAATTTTACTAAAAGATATAGGTTTATGTTATATTTTTCCTTAACATTAAATTAATTTTTATAAAATGTCTTTTTCACTTACAAGTGGATCAATGGGGTCCCAAAATAGATCCAAATATGCCCATAGTCAGATATGTATCAAAAAATATGGTTAGGACACGTTTTAGGATACTTTAATATTATTAAAATATTATTGCCCCCAAATATTTACCATATTTACCTTTAAACCATGGTAAATAAATATTTACTAAAGTTATATTTGTAATGTATTAAAATAAAAGTGGCCTATTTACACGATTTTGACCTCATTATTCAAAATATGGAATCATTTTTTCCAAATTCAAAACACATAATTTGCAGAAATTAATTGAAAATTAATTCCTGGTGTCAAAACCAAAAATCATGTTTTTAAGAAATAATAAATATCAAAAGATTGAGTAGTGGTTATGTCTAATTAAAAAGTGAAATTAATTCCAAAGAAAAAAATTGGATTAAATTGTAAAAACAGAATCTAATTAAACATTAAAACAAATTAAAATTTATAATCAACCCAAATTAATAAATTTAATTAAAAGGTAGTTTTGAATTAAAATCTAGTATTTTTCAATAAAAAATGAACTTTATTAGAAAAATACCAAAATTTTACCAAAAGTAAATTTTCATGTTCCTATTCTAAATAATAATTTTATTTTGTCAAATATAACATATAATACTAAAAAATACTATATTTAATAATGTTTCTCCATCAGAAGGCTGTAAATCAGCCTTTTAAAGAATATTAGAGTATTTTAGGCTTAAAATCAGATTCATTCTTATTTCAAGACTCTAAAATATATTGGATAAAAGTATAAAAATTCAACAAACATGTGTAATAATATTTTAGTTAGTTATTTTTATTCTCACCAATATAATTTCTAGGTATTAACTACAATTTAAATATTATTATTATTATATTATTTCTCGGTATAACTCAAAGTTGTGTGCAACGTAAGATTTCAAAGAAACCTGTTGTCGTGTGTTAAGTGTGTTATCAGACATAGAATCCCCTTGAAAGTAAAATTAATATTTAATTCACATATATTAATAAATATGAAAATTTCAGATTCATTATTTACCTGGAATTGTTACATCCTTCCCCCCTTTTGAGAATTGTGTCCTTATAATTTTAAAATTGGGCTCAGAAACATTATTGAAACTACCACATCTCAAAAAGAGTCAATAAAACTATCATTTTATAAGAAAGAAAAATAATTACAATGGTCACCCAATATAACCACTACTAGGATTCCATGTGGGAATACATGCATATGGAGGAGAAACTATGTGTCAAGTTCTGATGGAGAGTGATAGAAAACATGATCAGGAGAAATCTAACTACAAGAAAACTGTAAACTTTTGATGGGTTAAATGTTCATTGGTTTCCCATTAGGAAAACTAAATGGAAAACTTTTTTATTTCCTTTTCATAAATTTGGAGAATTTATTTATGATATTATCTAAGGACATAAAGAAATATACTTACTTTTCAAGTAGAGTTTCATCCTTTAATAAGTTTCTACCAAAACTCATCTTTTCTCAAAACGATGAGTATTCAAGATGACTTGGTCACACTTGAGGTGATAGAATCAACTTCTAGAGATTAGAATTATCCAAACATGATGAACCATATATTTCCCATGCTTTTAGACATTAAACAATACCAAAACGGTTAGTACAAGATCATATAATCTCCAAAAAGGATAATACTTCCGAAAAATAAATACTATTCTTAATCTCCAAAACTCGACAAACAATACTCGTTGTTCAAAAAAGTACATTCAATAAACAACTACCCGTAAAATTCATCACATCAATCCAAACTATTATTGAAACCCATAACCTAGAAAAATTTAATCACATAGTCTTCTATAGTAAATCATAGCATTTATCTCCAAAACCTCGACTACTATTAAAGTCTCATATTGATGTTTAATTAAAATAATATGATATTATCTATGATAGGTTAATCAATTCCTAGAATAACCAAAATCACCATATTTCCTCAATAAAAACATAGATTCTTCTAAAAACCCATCCATTACACCACAAATTAGGTCCCATAGTATTCTATTTTCCTCAAGCAAATAGGGTTCCCCAAAGAGATAATGTATTCCAAAATAACCATTATCACTTATTCCCCAAATCGTTTTCCAATACTAAGGATATATATTTGATAAAATATAATATCCCAAAACAACATATTCTTCATCAATAATATCATTTAACTAAAAATAATAAGTCATACTAACCAAGAACTTCACGTAGACTGGTGGTAGGAGATTCTCCCTTATCTCCATTCGGTTGTGAGTTAGATTCCTGTGACATTGCTGGATGTGATGGGTTATCACCATATTGTGTTTTGTACCTTTTTATAAAACTCAAAAATAACCCTAACATTATTTAACATCAAAGGTAGTCTTATAGATCTCAATTTCATTCCAACTCATAATAACCTCAATATCATAATTCATGAAGTCTTATATATATTGGAATTTTTTACCTCCATAAAATATAAATATTCACAAAGAAAAAACATCATACATTGATCAGGGTGTCCACCTAGTTTCATCGCTATCTTGTTCACATAGATATATGGTTCATTAATCGAAACAATGATTTAGAGATCCTTAAAAATCATCTGCTTCTTTATCCAAATACACCTTGTACAACTTGGGTCATATTGTTGTTCACAGAAAAATAGTTTCAGAAAATAATCATGTATGACATATAATTTCAAAACATCTAATAAACAATTATTTTTATAAAAAAGTCAGACTGCATTTGAGTTGAAACATACAATAAGTTGTCCTTTGAAAATACTATAAGTATGTTCTAAAAGAATATAATTTAAAATAAAATATAAATAGTTTTCACAAGGGTGTCCTTCTTTATCACATTTTTGAAAATCATAATAATCTTCAAAATCATGTGATGAGGTAAAATATTTGAAAATTCCTTGATAACATTTACCTTTCTTGAAAATATGAGAATATTGAGAAAATAGTATTTCATTAAATACAAATCATGATCCATAATGCTATAGTGGTAAAACAAAGGTGTTAGATATCTTAAACAATTGCATGCAAGTGAGTTGTATGTTAGAAAATGTTTTAGAATCTCCTAGACATGACTTTATAATAATTGTGAAAATTAAGTCATCAGGAAGAGATAGGAATATCATTTGATATCCTCATCCTTCCAATTTTTACACACTTTCCTTGATCGAAAAAAGTTACAAAATAAGGATTTAACTTAAAGAGTATACATAGATACTAACCAAGTGTCTAACAAATACTCTTAATCTCTATATTGTTATAAAACGACCATTGATACCAACTATAAGGCCCTATCCTTAAAACATTACTTAATATTGATTTACATCAAGAATTAACATTGAGTATCTTTTCAGGTTTCGTTTTTTAGAGAATTAGACAATAACCACTACATTAAATCTCAAATATTACAAAGTAGTAACTTCTACACAGTAACCGTTTTTCATAAAATAAAAACTCCTTAAATAAAACAGGAATTATTTCCTTGATATATATATATTCTTGAATTCATTCTTTCCCTTGCCCTTCCTTTTACCGTGTGAAAAATATTTCAAAACCATGGGATGAGCATACAAAGAATAGTATCGATTATAAAATAACGAAAGAAAACATAATTCCATCAAAACAAACAAAAAATATTCTCTTTAACATACCTCATGAAATCATACGGTTTATGAATAAAAAATAGAAATCATAAATCATAAAGGTAACTTGTGGCATCCATAACATACATACATTGTATATTTCATAGCTATATAGGGAGTTACGTTTGGAATAACCATTATATTATATTTCCGAAATATCTTAGGAGAAACATTAACAGTTACTTCCATCACATTACCCAATGCATTGGAGATCTATCTCGGGCTCACCCACCCTAGGTTTATCATGGAACCACCGATATACAAAAACAATTCCCAATAACCATAACACATAAAACAATCAAAAAGGAAAGATAACATTTCCACATTGCAATCACAATATATAATTTTATGAGTTTGAATTAATAAATGCTTTCTCAAAACCATTTTAAATAACAAAATATGGAAAACTATATACCATATTTATTTACCTTTTAAAAAACACTACAGCTTGTTAAGGTATCCAATGATCAAATAATACTCAATGCGGTAGAAAGTTCATTGACACTGCGTACGTTAAAAAACATTCTCTTTTTTTAGTAACAATATTTGTAGAATAAGATTCCCTTTAAATGAAATGAATAGTCAAATGTGTTTATACACCGTATAAAATAATGTCGTGTATAAATCAAAATATTTATCAATGAATGGATATTGAGACGATGTCCGAAACAACGAATGTATCATTAGATTAATAATAAATCACTGTCATAATTATGTGTAAAAATTATAAATACACCCAATATAAGTTTATATTAAGTTTTAAAATCAGTGTTCATTCTCAAAAATACATTTCATGTCATAATATTGAAGTTAAAGATTAAACCAAAGAATGTTAATTCGGATAAGAAATTCCCTTATGAAAAATTGGTAGCCTAACAGCGTCACATAAAAATTCTGAAAATAAGTTGATGATAGAGAAAATAGTATCTCATCACTTAGACATAAAACTTATAAAAATAAGGATACAGAAGAACATATCCCAACCAAAAAAATTGGAAATTAAAATACATAACACAAAATAAGTCTTTGACTAAAACAGGAGGGTGAAAGGTTCCCTTATAAATATCTTTTTGTAGATAAAAATTGATTATGTGTATTAACTATAACTAAACACAAAGAAAGTATAAATAAAATATAGGATATAAAAAATTAATTCCTTATATAATCATATCACGACATAATCAATAATTATAGGATTAACACAAGGAATGGAAATTGGGTTAATATGTTCCATTATGAAAATCTGGCAGCCTAACATCGTCACGTAAAAATTTAGAAAATGAGTTGATGAGAGAGAAAAGGGTCCCACATCTCAGGAAATATAATGTACAGAAATAATGATATATAATAACATATCCTAGCATTGGAAATTTAGATTTAAAGACCTAACATAAAATAAATATTTGACTAGAAGAGGGGAGTGAAAGGTTCCCTTATTGATTAGGTTACTTAAGAAACATAAACTCTAGGAAAGAATTATCATAAAATGAATATTTAAATACCCATAAATCAAATTATAATACACACATAATACAATCATGGGCATTAAATACACCACAAAAAAGGAAATAGTGGCATATATAGCATGAATCTCACTCGAATAAAAAGTGAGATGAAAACCCCTTACCTCAAGTCTGACTTGTCTTATATGTTCCTCATTATTCATGAATAATATAATTAAGTTAATTTCTACATTAGTAATAACTTTTTTCAATTTTATTATTACTTTCAAATCACTTATTACCATTCTGTAATAATTAGTTAATTATTTGATTTCATATCAGACATTTTGTAGATGTTCGGAACTTGAGTCAAAAAAATGAACTTGTTATAATTACAAATTGTCCACATGTTCAAAAGTCCATTATCTCCAGAATAATATTGATGATTTAGATATCATATATATCATATATATCCAGTATATATTTACTTATAAAAGTCCATATATTTTTAATATGTGAATATTAAATGCACCGTTCATTGAGACGGTAAGCCGTACGTATGAATGAATGATACTTTCATTTAATTTTTCCCATTTTTAAAGGAGTGAAAACCAAATTATACATAGGTATATTGTTATTCCAGTATAATATAATAATTTATATATTTTACATAAGTTTATTAACACCATCCTTTATACATTCCACGTATGGTATAAACAATTTATATCACTTTGTGGGGGTAGTAGTCTGCACTTACTCAAATTAAATTATCTTATTTATACAACATGAAAAGCATAAAGGTATGATATAAATGATACTTAAAGAAGAATAAAGATAAAATAAATATCATATATATCATATATAGTTAATGTTCCATCATAATGGCCACTATGAGAGGTGGTATGAGATAATTGAACAATCATCGTTTTTTGAGGCAGTAGTCTGATGTCCACAGAAACAGTATGTTTATATCAATTAGATGGAGGTTTCTAGAAGTGTAGATATAATACCTCTCATAAAAACATCCTAGTATACTGCAGATATTGGTGTTGTTATAAATTAATGTAATAATGAGAGTTTAGAGGGTTAGAGAAGGAAAATAAAAGAAAAGAACTTGAGAGAAGATGTTACCCTTAAATCGGGTAACTCCCCTTGGTGTGAACCAAAAGGCTTTATTGAATTTCCTTCTTCCCAATGTAAGGCTTATAGGTGGAATAGTGGGATTTTGGGAGATTATTTTGGCAGAGGTTGGATGAGACAAGGGGCTTGAGAGGTGTGAGTAATGGGTTTGATGTGGTATCCATTTATAAGAGGGAGGAGGGACTCTTTATGAATGTTTGAAAGTATTATTTTTTAATAAAATTATTTTCTGATTAAAAAAGTTTAAAACTCATAAAAGTAGAATATAAGAAGTTTATTATTCAAAATAAATTAATCCAATAATAATTTGAATGGTATTGGATATTTTGTAATCCATGTCTTTTTTTATTTATCCCTTTGTTAAATTATTCAACTTTTACCATGTCTACTTGTATATTCATACTATATATTTAAAATAAAATTAAAATAGAACCCAAATGGATCATTGATGTATTTGTTAACATAATATATTTAATTTGAACAAATCATAGATTTTGGGACAATTTTATCATTTAATAAGATAGTAATTGATTTAAAAACTCATTTATGTCAATTTTTATACAAGGCATATCATGAATTTTTTAAAAATCCTTAACAACTTGATCAATTCTAAAATAGTTTATTAATTCAAAGATAAAAAGTATCAATAATTAGTAAAATTAATGTATGGAATAAAATGTTTCAAAATAAATTTATTTTAATATTTATAATCTCAATTATTTAAAACATTCATTAATGAGGTAATCATTACATCATCATTGTGTCATATATAAATTTAGTTATTTGATGTCAAAAAATTATAAATAAAAAACCATGATGTAGGATTTTTTTGATTTATATATACTATTTATAGTCTATTATATCACTTATATGACCCCATATAATTTTTTACTAAATGATATAGGTTTATGTTACATTTTTTCATAACATGAAATTAATTGTTATAAAATGTCATCTTAACTTACAAGTGGCTCCACGGGGTCCCAAAATCAACCCAAGGAAGGAAATGGTCGTAAATTTATCATATAATAGGGTTAGGACATGTTTTAGGGTAATTTATTATTATTATAATATTATTGTTCACCCTTATTTACCAGATTCTCCCTTTAACCATAGTAAATAAAATATTTACTAAAGTTACTATTCATAGTATCTAAAAGTAAAAGATACGTATTTACACAATTTGGACCTCCTGATTCCAAATATGAAATAAATTTCTCCAAAATCAAAACATATAAGTTTCATAAATTAATTTAAAATTAATTCCCGTTATCAAAACGAAACATCATGTTTTTAAAAAATAATAAATATCAAAATGTTGACATGTGTTTATGTCTAATTAACATGTGAAATTATTTTCGATGGAAAAAATTAGATTTAATGCTAAAAAACTAATGTAATTACACATTAAAGAAATTAAAAATATAATCAAACCATATAAATAAATTAGATTAAAATTCAATTTTGAATTAAAATGCAGTTATTTCACTATTCATCAAAAAATAAACTTTATCAGAAAATACCAAAATTTTAACCAAAGTAAATTTTGAGGTCCTGATTCTAAATGAAAAGTTAATTTTTTAAAATGGTACATATAAAAGTGAAAAAAATATTTAGAAAGGTTTCACCATCAAAAGGCGGTAAATAATCCTTTTAAAGAATATTAGAGTATTTCATGCTTAAAATCAGAATCATTCTTATTTTAAGCTTCTAAAATTTATTGGATAATAGTAAAAAAAAATTGGAAAATATGTGTAATAATATTATAGTTAGTTCTGTTCATTCTTTCCAATACAATGGCTAGGAATTAACTACCATTTAAATAATAATAATATCATATTATTTTTTGGTATAACTTAGAGATGTGTGCAATGTAACATTTCAATGAAACACATTATTGCGTGTTGAGTACTCTATCGGACATAGAATCCCTTTGAAATTAAAATTATTATTTAACTAAAAAATACTTAAAAAAATATGAAAATGTCATATTATTTATTTACCTATCATGTTTCACATGATATTAGAAAATCACTCATGGAATGATTAATAATAAAAAATCAATTCACATGAATATTACAAATTTGAAGCATGAAATTTTTTTGGAAATTTTTATTTACATGAATCAATAAATTCCGTTATATAATTATTCCTCATTTTAATATCCATTCATTACATTAATCATTCAATTTTCTGTTTTACTCATTAAATTTTCTTAATATTAAAATATAAAACATGGAATCAAAGTATTCCTATGAAAATCATGTCTCCCAGAAAAGTCATGTAAAAAATGAATTCATGTGTGGACATGAAATTTCATCATTAAATCTCAAAATATACTTTTGGAGATCCTATCAAACCTACATTTAATAGATGTGATAGATTTTTCTTTTAATTCTTATCTACTGAAAAAATCTAATAGATTTTGGTCATTAACCATCAACACTTAGTAAAAGAATACCATGAAGTGATGATATTTGAAATAATGATGTCTGTAGGAGGTTTTCAATTTCTTTAATATCTCCATGAACTAATAGATATTTTCTCAAATCAGTTGTTTGATCCCATATATTTCTTTCCCTATATGAGTGCTCCAGGATGCACGGATATACTTATGGAGTAATTCCTTCTGTAGCCCATCCCATGTGGTAACATCCCTATGATGTAGGTTCTAGATCCATTCCTTGGCTAATCCTATAATATGTAATGGGAATTCCTTCTAAATAACTTGATCTTATAATACTCCTCTAGGATTGAAATTCATGTAAACATTTGAAAATTTAATTAGATACCGATTAGGGTTCTCTTCTTCTAATCCACGAAACTTTGGTAGGAGTTGGACCATACCAGTTCTCAGTTCAAATTCTTGTGGATTATTAGGTACTTGATTCTAGTTTCCATTATTAAAATTAAATGTATAAAATTATCTATAATTCCATATCAATTATTCCAAGTTTTTTTCTATGTTCTCACTCCCTAAAGTCACTCTGGAAGAAGAAGAGGTTGAATATGGGGAACTTTTCAATGGAACTGTATAAAATTTCCTCCCATTTTTCTATGATATTATGGGCCTTTTTCATTCCATAATATATCATTCAACCTATAGATCAAAACCAATGAGCTGAGATGAACAAGATCTTCTCGTTTGTTGAAATAATTCAAAATTATAATTTAATCAGAAATACTAGCATCCATGTTAGGAACACTATGTCTTATGAAAACCTATCATGGGTCCCTTAGAAAAATAATTTTTAAACCTGAATAAATTTAGTAATAGTGTACATAGAATCTCTCTTGGAGATCAAAATGTTATGTGTGTGAGTTTATCTTATTTTGTAGGTTCGATGTGTGAAAACAGTAATGAAATAAAACTGGTTTTGAATTTCACTATTAAAAAATACTGATAAAAATTAAATTGGTTCTTAAATTTATATTTTGAGATATTGTCCTAACCTCATATAATCCGCCAAACATAGCTGTAAAATCATAATTCTATTTTAATTCTCTCATATTCTATCTCTAGCCGAGTGAAACTTCACATAGATTACCTTCTCTTAGATGTATCAACTTGAGTAAGGGTGTACAATGATCACAGTAAACCTAACTCACACCTATTCTGGGGATTGGATATCTCGGATCACTATCTTATTCAGTAATTGGTCACCATCTAATGAAGTGGAGTGATTCTGAGTGGCCTTTGGGTGTATCCAGAAATAAACGATAAGTAAATTTAAAATTCATAAGAAGAAATAAATATACTAAAACCTAAACATATTCAAATAGATCCATACTGATCAATATAAGTGGAAATTGATTAGAACATTTAATTCATTTATAGTTATGTAGGGAGAATCTCCTCATCTCAACCACTAATGGCTTAGTGTGCCATCTCCGGTGAATTACAGACAAAGAAAAATGAAATAAAATAATTAGAGAAGAAGATGTGGTAGTAACTATGGTTTGATGGTTATAAAAAGGCCTTTTTCATCATATGAAACTTTTAAAATTTATAGATAAATGATCTCATTTCTTCCATATTCCCTCTCCATCACTGTGATTATCATGAGATTCTATTCCAAATATACCAAAAATTCACAATTATTCCTCAAATTCTAAACCCAATTCCTCCCCTCCATGTTTGGTTCATGTGTGCAACTTGATGGTCAAGATTTCCCCAACTCATCATATTTGAATATTTTCTATAAAAACATTTCCCTAAGGATTAAACTCCATATTCCTTCATGAAGGATCAATGAGAAATTATTTTCTTTTATTTGTATTTTCTGTATGTCAATGTTTGCAAGGGGAATGTATAAAATTTATATACTATCTAGGGATTTTGTTTTTTAATGGAATTTGAATGGGCCTATATACTAGGATTAAGTGTGGTTAGTCTTGAGGCTAAGATTCAACTTCATTTGGGACATGAAATATCAGAAGTGGGCTTGGAATGCCTTGTACATCAATTTTGGCATCTTCATGCTCAGTGAGTTCAGCTTTATCTGAACATGGATTTTCTTCTAGATTGAATATGCACATATTTGACTCATCAAGATCTTCCAACTTGAGGATCATTCATTTATATTTCATCTCCTTCATCTAACTTTTTTAATCAATTTTGCAGTTTCCTTCTTCTACTTTCATGCATAGTTCCTTATCACTACAGCTAGTGGATTCGGAAAAATTGAGTTTCCCATATCTTCTCCAACAAAAATAATTTACATCATCGAGTAAGTTAATATGATTCTATAATCAGGGTGAATACAAGCTATCATAGTGTTGTTTAACACAAAACAAGCTACAGAATCTGATTTTGTTCTATGTGATTGTGTCTGGGTGGTCTTTAAGGCATGTAACTATATGTGCAGTGGTCATGTGAGGATGACAGTGAGGACTATATACAAGCTGGTTCAATTCAGGTGCCCCAATGATTGTCAACGTGACACTTAGGGGACAATGTTATGTTTTGTGGTGGCATTGTGTCATGAATATTGAGTGCATCATTTTGCATCATCACAACCACAATAATGGGGAAAAATGAGGCCTCATCATCTTCAAATACTTGGAAACTGAACACAATATCTCGGAAACATTGATCACAATTAGTTTGAATGTTAAATCCATCATCATTTGAAATTATTAACTATCTGTCAATCATTCCACCATATGAACTCCCATCAATAGAGACAAGTTCATCATCAGGTGCAACATTATTTTGATTTAGATTGAGCTTAGTGGATCAATATTAAGCTTGGAGGTCTCAAGTCCCCACCGTTCTTGGACCTGATCTAGTTTGTAAGAACTCAAGTAATCAAATTTGAATCTCGGTCGTCATCCCTTCAAGTGAATTCAAAATCCAATGTCAGTTTCTTCAGTTTGGCATTGATTAATTAATCCTGGTTATTTGGTATATACTTGATAAACTTCATCATTGTCCATCTTAAAGATCATGGTTGTCTCTTATAGTATTCTCGTATTGACACCCATGATTTGGTGCTTCGATGATCTCATGGTTTATCTTCTACGGTTAGAATATAGATGCATGGCTAGTATGATATTTGACTTCTTCCTCACTTAATTACACACCTTTAATTCAATTTCTTTGGAAAACCTTCACCATAAAGCTACAACCTTGGTCTCAGTTGATTTTTGAAATCTAGATAAATTCTCATCTTCTCCTAATTTCAGTTGATTAATTTTTAGTCGATTAGTGTTGAGTTCATGGTTAATCCCATACATGGAACGATAGATTGGAATGGGAATCCATGGAAAATTTATGGAGAAATGAAAATATCTTTCCTTTAGAAAAATTTTACATCATGTGACAGGTATGGTTTATTTTATAGGAGAAGGGAAACATCAAAAAAACTCTTTTTCAGTTTGGTGAGTGATGTTAGGGTCGATTGAAAATAGAAATACTCTCAATTTCCAAAGGGGGTGATTGATCCATACCTTTGTAAGATTATTTTATTTTTGGTTGCATCCATATTCACGGTCAACTATAAATGATTTAATTTAATTCCAAAATCAATAAAATAGTCAAGATTTAAAATTTTCTAATTCACATCACAAATATAAATTAGTTTCAAGACTAGTTAGATGATGAATATTAAAAAAATAATCCAAGGATAAGATTATACTTTCATTATATAATCAAATAATCCCTTAAGGATCTACTTTCTATTAAAACATTAATAAATCCTTCATGAAACCAAAGGCTAAATAACCTCTAAGAAGAATTTGTGACTTAGAATATGGGCATAATATGGATAGAAGACCAAATTCTAGATGGTTGTAAAAATGGGGGAGTGGTCTTCCATTTATTGACAAAACATGATGAAATTCTTATAAATATATATTTCATGAGGTTTAAGTATGAGATTTCAGAATTTTATGTAGAATGTAAATAACAAGAATGGAATGGGTGCACAACCCTTATCTCCTCATGTCATGAGATCATATCAATTACAAAATAATTTCTCATTTGTTACGACTTTCATGATTTTTTTATAAAATATTGTTCATGTTTTTCTTATCTCCTTCTACACCTCAATCCTTATCTTTTTAATTATTTTAAAATCCTTTTAATTTGATTTTTTATTATATACACATTTTTTAATCAATGTTTATAAATAAACTATTAAACATTTTGACTAATATAAATTTCATAATTTTTTATATATAAAATAATATATAATTATATAAATATATATTCACTTTTTTATAATTATAATTATAATTAAATATATTAATTACTATTTTTATATAATTATAAACATATTTATTTAATTATATATTTTTAAAAAATATTAATGTAATAAATATCATTATTATAATATTATAATTTTCCAAATTTACATATATATATTTATAATTATAATTATAAATAAATGTTTTTTAAAAAATTTGTATGTAGTTATAAATACATTTATATATTTTTATAATTATGTATATATATATATATATTAATATATTAATATATTTATCTATAAAGTTATATAAATGTATTTGTTGTATTTTTTTTAAATAATTAAATATATATTTATTTATTTGTAATTAAAATAATATATAAATATATATAAATATTTTTCTATATAATTATAAATATATTTATATAATTATACATCATGGTCTGCATCTATTTGAATTTATGATCACTGTTAAACTTTCTAAACTATATTGGTATCTACAACTCTTAAATTGTTCACAACCAATAACATCCTAATTAGGATTCTATGATGTCACTTGTAACAATTAAACAACACAGAGAAAGTAATGAGTTGAGGTGTTCTCATTCGTCCCTCTTCCCAATTTATTTTAATAAAAGTTCTTCACAAAATTTAATTTCATTTTCTAGAAGAGAACATAATTAAAATGATTGGAATTTATATTAATTTCTGTAGTAGTTGAATGTAGAAAAATATTCACTTTTTTTCTTAAAAAAATGTTTCACGTCATTTCTGATGCCTTTTATTCACCTCACCAATTCTAACACCTTCCTCGCCACTCATCATTTTTCTTTTTCAATTTCAATAATTGTTTAACTAACTTGTTCGGTGGATACATTAATCAGTGCACTACTAAAGCTTCAAAGCTAAGCTCATCATCATATGTTATTAATGTCATTTCATTGAAACAGAGTCTTTGGTTCATGGTTCTCCAATTCATTGAATGGTATTTCTGATTATGATATGGATTCATTATGTCAAGATTATCAAATACAAATGTTATGTTAATTAAAAAAATAGGAATCTTGCTAAGAAGAATGATGATATCGATCAATTGAAACTATAAGGTTGTGTTTGGTGTGATGAAATAATTTTGATAGAATATGAATGTAAATGGAAATGGAAAATGAATGGTCAATGGAATTAAAAAATAATTTGAAAACATTTTTTACATGATGAAACTTCTGAAGGGAATGTTAATATTCTGTTAATACTTAAAAATAAAATATTTTCTAAAAATATTTAAAAATTCATTTTCTTCCGCACACACATCTCATTGGTGCTAGGCAGTTATAGTCTGTTGTCACTTTCAACCACCCCAACCTATCATTTTCAAACTAGACCAAAATAATAAAAAACATTAAATTTACATCTCCATGAAGAAATTTGTAGAATGTATCTCACAAATGATTCTTCAAAATTTAGACAACAAAATTGGTTCAAAAAAACTATTTTATTTTTATTATCATTGTGATCAGGAGAGTGTTTGTTTAAATCTTAAATAAGTAAAAAAAATTATGACAAGATGGTATGGGGATGTCCAAAACATGTGGAATGATTAAATCATATTTTTCATTAGAAGTTTTTAAATTAGTAATTAAAACATAGTGACTCTAGAGACATAAAAGATGTTAAACAAATATGATCTGTACAAATTAAGTGAAATGAAATAAAAATAACAATTGAAAATTTTGTGTGTGTGTTTTTCAATGAAATATTATAAATGAAGTGTCATAAAAAACGTATCATGAGGATTTAAACATTCTTATCTTCTGACAAAATTATTGTGAAATCATCAAGATCAGAACATAAATATTATTGATCAAAAAAGTCAAACTCTTAATGTTTTTGGTTTTTTTTCAATCATTTTTTCATTTATATATCACTTTGGTTGTGTGTCTATATATATATACACTGACACAGTGTGAGGGATGGTGGGAGAGATGAAGGGATTTAAACTATATTAAAATCTGCATTGACTGAATATGTGTTTCCCTCACTCGTATATATTTTCAAGGAACCAAATCCAGCACTATCTAGATCATCCGTGAATGTTTAAAAAGCATTATCAATCATCGATCACATAGAATCAAAGTTTATTTCATCTTTAAATTGAATTATTAAGCATTGTTTCTTGTACTCGAGAATGCATTCTTGGATTAGGGTGCTCAAAATATCACTTTATCTCCATGAAATTTAAGAGTTATGAGAGATAATCTCTCAAAACCATGGGGGGAATAGTGCATCGAATTTGGATTTAGTTTTTAGTTATATAAGTAGTTTTAACATATGAATATTGCACATTGGACCTTCATTAAGTCAACCCCTCTAAATTAAATGATGTGTCATAAAAAATCAAATCATGTAGATTTGAACATTTCTATTTGTTGACCAAATTATTGTAAAATCATCAAGATCATACTAGAAATATGCATATAATTCATTGAATGGTCATGTTTTCTATGATATGGATTTATTAAGGCTAGATTATCAAATACTAATGTTATGTTAATTAAAACAAATAGGAATCCTTCCAAAAAGTAATTTGAAAACATGATGAGAATGATGAATCTTCTAAATGGAATGATAATATTATGTTAATTTTGAAAAACAAATATGTGAAAATGATCGAAAAAAGTAATTTTCTTCCTCACACATGTCGATGGTGATATGATTTCATAGTAATTTTTCACTTTCAAAACCCCTCTGTCACTATCAAACTAGTCCATAATTAAACCAAACGAGGAATGTAGGTCTCCATGAACAAATTTAAAATGTATCTGAGAAATGGAGCATCATCTTTTAGAAAACATACTTGGTTCAATCGTCACTATTTTATTGTTATTATCATTTCAATCATGAGATTGTTGGTTTTAATCATCAACAAGGATATCTTTCTCTCATTTCAAGTTGGGAATGGGATGTTAAATACATGTGGAATAATTAAATCATATTTTTCATGAGTTGTTTTTAAATTTTTAATTGAAACATAGAGACTATATACACATAAAAGATATAAAAATAATATTCACTATACAAATTAACTAAAATCAGGTAAAAATACCCATTGAAAATATTTACCACGTGTTTATCAAAGTAATATGATAAATGATCTATCATAAAAAATCATATCATATGGGTTTGAACATTGCTATTTGTTGACCAAATTTCTGTGAAATCATCAAGAACATAGAATAATGAATATTTATCAAAACAGTAATCTTTTTTGTGTTTTTCAATCATCTTTTCACACACAGATATATATATATATATATATATATATATATATATATACAGACAGATGGAGGGAAGGAGGGATGAAGTGTTGTAAACTGTGTTAAAATTTCTGTTGATCGAATGTGTGTCTCTCTCACTAGTAGAGATTGTTAAGGAAGCAAAGGTAGAACATTCAAGATCATCCTAGAAT
The DNA here is from genome assembly GCA_963277665.1 of Viscum album. Classification (NCBI taxonomy): domain Eukaryota; kingdom Viridiplantae; phylum Streptophyta; class Magnoliopsida; order Santalales; family Viscaceae; genus Viscum; species Viscum album. The sequence goes on along the minus strand of OY728164.1, from coordinate 587,335,158 downwards.
GCTTCAAAATCATTATCTATCATTGAAATTAAAAATATGGGTTCTAGTATAGAGAATACAAATTTCTTCAGACTTCAACTTGATTTTGTAAGCACTATTTCTTGGACCCATGAAGGGGTTCATGGATTGTGGTGTTGAGAAGCTCTCTATCTCTCAATGGAATTTAAGAGATGATAAATAATCTCTCAAAATATAGGGGGAATAGTGCCTCAAATTAGGGTTTATATTTTTTTACATATATATGTAGTTTCAACATATGAAAATTTCACATTGATGCTTAATTAAGTAAAACCATCCAAATTAAATGGTGTTTCACAAAAAATCATATCATGTAGACTTGAATGTTGCTATTTTTGGACCAAATTTTTGTGAAATCGTCTTGATCATTGTATGAAATATTTTTTATCAAAATGATTAAAATATAAACCAAACTCTTGATAAAATTTATGTTGAGTTTCCAAAAAATACCATGTCTATAAAAAAACTCAACCTCCACTCTAATAGGTTGACCATCAAATTCTCCCTTATACTAAAATGGGAACAATAATAAAATTATAAATTATTGAACTATTTTCATATTAAAAATTCAATTAAATCCTAGTCAAAATATTTGAAATATAATAATCAATATAAGTTTTTCAATGTTTCTAATGTTTGGAATCTCAAAAATTTCATATAAAGTGACATTGAATATTGGTGTGCATTAGTCCACAATAAAAATAGGATTTTTATTGAGGAATGAAATTCGGATTACCATATATCAAAACAATAATTTCCTAGTCAAAATGATTTCCATGTGTAATTTTTTTATAGAATTTTTTTTATTGCGTATAATGTATTTATTGTATTTAACATCAATTGTAAACAATGTAATAATTATCAATAATTTAAATTGACAAGTAATATCTTTCTATTTATTGGTAAATACAAGTATACATTCCATAATCATCATCTTCTTCCATGTTAAAATAACTATAAAAAAAACTAATTGGTTTCTCACCAATAGAGAAATGTCGTATTTCATATGAGTCATAGAGATATTTAAAATTTCACTTCACAACTATTCATTCCATTCTATAAGGATTCTAGATAAAATGGATTTTGACTCAAAATGGTTGAGTTACATCAAACCTAATTCAAACTAAAAAACATTGGTTTCTCCTCCACACGTGGTCAAGAGAAAATTCCTCACAATCATCATAATGAATTCTCAATACAATGAGGTTGAAAATCATTTTAGATGAAGTCAAAATGAATGGAATTTTGATTGGATAATAAAGACAACATTATATACATATTTTCAACACAGTTCTAATTAATCTATTCTCACTGTATAAAATCAATATATAGTTACTATTTTTTGAGTGGTTAGTGGTTGTTTAAACTATAATTAAATCATTTTGTGATGGTAAAATTAACCACTTCATATTTCATTATCATCAATATATTGGTAGTGATTTAGTCCTATTTATTAACAGTTTATAGAAGAGTAATTTTTCTAATTTTGTGATGGTTTAAAAAAAGTATTTTATTAAATAAATAATTAAAAATCACCTCAAAAAAACTTAGTGGAAGGTTTATTTTTCAACAAAAATTATAAATGACACCCCTGTAATTTTTATATTGGTGGTATTGATTACTGCTGTTTGGATTAAACTTCTGGTAAACTCAAAAAAAATAAAAAGTAAAAAAACATAATTAAAAAAATATAATTTAATTAAATATAAGTCAATTTAAAAACTCAAAAAAGTATTCCAGAATAATATACAACCATATTATATATGACACAAATATATATATATATATATATATATATATATTATCAGTAGCATTCAATAACTATCCATTACACATTTAGTTATCATTAATATAGAAACAATATCATACGTACAACATGCATCATCCCTCAACCATCCACCTCCATCAATCCACCACATCCATCACTATCCATCAACCATTGTTGATGTCTCTAGTTTCAACCTACATCGAACTCATAAAATCACTACCAATGTAGTTGAAATCAAAACAGGAAAAAAACAAAACAAATGAATGTAATAATAAACATTTACAGTTGAATCTAAAAGAATGTTTACCAAATATTTCAAAAATAACCTATAATTCATCTTAACTACCCTCTAAATAGTATGATGGATCGGAAGGCTTACCTAGTACCTAATTCTTGCATTCATTTTCTATAAATACAACCGGAAGATTTAAAAAAAATACAAAATCTACTAGGTTCATTAACTATAAAAACTATCAAAATAGACAACAAAGCAAAGATATTAAACTAAATTTTATTTTTTAAAAATTATTTAAGGTCATTAAATTTAAGTAACATATTGATAAGTGAAAATACCTAAAAATTTCACTATATGATGTCAGAGTCAGACAGGTTCATTGTTTTTTAATTAGAGAAATATATATTCCAATCAAATCTTCAATTTTCGACCCATATTATGCACAAAAAGTTTGTAATCTAACTCATTCTATGATATCCCAAGAAAAAACATGTTTTAATCAACATACCGGATATGTAAAACCAATTATCCATGGGATTTCATCCTACTTTTAAACATACTAGATTCGTAGTATAAAATATATCCATGATATCATATAAATATTTTTAAAAAAAAAATACATGAAAGGAGATATAAATATTAATGTGTTTAATGGATGATCAATTAATATATAAAACACTTACAAAACAATTAAATGTATTGTCATATCAAAAATCAACAAATATAAGAAAAAATATCATTTATTCTACATGGAATAATAAAGAAATTTCATCAATAAAAAACAAATAATTAATAATTAATTAATATCTCACTTTTATAAATATAAAGAAAATATACTTCTTGAAAATAACAATTAGTAAACAATATCTCACAGTGCAAAAATGTTGAGAAAATAAACCAACTAAAGAAAAATTAGTTAATCATTGTGAAACAATGGAATATAAATAATCAATCAACCTTAGTAAATTATTGATGATGAAACAAACAATAGATTAAAAATGTGAATTAAAAAGATCATATAAGATATTTGATACATTCATTTCATACTTAATTATCATGAATTGAGTCTTAAATTTATGTATACAGGATGAGATATCAAACATGAAATTCCATTAAGAAGAGTGTCTATCATCTTCTAGAATGTTGAAACTAATACATTATTCATTATAACCCACTCCCAATAGTCTATTTTCCAACAAGACTCATATTCTATAACGTTTTATTTTATCCTTGAAATTTCATTTTATGCTTGCTAGTTAATGACACTACTTGGGCCCCTAACAAATTTTGTAATGGTAAAGGATGATAGTGAACTACAAAAACCAGTTTATGGGGTTGGTCCTGAACTCTTCCTCTATATATACATCAAATGAACAATCCCTAAAATTGGAATAACAAAATAGTTTTGGGAAACTAATGATGTTTGTGTGGGGTTTTCATACAAAATATATTAAATTATATCCTGTAAATACTAATGTAACGAAATACAAAGTATGAGCATAAAAGTAAGGTGATTTAAAGTATTTACCACAATATTGATGTCATGAAACTATCTATAGTGAAGCACCACCCATTTATCAGTTTGAGTATCTCATTTTAATTATATAATCATGATAAATTAAAATTCAAACTATATGTGGTTTTATTCTGATCAAATGTGTTTTTGTCTCCCTAGAAGATATTGTCACTTGAAGGAACCAAATAAATAACCCTCTAGATCATTCAATCATGCTTTAGAAAATTTATTGATATTTTATCTTTCAAATATGTGTGCTAAAATAGAGAATATAATGCTCATTTGACTTAAAATTGATTGTGTATGTACTATTTCTTGGACCCGTTAAGGCGTTCTTGGATCGGGGTGCTCAAAACCTCCCTCTCTCTCTCTATGTAACTTGAGAGATATGAAAATACACTCCCAATATCATTTTAGAAATAGTGACATGAATTAGGTATTAATTTTTACTTATATTAGTATTTTTAACTTATGAAAATTGTACATTTTCCCTTCATTTAGTCAACCCTCGAAAATTAAACCATATTCAAAAATAATGGCCAAGTGAACACGTCAAAAACAACATAAATATTTTATTACATACATATAACATTAAAATATATAAGGCGATAAAATAAAATTCATTAACTCAACATTTATATAAATCAAAATATTAACCAAACCTTAAATAAAAATTCATTCGCAAAATATTTTTATTTTGTATTTACTTATAACTTATGAACACCAAGTGTAAATAAATTTATCACTTTTTATTTTAAACATAAATAATAATGAATTTATTTTTTTCTCGTGATCATTCAAATAAGGACATAACATGAACCCCACTATGGTCCCCATAATGTCCTCAAATCCAATAAATTATAATTATACTAGCTTTTCAATATGTATTTTGTGTGACCATCTTGTCCCCTATCTTGATAGTAGAAAGTCAAACTCATAGACCAAGAGTGGTATCTCATAACAAATCATGGCCCCTAAGGATATAAGTTTTAGTAAAAGAAATGAAAACCACCTACATGTATTCAATTTATAATATAATCTATTTATCTCATGATATCTCATAATGAAGGGTGAATAATTTGTGTCACCATCCATACCTTCTTTATTTATTCTTTTAATAACCATTAAATAAGTACTTACATTTTTGTACCATAAATATTGATTTAATAAAGGTACTCTTATCCTTATTAACTGGGATCCATGTATCTCTTCCTCTACTCAGAAGCAACAACTTCTATCTTGGTCATTCAATCAATTTTATACCACCAGTGATACACCTGACGCATGTTTCCACTCTATAAATATAAATATCATGGTTTCCAATTCAAAGAAAATTAAATGATCAAATTATACACATTGATAATGAATTCATGTCTTGAGAATAACACACATTTTCCAAGATAAAAACATCCAAGTAAATAAAATATAGAGAGATTATATTATTTAAAAGGTTCATTACTAGGAACTTCTCCAATACTTGATTGGTTATTCACCCTAATAAAATATTGGCTACAATTTTAAGTTCTTTACACACCTTCACAACATCTCACTATGAATACACTTGTTTGTTTCTCACAGGACATCAAAAATATGTTCTAACAACACTCACAGTGTCACTCAATGACCTCACTGTATATCTTGAGTTCGATGGGTTATATGGATTCTCAATATGAATATGAATGTGGGCCCTTTATCCCATGGTTGATGTAATTTTATGATAAGAACACAGATTTACCATCATATTCAAAATGATCTTTTTACAAATCAGTAGCAATGACTATGAATTCCAATAGTTCTTCAAGAAAATGCACACAACTTAGTATCATCCGACAAAAAATATTAAAAAAATCAATCATAGAATCTTTTCATAGGCTATACTCACTTAAAAATCATGGCCTTTAACCTCTTGAATTTAATCAGTGAAACTTCCAACAAAATGGCCTTTTCATCCTCTTCTTTTCCATTTTATTTAATTATAAATAGTTTTTCGACATAGAGTTTCTCAAAAATTGCTTCTTCTTCTCAACTTTTCTAACACTAGTTGTCACTAGATCTTATTATTTATTAAGACTCAATACCCAATATATCTACATTTTAGATCAGTATTAGATCCTACTTGGTTTTATTCATTGAGAGTTCTATAGTTTTTATCAGCTCACTACTGTCAGAGTTCTTTACTCGAACAATGAACTAATTTCTCTCCCATTATTTTTCTTTTTATAAATAGGTCACCAAAATTTAATTTTTCTATATTTAAAAACCTAGAAAATCATCCATCAAATATTTGGTTGTATGATCTCATTCACTTTTTCTCTTAAATTTTTATACATGGGAGTCCCCCCATGATCCTCAAATTGTTTTTATATCCTCAAAAATTGTCTCCTATAGAATGATATTAGTGTCACTATATTTTATTTATCTTAATAATTTTTATGTTATCCAATAGATATTCTTGAAACTTCTATCAGTAGTCTTGATTTTTTATTCTTATTCAACATGAAACACACAGATGATCTTCAAAATTACTTAGCAGCCCAAATCATCAGTCACTTTAGAACACAACTGTAATTGATTAAACTCAATCCCTTTTGCTTGAATCACATTGAATTGTGATATTCAGTAATATTTTATAGTTTTTATTACAATGTTCTTATAAAAAGTTCTATTTATTATGAGTGTTTCTCAATAATTGTTTTTAGAATGCCCTATTTTCTCATACTAGACTCATCCATATAATTGATTGAATAGTCTTGATAATTATCATATAGATTCATTAAGATATTATTATAAAATAAAAATGTTTTTTAAAATAAAAATATGAATATTTCCAAGGATAATGATTCTATGGTTCATTTCAAACTCTAAGGTTGTGTTAATCATGATGAAATCATTTTTATGGATTATTAATATAAATGGAAATGGAAAATGAAAGGTTAAAGAAAGAAAAACACGAATTTAAAAACTTTTTTAGAATGATGAAACTAGTTAATGGAATTTTCATATTATTTTAACACAGAAAAATTAAATATTTGTAAAAAATATCATAAAATTCATTTTCTTCCTCACACAGCTCATTGGTGTTGTGCCGTTATATTCCATTGTCACTTTCAAAACACCACACCACCGTCACACTAGTCTGAAATGTTACCAAACGTGGCATGTATGTATCCATGAACAAATTTGTAGAATGTATTTAAAAAATAGATCTTCAACATTTGGACAACATACTTGGTTCAATCGTGACTATTTTATTAGTATTATCATTTTGATCAAGTGATTATGTGTTTAAATCATAAATAAGTACATCTTTTTCTAATTCCAAGTTGGGAAGGGGATGTGAAAAACATGTGGAATGATTAAATCATATTTTTCAAGAGCATTTATTAAATTGGTAATTGAAACGTATAGACTATAGAGACATAAAACATGTTAGAAGAATATTATCAATACAAATGATGTGAATTCAAATAAAAACATCATTTGAAAATATTTTTCATGTGTTTATCATAGAAATATGATAAATGAAGTTTCATAAAAGAACATATCATATAGATTTAAAAATTATTATTTTATGGACAAATTATTTTGAGATTATCAAGATCATAACATAGATATTATTGATCAAAACAGTCAAAATATTGGACAAAATCTTATTATTTTTGGTTTTTTTCAAACATCTTTGCATACATATATATATATATATATAGATAGAGAGATAGAGATGAAGGGATTTCAACTATATTAATATCCACATATAGATTCTAAAGAATACCATGTTAATAAAAAAACTCGACCTTCTCCCAAGGTGTTTGACCGTCAAACTCTCCCTTCAACCCAAGTGGTAACAATAATAAAATTATAAATTATAAAATAATTCACATATTGATAATTCAATTAAATCATAGTATAAATAGTATAAATATAATCATAAATAGAAATCCATCAATGCTTCCATTATTCAGAATATAGGATATTTCATATAAAGTGATATTGAATAATTATTTGCATCTATCTACCATAAAAAAATAAGATTTTTTCAAGGAGGAATGACATTCTGATCATCATAAATCAAAACATTCATTTCTAATGAAAATAAATTCCATGTATTAAATTTTTCATCCAATGAATAATTTTTTGTGGTACACCTTCATTAATAAATTTTACATCAGCTATAATCAATGCAACATTTATTCATCACTTTAGATAAAATCCATATCAGTGCTATAAATTTCCTTTTTCATTGTTTTAAAAGCACTTATTTGGTAATTGTCATTAAAAGCTGATGGATTTTATCAATGTTGAAAAGATAACTGATAATGTCCCCTTTAATCAGCACTAAAAGAATGACTAATAAAGTGGTCCCTTTATCAACATTGTTTTAACACTAAAAAGGCAGCCTTTTATCAATGAGTTTTTAGTGAGGATCATTAAAAAATTTATCAATGCTAGAAATAACGTTAATAATAGCCAAGTTAAACTGGTGTACTATCAGAATTTATATCACACTAAAAAAATATAGAATTTAGTTTTAATTAAATGTACATTAAAACAAAATAAAAAACAATATAATGGTTAGTAAAGTATCTATGTTGCAACAAAAAATAGATAAAAGGATATGTGTGAAGCAAATAAATTCATATTTTACATTTGATACATTCATTTCACTCAAAATTATAACAAATTTAGGAGAGGAATTATATATGTGGGATAAGATATCAAACATGAAACTTTCTCTTTCACAATGTATATCATATTCTAGAATGTAGAAACATATACATTCTTCATTACCAACTACCATCGATCCTATATTTTCTTACAAGAGTCATCTTATTTAACCTTTCCTTTCAAACTTGAAAATTATTTTTATGGTTCCTTGTTAATTAAACTACTTAATCCCCCAACATGTGGTGTGACAATAAAGGATGAAAATTACCCCCCAAAAAAATTGATGGGGTTGGTCCACAACACATCCCATACACACTCTTGTTATGCTCCTTCCCTAAAACTAGTCCAATTTCATTATTTTGGGAAACTAATGATGCTTGTACAAGGTTCGCATCCCAAGATTATTGAATTTTTTCCTATCAATATGGTTGGTATTAGGTGCACAATTTCATAGTAAAAGTAGGGGAATAAATAATTTTAGCATGAGATTGACATCTTAACACTAACTTTAGAGAATCACCACCTGATTATCAACATGAGAATATTGTTTCAATTAAATAAGTAGGATATATCAAAATTGAAATTGTACCTCATTTGATTTAGATCCAATGTGTGGTTTTATTGCTACTAGATATCATCACATAAAAGAACCAAATTCATAACCCTTTAAATCATCCACAAATGCTTCACAAACTTTCTTAATCACTGAACTTCAAGAAAGGGTTATAGCATGGAGAATCTAAGGGGTTTTCCAAATCGAATTGATTTTCTAAGCCCCATTTATTTGATCTAAGAAGGTGTTCTGGTGTTAGGTTTAATAGACCCTCACTTTCTCTCACTAATACTTAATAGAGATTTTATATATTCTATCAAAATCATGGGAGGAATAGTTACTTGAATTAGGGTTTAATTTTTAATTATATATGCAGGTTTAACATAGAAAAATTGCACTTTGGCCCTTATTAAAGTTAACCCTTCTAGATTAAACTATATTTTACACTTATGACCAAGTGAATGTGTCACAAGAATCATAAATATTTTATATTATATGTGTAAAAAAAATATGTTACGTGATAGAATACAATCTATTAACTCGACCCATATGGACTATAAAATATTTGATGATGCTTGGATAAATATTCATTCAAAAAAATATATTTTTTTTCTTCGCTTAAATCATGTAAATACCTGGAGTAAATAAATCCAACACTTATTATTCTAATGTTTAATAATAAATAATTTATTTATTTCTTGCGATCGTTCAAACTTAGACATAACCCGACCCCACCGGGTGGCCAAGCATGTCCTAATATCTAATTTGTTAAAATGGGAAAAACTTTAGAATACGCTTTTTATGTGATGCTCAAGGCCCATATCCTGATAGAAGTGATTTATAATCATATACTAAGATTAATATCTACAAACACATCATCACTTTTATGTATATCAGGTTCATTCATAGCAACGACAACCTCATAAGAGCTTGCTCTACGTAATAGAATATCTGTGTCATAAGATATCCGATAAAACAAGTTACATTACTTGTGTAACCATCCCAGTTTTATTTATTCTTTTAATTATTATTCTAAACATACTTACCTTCTTCTACTATGTTCATGGATTTAATAAAGGTACTCAAATCATGATAAAATTGAATTTAGATATATCTTCCTCTACTTAGAAGTGACGAGTCCTGTCTTGATCATTCAATCAATTTCATACCCTCAATGACACACCTAAAACAAGCTAACTCACCATAAACATAAGTTTTATATTGTCTTTTATGTATCAAATTATGTGATCAAATGGTTAAAATTGATAATGACCTCATGTAGTGAGACAGATACACATGTTTATAGATAGAAACATCTAATGAAACTTAAAACATATTATGTTCTTATTGGTGAGTCACTCCTCATGATCTAGATCTAATCGATATCATAAGGTGAGAATTTATGAAAATTAGTCTCCATTATTATGAGCCCCCAACACTTAACAGTTATAAATCATTTTTCTCCCATCAGTATGATGTATCTTGACCATAGAACATTTTTTAGGATTACTATTATATTATCTAGAGGTTTTCATTATAGCAGGGAACTACTATAACCTCTTGATGGGAAAATTAATCCAATAAAATTACCATGTTAATTTTGTTATCTAGATTAAAACAATAAATAGTAATATAACATCATGTATAACTCTTAAAATACATGACAAGGTTCTCAAAAATTATTTCTCAAGTTGGGTCTAGAGAACCCACTTTTAAAATACTCACACTTGCACTAGATCCCCCTTGATAACTGTCAACCTATTATCTATCACATGATAAGATCAGGATTTTACTAAATAATTGATTTAATCATTAGTCATACCATGTTTCATTACATGTAAATTTTTTTATCTTCAACCACACCTCCTTGTGTTAAACTCCCAAAAGTTATGATATCCACAAGTATATTCATTTCCACCTATCATAACATTTAATTATTTGATTATACCAATGTCATGAGTTTACAATAATTTATAACATGATAATAAATTAATTTCATTTTAAAATTAAAATAAATATAAAAAATGATTGTGTGTTTCATACAACATATTTATCAGTGATAGAAGTAATAAAATAATTATTTTTTTAGATATATAACCCATTGGCTCCAATGAGCTTATCTTTCTCAATTATTTATCATAACTATGATACAATATCATATTGGTCAACAGGAAGACTATTTTTCTCCTTGATAACTAGCCTTCCTTTCTCTCAAATTATCATGTACAAATTCCTTTCACCCTTTCAAGATCTTTTTGATATATCTTACTATTTGACATGTAGTTTTGCTAGATTTATTTGATATTTTATTAACATAATGTTTGTGATGGTAGTATTATATCTAATACATAGCATGATATATGTGATAAATCCATCGCTAAATAATATGGAGTTCTATTTACTATATTAATATCTTCTTATGTCTTATAAATATCTTCACCGAGATATTTTTCCATACAACATTAGAAACAATTATCTCTCAAATTATTCCATCCTTATTTTTCAATACCCTTTTAGTATATGTACATTAACTTTCTCCAATCAACCCATATATCTACCTAAATAGAACCTGTTCTATAGAACATGTGTTACTACTTTATGTCATTATATGGTGAGTTACTTTCATCCCTACCTTAATTGAAAATAATACAATTAATTGTTTTCCATATGTTATCAAACAATTTTGTATGGGATAACTATTGCGCTCATAATTTCATCTTATAAAAACATTGAATATTTAAATTCCACATGAATATTATATGACCATGATACTAGAATTAATCCATAAATGAATCTAAAAAAAGTAATTCTTTATTGGAATTTTATTGTGTCACCAACCCTTTATGGTTTTATTGTATAGACACCATCTTAAGAAGGTGGTCCTGACATCTGATGCCCAATATAATGATCATAAAAAAGTTTATATGATAAGTATATTTCTGAAGCATTTAGGTATGATTACATGGTATAACCAATTGAGCCTCATTGATATCATGCTTGGACCACCCATTTATAGTTTCTCTTGAATACACATTGTTAGGTCCACTAGGATAGATAACCTGGGAGGGGGTGGGGTGAATCAGGGTATGACAGATTAAAACAACTTCCCCTGTAGATTTTTTTTTCACTTTTAATCAAAAACCTCTTCTCTCTCATTCCCATAGTAGAGTATAAATAGAAATTAAATCATGCACGATACCTAATGATTTTTACATGGTTCACCCTCTCTGGGCTACGTCCAAAGAGAGTACACTATCAATGTGCCGACATAACAAATTCACTAAATGTACACATAAATTTAAAATGATTGAAGCGGACTCACTGTCCATCCTGGTTTACTACCACTCACAATATGAAATCTAACTGCTCTCTCAACTGAAGTGTGCTCACTAATTCTTCAGAAGATCCACTAACAGTTTATATACCTCTAGGTCACATCATTATCTCTAATAAAATCTCCATTCTTATCTATTGATAGATGCTAAGTTGATGTCCCGCTTTCACCCCCAGATGAATTTCTCTTTGCATTGGGTGTACTATGAAACCTCAAATCTTCCGCGCAACCCTTACTTCGTCTTCAGCAAAACTTTATTACCTTGCGCGCAAGATTCCACTTCTGGCATGAAACACCCCTTATGCACAACTTCAATCATTCGCGCAACTCAAATCTTATGTGAAACATTCTTAGCTTGTGCGCAACTCAAAATCATCGTGCAACTCCCTTTGCGTGAATTTATTACGTGTTCTGGTTCTCGTATTTTCTATAAGTGTGGAGCTCTCTCAAATTAGGGGGTCACCCTGTATGTATAGATGTTCTTGACCCTTGCGCATAAGATTTAACTTTTTTCATGCAAGTTCCTCTTTCAGCATTAAAAAACCCCTTTTACATCGCATTGGGAATGCAAGTTTAGTTTTCCCAAACCCCCATTTGATGTCGTATTTGGAAATCGTGGACTACATTGTTGACAAACACAACATAGAGGTCCGCTCTGTCAACAAACACAACCACCTCAAAAAAGCTTTAATGGTACCTTGAGGGATTTTTTCACAACACACACCAATGGATTTATATCAATTGAATAAAATACGAAAATTTAAAACTGAATTTTTGTACATTGAATCCATATTTTAATTCGTATAATCCTTTCAATCATTTTCATTTACAACTTTCAGGTATGGTAAATAATTATTTTTGATAATTAATAATTTATCACTTAACATAGTGACCATAAAACCACCTCTCTTGGTTTTATAATTCGTACGTATTATCTCTCTCTATAACATTCCTTTTACATGAGATATTTCAGAACATGTTCCCATGGAAACTACCCGTGAATCTCATGCCTTGACATTATCTAAGTATACTTTTCTCCCGCTATCTCAAATGGATATGTGTATCCTTTTATATAAATATAATATATCACTTTTTTATATCTATTCAATATTTGGGATTTATGAAATATCCATAAAAACATTATGATATACAACTAATATACACTTTGTGTTATTCTTGCTGAAAGTTTGTTTATCGACTATGTCTTAACATACTCTTTGCATCTAGACTCATTAATTTTGAATTAATGTTTTTATTTAATATTATAACTTTTATGATATTAATTTTTCATTATTATTGGTAAATGGTTATGTGTTAATGCTTCTATATATGATTCATGTATTGAAAGAAAATTAGAATAAATTTCTAAACTTATAAGAATCTTCCTTGATCCCCCATTTACTTACATCATGGATTTGATGTGTATAAGGAAATGCGAGTTTAGAAATTACTTCAGTCTATATATTAGTGATCAATAAATTATTTTAGGACTCATAATTATTCCTCCATGAACTAACATCATGGATCTGATGGGTACAAGGAAATGTGATTATAGGGATAAATCCACACAACATTCTCATGATCAATGAATGCTCGGTTAAGATATTATTCGCCTCACCAGCCCAAATCACATCATATCATCTAACGAACCATATTAATTCCATAACTTAAATCCATAAATTTGTCAATGTAATATCATAAAGTATATTAATTTACCTCAACATTTTCCTTAGAATAGTTTACATGACCAGGTAAAAGTAACTCTAGAATCTTTATGGCTCGCCTTTATTTCTATATGATTATTTGTCTAGAACTTAATTATTTTTTTGTCAATAATATATAAGTTTATAGATATAATGATTCAAAGCACTGTATTGGGTGTATCATTAATAACTACATTTTTAGCTAATAAATAATTATCTTACCACAACTGGGTATAAGTATTATATTTTATATTCTTCATTTAGTACTAACAATTTAAAAATTAATGAACTTTTAGTTCAGTATAAAACTCTACAAAAAATATTAATTGAAAAATGAAATAATTTATCATTACAAATAGTGGAAAAATTAGTTAAATGTTTTGGTAAAACTCATTACAAAATAATAGTTCAAATGTAATAAATCATCTTAGAAAACCGAGGTGGTGTTCTTCTCACTACTGATATAGGAATGCCACATTCTTTAGTTCATTGCAATTTATCTTCCAATTACCTTTTCTTGCCACATGAAAAACAAATATATTCGTGTCCAATGTTTTCTATCTTTATCATTAGTTTATTAGAAGGATTTTGTTACAGTTCATGTGGCATCACACTCTCAATTGGCCTTTTTTGCCTAAGATTTCTAATTTTTCACCACAGTAACTAATTTTTTATCTTTATTTATGTTTTTATCATCTTTGTGAACATTAAAAAAATATTAAATTATTTACTATATGTTTCCAATGAAACTATGGTAATTATGTGATAAGGATGGGAGAATTATATGTGTTGAATGTTCATGATTCGACTTAAATCTCAATATAATTAGTCGATCAATGTATTATATGACCTTAAGTACATGGGGACCATCATGGGTTTTATTTTTTAATCTACAAAAGAGCAGTATAACCATAATCTACTTGATTTATTACTTTACATTCTCCTCATTAAATCTCAGGGACAGTACAGAATGGTATAACCACCCATTTCCTCATGTTTGTTTCACAACACAAAAAAATTGATGATAATATTATGATGATAATCTCAAATTCATCACCATGAGTCTTCTATTAGCTTTCTTTTCACCCACACTTACTTCCTGAGGGGGATCATAAGATAGTTCAACTCAACCACATTTAATTTACATTCATATCATAGTATTATGTGTTAGTGTCTATACAACTCTTAGAAATTTGTGTCACTTAGGACCTATGTTTTTCCAATATTGATCATAGGGTTTCTTAATGGGGTTAATCCATTTATTGAAGAGATAAAAATAAATAATGGAGAGATTTTCTAAACACTAATAGATGAATTTATCTATAAATTAATTTAATGTTTTTAAAAATATTAATGGAGTTAAATAAAGAAATGTTGACCTATTTAATTGGATATATGGGCTTAGTGAGTATAAAAAGGATGTGGTGGTTTTTATTGTGGTGATGTTCCCCGAGATATAGTCCCTCGTGAGAATAAAAGGGTTTTATGCATTTTTGGTTTCATGTGTCACATGTTTATGATGGTGAATAATGCATTTATGATGGATATTCTTTGTGGTGGGATTTCTAGTTTGCAGTTATAAGGGAGTTATGTTGAAAATGAGTAAAAATAATTCAAATGGGCATTGAAGTTGGTGTGTTGTGGAAAAAAATGATAAGGTTCAAGAAGTTACATCCAATTATGAGAAACCATGACATATAGACTTCATGGAGATATAATTTCATATGTGAGATGCTTGGGTGCCTTTATTAATAGATCTAGGATAAGACATTGAAGAGACTATATAATATTAGGTCATTGATGATGCATGTTTTGATAATGATCTCATAAGCTGTTGAATTTTGTCATAGAATGGGGATGTTTGTTATATATGGATCTCCAAGGGTGATGTTTTATCATGGAAGGTTTTAATTTTCTATTAGGATGATTTTTAGGGAGGTGATAGAAGCATATCAATGTGTGGTTTTCACAGAAATTACTATACGCTGTTTTATAAATTATTGTTTTAGAATTTACATGAATTTTGTACTCTTTGATTATTATGTATTTTTCAAAGTCACCCTATGTTTTTTAATACTTTTCATTGGAGTTTTTTTCAACATTAAAAAAATATATGTTCTTTTCTACTATTTTTTTCTTCCATTCTTTCATCATGTTTCTCATAATTCTATCATAATGGATTTTCTTCTTGGGATCAGGAATCTAAACCAACAATGGATCGATGGAACATCTAAAAGGCATAATGTTTGAATCTACTTTTAAGAATAAGGTAAAGGGTTATATTATTACATATGTAATGAAGGATTCATCATAATTTTTGCATGCCTCATATGAGTTAAAGACCATCGCTTGGGGTGATGATAGTTTGGATGTCCAATTTTGGCATGCCTCATGTGGGGTTCCTATAAGCGGGACAATCCTCATGATCTCTAGTACTCAAGATCACCAGGTGAGAACTTATTGAGAAGAAGTCCCAATTCTTATGATCCCCTAAGACCAAATATTCAGACATCATTTGTGTCCCATTGTTATGATGTATATTGACAATTGAACATATTTTTAAGATACTTTCATAGTATCTCAAGGTTCTCATTATAGGTGGGAACTGTTATAAAATATTTAAAAAATAAGTAGTCCAAGGATATTACCTTGTAAAAAGTTCACGCACATGTAACAAAACTATTATAGTAAGATAACATCATTAAAAACTATTTTTATACATGATATAGCAATAAAAAATTACTACTCAATTTCGGTCATGGGAACCATATTTTTGAAAAAACACCACATATTGGAAATATTTTATAATTATATGAAACTAATTATTTTATCTAATTGAATAAAATTTAATTATTATTTATTTATACTAATTATGAAACATTAAATTACAATGAAACACATTTAAGCAAATTTCTTTGGTAAGTTCATTTAGGAAACTGCTATCAATTTTCTAGTGAACATGAAACCACATTTCTGCTCATCAAACTAGGTGACCTAAGTCATGAACCATTATAAAAAATTGTACACAGAAATTAATATAGAAAAAACATTTTGTGAGGATAAGAGGATATAAATAATAATTAATAAAACGAAAACAATATAAATATTTTCTTTTAATAATTTAGGAACCAACATTATAAAGAATTATTTCTTTTAATCGATCAGTGTATTTTTTTACCCATCACCTAGAAATAGATACATTAATAAAACCAATAATTTTGATTTTTTTATGATATTAATTTAGTATTAAAATGTTAACAACTCAAAATATGAATCCCTGTTAGTATTAAGAAAAAAAATCCAATACTTGTGATATACACCATCATACACTTTTTCATGCATCCATCGAACACTTAAAGATGTGTCATTAAAATCATTATAAAATATCAATTTAATGTCTCCTCGTTTCTTACCTAAATTCTTCATGGTCCATGGGAATTAAGATGAACTAGACACATTAAAATTAGTAAACTTCTCGAGACAAAAGACCTAAGAAATTTTTATTATATTAATAATACTACTCACATTTTTAAAATCTACTATCAAGGAATAATAAATTATTATTAAATTTATTCAGTTTTTAGAAACATATTTCTTCTAATATAGTGTAATATTATTCTAATATTTATAATTTATGAGAAGGCACATAATCTCACACAAAATATATAAAAGGATCTGTTTGTAAATGTGGGAAGCACTAGTAGTAGGCACCACAAACTCATTAAATGGTGTTATAATTTTAAATCCCCTCAAGCCAATACATCTGCAGTATTTATATTTTTATATAGTTTTATATTATTTTTATATTTTTGATAAATTGAAACACCTACCATGGGGTGTAGAAAAAGAAATTTATTTTTCCTAATGTAGCACAGTGGCTAACCGAGGTTGTTTCATTTTAGGATATTCTCACTTTTTTAACCTACTTCTTCTAAAGCACCCAAAAAAATATTTTTTCTATTTTTAATTTTAAAGGAAAACAACCATTTTTTGGAGTTTTGGATTATATTTCAAATAAAATTCAATATGGAAATTTAAACTAACAATCAAATATAAACAGAATGAGTTAAGAAAAAAGGACTTAGCTTTGGGTATTGGTTTAAGGATCAATCATTATTCTCCTTTAATTGTTTGATTTTGGTTTCATAATCCAAAAATGAAATCTCATGTATGAATTAATATTCATTATTTAGAAATTATGGAGTTTGTCATAACCTAAGAAATAATAATCCTACCTCCTCCTATAATCATGGATGATAAAAAACTTTGATATATGGTGTTACATCTTTGAGGTCCAACCTCTATCAATGCTATTTCATCCATTAATTATCTCAAATACTCCGTATGAAGAGTTAACAAATAGAGAGAGGAAGAAAATTTAAATAAAATAATAGAAATATATTGAAATTCAAGTCATTGATGGAAAATCACCTAATATGTGACATTCGCCTCACCATGCATGATACTCAAATATATAAAAAAATTTAAATACACTTTAAGGTAAATTAAAGAAAACCTTGACCTCCCCTCGGGCCAAGCATTAGGGTTAGCCTCTCATTTACATGAGTAAGAGATCACTTGGTGGAGTGGATGGAAGATAAGAATAATGAAAAGAATATAATAAATGGAAGTATAAATTTAAAATAAAATGCAATAAAATAAAATAATAAAATACAAATATAATTGGGATGAGTGTGAAAGAGTGATAGATATAAAAATTAAATAGAAGGATGCATAAAATAAGAAAATAAATAAAATAAAATAAATATATTTAATAAATAATTTTAAAATAATAATAATGTTATTATTATTATTACTACTACAACTATTAATTATAATCATAATACTAACTATAATAATAATAATAACTATAATTATAATAATACTAATAATAATAATAGTAATAATAATAATTATTATTATTATTATAACTAAAATAAGAATAAAATTAAATGGATAAGAAGAAGTGGATAAATGATGGAATGGAGAAACAATTTAAACTAAAAATGAATAGACTATTTATTTCTTAAAATGAAATTTTCAATTTAAAATAATAAACCAAAAATACAAAACAAATAAATTAAATATAATAAATGAACAAAATGAATAATAATGGGGGAGAAGATGAATTTCTTTAGTGGATGCCCAGCCCTCAGGTTGGGTAGATATCCCTTCATAGTGGTGTCATCTCATGCCTTACAAGGATGGAAGAGCCTCCTTTATATAAGTAGGGGAGGGCTAGGTGTCTTTAACCACTTCTTTAAACCCCAGTGAATGGGGGTGCTTCTCCCGGGATGACCAGTGTTGAAGGGATCCATGTGGGGATGCGCCCTCATTAGCGGTAAATGGGGGTCGGAAGACGCTCCATGTGGATGGGGCAGTGGTTCTTCATTGATAAATGCATCATAGGTTGCTCGCATGATCTATGGGGGAAGGGTAGTGGAGAATCAGGGATGGATATCCCTTCCTTATTCTTCAGCCTTCTTAATGTCCGAAGGAGGCTCTAAATCTTTCATAGATGGCCGTCTCGGGCTCTGGAGGTGATATAGTAGATATTTTTTGTGCTTTACAGTGTGTAGTGATACCATTCGGTAATGTCATGGTGGTGATGGTGGTGCGGGGTGGTCGAACGAGGCGGAGAGATGAGGTGGAGGCAGAGTGGCGGAGGACGGTTATAAGGCCCCAGCCTTAAACATTACTTAATCATGAATTAAATGAATAATTCACATAGAGGATATTTTCATGTTTAGAGTTTTACAGAATTAGGTCATAACTATTACATCTCAAAAGATTACATAGTACACACTTCTACTAAGTTTCCATAAAATTAAAAAAAACACCTAAAAAGAAACAGCTCCAGTTCCATGTTTTAGATAGCATGTCTTTCCTTGATCCCATCCTTGACCCTATTCATCTTTATGTCCTGTGGAAAACATTTCAAAAACTGGGGATGAGCACAAAAATCCTAGTAAAGGATACACAATGAAGGAAAACTGTTAGTTTTTCAAAACAACATGTAAACCATGAATACTTTACCAAAGTAATACTTTTCACCTTTATGAAGTAGTAAAACTATTCATTGAATATAAGACCATTACTTACCCTTTTGTAACCAAATGATTACCATAAAACCCATATAAAAAACACATAGTATATACAGGTAACATGGGACATAAACATACTTAAATGGAATAACCATACGATCGACGTCCACACATACTTAAGGGAATAGCCATACGGCTGACTTCCATACCCAATGCATTGGAGGTTATAACGTAACAACCCGTCCTGGTATTCACAGCACCACCCATCATATGGTTTATCACGTAACCACCCGTAAAATGTCCAAGTACCATCATTACACATAAAATATTCCAAATACAAACATTTCAATAAGAACATTTCATTTTCAATCCTAATAATTAATTCCAAGATATTGAATTAATCAATCCATTTTCAAAAACCATTTAAAAGAGATTTTTGAATCATAGTGTCCCATACCACTTTGAAGCTTTTAATGGAATTATAATTTTAAAAAATTAATGTCCATATAAAGAAATATTGAAAACCATTTTTAAAACATGGACATTAAAGATAAAGAGTTATAATAATAAATCTTTAAAACATTTAAAATGATATTTTTGTTAAAGAGTTTTTAACAAAATTAGAGACTCTTGAATACAAATAATTGTGAAATAACATTTAATCAGAACATTATAATATCATGAGAATAAATAGATTCATGATATAATATGTCAAAGGACTGTATATACACCATATAAGAGTGAATTGGTTCATAACAACAATGAAGTCTCAATGGAAGTGTAAATTGAGATTAAATCCATTATAAATATGGTATCCTTAAATTAAGGATAAATCTATCACATAATTATATGTGAGAAATATAAATACACCCAATATAAGTGGATATTAAGTGTGAAACAATCATAGGTCATTCACTCATATTCATAGGATGACATTTTCAAGAATTACAAGTTGAACCCAAAGAAATCGAAATTGGGTTAATACGTTCCCTTTTAAAAATTCGGCAGCCTAACGACGTTACATTAAAATTCAGAAAATGAGTTGATGATACAAAAAGGGAATATCATCACTTGGAAATAAATTTTACATCAATAAGGATATATAATAACATATCCCAATATAATAGTTTGTGAATTAAAATACATAACAAAAGACGTCTTATAAAAAAAGGAGGGTGAAAGGTTCTCTTACTGACTTGGGTAACTTTCGAAACGTAAATCCCATGGAATAAGGGTCATACAATGAAGAATTAAATACCCATAATTGAAATTATATTACAAAAAGAGTATAATAATGTGCAGTACATACACCACTCAAAGGAAATGGTGTCAAACGTAGCATAAATGTCACGGAAATAAAAGTGAGATGAAAAATCCCTTATGAAAACTCGGCAGCCTAATGGCACCACTTAAAACTTCCAAAAATCGATTCATGAGATAAAACAGGGTCTCTCATAATATGAACATAAAACGTACAGAAATAGGAATGTAAAAGAAAATCCCCAAACATAAGAAAGATGAGCTTAAAATAAATGACATAAAAGAGAGTGTTTAAAAAGAAAGAGAGAGGTAGG
This sequence comes from Viscum album, assembly GCA_963277665.1. Classification (NCBI taxonomy): domain Eukaryota; kingdom Viridiplantae; phylum Streptophyta; class Magnoliopsida; order Santalales; family Viscaceae; genus Viscum; species Viscum album. The sequence goes on along the minus strand of OY728164.1, from coordinate 587,313,748 downwards.
ATCCCTTACCTCAAGTCCGACTTGTCTTGTTCGTTTCATTATAGTCCTGAATAATAAACATTGGTCAATTTATAATTGATTAAAGACCTAATTTAAATATTATTATTCAGTTCATATCACATATTATAATGTTATAATAATTGTTTAATAATGTCAGTTCATATCAGACGTTTTTGCCGATGTTTGGTACATGAGTCAAAAATGAACTTGTATGAAAATGATTGTCCATGTAGTTATAATTAAATCATATCCAGAATAGTATTAATGATTTAAATATCATATATATCCAGTAAATATTAATTTTATACTATTCCATAACATTTTGAGATAAAAAAGAAATGAAATGCACCGTTCATGGAGACGGTATGCCGTACGTATGCATGAACGCTACTTTCATATCTTTTTCATATGAATGGAATTAAAAATAATTGAGAGATATATATATATTATAATTAAATTATAATATATATGTTTTATAGTTCACAAAAGTTCATTAATTTCATTCTTTATAAATTCCATGTATTGCATGAACGAGTCACATCACTCGAGGGGGCGGTAGTCCACAATTCCTCGTATGAAATTATCACATTTGCACAACATGAAAAGTATAAAGGAATGTTTTAAATATAAAATTCATAAGCATATAAAAAACATAAATACCAAATATATCATATATAAAATATAGTGACATCATAATGGCCACCATGAAAGGTGTTAAGAGAAGATTGAACAATCATCGTTTCGTGAGGCAGAAATTCTCCATCCACAGAAACAGTATGTTATTTAACCATTAGACGATGGTGTGTGTAAGTTTAGCTCGAATCCTTCACATAAAAACATCCTAGTATATATATACTAGTTTTGTTACAAAATAAAGGAATAAAAAGAGTTTAGAGGGTTGGAGAAGCCAAATAAAACAAAAGAACACAAGGAAAGACATTACCTTTAAATCGGGTAACTCCTTTTGATTTGAGCTCAAAGGCTTCCTTGGAAAGAATTCTTCCCAAATATGAGGCTTCAATGATGAAGAGAGGGATTTGTAGAGATGAAATGGTCAGGGTTTTGCCGATCCAAAGGCTTGAGAGGTGTGGGTAAGGTGGTAGAGGTGGGGGCCTTTTATAAGAGGAGAGGAGGGCACTCTTGGAATGTTATAAAATATTACATTATTATATAATGATTTTTGGATCTTAAAGGTCCCAAAAGGATATATTTCGAGAATAAGGTGATAAGTTTTCTAAATACACCCATAAAATAGGTTTTTGACATGTTTTGGTCTTAGATGTTACTTTATCTTTTCATTTTATTTAAATCGTTAAATAATGAGGTAATCACTGCATCATCATGGTGTCCTAAATAATTCAATTTATTTAATGTCTAAAAATTATAAAAAAAATATCATGATGTAGGAAATATTTTTATATTTCCAATGAATATTTATAGTCAAAAATATGACTTGTATAACCCCATGTAAAAATTGTTTTAGTAAAACAACACATGTTTGTGACATTTTAATTTTAAGTTTAAATAAAAAGGTATTAATGTCATTTTCCTACCAATGTGGCTCCATGGGGTCCCCAAGTTGACTCATGGATTGGATTCGTCGGCCATGACTCATCTAATAAGGGTATGACAGGTTTCTAGGTCATTTAATATTATTAAATCATTATTTTTACCTTAAATTACACTAATTACCTCTAATCGCGATTAAAAACATAAAAGTTACTATTCACCCAAAAAAATATTTTAATCTCATTGAACCACATTTTACTTCTTAATGACAACCATGTATGTAGTATTTTTGAAAATCAAATCACAGAAGTGATAACATTTCATTTAAACGAAAAATCAGTTTCTTTAACTAAGACTTAGTGGTTTCACTATTCATCAAAAATTGATGTTTTTCAGAAAAATACCAAATATTCACCCTAAGATATATTTGATATTACAAATTCAAAAATGATTTCTATTTTGAAAAATTCAAAACATATAAGTTGTATTAATTAATTTAATTATTAATTCCCATTGTCAAAACAAGTAGCGTGTTTTTAAGAAACAATATCTATTAAAAGATTAACACTAGTTTAAGTCCAATTTCAAAGTGAAATTAATTCTAATGACCACCATTGGATTAAATGGTAAAAATATATTCTAATTTTAATTTAAAACCAATTCAAAAGATAATCTAATAATATAAATAAATTCTATTAAAAAGAGGTTTTGAATTAAAGTATAACATTTTTCACTATTCATTAAAAAATGAACTTTATTGGAAAAATACCAAAAATTTACACAAAGTAAATTTTGATGTCCAGATTCTATAAAAGAATTTTATTTTGTCAAATATAACACATAAAATTTTCAGAAATGGGATTTAAAATAGGTTCCCCTTCAAAAGACCATTAATCGACCTTTTAAAAAATATTAGAATGTTTACGCATAAAATTGGATTCATTTGCATTTTTAATCCTCTAACATTTGTTGTAAAAATTAAAAATATTTGACAAGAATAAATAATAATTTTTGAGTTAGTTCAATTCTTTCCCGCCATTACAATGGCTAGGCGTTAACTACCATTTAAAATAATATTATTTTATTATTAGAGTGCAACGTAAGATTTCAAAGGAACTAATTGTCGCATATTGGGTATGCCATCAAGCATAGAATTCCATTTAAATTAATATTATTATTTTATTTACAAATAGGGATAAATATAAAAATATCATATTCTTTATTTACCTGGGGTGTTACATCCTTCCCCCATTTTGGGAATTGCGTCCTCAGCGTATTAAAATTGGGCTCGGAAACATCATTGAAAGTCCCACATTAGAACAAGAGTCGGTAAAACAATCACTTTAAAAGAAAGAAAGAGAAGTACAGAGGTCACCCAAGTTAACCCATACTAGGATTCTATATAGGAAAACATGGATATGGAAGAAAAATCAAAGGGTTATGTTCTGAGGGAGTGTGATAGAAAACATGTTTATGAGAAAGTTAACCACCAGAAAATCACAAACTTGTGATGGGTTAAACTGTATTGGATTCCCGAGTAGGAAAAGTTAATGGAAATTTTTTTAAGTTACTGTTCATTTAGAAATTTATTTTTGAGCTTAACTAAAACATAAGGAAACATACTTACTTGTCATGTTGACATTCAACTTTTACTAGATTTCTTACACGAACTCATATTTTCTCCAAAAGATGTGTACTTAGGATGACATTTTTACATTAAGATAACTATAATCAACTTCTAGAGAATCACCTAATCCAAAAAAGGGAACTATATACTTCCCATGTCTTTAGACCTTAACCAAAACTAAAACCAAAAAGGTTAGTATGAGATCAGATAATACCCAAAAAAGATAATCCTTTATAAAAAGGAAATCTATTCTTAATCTCCAAAATTTGTCCAACAAGGCCCAAAGTTCAACAAAGTCAAAAATTAAACAAAATTAAGATTGAAACCCAAATATATGAAGCATTTAATCACATAGTCTTCCAAGTTAAATCGAAACATTTATCTCCAAACAACATCAGTTTCTCTTAAAGTCTCGTATTGAAAAGTAATTAACCTAATCACATATCTTCCATGATAGGTTAATAATTTCCACAGATAACCCAAAATAAACTTACTCTTAATTCATAAAATCATATAACTAAAATGAATTAGTCAAACTAACCAGGGACTTCTCGTAGTCCAGTGGTAGGCGATAAATACCAGTCACACTTTTATTGTGGGTTCGATTCCTTCAGCTTTGTCCAATGCGACAGGTTGTCACACGGTCTGCATGTTGTCCTTTATCTAAACTATATAATTCGCAAATAATTCCCCAAAAAGAGATAAAATCATAAAAAATAACCATAACATAATTTATCCTCAATTTTATCTCATGCCTTTCATTTTCCATCATAACATATAGTAACCCATAATTACCTCAAAAGTAAGGATCATATAAACCCAAATGGTTCTTTATAACTATGTCAACAAAAGAACAGATAACTATTCCTTGAATAAAATTTTCATATATCAAACATCATGTTTACACATACTATAAAAAGTCTTCTAATGTAACCCCATCATCAAAATAGACTTAATACTCTTAATAATTTCACCATAACTCATGAAGCCCTTATATGTTGACTTCTTACTCATTCAACATTATTCATGATCCATTAACCATTACTTTCCCTCTTATTCTGATATAATTCTTACCTACAAACAAAATCATGAATCATATCCTAAGGTTCCAAAATAGGAAAACAAATGTTAAGAAATAATCCATACCTTTGATTGGTCATTGTCAATTTCTTCATCCTCAATCAGAATGGGATTAGGTATTGGTAAAAGAATATTTGTACAATCTTGGTGATACCATTCCCAAAACTTCTTCATAGGACATGTTTTTTCATAATGACCATGCACACCACATTTAAAACATTCAATTGATCCCTCAGAAAGAACTTCTTTCCCTTTCCTCGAGTAAACTGGATGCTTCCTTTTTCCATGGATGGTTCTTGCTTTATGACCTTCATTTCCATATATATAGCATATTTATGTCCCTTCGAAACATTTTCCTAGGTGTTTATTTCCACATCTTTGACACATAGGTTTTTCAACACACTTACCTTTATGATTATTACGTGTAGTTTCGTAGGGATTTTTTTCTCACATATATGATGCCTTATAGAAATCACCAAGGTTTATGTAGTCAATCATGACTCCAGATAGTTGGTTGAGGATAAACACAAGAGTTCTCATTGAAGCTCCCATATCATTCAGTTGCTCGCTCAGAAAACTATCACAGTTTCCTTCACATCCACTGTTACTTTGGTGCCTCCTAGATCCATCCATTTAATAAAACCAAAAATTTCAGTGTGAGTATATCAACAAAACCATCATGTACTAATGAATAATATAAACACTAATATATACTTACTCATTCACTTTATCTAAAACTCGGTCTCGTTCTAAAATGCTAACCATTATGGTAATGTCACTTATTCTTAGAGAATACCCTAACCTCTAAAGTTATCTAAACTGACCTCTAATACCAACTATAAGGCTTCAGCCATAAACATTACATAATCATGAATTAAATGAATACTTCACATAGAGGATATTTTCAGGTTTAGAGTTTTAGATAATTAGGTCATAACTATTACATCACAAAAGATTACATAGTAGACACATCTACTAAGATTCCATAAAATAAAAAAACACTTAAAAAGATACATGTTTAGTTCCATGTTTTAGATACCATGTCTTTCCTTGATCCCATCCTTGAACCTATTCATCTATATGTCATGTGGAAAACATTTCAAAAACTTGGGATGAGCACAAAAAGACCAGTAAAGGATACACAAAGAAAGAAACCTGTTAGATTTTCAAAACAACAACTAAACCATGAATAATTTACCAAAGTAATACTTTTCACCTTTATGAAGTAGTAAAAACTATTCACAGAATAAAAGACCATTACATAACCTTTTGTAACCAAAAGAATACCATAAAACCCTTATAAATAACACATAACAAATAAATGTAACTTGGACATTAACATGCTTAAATGGAATATCCATACAGTCAACTTCCACACATACTTAATGGAATATCCATACGGCCGACTTCCATACCCAATGCACTGGAGGTTATAACGTAACCACATGTCCTGGTATTCACAGCACCACCCAACTTATGGTTTATCACATAACCACCCATAAAATGTCCATGTACCATCATTACACATGAAATATTTCAAATATAAACATTTCAATACCAAAATTTCATTTTCAATCACAATAAGTAATTCCAAGTTATTGAATTAATCAATCCATTTTCAAAAACCATTTAAAAGAGATTTTTGAATCAAAGTGTCCATACCACTTTGAATCTTCTAATGGAATTATAATTTTAAAACATTAATGTCCATATAAATAAATAATGAAAAACATTTTGAAAACATGGACATTAAACAAAAATATTTAGAATAATAAATCTTTAAAACATTTAAAACAATATTTTTGTTAAAGAGTTTTTAAAAAAATGAGAGACTCTTGAATTCAAATAATTGCCGAATAACATTTAAACATAACTTTATAATATCATGAGAATAAATAGATTCATGATATAATATGTCGAAGGACAGTATATACACCACATAATAGTGAATTGGTGTATATCAACAATGAAGTCTCAATGGAAATGTAAATTGAGATGAAATCCATTATAAAGATGGTTTCCTTAAATTTAGGATAAATAAATCATATAATTATATGTTAGAAATATTAATACACCCAATATAAGTGCATATTATGTTTGAAACAATCATAAGACATTCACACATATTCATTGGATGACATGTTCAATAATTACAAGTTGAACCCAAAGAAATCGAAATTGGGTTAAGACGTCCCCTTGTAAAAATTCGATAGCCTAACGGCATCACATTAAAATTCAGAAAATGAGTTGATGAGACAAAAAGGGTATCTCATCACTTGGAAATAAATTTTACATCAATAAGTATATAAAAAAACATATCCCAACATAATAGTATGTGAATTAAAAGACATAACAAAAGAAGTCTTTTAAAAAGAGGAGGGTGAAAGGTTCCCTTACCGACTTGGGTAACTTTTGAAATGTAAACCCCATGGAATAAGGGTCATACAATGAAGATTTAAATACCCATAATTGAAATTATACTACAAAAATAGTATAATAATGTGCAGTAAATACACCACTCAAAGTGAATTGTGGCAAACGTAGCATAAATGTCACGAGAATAAAAGTGAGATGAAAAATCCCTTACGAAAACTCGACAGCCTAACAGCGCCACTTAAAACATCCAAAAATGGATTGATGAGATAAAATGGGGTCTCTCATCATATGAACATAAAACATACATAAATAGTAATATAAAATAACATCCCCAAACATAATAAATATGAGCTTAAAATAAATGACCTAAAAAAGAGTGCTTAAAAAAAGAGAGAGGTAGGATCCCTTACCTCAAGTCCGACTTGTCTTGTTCGTTTCATTATATTCCTAAATAATAAACATTGGGCAATTTATAATTGCTTAGGGACCTTCTTTAAATATTATTATTCACTTCATATCAAATATTAAATTGTTATAATAATTTTTTAATAATGTCAGTTCATATCAGACGTTTTTGCAGATGTTTGGTACATGAGTCAAAAATGAACTTGTTTGAAAATGATTGTCCATGTAGTTATAAGTAAATCATATCCAGAATAGTAATAAAGATTTAAATATCATATATATCCAGTAAATATTCATTTTATACTATTCCATAACATTTTGAGATAAAAGGAAATGAAATGCACCGTTCATGGAGACGGTAGGTCGTACGTACACCTGAACGCTACTTTCATTTCTGTGTCATATTAATGGAATTAAAAATAATTGAGATATATATATATATTATAATTCCAGTATAATATATATGTTTTATAGGTCACATAAGTTCATTAATTTCATTCTTTATACATTCAATGTATTGCATGAACGAGTCACATCACATGAGGGGGCGGTAGTCCACACTTCCTCGTATGAAATTATCGCATTTGCACAACATGAAAAGCATAAAGGCATGTTTTAAATATAAAACTAATAATCATATAGAAAACATAAATACCATATATATCATATATAAAATATAATGACATCATAATGGCCACCATGAAAGGTGTTAAGAGAAGATTGAACAATCATCGTTTCGTGAGGCAGAAATTTTCCATCCACAGAAACAGTATGTTCTTTAACCATTAGTCGAAGGTGTGTGTAAGTTTAGCTCGAATAAATCACATAAAAACATAATAGTATATTGAATATAATGGTTTTGTTACAAAAATAAAGGAATAAAAAGAGTTTAGAGTGTTGGAGAAGAAAAATAAAACAAAAGAACACAAGGGAAGACATTACCTTTAAATCGGGTAACTCTTTTTGATTTGAGCTCAAAGACTTCCTTGGAAAGGATTCTTCCCAAAGGTGAGGATTCAATGATGAATATAGGGATTTGGAGAGATGAAATGGTCAGGTTTTGGCCGACCCAAAGGCTTGAGAGGTGTGGGTATGGTGGTAGAGGTGGGGGCCTTTTATAAGAGGAGAGGAGGGCACTCTTGGAAAGTTATAAAATATTACATTATTATATAATGATTTTCAGATTTTAAAGGTCACAAAAGGATATATTTCGAGGATAAGGTGATAAGGTTTTTAAATACACCCATCCAATAGGTTTGTGACAAGTGTAGGTCTTAGATGTTACAATATCTTTTCATTTTATTTAAATCGTTAAATAATGAGGTAATCGCTGCATCATCATGGTGTCATAAATAATTTCATTTATTTAGTGTCTAAAAATTATAAAAAAATATCATGATGTAGGAAATCCGTTTATATTTTAATGAATATTTATAGTCAAAAATATGACTCGTATAACCCCAAGTAAAAAAAATTCGTAAAACAACACATGATTGTGCCATTTTAATTATAACTATAAATAAAAAGGAATTAATGTCATTTTCCTACCAAAGTGGCTCCATGGGGTCCCCAAGTTGACCCATAGATTTTCTTGGTCGGCCATAACTCATCCAATAAGGGTAGGACATGTGTCTAGGTAATTTCATATTATTAAAACATTATTTTTACCTTAAATTACACTAATTACCTCTAATCGTGACTAAAAACTTAAAAGTTACTATTCACCAAAAAAAAATATTTTAATCTCATTGAACCAAATTTTACATCCTAATGACAACCATGTATGTCGGATTTTTGAAAATTAAATCACAGAAGTGATAAAGTTTCATTTAAATGAAAAATCACTTTCTTTAACTACCACTTAGAGGTTTCACTATTCATCAAAAATTGAAGTTTTTCAGAAAAATACCAAAAATTCACCCTAAGATATATTTGATATTCCAAATTCAAAAATGATGTCTATTTTTCAAAATTCAAAACATATAAGTTTCATTAATTAATTTAATAATTAATTCTCACTGTCAAAACAAATAGCGTGTTTTTAAGAAACAATATCTATTAAAAGATTAACACTAGTTTATGTCCAATTTCAAAGTGAAATTATTTCCAATGACCACCATTGGACTAAATAGTAAAAATATATTATAATTTCACTTTAAAACCAATTCAAAAGATAATCTAATAATATAATAAAATTAGATTAAAAAGGGGTTTTGAATTAAAATACAACATTTTTCAATATTCATTAAAAAATGAACTTTATCGGAAAAATACCAAAAATTTTCACAAAGTAAATTTTGATGTCCCGATTCTAAAGAAAAATTTTATTTTGTCATCTATAACATATAAAATTTTCAAAATGATATTTAAAAGAGGTTCGCCATCAAAAGACGGTTAATCGACCTTTTAAAGAATATTAGAATGTTTACGCATAAAATTGGATTCATTCGCATTTTTAATCCTCTAACATTTATTGTAAAAAGTAAAAATATTTGATAAAAATAAATAATCATTTTTGAGTTAGTTTCGTTCTTTCCCGCCATTACAGATGTTAGGTGTTACCTACAATTTAAAAAAATATTATTTTATTATTAGAGTGCAGCGTAAGATTTCAAAGGAACTCATTGTCGCGTATTGGGTACGCCATAGATCATAGAGTTCCCTTTAAAGTAATATTATTATTTTATTCACATATAGGGATAAATATAAAAATGCCATATTCTTTATTTACCTGGGGTGTTACAATGGTGGAGCACAGCGAAGCTTCTTATCCCACGTTAAAACGCCCTTGGGATGGGAGAAGCTTTATAAGCCTCATGGTGGCTTCCTCAACTCATAATATTACACCGGGGATCGGCTCCCAGCTTCCCTCAGACCCACATGAATGTCGGCCACACATTCATACAACCCTTGCTCGAGCCTTCAGGCTCACTCTACACCCGTGGTGATTAACCTCCTATTGGTCGCACAAAGGCTTAACCCCACATGCACCCTAGCTCGATCGTTGGCTCTCTCTTAAGGCCATAGTCACTGGGTGGCCCCTTATAGAAAGCATATAAGGTGTGTGGGTCCTTGGTTGAAATCCATCCCTACTGTGATAATTTTTGGACAAAACACATAAAAAGAGTTAGAAAATTGCATAAAAGTTCATAAATATTTCATAAGATTTGTCGATAAAACCCCAAATTAAAAATTAAACCTTATTTCATTAATTTAACACCACGTCCATTACTCAATCTAAATTACACATAATTTACTAAAGAAATGAATAGCTTGGATTTTAACATTTAAAGAATTAAAAATGATTGAAATTTGATAAAAAAATATGCACAAAATTTTGGTTTTTCAAATATCCCCACAAATAAACCATGCATGTCATCAAATATAAAATCTAAACAATGAGTTCAAGAGGTCACCAATGTTATCAATATATAAATTTTAATGTAATAAAATCAAATGGTTATCAATTTTTATAAAAAAAATAAAATTTCAAATAAATTATTAAATCAATTTATTCATTTTCAAAGAAACAATTAAATCAAGAATTTTACTTTTCTCCATTTGAAAAGAATGAAAATTATCTCCACATTAATTCAAGTTTCTTTCATTATAATTATTAGGCATTCAAATCTGTATTTACCTCTCCTTTGAATCTTTTCACTAATCTCTCATGATAAAAATTTGTGTAGATTTATTCTCATATCATGAGATCATACTTCTCATCAATAGGCTTGTAAATGAACAACTTTATCTACTTCAAAATGACAAAAACCCATAAAATCATGATGGAATGAAATTAAAGGTTCAAATGACTCTAAATCTTATGGTTGGTAAGAATTGATGTTTTAAAATTAAGGCTCAAGGATGACGTTTAACACTTAAAGAAAAGATCACAATACCAAAAGAAAAATATCAATGAAAGTATCCCCTTCAAACTGTAACAACTCCCACTTAATGAAAACTCAAAGAAAAGATTGTCACGACCCGCCCTCGGGGCCCGTGACGTGACTACCCCAGGCCCGCCTTCCATAGTTCAGGGGCTGGCGACTAACACCAAGGCGTAAATCCCGGTAAAAAGGGAAGGCATTGCCTTTGTAAAGTAAACAAGCACCACATAGCAAGAAAGCGGAAAAGTAAACACTAAGTTAAAACAGAGTACAAGTGAAGTGAGAAAAAGTAAATGGGCCAGTATACAAACCCAAATTTAAAGTAAAGTACAACTCGAAAGGGAAAACAACAACTGTAAATTAAAAGTCGCTACACCGAGCTGTCCACTGGAAATCCCACCTGAAGGGTGGGTACAAATAGCTCCACTGCTCCCCGGGTCCCGCCGTCCGCTCCGAGCATGTCCCACCCAGTGGTCCACCTCTAGGTACCGTCCTGCTCTGCAAACCTCAACCACGATCAACGCTGTCTGTCGTCTGCAACCAACACAATGTAGTGCGGGCATAGCCCGTACAGGGGTGAGTATAAGCTACTCAGTAGGGACCCCGAGACCCCCGAAGGTCTCCCAAAATTCACAAAGGAAAAACCACAAAGGATAGATACGAACACGAAGTAACAACCGAAACTGCTTAGGTATATGCCCATACATATTCCTAAGTCATCAATTCCAATACGCTCCATCCTCTGAGCCCAAGTACAACTCAGTCCACACAGGAAAGTATACATATTCCACACAAGAAAGCAAAACAAAATCCACACAGGATAGCAAAACACAATCCACACAGGAAACCAACAGGATTCATCTCAAACAGGTATACTTCTTCAAGGACGATAGATATGATCACTGATCCATCTAAGTCTTCGGACCCAAAAAGGATTGATAGGTACTAACCCCCGCAAAGACTCACACAGGATCTGTAGGCGCTGGTTCACACAGGACCGCTGAGCGCTGACCCACACAGGATCGGACCCACGCAGGATCGGTAGGACTGATCCATGCAGGATCGCTGAGTGTTGTAGTCGTCGTCGTCGAATCCACTAAGGATCTCTGTATTGTCGTCGTCGTAGTCACAGTAGTAGTCGCAGCCAGCTCTAGGGTTCCCGCACACAGCAAGCTCGTTCGGGAGGGTCCGCTCCACGAGCCGAGAGGCTGATACATCAACTGTCACAAAGTCCAGAGTTGATGTATCCAAAAGTTCTGTATTGTCAACAGGAACTCAACGCAACAGACGGCGCGTCAATCGGACGCCCGGTTTGAGAGTTATTGGCTTTTTCGTTCCAGGGGCCCAGTTGGTTTTTAAGGCAAAACCAACCCGACCATACTCCACTTGCATCCAAACCTCGGGCGGAGTATGCAAAAAGATCTGTCTCACTAAGAGGAACTCAACAAAGCTGACGGCACATCAATCAGACGTCTGTAGATCAAGATATGAGCGTTTCCGCTCCGAGGGCCCGGTTGGTTTCGTGTATGAACCAACCCGGCCGAACTCAAAGTATTCCGAAACCTTTAGTGTGATATACCAAAACGACCGCCTCAATCCAAGGATCGCATCGCCGCTGACGGTGCGTCGTTTGGAAGTCCATATCCCGAGTTATGGGCATCTGAATCCAAACCGTTCGGTAACGGGGGTTTCGGGCCCGGGCGGACCCGGCCCGAGACCCCCCGGTTGGCCCAAACCGGGTCGACCCACCCCGGACAGGGTCGACCCGGCCTGGCACAGCCGAAGGCCGAGCTGATTGGAAAGGGGGGCGCCTGCCCCCCCCCCCCCCTTTGTAAAACCTCCCCCCCCCCCCTCATTATGGGGGGGCGTTTATTTGCTGGCCGGGGGAATTAATTCCCCCCGGTTTTCCTCCCTTCCGACCGGCCCGACCTGGCCGGCCGGTTCTTCCTCAACGGGACCGGCAAACGCCGGTCCCCTTCCGGCTTCCGACACCGGCGGCCCGGCTGGCCGCCGGTCTTCTTGTTCCGCCGCCGCCCGGAACCGGCCGCAGCCTTCGTCGTCCGGCGTGGTGCGACGGTACCGCGCCCCTCCGCCGCGGCCCCGCTCCGGTCGCGGCGCCTTCGACTTTCTTCGACGCGGCGCGATGGCGTCGCGTCCTTTCATTATTTTACGACGCGGCGCGACGGCGCCGCGCGTTTCTTGCCGTATCATCCTGCGCGGTGCGATGGAACCGCGCCACACCCTTTTCAATCCACAACAGAATCAACATGAAAAAGGAGGAGGGTCGGCCGTGTTCGTGCGGTCCGGACCCCTCGCGTTATTTTCTAACAATTGGACAAATTTCCCGAAAAATAATCACGGGTATAAATCATGAACGAAGAAATAAAATAAACCCCTACCTCGGTTTCAAGTGCGGAGCATGTCATCAAGCCGCGGAAGACAAGCGTCGCGGAGGTCGGGCATCGCGGAAACCGAACGTCGTTTCGGTTGACGTCGAGGTGCGTTCGAAGAGGTACGTCGCTGGAGAATCTTTGTAAGCTGACGGAGGAAGTCCGAGGAAGAAACGGCGTCTCCTTTTGTTGACACGGGAAGAATATCGAAGATGCGGCTTCGTCGATCTTCAGAAACACACCGGCTACGAAGAAGAGAAGCGACGTTCTTCGTCGGAGCTTAAGTGTTCTTCGTCAAGGTTGAAGAAGATGGAGAGAACTTCTCAAATCCCCTCAAGGTGGCAAAGGATACCAACAAAAATAAAATAAGCTTAAAGCTTATTTTATTTACACAATTAAACAACTTGAATTTCAAAAGTTTGAAATTAAAACAACTCAACTAATTAAATAACCCAAGTTGTCAAGTTTAATTAAAGAGGAGTTATAGGGAGTTTAAATGGAAGATGAAGTGTTAGGGTTTGTGTGGGCCCCACCAAACTTAATCCTCTCAAGGGAGGTTAAGTGGATGTGGGTCCCACCCCTAACTCCTTTTGGGAGGTTATAACCAACTTGGATAAAAATAAAATGTGTTTCCACATTTTATTTAACTTCATTTTAAATTCCCAAAAACTAACTCTCAACCCGCATAAAACGCAACCTCGAAAAAGGCCTCCTTAAGCGAATATCGGCGCTGCGAGTTCATCAGTGCCCTCAGAATTCGATTCCGGGCACCGGTTCAAAAGTTAGAAATTCCCGCTCATTCGTTCACTAAACGTACCCGAGCCAAACTTCGGAAATTGATTCCGGGCACTCCGGGCCTCGGAATCATGTGCCGTCAGAAACCGTGCTCTTGTAAAATTCCAAATAAAATTAAGAAAAAAATTTCCCTTAAATTTTACGGGTCTTTACATTACTCCCACCTCAGGGCTTTACGTCCCTGTAACGATATATCAAAACTAGGGAAACAAATGAGGGTACTGAGAACGCATCTGAGCCTCCCGCTCCCAAGTGCTCTCCTGGAGATTCTCATGCTACCATCTGATGCGCACTAGAGGAATCGACCATCCACATAGCACCTGATCCTGTCGATCCTCGATCTCCACCGAGACCTCCGTAAAAGTCTCCCCATCGTCAACGTCAAGCTCCCCATGGTCAATGATGTGCATCGGGTCGTGCACGTATCTCCTCAGCTGAGATACGTGGAAGATGTCATGAACCCGGTGCAACTGAGGTGGTAGAGCCAGGCGATAAGCCACCTCTCCAATCCTGCTGAGGACCTGGAAGGGTCAGACGAAGCACGAAGATAACTTGCCGCCTCGGCCAAATCTCCATATACCACGTCAAGGTGAGACCCGCAAGAAGACGTGGTCGCCATCCTCGAACTCTAGTGGCCTCCGCCTCCTGTCAGCGTATGACTTCTGCCGGCTTTAAGCTGTCCTCATCCACTCCTGGATGACCTGGACCATCTCTGTCGTGGCATGGACCATCTTCGGCCCGACAAATGCTGACTCCCCAGGGTCTGTCCAACACAAAGGAGATCTATAAGTTCGGACGTACAATGCCTCATACGGTGCCATCCCGATGGTGGAGTGGTAGCTGTTGTTGTACGCAAACTCCACCAAGGGTAGGTGGTCTTCCCAGCTATGACTAAAGTCAAGGACACATGCGCGGAGCATGTCCTCAAGAGTCTGAATGGTCCTCTCCATCTGACCATCTGTCTGAGGGTGAAAGGCTGTGCTCAGACGTAGCTGCGTCCCGAACGCCTCCTGCAATCCCTTCCAAAGCCGGGAAATAAAGCGAGCATCTCGATCGGAGATGATATATGATGGCACCCCGTGAAGCCGCACAATCTCTTGAACGTAGATATGTACCAAGCTCTGCACTGAGCCCTGCTATCAGATGGGTAAGAAGTGAGCTGACTTGGTGAGTCGGTCGACAATCACCCAGATGGAGTCGTGACCTCTGGAAGTGTGTGGAAGTCCAGTCACGAAGTCCATAGATATCCCGTCCCACTTCCACTCCGGAACCTCCAAGGGCTGTACCAAGCCTGCTGGTACCTGATGCTATGCCTTCACCTGCTGGCAGGTGAGGCATCGAGAAACGAACTCTGCCATAGCCTTCTTCATGCCCGGCCACCAGTGTTGTCGTCTGAGATCCTGGTACATCTTCGCCACTCCAGGATGTAACGCCAAAGGAGAAGTGTGAAACTCTCTCAGAACCTCCTCCCGTAAAGCAACTGGTACCATGGTACATCCTCTAAAAAGGATGTCGTGCTCTGCTCCAAAGGAGAAACCATCAAGTGACTCTCCTGAGGATATATGTGCACGCCGCGTCTCACAGTCAGTGTCCCCACGTTGTGCCTCTCTGACCCGCTGTAGAAGTGGAGGAGTGACTGTGAGAGACTGAAGGAAGGCTGCTTCATCTCTATCCACGAAGGATATCTTCAAAGAGGCTAGCTACTCTGTCGCCTCCTCAAGTAGCCGAATGCCCATCCTCCTGCTGAGGGCATCGTCTACTAAGTTCCCCTTCTCAGGAGTATAGACTATCTCAAATTCATAGTCCTGGAGGAACTCGAGCCATCGCCGTTGTCTCAGGTTCAGGTACTTCTGCAAGAAGATATACCTGAGACTCTGATGATCAGAAAAGACTGTAAAGCACTCTCCCATCAGGTAGTGTCACCATGTCTTCAGAGCGAAGACCACTGCTGCTAAATCTAGGTCATGGGTAGCGTAGTTCTTCTCATGCGGCCTCAACTGACGTGATCCAAAGGCGATCACTTCCCGCTCCTGCATCAGGACACATCCGAGTCCGGTCCCTGATGCATCGCAGTAAACTACGTATCCAACTCCCTCCTCAGGCAACCTCAAGATAGGCGCGCTGGTGAATCTCTGTCTCAGCTTCTGGAAGCTATGATGACATCTGTCTGACCACACGAAGGGTTTACCCTTCTTCGTCAAAGCGGAGAGTGGTGCCGCAACTCTAGAGAATTCTGGCACGAATCTCCGGTAGTATCCAGCAAATCCCAAGAATCTCCTAACCTCCGTCACGCTCCTGGGTGGCTCCCAAGCTAACACAGCCTCGATCATCACAGGATCCACTGCAACTCCCACCTCAGAGATAACGTGTCCCAAGAATTGGACCTCACGTATCTAGAACTGGAACTTCGAGAGCTTATTATAAAGATGGTGCTCTCGGAGTGTGTCTAGTACAACCTATAAGTGGTAGGCGTGCTCCTCCTCAGTCGTAGAGTAGATCGAAATGTCATCGATGAAGACCACGACAAACCGATCAAGGCATGGCTGAAAGATCCTGTTCATGAGGGCCATGAACACTGCTGGAGCATTGGTTACGCCGAAAGGCATAACCAAGAACTCATAGTGGCCATACAGACATCTGAAGGCTGTCTTCTGCACGTCCTCGTCTCTAACTCTGAGCTGATGATAGCCTGACCTGAGGTCTATCTTTGAGAACCACCGTTCTCTCTTGAGCTAATCAAAGCGGTCATAAATCCTCGGTAGCGGATACTTGTTCCTCACTATCACCTGGTTCAGGCGACGATAGTCAACACAAAGTCGCAAGCTCCCGTCCGCCTTCTTGGCGAACAAAATCGGGGAAGCCTAGGGTGAAACACTGGGTCGTATGAACCCCTTGCCCTGCAAGTCCTCCAACTGTACCCATAGCTCATGAAGCTCGGTGGGGGCCATCCGATATGCTGGAGTCGATATCGGGGCTATCCCGGGGTACAGGTCAATATAAAAGTCTACCTCTCTACAAGGAGGTAGCCCTGGAACGTCGTCGGAAAAAACGTCCTCAAACTGATCCACCACTGCAGGAAAACAAGGACTCCGCATGTCCACTGCACCTAGGATGAGACTAGACAACTGATGAGTGATGGGTTGTCCTCTCCTTTGCAGAAGTCCATTATGTGCTGCAAAGGCTCCCTTCTCACCGGTGAAGGTGAACCTGCTCACGTCGGTGCGTACACATCGTACCTTGCGCCTAAAACAGTCAATCTGATCATGGACCATAGATAACCAATCCATGCCCAAGATGACTTCGTAAGGCCTCGACGCTGCTACCAGAAGATCCCAGCCGAAGCTCTCTCCTCCTAGAGTAAGATCACACTGCCGGAACCAGTGCGTAATCGTCGAGTCTGCTCCCGTAGGAGTCACTAACTGTGAGGATCGAGCCAATGGCTCTATCGGAATCTCCGAGCTCTGAACAAGGGCAGCGGATATGAAAGAGTGACTCGCTCCTGTGTCTATAAGTACTGCAGCAAGGGTGGAATAGACACAAGTAGTACCTTGAATCATCTCGGGCGTGCCGTGGTCATAGGCCTCTACTGCCTGGAGCTGTGCCTGTCTTTGCCCGCCAGCTCCCTGTGGTCGGGGTGGACTTCCTGGTGGTGGTGGTGGTAGAGCCTCAAAGCGTCGCCCACCACCTGCTGCTCGTCCAGCTCCTCTGCCTCGTCCGCCTCCTCCCTGCGGAACGCCACGGTCGACCCTCTGCCTCTGCCTCGGTGGTCCCTCAACCGTCTGCTGCTCCTTGACACGGCGGGTCGGGCAGTCACGATCCATGTGGCCCTGCCCGCCGCACGAGTAGCACTGTCTGCCTCTCGAAAGACTGGCTTCACGCTGTGTGCCCCGCACTGCTGAGACAGTGTCCTGAGGTAGTCTCCCTAAAGGTCTGGTCTGCCTGGACCCCTGAGTCATCCGTCGATTGCCAGCTGTAGAAGACTCTTCCATGTGCCGCCCTGCGGTGGGTCTCGGCTCTGGTGTAGAATCAGCAAGAAATCTCTCGATCAAAAGGGCCCGCTCCAGTACTCCCGTCTGAGACGGTATGCTGAGGGAGATCAGCGATGACCTGATCTCGTGTGTCAATCCCTGCTCGAAGGTCCGGGCCCGGAAGAATGGGTCTCGTACCATGTCGGTCGTGTAGCGCGAGAGATCAGTAAATCTCGCCGAGTACTGAGCGACCATCATGCTGCCCTGCCGCACCTGAAGAAGCTCCTGAATGCACACCGCAAGGAGGGTGGCTGGGATGAACTCCGAGTGGAAGAGGCTCTCAAAATCCGTCCAAAGAAGAGATGACTCATCGTGCACCTAGAGCATCAAACTCCACCATCGGCCCGCTGCTGCATGCAGTTGGCTCGCAGCGAGGATCAGCATGCGATCTGCTGGTGTCCTCACTAGCCTGAAAACTCTTACCATTGCCTCCAGCCAGTCCTCGGCTGCCTGGGGGTCCTTCTCCCCACGAAACCTAGGCGGTCGCTGGCGCTGGAACTCGTGCAGAGCTCCAAGGTGACGTGCATCGTCAGCGGTTGGTGCTGGAAGTATCAGTGGCTCGGCGGGTAGAGCTACCGTCGGTGCCACTACTGACAAAGGGCCATGCACCGAGGCCTCGTCGCTCGGTGGTCTGTCGTCACGCTCGACTCTCGGAACCATAGCTGGCTGCCATCGTGGGGCCATCCTAAAAAGGAAACAGGTGTGCCACGGTCAGAACAATATACCTGGTGAGCTGATACAATGTAATCACAAAGAAAACATGAAACACACACGCAATCAATGTTTTCGTGCATTAAGTCGGAAATCAGAAGTCAGTGTCCTGGTGTACGGATACGTCGGCCGCCGCACCAAAATTGGACTCCCTCGACTGATAACCACACTCAATACGCTAAACACTATTGCTTCACATAGAAATGATCAGTGTTCGCGGTAGAACCGAACTCCTCTGATACCAATTTGCCACGACCCGCCCTCGGGGCTTGTGTCGTGAGTACCCCAAGCCCGCCTTCCATAGGCCAGGGGCTGGCGACTAGCACCAAGGCGTAAATCCCGGTAAAAAGGGAAGACATTGCATTTGTAAAGTAAACAAGCACCACAGAGCAAGCAAGCGGAAAAGTAAACACTAAGTTAAAACAGAGTACAACTGAAGTGCGGAAAAGTAAATGGGCCAGTATATAAACCCAAACTGAAAGTAAAGTACAACTCGAAAGGGAAAACAGCAACTGTAAAGTAAAAGCCGCTACACCGAGCTATCGACTGGAAATCCCACCTGAAGGGTGGGTACAGATAGCTCCACTGCTCCTCGGGTCCCGCAGTCCGCTCAGCACGTCCCGCCCAGTGGTCCACCTCCAGGTACCGTCCTGCTCTGCAAGCCTCCACCACGACCAATGTTGTCTGTCGTCTGCAACCAACACAATATAGTGTGGGCATAGCCCGTGCAGGGGTGAGTATAAGCTACTCAGTAGGGACCCCGAGACCCCCGAAGGTCTCCCAAAATCCACAAAGGATAAACCACAAAGGAAAGATACAAACACGAAGTAACAACCGACACTGCTTAGGTATATGCCCATACATATACCTAAGTCAGCAATTCCAATACGCTCTATCCACCGAGCCCAAGTACAACTCAGTCCACACAGGAAAGTATACGTATTCCACACAGGAAAGCAAAACGAAATCCACACAGGATACCACAACACAATCCACACAGGAAAGCAACAACATTCAGCTCACACAGGTATACTTCTTCGAGGATGATAGAGATGATCACTGATCCATCTATGTCGTCGGACCCACAAATGATCGATAGGTACTAACCCCCACAAAGACCCACACAGGATCAGACCCACATAGGATCTGTAGGCGCTTGTTCACACAGGACCGCTGAGCACTGACCCACACAGGATCGGTAGCACTGATCCACACAGTATCGCTGAGTGTTGTAGTCGTCGTCGTCGAATCCACTAAGGATCTCTGTACTGTCGTCGTCGTAGTCACAGTAGTAGTCGTAGCCAGCTCTAGGGTTCCCGCACACAGCAAGCTCGTTCGGGAGGGTCTGCTCCACGAGCCGAGAGGCTGATACATCAACTATCACAAAGTCCAGAGTTGATGTACCCAAAAGTTTCGTATCGTCAACAGGAACTCAACGCAACAGACGTCGCGTCAATCGGACGCCCGGTCTGAGAGTTATTGGCTTTTTCGTTCCAGGGGCCCAGTTGGGTTTTAAGGAAAAACCAACCCGACCGTACTCCACTTGCATCCAAACCACGGGCGGAGTATGCCAAAAGATCCTTCTCACTAGGAGGAACTCAACAAAGTTGACGGCACGTCAATCCGACGTCCGTAGCTCAAGATATGAGTGTTTCCGCTCCGAGGGCCCGGTTGGTTTCGTGTACGAACCAACCTGGCCAAACACAAAGTATTCCGAAAACATGAGTGCGATATACCAAAACGACCATCTTGATCCAAGGATCGCATCGCCGCTGACGGCGCGTCGTTTGGAAGTCCGTAGCCCGAGTTATGGGCATTTGGATCCAAACCGCTCGGTAACGGGGGTTTCGGGCCCGGGCCGACCCGGCGCGAGACCCCCCGGTTGGCCCGAACCGGGTCGAACCGCCCCGGACAGGGTCGACCCGGCCCGGCCCAGCCTGGCCTGGCGGACCGTCCAGGCGCGCCGGTTCGGCGCAAGGCAGCGCGCTGGGCGCGCTGCCAGCTCGGCCGAAGGCCGTGCTGATTGGAACGGGGGGCGCCTGCCCCACCCCCCTTTCTGAAACCGACCCCCCCCCCTCATTTTGGGGGGCCGTTTATTTGCTGGTCGGGGGAATTAATTACCCCCGGTTTTCCTCCCTTCCGGCCGGCCCGACCTGGCCGACCGGTTCTTCTTCAACGGGACTGGCAAAGGCCGGTCCCCTTCCGGCTTCCGACACCGGCTGCCCGGTTGGCCGCCGGTCTTCTTGTTCCTCCGTGGCCCGGAACCGGCCGTGGCCTTTGTCGTCTGGCGCGGTGCAATGGCACCGCGCCCCTCCGCCGTGGCCCCGCTCCGGCCGCGGCGCCTTCGACTTTCCTTGACGCGGCGCGATGGCGTCGCGTCCTTCCATTATTTTACGACGTGGCGCGACGGCGCCGCGCGTTTCTTGCCGTATGATCCTGCGTGGTGCGACGGCACCGCGCCACACCCGTTTCAATCCAGAACAGAATCAACATGAAAAAGGAGGAGGGTCGGCCGTGTTCGTGCGGTCCGGCCCCCTCGCGTTATTTGCTAACAATTGGAAAAATTTCACGAAAAATTAATCACGGGTATAAATCATGAACAAAGGAATAAAATAAACCCCTACCTCGGTTTCAAGTGCGGAGCATGTCAACAAGCTGCAGAAGACAAGCATCGCGGAGGTCAGGTGTCGCGGAAACCGAACGTCGTTTCCGTTGACGTCGAGGTGCGTCCGAAGAGGTACGTCGCTGGAGAAGCTTCGTAAGCTGACGGAGGAAGTCCGAGGAAGAAACGACATCTCCTTTCGTTGACACGGGAAGAAGAACGAAGATGCGGCGTCGTCGATCTTCAGAAACACACCGGCTACGAAGAAGAGAAGCGGCGTTCTTCTTCGAAGCTTAAGTGTTCTTTGTCAAGGTTGAAGAAGATGGAGAGAACTTCCCAAATCCTCTCAAGGTGGCAAAGTATACCAACCAAAATAAAATAAGCTTAAAGCTTATTTTATTTACACAATTAAACAACTTGAATTTCAAAAGTATGAAATTAAAACAACTCAACTAATTAAATAACCCAAGTTGTCATGTTTAATTAAAGAGGAGTTATTGGGAGTTTAAAGGGAAGATGAAGTGTTAGGGTTCCTGTGGGCCCCAGCACACTTAATCCTCTCAATGGAGGTTAAGTAGATGTGGGTCCCACCCCTAACTCCTTTTGGGAGGTTATAACCAACTTGGATAAAAATAAAATGTGTTTCCACGTTTTATTTAACTTCATTTTAAATTCCCAAAAACTAACTCTCAACCCGCTTAAAACGCAACCTCGGAAATGGTCTCCTTAAGAGAATATCGGTGCTGCGAGTTCATCGGTGCCCTCGGAATTCGATTCCGGGCACCGGTTCAAATGTTAGAAATTCCCGCTCGTTCGTTCACTAAACGTACCCGAGCCAAACTTCGGAAATTGATTCCGGGCACTCAGGGCCTCGGAATCAGGTGCCGTCAGAAACCGTTCTCTTGTAAAATTCCAAAGAAAATTAAGAAAAAAATTTCCCTTGAATTTTACGGGTCTTTACAAAGATCATATTCAGTATAAGCATAATGAGTTATTTGTGAACCCTCTTGAAATTTTATAGACTTTTATACTATTTTTCGAAGAACCTATTCATTATTTACTTTTTCGAAAGTTATGATTGTAATAATACTAACATCCAGCACCTAACCACATATGATAAAAATAATAGGTCTGGTGATGGTGATTTTTAGTAATCCCAAATCAAAACCAATTTTCTTATTTTTTTTAATATTTTTGTCATTTTATATTTTTTTTAAATCCAAGAGGAGAAAACAATTATGTATAAATAAATCAAAAACATTAATTTATTCCCACAATAACAACCTCCAAAAATTTCCCTTACAATGTATATCATCCCATTCACCATAAATCCCTTCACCGCCACATTTCAACATTAAAATATCATGAAATTTCTAATATGAGGTTAGAAATGGATAAAAATGGATTAAAACATGGATTATTCCTTTAATGGTTTTTCTTGGTCTCTATCGGGTAAGGAATGATTGATGTAAAGGTGGTATTTTAAGGATAATTGGTTAATGAAAACATGGAGCTATCATTTTAAATGTGTTTTTGTATAGTTATATATTAGTGTTAGGTCCACAAGGCAGAGTACCCTGAGATGGGGGTGAATAAGGGTATGACTAATTTTAAATTAATTCCTGTTCTGATCTTGTTTTGTTGTTAAGAAAAGAATTGTTTTCTCTCCTTTCTGTTGCACAATGTAAAAAGATAGTAAATCATGCACAGGACACAACATATTTTACTTGGTTCACCTCTAATGGCTATGTCCAAGGACCATATGCCGATAAGTTGTCGGTT
This sequence comes from Viscum album, assembly GCA_963277665.1. Lineage (NCBI taxonomy): Eukaryota > Viridiplantae > Streptophyta > Magnoliopsida > Santalales > Viscaceae > Viscum > Viscum album. Next base: position 587,290,556 of record OY728164.1, on the reverse strand, counting down.
GTAACAAATTCCACTAAACTTCACTAGTTGTGGATTATAAGGTTCTGTCACAGTCACTCTGTCCGAGGATCACTGCCTTTACAATGTTTAAAGTCAGCTCACTACTTTCCCAAGGGTCACTCCCTAATATCTCTCCCTAGCTCACTACCGGTGGAGGGGATCACCTTCTTCCTCTTCCTTTGCTCACTACTCTAGAAGAAATCCACTCACAGTTTATAGACCTGTAGATTTCCTTATTTGCATGAAGGAATGCATCTTCCTCTGTATTTAGATGCTCTGTTGAATTCCAGCTCTCACCCGTAGATGAATTTCCCTTTTCACCGAAGGTATCGGGAAATCTTCCAGCTTTCACACAACCCTGAATAACCACCATGAATCAACCTTACTTGGAACGCATGTATAACCCAGTGCGCAAGTATCGACCTGCATGTCACAACTGGCGCGCAGGTCTACCTCAACCACCTGTGCTGCACAATCTTATGCAACTCCAAACCCGCGTGACTCAACACCATTTACGCCAAAACCAATATTGGCGCGCAACAACCAACCGACATGAAACTTGAAACACTGGTGTACAAGTCCACCTGTGTGACCACACACCACCTACGCGACCACCACTCCAGCGTGATGGGAGCTCTTATTTTTTAAAGTGTTGAACTCCATTGAAAATGAGGAGGGGTGGTCTGGTATTTATAGGCATTTGTTCAGCCTACACGACGGCGCACAAGTCTACCCTCGACGCTCAAGTCATGGCGTGCATGTATCTTCCCTTAAATGTCACTTGAACGACCAACATTCCTTTTCCAAATTTTGATCTTCTAATCTTGAAAAACAACAAGAGCACAAGTTCCAATGCCTCCTAGGCATCGGCGCACAAGTCTCTTCACGGCGTGCAGGTCACCTGTGCGACCAAACCAATACCTATGCAACTCTCGTTCCTTTTCCATATTTTGATGTTCTGATATTGAAAAACACATGGTGCTCAAGTTTCCAAAACTTCAAGTATACAATGCACATGCCTCTTTTCCAAAAACCACCTATCTTCATTTTGCCGATTTTCAGGCCCAAAAATTTGGCAAACACTGGAAAACGACACCGCCTTGTATCTGTTCTTTTTGTACCACCTCCAGATCATCCATCTCTTTTTTCGATGTTCTTAAATCAAACATAGATCATTATCCATAGATCTTGAACTCGGCATGCCACCAAGAAATCAACTTTGTCAACAAATCTGTATGTCATAGTTTTCTTTGTCAACAATTAAAACACAAATGTCCACTTTGTCAAAAAACACAATCACCTCAAAAATTATTCAATATTACCTTGAGAGATTTTTTCCCAACAATATCCCCCTTTGGGTTTATAGAAAAATCTTCCATAAAAAGTTATATCATTAATTCTTCATCCACCATTCACCTCATTGCGATTCTGATAGCGATCAAGGATTTACTCAACACATACTCTAAGCCCACATGAGCAATGCTCAGTGTGAGAAACAAGAGTTAATGAAATGTTCATCAATGAATCACATCAACTCAGACACCCACTGTTGACACCAAACTGATACCAATTTTTGGAATACCATTTTAGGAAATATTCTTACCGCATTCCAAAACAACTCTTCTGCACCACTCTTCTGCTTTTATCATGATCCTCAACTATCGTGATATCTATTCTTTGATCGATCACTTCGAGCATCATCAGATGAAAAACTCTCCCTCTTTTTCATTGCTCCCCCTATCTCTCTCCTCCACTTGTCAGCTTCTCCCCGTATATGTCATGATTTCTCAAATAGCCACACTGTCTCCTCCTTGAACAATCACTATTTTTCCCCCTTTGTCAACGAACCCAATGGTCACTAAATTGTAGTATATAACAGAGTAGAGAACACATATCATCACATTAGGAAAAAACACATCATACATCAGGTAGAGGGGGTGTTGTTCCAGATCAACACTATTTTAAGTGTAGGGAGTTGACTAAACTCCAAGAGCTAGTCGATGCCTTTAAAACGCTTCCTTTGGTAAGGCCCTTGTCAGAATATCTACAACCTGTAGCTCTATAGGCACATAATCTAACTTCACAAGCCCTTGCTCTACCTTCTCCTTGATGAAATGATATTTGATCTCAATATTCATAGTCCTGGAGTGATGAACTAGATATTTTCTCAGATTGATATCACTTGAGTTATCACACAAGATTTCGATGGGAGACTTTACTTCAACTCTCATATCTTCAAGAAGCTACTTCATCCACAATAACTGTGTGCAGGCTTGAGTGGCCACAATATACTCAGATTCCTTGGTGCTCAATGAAATTCCGTATTTCTTCTTGCTTATCCAAGAAATACATAATCCACCAAGATAGAATGCACCTCCTGATGTTGATTTTCAGTCATCTCCTGATCCGGCCCAATCGGCATCAGTATATCCCAATAACTCTCTCTGAGATTTTTCATTATATGTCAGGGCGAAGCCCACCATGCCCTTGATATATTGATGTATTCTTTTCACTACAAGCATGTGGCTTTCCTTGGGATTACTCTGATATTTTGCTTCTTGGCATGTGGAAAAAACAATGTCAGGCCTTGTTGCAGTCAAGTATAGAAAACTTCAAATACTTTTCACGTATTATGTGATATTAACTACCTTCCCATCCTCATCTTTTGAAAATTTCATCTGGGTAGAAATCGAAGTCTTCGTCTCCTTTTAATTATACATTACAAACCATCGTAGAACCTCCTTGGTGTATTTAGATTGAGAAATGAAATTTCCATTACTTCCTTTTGTCACCTATAAACCAAGGAAAAATGTTATCTCTCCAATCATTGACATTTCAAACTCATTTTTTATGAATTAAAAAAATAGTCTACACTGAGATTCATCTGATCCACCAAATATTATTTCATCGACATAAACCAACACAATCATCCTTTTATTAATATTTTTGCTGAAATAGAGATTTTAATCAACTCCCCCACGCTGGAAACCAAGCTTATTCAAGTACTAATCAAGCCTTGAGTACCATGATCTTCTGGCTTATTTCAGCCCATAAAATGCCTTATTCAACCTGAAAACTTTGTTCTCTTCCTCATGAATGAGAAACCCATATGTATGCTCAATATACACCTCCTCTCCCAGAACACCATTCAAGAATGCAGACTTGACATCCATCTGGAAGACTTTGAACTTTCTTTGCACTGCTATGGCAAAAAATAATCTGATTGTCTCGATCCTTGAAACTAGTGAAAATGGCTCATCAACATCTATTCCCTCTATCTGGGTGTATCCCTTGCACACTAGTCATTCTTTTTTCTGAATCTTTCTTCCATCTTCATTCATCTTGTTGTGATAGACTCATTTAATCCTGATGACATTATTATCTGCTGGCCTCGAAACAATCTTCCTTGTCTGGTTCTTCTCAATTTGATCAAGCTCTTCATTCATAGCCTAAACCATGTTTTCATCTTCAGCTACATCATAAAAAAATTTCGGCTCCAACTAAGATAAAAACGATGTTTGATGTAATGATTTCATTATTCGAGTCTGAACTGAAGCTGTCTGATCACCAATGATATTTTTCCTATAAATTTCAGCTCGACTCTTTGGATTCTTTGCAGACACAGACTTGACACTTTCTTTTTCATCATCAGTATCTTCTTCTGAGTCAGCCTCTTCCACTTCTACTCCACCTTTGTTTCTTACCTCATCATCACTTTCATCCAAAAACTGTTCACTGGGTCGTTGAGCATTCTGCTCATTTTCAACTATAATGACATCATTGCTCTCAATAATTTTTCCAAGCCTTTTGTTGAAGAATTTATATGCTTTTCTTTTTCCTGAGTAGCCAAGGAATATCCCCTCATCTCCTCATGAAACAAACTTCATGTGATTTTATTTATTGAGTATGAAAAATTTACCCCCAAATAATCAAACGTATTTCAATGTTGTCTTCTTTTCATACCAAATTTCATACAGTGTCTTCCCTTCCTTCAGACACAACAGAGACGTGTTCGAAATATAGACCGATGTCAAAACTGTTTCCTTCCAAAATTTATCTGGTAGGTCCTTTCCAATAAGCATTGTTTTGGCCATGTTGATGATGATACGATTTCTCCTCTTAACCACTCCATTCTGTTGGGGAGTTCTCACTGATGAAACTTTATTCCTTATTCCATGTTTCATGAGATAGTTTTCAACTTGACTGTTTGTGATTTTTGTTCCATTATCAGTACGAAACTTCTGAATTTTCTGCCCAATAATCCTTTCTGATTCCCTTCTATACTACTTTATGCAACTAAACACCTCTGTCTTATGCGTAATAAAAAATACCCAGGCCATTCTTCTATAATCAGCTATGAATAGAACGTAGTACCTTTTCAAATTTATAGCTTCTGGTGAGATAGGTCCACATACATCATCATGCACCAATTCAAGCACTCTGGTTAATTTATGTTCCTTTGTCATGTATGTCTATCTGAATATATTCCCTTGTTGGAAGGAATCACACGTATGAGTGTGATAATGTGATAGTTTGGGAAGGTCTCTAATAGAATCACACTTTACCAGATCTTCCATGGATGGTTGGTATAGATGACCAAGTCGCTTATGCCACAGCTGGTTTTCTTCCTCTCTGGATAAAGGGCACGTATCTTCTTCCCCACCTACAAGGTAAAGATTTACCTTTGTCCTTTTCCCTGTAGAACAACTGCTCCATCCTTTCCTTTCACAACACACATCTTTTTTAGTAAATCAGATAGAGTGCCCAGAGTCACATAGTTGACTGACACTAAGCAAGTTATGACTAAGACCTTCTACTACCAAGACATTAGAACGTCTCATTTCATTTCCCCCAAACTTGGATTTTCCCGAGCCACAAATCTTCAGGCCTTCATCATTTCCAAATTGGGAAACTGCTTATTTTACATATTTTATGCCTGTAACAAGATCCTTATTACCTGTCATGTGAGATGTGAAACCACTATCAAGGATACATACACCAGAGCGATCTGATGCCTTAAGGGAAATTTCTGCCACCACAGCCATCTCATTTTTCTTCTTCTTGGTCCATACTTTTTCCTTTACACTCAGCATTGATTGAGACTTCTGTTCTTTCTCAGAGTATGATGGACCATCTTCATCTTGCAAAGCTGCAAATTTATTCTGCATTTTTAACTCACCTATTGGTTTATTGATATGTTGCTTGCATACGTTTTGATTCTTCTTTGGAACATTTCTCTATATGGTCGAAGTGGAGTACCTAGCCATGTGCCCAAATCCTTCGCACCATAAACAATGTCCATCGAAATATGTTCTGGAAAACTGTTCTCTGTTTGGATACCACCTCTATTCTTGTTCCCTTCAGTATCTCTTGGTTATGGAACACACATACTGTGAATGTCACACCTTTCCACAACAATAACACCTAATATAAGGTGCATTCCTTCATGTTACATCAGAAATACGAGTTTCCCTTTGTGATCTCTGAATATTCTGATTCTGCTTTTTTCCCAAATCAACCTTCAATCTCAGGACAGGTGCTTGCGGTCTGACATCAATTGCCACATATTTTTGCTTTTTATCAAGCCTTGAATCAGCCTTAACGTCTGAGCTCAATTGTTGATTCTTTCCTGTTGAACTACTATCCTCACCTTTCATCTTTTCATTCTTTGGAATGACCTGCTTTCCTGATATCACATTAGAGGTCAAGATTTTTCTTGACCCTTCACTTTTCGTCGCAGACTTACCACTTCTTCTTCAATCACATTGATACGTTTGACCTTCTCCATTCCTGTGTTAGTCAAACAATCGATTTCATTCTTTTGATCCTCAATTTTAAGCATATACTCAATGATATTTTCTGAGCTCTCTGGTGTTGATAACTTGAGTTTTTCAATTTCTTCCATCAACTAAGACTTCTCTTCATCCTTCTACTGCATATAGAGTTTGGAATCATTAACAACTTTATTGGATTTCTTCTTTTTTTCTCTATAAACATCTATCTCCTCATGTGCTACTTCCAATTTGGCTTCCATATGAACTCTTCCTTCAACTTCTTCTTCTTCTCCAGCGTCAGTTACTTCATTTTCTTGAGAACTACCGATGACCGCCACCATATCATTTTCTCCTCGATCTTTGCAGTTCCTTATTTCCTCAACCTCTTCACCATTAGACTAATCTGAACTATCTATTTCATGTGGAAGAATATTCTCTTCTTCTTGAAGAAATTTATATTGACCTGCTTCTTCCCTTTCACATAGGCGGAAGACTTCTTCTTGGAATTTCAACATCATCTTCATCATTTTCTTATTGAAACTTTTTAGGGAATCTTGCTACGAGATGTCTAACCTTTCCACATCTAATGAATACAAGAGGAATTTTTCCTTTGAACTTTCCTTTTCCTATTTGAATATTTGGGGAGAGGAATGACATTACCACATCTGCCTCTTCTTCCTCCTGAGAATCTTCAATGGTGAGCTTCTTCATGGCCAAAATTCCACATCTTTGGATTTCCCCTTTTTCTACAGCGTTATTATCATCATTTCTCATTTCATATGCATTAGGATGTTGTGCAGGTTATCCAATTTCAGTTCTTTCAGGTATTTATCTTCCAAAAAAGATACTTTTGGATTGAACCGAGGTGGAAGTTTTCTCAATATGCACTTCACATTTTTTATGTCTTCGATAATTTCACCAAAACCTCGCATGTCTTCTACCACAACATTTACCCTATCAAAGAATGAATCAACAGACTCATTCGGGTTCATTCTTAGGTCTTAATTCTTGTTCCACAACACCTGCAGCTTTGCCTCTCTGACCTTTGTGTCCCCTTCATATATATTCAAATGCTTTTCCCACCTGGCATGTGGAGTTTTTCATGACATCACCTTGGTATATATGGGATTGGAAAGAGATCCCCCTAAGGCATTGATTGCTTTGGAATCAGCATCCAACTCTCTATGCTCAGCTCTTGATAATGCACTACAAGTAATATCAGCTGTGATACCATGAAAATCTGTTGAAAACACATCCATTCCCAAAGATCAGAAATAGTGTTGCATTCGATACTTCCATATCTGAAAATTACATCCACCAAAGATTGGAATCGCTTTATGATTAGTGACCTCCATTGAGAGAAGAACTAATATCAAACTTTTTCTCTGACACCAAATGTTATGTTTACAAGGCTAAGTACCCTGAGAGAGGGGGTGAATCTGGGTATGACTAATTTGAAATTAAAGCCCATTCAGATCTTGTTTCATTATTAAGGAAAACACTCTTCTATCTCTTTCCTATTACACAATGTAAACAAAAAGTAATGCATGCACAGGACACAACAATTTTTACTTGGTTCACCGCAAAGGGCTACGTCCCAGGAGAATATGCCGACCGGTTGTCGGTCATACCAAATTATATTAAACATCACTAGATGTGGATTACAAGGTCCAGGCACCGTCACTCTGTCCCAGGCTAACTGCCTTTACAATGTTTATGGTCACCTCACTACTTTCCCAAGGGTCACTCCCTATTTATCTCTCTCTGGCTCAATGTTGGTGGAGAGGATCACCTTCTTCATCTTCCTTTGTTAACTGCTCTAGAAGGAATCCACTCACAGTTTATAGACCTGTAGATCTCTTCATTTGCAAGAAGGAATGCATCTCCCTCTGTATGTAGATGCTTTGTTGAAGTCCAGCTTTCAACCGTAGATGAATTTTTCTTTGCATCGAAGGTATTGGGAAATCTTCCAGCTTTCATGCAGCCCTGAATAACCCCCGTGAATCTACCTTTCATGGCGCACAAGTCTAACCTGGCATGCAAGTATCGGCACGCAGGTCACAACTGGCAAGCAGGTCAACCTCAACCACCTACGTGGTACAATCTTCTGCAACTGCAAACCTACACGACTCAACCCATTTTACGCCCAAACCAGTATTGGTGCACAACTACCAACCGGCGTGCAACTTAAACACTAGCACAGAAGTCCACCTGTGCGACCACACACCACCTGCGCGACCACCACACCAGTGTGACAGGAGCTCTGATTTTTCTAATTGTTGAACTCCATTAAAAATGATGAGGTGTGGTCCAGTATTTATAGGCATTTGGTCAGCCTACGCGATTGGGAACAAGTCTACCCTCGGCACGCAAGTCTCGGCGCACATGTATCTTCCCCTACAAGTCACTTGCGTGAACAACTTTCCTTTTCCAAATTTTGATCTTCTGGTCTTGAAAAACAACAAGCGCGCATGTTCCAATGCCTCCTAGGCATCGTCGTGCATATCTCTTCACGGCGCGCAGGTCACCTGCACGACCAAACCAATACATGCGCGACCCTCTTTCCTTTGCCATATTTTGACGTTATTATCTTGAAAAACAAATGGAGTGCAAGTTTACAAGCCTTCAAGTACATGGCACACATGCCTCTTTTCCAAAAACCACTTGTCTTAATTTTGTGGATTTTCGGGCCCAAAAATTTATAAAATACTGGAAAATGACGTTGCATTGTATCTGTTCTTTTTGTACCGCATCCAGAACATCTATATCTTTTGTCGATGTTCTTGAATCAAACATAGATCATTAACCACAGCTCTTGAACTCAACATACCACTAATAAATCTACTTTGTAAATAAATTTGTATGTCATAGTTTTGATTTTTCAACCATCACAACACAGATGTCCACTTTGTCAACAAACACAATCACCTAAAAATGCTTCAATGATACCTTGAGGGATTTTTTCCCAACAATTAGTTACGTTCAAATGCATGTTCTAGTCAGTGGAATGTATGAAGACCACTCATGAAATATGATCAAGAATAAATAGGAAGTACTTTTTTGTGAAATACTCTTAGGAATGGACATATTATATTGGACAATCACTCAAAGAATTATTAAAAATAACAAATCAATTCACATGAATTTAATAAACCTTAAGCACGAAAAAGGGTAGGGAAATTTCATTTATATGAATCAATAAATCCCCGTAAATTATGATTTCTCATTTTAATATCAATTCAATAATTTAATCATCCATTTTTCCATTTTTCTCATTTGATTTAATTAACATTAAAATCAAAAAAATGGAAACATGGGATTCTTGATAAATTCATGTCTCCCAAAGAAGACAACTAAAACCTAAATTTAAGAGTGGGCATGCAATTTCATCTTTAATTCTAAAAACATTTTTTGGAAAATAATTATAGGGAGTTTAAAGATAAAAAAATTAAAAAGTGAACACCATTTCCCATGAATCTTGGTCCTTTTGTTTCACTATTTGAGGATTCATTCTTCCATTATGAACCTACAAAATAGAATTACTCAATTAAACACATGTATCATGTCATTAAAGATAAAAAAGAATAGAGGGAGTGGGATGTATACTGTACTACTCCTATGAAAAAACAATTTAAATTGAATTTACTAGAATTAATGTAAAGGGATAAGTCTTTTAATGATCCCCCATGTGGCCCCAAAATTTTGACTACCTCTAAAGGGACGTACACACAGTTATCCAAAATTAGATGGTGGATGAAACTTCATTTATTTTAACCACCACATGTAGATTTTCCCAGCTTATGATTCATAGTTTTTCATGAGGAATGATACATGGGTAGAGTATAATAGATCCCCCACCACCCTCACAAAACTATTTATATCTTTTCTAGTGTGGGTAGTATGAAGTATGAATCATCCTCCTCCTGGGTTGCTACTTGTGAAACCTACTATTATTCTTCTAGTTCTAGCTTCTCATAGGTTTAATGAATTAAATAATCCAAGGGGAAGTAAATAGGTATTTCTACTTGAATAAAATTTTAATATTTAATAATATTTTTCTCCCCTTTAATATGAGTATCCAATTTTTTGATTTCCTCAGGCTCAGCTACTTGGTTCATCAGATGGGGATCATCAAATGAATGTTAATTAGAATTAGGGAGCTCCATATGTTACTCATAAAGTGCATTTATAGTGTCCTCTTCTTCTTCTAAGGCCTTGAATGAATTGACCAAATCAGAAAATTCAACGCTATAATGAGTGATACTCAATTCAGATTGAATAAAATAATTAATGAAAGTTTTCAAAAAAAGATCATCTCACTAATTTGGTTTTGGTTCAATAACTTCCCCAGTGTTGAGGGCCTCTTATAGTTTGATGGTGGAAAGTAGATTTGGGCAGTCATGATCCTCCATCTTTTCTTAAAATTCCATCATTGGGATGGCTTACTCCTCTTCCATGTCTAGAGTGACATGAAATGGAACTGCCTCTTCTACTTGGTAAGTGTCTTGGAGATCAAGTTGTACCTCATACTCACTCAAGAAGTATTTTACATATTTTTTTCTCCCATATTTATCTCAAAAGTTAAGTTTTACTAATCCTGAATCAAATCTATCTCATTATAGTCTTGTTAGATATGGCTCTTCATATGGTTGTGATTTGAATACTCCTCAATCATATCATCAACCTCTTTGATGTCTTCATTGAAATTGGGTATCTCCAGCAGCACTTACATTGTGGTCTTTAATTTTCAATAATCTATTTTTACATTATCAACCATATATTCCTATTATTGTAATTAAATCTTAGTGTTATGTCCTTTTATCATAATATAATCTAGGTTAGTTAGTTTATTGAGATTTTTTTGGAGATCCACCATTTCAACATTATGAATTTTTAGATTTTTCACCTGAGATTGATTGTTGCATGAATTGAAAAAATTTTCCTTTGAAAACATCATTCATTCTTTTTTAGTTTTTATATTTTTCAAAGCAATAAAATCTATCTAAGATGTGAAATAGAAAAATATAATAAAACTTATGATTGGATCCATGAAAACATTTCCCGTTTTGACACAACCTTGTTGTGGGGTGTGGAAAAAGCAATTTAATTTTCCTAGTGCATCATAGTGGCTGGTCAAAGTCGTCTCACTTTAGGATCTTCATTGTTTGTTCACATGATTCTTCTAAATCACCCAAACTTATTCTTTTTTGTTTTATGTTTTAAATGAAAACAATGACAATGTTTTTACATTTTTTATTACTTTTATAATGACATGAAATATGTAAATTTAAACAAACACAAAAATATAAATAGAATGAGGTAAGAAGAAAGAACATGGATTTAGGGTTTAGTTTATGTTTAAATAATTATTATCCTTTAATTGTTTTATTTTGTAATGATAATCCAAACATGAAAATTAATGTTCAAATTACAATTATTTTTTTAAAAACTGTGGAATCTTTGATAGCCTCAGAAATCATAATTCCACCTCCTCCAATAAATTTTTTTTATGAAACACCTTGGTCTAAAATGTTCTATCTTATAGGACCCCGCTCTATCAATTCCATTTCATCCTTTAATTAACACAACTACTGTTTATGTAGAGTTAACCAATGGAAAGAGGGAATATGATTTAAAGAAAATGAATAAAAAATGTGTTTCATGTCATTGGTGGGGGTAGCCACCAAATCAATGACATTTTAGTCACCATGAATGCTACTCAAATCTACCATAAACATTAGATAAAGATTAAGGAATATTCTAGAACACCTTGACCACCCCATGGGGCCAAGCCTCATGGTCATCCTCTCATTTCTAAGAGTAAGAGATCACTCGGTGGAGTGGATGGAAGAGAAGAAGGATAAATAGAAAAAATTTAAATAATGAAAATATTTAAAAAGAATGGGATGAGAAAATAATAAAATAAAATAAAAATAGAATTTATATAAGGGGGATATAGAGATATAAAACTAAATTACGAGGACAAAAATAAAAAATTAAAAAAAAATAAAATAATTTATATTTATATAATTAATAAAAAATGTAATAATAATAATAATAATAAAATTATTGTTATTATTATTATTATTAATGATACTAATAATTTTAATTATTATTAATATAATTTTAATAAGAATTAAATTTAATAGAGGAGAAGAAGTGGATGAATGATGTAATGAAGATAAAATTTAAATTAAAAATACATGTATTATTTAATTATTAAACTGAAATTTACAATTAAAAATAAAAACTAAAAAAAAAAAATTAAATAAAATAAAAAATGAAGAATAAGTGGGAGAAGAAGAAGTGAAATAGGGCTGTAGAGCCCTTGTCATGTGGAGATCTCCCTTCACAGTGGTGTCAACTCAAGACTTCCAAGGATGGAACATCCTCCTTTATAAAGGTAGAGAAGGGAGAGTGGTCTTCAGCCTCCTCATAAAATTCCCCCATGAATGGGGGAGCTTACCCTAGGAATACCCACGGGGAATGGATCCACGTGGAGCATCACCCTCAATGGTGGTGAATGGGGGCTGGAAGCGGCTACATGTGGATAGGGTAGTTTGCCTACATGGATGAAGGTGGCTATAAGGCCCCCACATTAAACCTTACTTAATCTTATGTTACTACAAGATTACACATTGAGGATCTTTTCAGGTTTAGAGTTTTAGAGAATTAGATCATGAAACATGCATTACATTCCATTTTTAAACAACGTGGTTACATAAAAGATAGTATTCATTTTTCCCATAAACAGAAACATATTTAAAATAAAACATAGATTCTTTCTTGACACATCCTTGACACTATCATCACATCATGTACCTTTCCCTTGACCTGTGAAAAAAATTTCAGAAAAACTTGGGATGAGCATAAAAACCTCAGTAAGGTTTATAAAAAATATGGAAAGGAAACATGAGTTCATATATACATAAGAATGAAATCATACTTTACCCACAAAACAAAGGCACTTTAACATACCTCATAAAATCATGAATAAATCATAGAAATCATAAGACATAAAAGGTAACTTGAGGAATTCATAACATTCTTACATAGGGAGTAACCCTCTTGGTTACGTTTGGAATACCCACTACAGTATATTCCCTAAATCTCTTTGGAGAAACCTTAACGTTTCACTCCGTCGCGTTACCCAGTGCATTGGAGAGCTATATCGGGCTCACCCGCCCTTAGTTTATCACAGAACCACCCGTCTTCATAACAATGCCCAAGAACCATAACATAATCATAGCACATAACTTAAGCATAAAGGAAAGATAATATTCCCACATTGCAAAAACAATATAACATTTTAAGATATTGAAATAATGAATCCATTCTAAAAACCATTTTCAAAACCATTTAAAACATTTAATAAAGAGATTTTTGAATCAATGTGTATCTTACCAAATTGATGATTTTAACATTTTAAACCATTAATATCCATATAGATAAATTCTTAAAACTATTTTGAAATCATGGATATTAATAAGAACTAATCATTAAAACATTTAAAGCGATATTTTGGTTAAAGGTTTTTTACCAAAATTAGAGACACTTGAATATAATAATTGAGGAATAACATTTAATCAGAACTTTATAATATCATGAGAATAAATGGATCCATGATATAATATTCCAAAGGATAGTATATACACCATATAAGAGTGAATTGGTGTATAACAACAATGAAGTCTCAATAGAAATGTAAAATGCGATGAAATCCCTTATAAAGAAGGTATTCTTAAATTAAGGATAAATCAATCTCAAAATTATGTGTGACAAATATAAATACACCCAATATAAGTGTATATTATGTTTAAATCAATAAAAGTCCATTCACACATATTCAAAGGATGACATATTCAATAACTATATGTTGAACCCAAAGAAATCGAAATTGGGTTAAAAAGTTCCCTTGGTAAAATTCGACAGCCTAATGACGTCACTTCAAAATTCGGAAAATGTGATGATGAGAGATAAAAAGGGTATATCATCACTTGGAAATAAAATTTACATCAATAAGGATATATAAAAACATATCCGAACATAATAGTATGTGAATTAAAAGACATAACAAAAGAAGTCTTTTAAAAGAGGAGGGTGAAAGGTTCCCTTACCGACATGGGTATCTTTCGAAACATACACCCCGTGAAAGAAGGAAAATACAAAATTGATGTAAATACTCATAAATGAAATTATATTACAAAATTTGTAAAATAATGGGCAGTACATACACCACTCAAAGGAATTTTTGGCAAATGTAGCATAAATCTCACGGGAATAAAAGTGAGTTGAAAATCCCTTACAAAAACACGACAGCCTAACGACGCCACTTGAAACTTACAAAAATGGATTGATGAGATCAAATAGGGTCTCTCATCATATTAACATAAAGTTTACAGCAAGAGGAATATAAATGAAAATCCTCCAACATAACAAAGAGGAGCTTAAAATAAGTGACATAAAGGAGAGTACTTAAAAAGAAATAGAGAGGTTAGATCTCTTACGAACATTCGGCAGCCTAACGGTGCCACTCAAAACTTCCAAAATGGATTGATGAGAGAGAATAGTGTCTCTCATCATATGAACATAAAAATTACAGTAATATTAATATAAAATAACATCCCAATCACAAGAAAGATGAGCTTAAAAGGAATGACATAAAAGAGTGTACTCAAAAAGAATGAGAGGAGTAGGATCCCTTACCTCAAGTCCAACTTGTCTTGTTCGTTTCTTTATATTCATGAATAATAAACATTGGTTAATTTATAATTGCATAATTATTCCTTTAAATATTATTATTCAGTTCATATCACATATTATATTGCTATAATAATTGTTTAATAATGTTAGTTCATATCAGACGTTTTTGTCGATGTTTGGTACATGAGTCAAAAATGAACTTGTTTGAAAAAATGATTATCCATGTAGTTATATGTAAATAATTTCCATAATAGTATTAATGATTAAAATATAATATATATCCAGTACATATTCATTTTGTACTATTCCATATCATTTGGAGACAGAAAACGAAAAGCACCGTTCAGGGAGACGGTAGGTCGTACGTACGCATGAACGCTACTTTCATTTTTTATTTTTCATATTAACAGAATTAAAAATAAATGATATATATATATATTATAATTCCAGTATAATATATATGTTATATAGGTCACATATGTTCATTAATTTTATTCTTTATACATTCCATGTATTTCATGTACGAGTCACATCACTTGAGGGGACGGTAGTCCACACTTCCTCATATGAAATTATCGCATTTACACAACATGAAAAGAATAAAGGTATGGTTTAAATATAAAATACAGAAGCATATAGTAAACATAAATACCATATATATCATATATAAAATACAGTGACATCATAATGGCCACCTTTAAATGTGTTAAAAGAATATTGAACAATCATCGTTTCGTGAGGTAGAAAATCTCCAACCACAGAAACAATATGTTCTTTAACCATTAGACGAAGGTGTGTGTAAGTGTAGCTCGAATCCTTCTTATAACAACATCCTAGTATATTGAAGATACTGGAGTTGTTACAAAAAAATGAATAAAAATAGTTTAGGGGTTGGAGAAGCAAAATAAAACAAAAGGACACAAGTGAAGACATTACCTTAAAATCGGGTAACTCTCTTTGGTTTGAGCTCAAAGGCTTCCTTGGGAATACTTCTGCCCAAAGTGAGGCATAAAGGAGTTAGAGAGGGATTTGGAGAGACAAAATGGTAAGGTTTTGGCCGAGCCAAATGCTTTGTAAGTATGGGTAAGGAGGTAGAGGTGGGGGCCTTTTATAAGAGGAGAGGAGGGAACCCTTGGAATGTAAAGAAATGTTCCTTTATATTAAAATGAGTTTCGGATTTTAATGGTCCCAAATTGATGTGTTTCAAGGATAAGGTGATAAGGGTTCTAAATCCACCCATACAATAGGTTTTGGACGTGTGTAGGTCTTGTATTTTAAATTATCTTTCCATTTTATTTAAATCGTTAAATAATGAGGTCATCACTGCATCATCATGATGTCATAAATAATTTAATTTATTTAATGTATAAAAATTTTAAAAAAATTACTATGATGTAGGAAATATTTTTATCTTTCCATTTATTATTTATCGTAAAAAATCTGACTTGTATAACCCCATGTACAAATTGTTTTAGTAAAACATTTCATGTTTATCTCATCTTTACATTAACATTAAATAAAAAGTTATTTTTGTCATTTCTCAACCAAAGTGGCTACATGGGGTCCCCAAGTTGAACTATGGATTTTCTTGTTCGTCAATGACACATACAAGGAAGGTAGGACATGTGTAAGGTTCATTTAATATTATTAAAACATTATTTTTACCTTAAACTACACTAATTACCTATAATCGCGATTAAAAACATAATAAGTTACTATTCACCAAAAAACTATTTTAATCCCATTGAACCACATTTTAATTCATAATGAAAACCATGTATGTCGGATTTTTGAAATTAAAGACACAAAGATGGGAAGATTTCATTGAAACGGAAAATCAGTTTTTATAAGTACCACTTAGTGGTTTCACTATTCATCAAAAATTGAAGTTTTTTAGAAAATTACCAAACCTTAACCCTAATCTATAATTGATATTCCAAATTCAAAAATGATATTTATTTTAAAAAATTCAAAACATATAAGTTGCATTAATTAATTAAATAATTAATTCCTGTTATCAAAACAAATAGCGTGTTTTTATGAAACAATAAGTATCAAAAGATTGACACTAGTTTAAGTCCAATTTCAAAGTGAAATTAATTCCAACGACCACTATTGGATTAAATGGAAAATATGTATTCTAATTTCACTTTAAATCTAATTCAAAAGATAATCTAATCATATAAATAAATTAGATTAAAAAGAGGTATTGAATTAAAATACAACATTTTTCACTATTCATTAAAAAAACTGAACTTTATCGAAAAGATACCAAAAATTTACACAAAGTAAATTTTGAGGTCCCAATTCTAAATAAGAATTTTATTTTGTCAAATATAACACATAAAATTGTCAAAAAGTGGATTTAAAAGTGGTTCTCCATCAAAAGGCGGTTAATCGACCTTTTAAAGAATAATAGAATGTTTACTCTAAAAATTGGATTTATTCGCATTTTTAATCCTATAAAATTTATTGTAAAGAGGAAAAATATTTGACAAACATATATAATCATTTTTTAGTTAGTTCTGTTCATTCCCTCCATTACAACGGCTAGGCGTTAACTACCATTTAAAATAATATTATTTTATTATTAGAGTGCAACGCAAGATTCCCAAGAAACTCATTGTTGCGTATTGGGTACACCATCGTGCATAGAGTCCCATTTAAAGTAATATTAATATTTTATTCACAAATATGGATAAATATGAAAATGTCATATTCTTTATTTACCTGGGGTATTACATCCTTCCCCCCTTTTGGGAATTGCGTCCTCGCAATTTTTAAAATTTTCCTTGAAAACTTCATTGAAAATCCCACATCGGAACAAGAGTCAGTAAAACAATCACTTTAAAATAAAGAAATATAAGTACAAAGGTCACACGAGTTAACCCTTACTAGGATTCCAAGTATGAAAATATGGACATGGAGGAAAAAACAAAGGGTCATGTTCTGATGGAGAGTAATAGTAAACATCTCTAGGAGAAATTTAACCATAAGAAAATCACAAACTTGTGATGGGTTAAACGGTATTTGATTCCCCAGTAGGAAAAGTTAACAGACAAAATTTTTTTAAGTTACTCTTCATTTAGGAATTTATTTTTGATATTAAGGAAACATACTTACTTGTCATGTTGACTTTCAACTTTTACTAGATTTCTTACACAAACTCATACTTTCCCCAAAATAGGAGTATTTAGGAATACTTGTTCACATTAAGAGTACTATAATCAACTTCTAGAGGATCACCTAATCCAAAAAATAGAACTATATACTTCCCATATCTTTATACCTTAACCAAAACCAAAACCAAAAAGGTTAGTACAAGATCAGATAATACCCAAAGAGGATAATCCTTTAAAAAAACAAATCTATTCTTAATCTCCAAAATTTATCAAACAATACCCAAAGTTCAACAAAGACCATTCAATAAAAATATTGTCCATAAAATACTTCAAAGTAAACCAAACTAAGATTGAATCCCAAATATTTGAAGGATTTAGTCACATAGTCTTCCAAGTTAAATCGTAACATTTATCTCCAAACAACATCAGTTGCTCCTAAAGTCTCGTATTCAAAAGTAATTAACCTAATCACATATCCTCCATGATAGGTTAATAAATTTCCATTGATAACCCAAAATCAGCATAATCTTAATTCATAAAATCATCTAACTAAAAAGAATTAGTCAAAATAACCAAGGACTTCACGTAGTCCAGTGGTAGGTGATAAATACCAGTCACGATTTGGTTGTGGGTTTGATTCCCGTAGCTTTGTCCGACATGACGGGTTGTCACACGGTCTGTGTGTTGTCCTTTTTCCAAAACTATATAATTCTTAAAACATTCCCCAAAACGAGATAAAATCTTCAAAAAAAATAATCATAAAATATTTTAACCTCAAGTTTGTCTCATGCCTTTCATTTTCCATCATAACATATAATAACCCATAATTACCTCAAAAGTAAGGATCATATAAACCCTAATGGTTACCATTATAATTATTACATAAACTTCCACATCGATTGGTCATCTCATACATGATGCATTATAGAACATACCAAGGTTCAAGTGGATGATCATGAATACTTTATAGTTGGTTTTGAACAACCATGAGTTTCCTCATTGAATACCCCATTTCATCCAGTCTCTTAATCAGAGAACCACCACAGTTTCCTTCAAACCTATTGTCACTTTGGTGCCTCCTAGATCCATCCATTCACTAAAAACATAAATGCCAGTGTGAGTATATCAACAAAACCATCATGTACTAATGAGGAATATAACCACTAAGATATACTTACTTATTCAATTTATCTAAAACTAGGACTCTTTCTGAAATCCTAACCATTATGGTAATGTCACTTATGCTTAGAAGATACCCTAACCTCTAAAGTTATCTAAAATGACCTCTGATACCAACTATAATTCCCCCGCCTTAAACCTTACTTAATATTGAGTTATTACAAGATTACACATTGAGGATCTTTTCAGGTTTAGAGTTATAGAGAATTAGATCATGAAACATTCATTACATTCCACATTTAAACAAAGTGGTTAAATAAAAGATAGTATTCATTTTTCCTATCAACGGAAACATATTTAAAATAAAACATGGATTCTTTCTTGACATATCCTTGACAATATCATCACATCATGTACCTTTCCCTTGACCTGTGAAAAACATTTCAAAAAAACATGGGATAAGCATAAAAATCTAAGTAAGGGTTATAAAAAATATGAAAAGGAAACATGAGTTTATGTATACATAAGAATGAAATCATACTATACCCATAAAACATAGGAACTTTAACATACCTCATCAAATCATGAATAAATCATAGAAATAATAAGACATAAAAGGTAACTTGAGGCATTCATAACATTATTATGTAGGGAGTAACCCTCTTTGTTATGTTTGGAATATCCACCATAGTATATTCCCTAGATCTCTTCTGAGAAATCTAAACGTTTCACTCCTTCGCGTTACCCAATGCATTGGAGAGCTATATCGGGCTAACCCGCCCTTAGTTTATCACAGAACAACCCGTCTTCATAACAATGCTCAATAACCATAACATAATCATAGCACATAACTTAAGAATAATGGAAAGATAACATTCCCACATTGCAAAAACAATATAACATTTTAAGATATTGAAATAATGAATCCATTCTAAAACCATTTTCAAAACCATTTAAAACATTTAATAAAGAGATTTTTGAATCAAAGTGTCCCATACCACCTTGAATCCTTTAAAATTTTAAACCATTAATATCCATATAAATAAATTCTTAAAACCATTTTGAAAACATGGATATTAATAAGAACAAATCATTAAAACATTTAAAGCGGTATTTTGGTTAAAGGGTTTTTACCAAAATTAGAGACACTTGAATACAATAATTGAGGAATAACATTTAATCAGAACTTTATAATATCATGAGAATAAATGGATTCATGATATAATATTCCAAAGGACAGTATATACACCATATAAGAGTGAATTGGTGCATAACAACAATGAAGTCTGAATAGAAATGTAAAATGCGGTGAAATCCCTTATAAAGAAGGTATACTTAAATTAAGGATAAATCAATCTCAAAATTATGTGTGAAAAATATAAATACATCAAATATAAGTGTATATTAAGTGTAAAACAATAAAAGGTCATTCACACATATTAAATGGATGACTTATTCAATAACTACATGTTGAACCCAAAGAAATCGAAATTGGGTTAAAAAGTTCCCTTGGTAAAATTCGACAGCCTAACAGCGTCACTTCAAAATTCAGAAAATTATTTGATGAGAGATAAAAAGGGTATCTCATCACTTGGACATAAAATTTACATCAATAAGGATATATAAGAACATATCCCAAAATAATAGTATGTGAATTAAAATACATAACAAAATAAGTCTTTCAAAAGAGGAAGGTGAAAGGTTCCCTTACCGACATGGGTATCTTTCGAAACATACACCCCGTGAATGAAGGAAAATAAAAAATTGATGTAAATACTCATAAATGAATGTATATTACAAAATGAGTAAAATAATGGGCAGTACATACACCACTCAAAGGAATTTTTGGCAAATGTAGCATAAATCTCACGGGAATAAAAGTGAGATGAAAAATCCCTTACGAAAACTCAGCACCCTAACGACGCCACTTAAAACATAAAAAAATGGATTGATGAGATAAAACAGGGTATCCCATCATATTAAAATAAAGTTTAAAGCAAGATGAATATAAAATAACATCCCTTAACATAACAAATAGGAGATTAAAAGAAGTGACATAAAGGAGAGTACTTAAAAAGAAAGAGAGAGGTTAGCTCTCTTACGAAAATTCGGCAGCCTAACGGCGCCACTCAAAACTTCCAAAATGGATTTATGAGAGAGAATAGGGTATCTCATCATATGAAAATAAAAATTAATGTAATAGTAATATAAAATAACATCCCAATCACAAGAAATATGTGCTTAAAGGGAATGACATAAAAGAGTGTACTCAAAAAGAAAGAGAGGAGTAGGATCCCTTACCTCAAGTCCAACTTGTCTTGTTTGTTTCTTTATATTCCTAAATAATAAACTTTGGTGAATTTATAATTTCCTAAGGACCTCGTTTAAAAATTATTATTCAATTAATATCACATATTATAATGTTATAATAATTATTTAATAATGTTAGTTCATATTAGACACTTTTGTCGATGTTTGGTACATGAGTCAAAAATGAACTTGTTTGAAAAAATGATTTTCCATGTAGTTATAAGAAAATAATTTCCAGAATAGTATTAATGATTACAATATCATATATATCCAGTACATATTCATTTTATACTATTCCATATCATTTGGAGATAAAAAACAAAAAGAACCGTTCATTGAGACGTTAGGTCGTACGTACGCATGAATGCTACTTTCATTTTTTCATTGTCATATTAACGGAATTAAAAATAAATGATAAATATATATATTATTATTCCATTATAATATATTTGTTATATAGGTCACATATGTTCATTAATATAATTCTTTATACGTTCCATGTATTGCATGTACGAGTCACATCACTTGAGGGGGCGGTAGTCCACAATTCCTCCTATGAAATTATTGCATTTTCACAACATGAAAAGAATAATGGTATGGTTTAAATATAAAATAAAGAAGCATATAATAAACATAAATACCATATATATCATATATAAAATACAGTTACATCATAATTTCCACCATTAAAGGTGTTATAAGAATATTGAACAATCATAATTTTATGAGGAAGAAAATCGCCAACCACAGAAACAGTATGTTCTTTAACCATTAGACGAAGGTGTCTATATGTGTTGCTCGAATACATATTATAAAAACATCCTAGTATATTTAAGATACTGGAGTTGTTACAAAAGAAATGAATAAAAAGAGATTAGGGGGTTGGAGAATCAAAATAAAACAAAAGGAGACAAGTGAAGACATTACCTTAAAATAGAGTAACTCCCTTTGGTTTGAGCTCAAAGGATTCCTTGGGAAGACTTATGCCCAAAGTGAGGATTCAAGGAGTTATATAGGGATGTTTAGAGACACAATGGGCAGGGGTTGGCTGAGCCAAAGGCTTTGGAAGTTTTGGTAAGGAGTTAGAGGTGGGGGCCTGTTATAAGAGGAGAGGAGGGGCACCGTTGGAAAGTAAAGAAATGTTCATTTATTTTAAAATGAGTTTCGGATTTTAATGGTCCCAAATTGATGTTTTTCTAGGATAAGGTGACAAGGGTTATAAATCCACCCATACAATAGGTTTTGGACGTGTTTAGGTCTTAGATTTTACATTATCTTTCCATTTTATTTAAATCGTTAAATAATGAGGTCATCACTGCGTCATCATGATGTCATAAATAATTTAATTTATTTAATGTCTAAAAATATAAAAAAAATACTATGATGTAGTAAATCATTCTATCTTTCTATTGATTAAATATAGTCCAAAATATGACTTGTATAACCCCATGTACAAATTGTTTTAGTAAAACATCTCATGTTTGTGTCATCTTTACATTAACATTAAATAAAAAGTTATTTATGTCATTTCCCAATCAAAGTGGCTCCATGGGGTCCCCAAGTTGACCTATGGATTTTCTTGGTCGGCCTTGACACATCCAATGATGTTAGGACATATGTAAAGTTAATTTCATATTATTAAAACATTATTTTTACCTTAAACTACACTAATTACCTCAAATCGCGATTAAAAACTTAATAAGTTACTATTCACCAAAAAATTATTTTAATCCCATTGAACCACATTTTACTTCTTAATAAAAACCATGTATGTCGGATTTTTGAAATTCAAAACACAAAGATGGAAAAATTTCATTTAAACGGAAAATTAGTTTTTATAAGTACCACTTAGTGGTTTCACTATTCATCAAAAATTGAAGTTTTTCAGAAAATTACCAAAACTTCACCCTAAGCTATATTTGATATTATAAATTCAAAAATGATATCTATTTTAAAAAATTCAAAACGTATAAGTTGCATTAATTAATTTAATAATTAATTTCCGCTGTCAAAACAAATAGCGTGTTTTTATGAAACAATAAGTATCAAAAGATTGAAACTAGTTTAAGTCCAATTTCAAAGTGAAATTAATTCCAACGACCACTATTGGATTAAATGGTCAAAATATATTCTAATTTAACTTTAAAACCAATAAAAAAGATAATATAATCATACAAATAAATTAGATGAAAAAGAGGTTTTGAATTAAAATACAACATTTTTCACTATTCATTAAAAAAACAGAACTTTATCGGAAAGATACCAAAAATTTACACAAAGTAAATTTTGAGGTCCCGATTCAAAATAAGAATTTTATTTTGTCAAATATAACACATAAAATTGTCAAAAAGTGGATTTAAAAGTGGTTCTCCATTAAAAGGCGGTTAATCGGCCTTTTAAAGAATATTAGAATGTTTACGCTTAAAATTAGATTCATTCGCATTTTTAATCCTATAAAATTTATTGTAAAGAGTAAAAATATTTGACAAACATATATAATCTTTTTTTAGTTAGTTCTGTTCATTCAAGCCATTAAAATTTCTAGGCATTAACTACCATTTAAAATAATATTATTTTATTATTAGAGTGCAACGCAAGATTCCCAAAAACTCATTGTTGTGTATTTGGTACGCCATCGTGCATAGCATCACCTTTAAAATAATATTAATATTTTATTCACAAATATGGATATATATGAAAATGTTATATTCTTTATTTACCTGGGGTGTTACAGTGGCAGTAGAGAGTGGTTACAGGTTCTTGTGTGGGTCGTGCGGCGGGGCTGTAGAGAAACAGTGGTGGTTATCTCTTCCATATCCTTTGGCCTTCATAATGGCCGAAGCAAGCTGGATATCATACATGGAGGGTCATCATGGGCACTGGATGTGATGGCATGGAGATTTTTGATGTGTTATAGCAGTTGGAGATTCCATGCAGCGATGTCGCTGCAGCGATGGTGGTGTAGGGTGGTCGACTGAGGCGGACAGCGGAGGTGGAGGTGGAGCGGTGGAGGATGGAGGAGCCCGACACTGTGTGACGACGCCACATGTCCCACATAAAAATTCTTGTGGTTTGGGAAAGGATTTATAAGATGTATTTTGGCTTCCTAAGCTCAGGATCATGCATTGGGGATGGGCTCCCATGTTCACTCACCCCACATTACATGTGGTCTAAATATACACATTACCCACATTCGAGCTTTTGGGCTTACTCTGCACCCATGTGCCACACACAGGCCTGACCCCCCCCCGGTGTTTCCCAGCTCGATTGCTGGATCTCCCAAGGCTTATGTGGCCAGGTCTCCCCCTGTGGGCTGCTTATGAGGTTGGTGAGTCCTTGGTTGATGGACAACCTAATTAGAAATTTTTTTGGATAAAAAACATAGAAAGATTTAGAAAAATACAAACAAAGTTCATTATAAATTCATAATATTTATAGATCAAAATAAAAATTAAAAAATGAACCTTATTTCAATAATTTAACACCACATTAATTAACTATTCCAAATTACAAATAATTTAATAAAACATTGAAAATCATTGTTTTTAACATTGAAAAACATAAAAATGATTGAAGTTTATTTTAAATTATTCATATAATTTTGTTCTATCATAAATGTAAGAAATAAATAATGAAAATATATAGTTTTTTTACAATGACATAACTAATGATGGTAACCATCTAGTGTCCCTAGATGGTGGACTGACCGACTAATCATCCATCAGACATTCATCAGATTGTGGACAAGAAACATCAGTTTGGGAAGTTGATGGATTGCTAATGAAATCCAACATAATTGAATCACATAGATCCACTGAATGTGATAGTAGTAAATATTTGATCGAAGAAACAGATCTTTTAGGGTCTCAAATTTTTTTATTCTTCGTGTTCTAATATTACAAACCAGTTGAAACATACTAAATGAGTAAAATCAAAAAGAACAATTATGAGAATTATAATCTCGAAAAATAACAGAATAGAATAGTATATATATGAAAATTAAAATAACCTAGTTAATGATGAATTTTTCCATATAATATGTTATCATTGGAATTAATACATTAATAAAAGTTAGATGGTATACATAATATTATAATTTATACATTTATACATTAGAAACAAAAAATGAATGATGGTTTAATAGTGTAATATAATGAAATTTAAAAAATATATATCTAATTATATTAATATTGTTTATCTATATTATTATCAACCTACTTTTCAAACATCACTTATTCATTTTCAACCACCCAAATGAGTTATTACTTATGTATCCGTGACCTATTAAGTCTAATCATATCTAAACTAGAGAGCCACAAGAACTCAAACTGGCCTCATTATACAAACAAGGCTTCTAATTACTAGTGATAGAATATCAATTCTATAGAAAGACTATAATGTTATACATAAAACTATAAATATCACTTTGAATATATATAAATAATCATCCCAAATGAAAAACATAATGTGTAAATTAGAGTGGGATTTCGACCATATATGAATAACAATCTCATGCTATATGAAAATATGATACACTATAATGTCATGGAAGACATGCGTGAGGAGAAAGAACAT
Organism: Viscum album; assembly: GCA_963277665.1. Lineage (NCBI taxonomy): Eukaryota > Viridiplantae > Streptophyta > Magnoliopsida > Santalales > Viscaceae > Viscum > Viscum album. The sequence goes on along the minus strand of OY728164.1, from coordinate 587,264,953 downwards.
CCAAAAAGATGATAATATACAAAAAAGATACCGAATATACAAAATGATGTACATATAGAAAAAAATATACACCCAAGGCCCTACCTAGACCCATCTCCCAGTCCCAACCTACATCACAACTCTCCTATCAATAGGAGGTCCCATTTCCTTACCTATATCTTAGACCTTTGATTTGGTACATCCATTAATGTGCATGTGGAGGGTTTGAGAAATATACTTAGTATCCCACCACTAATTATTCCCTTGAATAACTCCAGAAATATATGGTTTCCAACACAATATGATATGATGAAAAAATAATAATAAACATATCAATTGTGGTATCATACAATACTATACAACCACCCATATGAATGAGAAAACCTGCCCTGTCACGTACTGAAATGGGATGGTATTCCCAAATTCTGGTCTCAAAAAGGAGAATTCATGTGTTACCAATCTATAGCAACAATGTAATAGGGGAATGGGATATAACAGTCAATATTGAGTACTGTTTAATGTGTTATCACCACTCTTATCTTACAAATAGGTTAATAGTTCATCCAAAAAATCCCATCAATAAGAGTGATCAAGCTATCACTATAAAAAAAATTGGTATTTGTGATGGGAAACATGTTCAATGAAAATGCTAACATAAATGAAATTTTTTACGATGCATAATTTACATTGTCATATATAATATCTTCTAAAAAGTATTTGGGTTCCATCACAATATTTTATTTTCAGGAATGCACATATGGTGGGGGTTAATAATTATTTGTGATTGATTCCACATGTTTACCACAAATAATTTTCTTCTAATGATTATTTATGACAAAATATGTTTTACATCTTGAATAATTATTAGAGAGAAAAATACTTACGTCAACATAAATGGATTTTTTATATTATTTTCTTATGAATGACTATTATTTTATCACAATTATGTTATCAATATCTTGTAAAAAAATATGGTAGGTGGATTTTGCAATATATTGAAACATCTATCACAAATACTTTTTGTGTGGGAGGAAAACAAAATATGGTGGAAAGTATTTGACATGGAATCCATTAAAAATATAACATTTGGTGACATAAATTTCATTTTTTAAAAGTTTATCATAAGTAATCTAATTTACGAATAGTTGCATATGACTTCTCCTCCTCCTCCCCATCTGAAAATCTCTTTCTCATTTCTTCAATAATTTATTCTAATTCAAACTATATTTTAAAGGATTATGGGTTGTAATGTATTATTAGAAATTTAAAAAATATTTTAATGATTTTTGGATTTAAATATATTGTCTGTAATTCAAACTGACCTTTAAAGGTCTCTATATTGAAATAAAATTAATTCCCTTTACAATATAGTAAGAGGTCGAAGATTTCAATTAAAAAAATTGAAGGTGCATTTTTAAAACTTTTTAAGCAGTTGTTAGTTTTATTAATTCATTATTTTTCTAATATGATTTATTAGTTAATTTAATATATTAGAATTTATTTACATATTCATATCATGTTGCTAATTTTTTCCTAAGTTATTATTAGTGTAATTTATTAAATTTATATCATGGTTAATAAATATTATTATTATAAGAACTTATAATAATTTGTTAAAATGTGATTTATTATTAAAAAATTAATCAAAACAATTTTCAATAATTTACCAAAATATGATTTAGTAATTAAAAGATTAATATAAAATAATATTTGTTTGTTTTAGTTAGGCAATGCTAATAAAATTATAATTGATTTAGTATAAATAAATTGTAAATAAAAATAGATAGTTATTAGTTATTATTAACTGGTATAAACTATTATAATTAATTGAAAATTTTAATGGTTTGGTATAATTATGACAAAATAATAAAAATATAAATTATTTAATATTAAAAAAAATAGTTGTTTATTATTATAAATTAGTATCAAATTGATAAAATTAATTTAAACAAATAAAAAAGGAAAAACATAATAGTGTAATACTAATTAGTGATTTAAAAACTAAAAATATAACTTTTGATTAATATTAATATGATTTAATTAATAGTGTATTATTATTAAAATATATTAAAAAATTATATACAATTTAAATTATTCAAAATTGATATATAAAACTATAACTTGATAGTAAGTTTAATATAAATTAATAAATATTATTTATCTATTTACAAGGTCAAAAATATTATTATAAAACATTGAAATATTAGAAAATAGTTTATTTAATTGATTTAATAACTTATTTATTTCTCTGGTGACGTCCTACCCCTATGGATCCTAATGAGAATGAATTTTATTTCTTATCATAGGGTGAAACCATTATTTCGGATGCAACCATGATCTCAGGGTTTTTTTTCAATGCCTTGTTTTGAAGGGAAAGTGTAATTTAGGAAACATGTGTGTGCTTGCTAAAAATAGTATACTATGCTTAATAAATTATCATTGAAACCACATTGCACTCGCATTTTTATGAAGGATCATCCCAGGGGTAAGCACAACGCCTGGAATCATTATAACCATTATAAAATTTTTCTCATGTAATGTGTTGGGTTAAACTTAACATTTTATCCATGGGGAGGTCTCGAGACTCTAAAACTCAATGTTGAACCACATATCCCTCATAAAAAATTATGTTCTCAATATAATCTATTGCAATAGATATTATATATGATGAATTTGTAAAACCATGACAATTACTTATGGTTATGTAGTTCATTGAAAATAGTTTTGTAGTGAAATATTGATTTATAATGGAAAAGTTAATAAAAAATGAGTAATAAATGTTGATATTTTAATAAAAATAACAATTAAGATAAAAATATAGTTTTATAAAATAATAAATAATAAACTAGAACATATATTATTTTTAAATTTATATATATTACATAAATACTAATAAAATAAAAAATGATAACTAATTACAAAAAATAATTAATTTTTTTTTGTGGGAATACAATGCTTTATAATATTTTGACACTATATAATAAAATCATTTTTTTATTTCTTTTTAAACAATAGACCTTCAAAATATATATCAGTTTTTATTTTGAGATCACGATTAAATAAATAACTATAGAAATCCGAATACTTTTTCTACAAATTCAATCAACACTGGGGGTATTGAATCATTAATATCATTTTCATCATCAAATTCAAAATTTGATTCAAAATGGATAATTAATTTCCCATATAAGAAATGAAATCTTGGAATATTTTAAACATTTGATAACATTGGAGTTCATCTTCTTCATTTTGGTTTTTGGAAATATTTTGCCTTTTGGTATCAACATTGTGAACAAAATTCAACAAATGATACAAATTTTGTTGTTCTAGATCCATTATAGATTCAATATTTAGTATATGTGGTCGCTAGACCATAATTTTAGGAAACAAAAACACATAATGATAATTGGAATCCAAATTAGGATCATATCAAATTTACAATTTATTGAAATTTGACGAGTATGCCTTTTATACTTAATGAAAGATGTTATAAACTAAATGATTTTCAATCATATTTTATAATTTCATATATTTTTAAAAAATATATTTTCTTTGGATAAAGCATTGTTTCCCAATGGAAATATAAAACAAGTAACTTTCTATTAATGAAATAATTTGGTCTATAATTTGGGTTTTATTTATCAGAAGATCCATTCTTGTTCAATGGAATGCATATTATATTATAGTGAATATTAGTTATTAGTAAATTTTCCAACATATGGTCTATTAAGGTAAAAATAGGTACACCACGGAAAGTACACATTTGTTCATATTTCACAATTGAGGTTTTTTATATCACCTAGATTACAATGTCAATTAATGTATCACAGCACAACCACATGGATGAATAACATTATATCCAATATTTATGTCCCTAAAATCTTAAATCTTCCATGGGATGGTTATTCATGAAAATGATATGATTAGGATATTCCATATTTTTCTTCTGAACCTCATAACATGTGGTTAGTTTTTTATTCAAATAGTTTTTTTCATTTTATGCTTATAAGATTATATATTTTTATTGGAATATTTTTATAACTTTTTATAAATTACCTTCATATATGTTAATGAGAGGAACTCGTATCTATTTGATGTTAATAATTCCAAGAAATACAAATAAGAATATCAATTTTTATTTGAATCCATTTATTAATGAGTTAGTTTTATTGTAGAGTGATGGTGTAATTATATATTATGTAGATATAGAAATAAATTTACACTCAATGTTGTATTATTGTAGACAATAAGTTGATTTACATCGTATGGTATGTTATAAGGATAGTGTACCCATGTCCTAAAATCATTTTTGTATTTCCTGTTGGACAAAAAAAATATTTCATGCTTGTTAATTTAAGGTAATAATTTTTTTATTATAATCAAATGTTTCATCTTGAATATCAACATTTTTGAAGTAATTGAAATGATTTTTAAAAGGATATAATTAGAAGTGATATACCTCCAATAGATCTATATGGGATGCATGAAAAATATTTAATCTCTTCCTTACTTCATATTAGTTTTGGATTATCAATAAATAAATAAAAAATAGGAAGCATTAGGATAGATACCAATGGGATATGGAAGATTATTTTTTGGGACTTTCCATATTGGTGTGATTTGTTAGTTTTTCACATGTTTTATGTCATACATATTGAGAAGATCTATTTTGATAAAATATTTTATATTATTTAGGAAACAACTGACAAAACCAAATATATTGTACAAGTGTTGTTAAATTTTTCCCCATTTTGCAATAATCTCAAACTTGAGTTAGTTGAAAATGAATGATCACATACACTAATGAATCCTGAATAAAAATATATAATTTCAAAAAAAAATCATTTTTTATTCTATCGGTGGATTATATATTTGAGGTTACCTGATGTTTAGGAGTCTAATTTGTCACTCTATGTCAGAAATAGTCATATTACCAGGTTAAAAAGTCCTGATTATTTTGTTATAATGGAAATATTGTTTCTCATTGGACTTAGTGGGTTATTGTACAATTCAATATGGGATGTGTCAACTAAAATATTAATATAATTTGAATTAATGAGGGATGATTAAATTGAATCTCATATAGAAATTAATTATATTGAGAAGTAAGATGAAGACATGAACATTGATGACTATGAATATAAATATGAAAAATGATATATTATACTATGGTTATAGTCATAATCAATATATATTATTTGTTTTTAATAAACATTTTTTATATATTTGATATATATTTTAACAATTATTCATAGGTATCATTATTTTATGTATTATATGGATGGATAAGATTATGATGAGTTGTTTGATTCTCTCAATGATGATGTGTTTCTCGATGATCAGCTAAATGAATCACCATTTGACCTGCAGGATGTTGTAATTCCACCATTGACCAGGAGGTGTGTTGACCTAGCAGGATTGATGATTCTAAAAAATATTCGATAGAGGTTTCCATATTTATATTTCCATCTATGCTTGTATTGTTATCTCTAACTATGTTATTTATTTATTTTTTCCATTAATTTTGTGTATATTAATTGTTTGTTTATCTTATTATTTGAAATTTTTTACATATATATGTTGTGTGGGGTCATGTGATTATACAACATTATTTTTATGCAGCACGGCCTTCATGTGATTGGATTCCCATTGATGTTTAATATCATATGTTTGGTCATTTTTTTGTATGTTAACAAATAATTATTTGAAATTTATTTAATTAACTAAATTCCATTATTAATTATTTATATAGTTTATGGGCTCTTATCAATGATATCATGAGACCGTATATCTGAGAAGAATGGGATATTTGTTTTAATGAGTGTTTTAATAAATTTTTACACAACCATTGAAAGAGAGTGGTAGAGGCAGGAAGTCACACACAGAGCTTTGATTCATACATTTAGTATTAATTAACAATATATGGTAAGTAATATTGTTCATTAATTTTCATATACTTTTAATTTAAAAATTTTATTTCATATTTATGTGGTTTTTTGTTAATTCTGAAATTATCGAATTTAATTTTTACAAGAATATGTACATTCATCATACTTATGAGAGGTTTCTAGTAGAAATCTGTATCAATTTATGGTTAGTTTTTTAAAAAAATGGGTAAAACCAGGAGTGCAGCACACATAAAGAGAATAAAATACATTAAACCCTATGGGATGTGGACTTCACCCTATGAACACTCCCTAAACCCGTCCCCACCCTTACCACCTTATCCAAGCATAGTGGACATCAAATTATGGTTAGTGTTATTTCGGTTTTTAAATTTAACTGAAATTAATTTTTTTAATATTTTAATTTATAATTACATTTGAAGAAGGCATATGAAGTCATGAATTATCAAATCTGGGAGGTTTAGACCGATAATGAGAAATATTCCTCATTTGAGTTAGGTTTCGATGAGTAAACACGGATTTGAGCGACCATACATGGCATCAAGAAAATCCAGGCAGTCAATATTCGGTCAGGATCAATGCCTTCTAATTATTATGATAATGAAATTACATATTCATCCATGTCAGAGGGATATCATGATGTTTTGTCTTCATATTCAATATATTAGAATTTTTTGTGAGCTCAAGAGGAGATGTCATATAGCAAGACGAGACAGTAGGAAGTGCAACGTTAGTAATAGGATCAATAATTCCAATTACATGAGCAGTTTTTGGATTACATATGTTGAATTGCACAGGGTTTAGGAATGGAGTTACCTCCACCCAACCTGTAACGACCTGAAATTTCATAAATTAAATTCCATTTTAAAATGAATAAATGTCTTATTTATGTAATGTAGGTATATAATACCCATGAACTAATATAGTTATATTAGATAGGTATAAGTTATATCTTATCAGATTCAAAATACCATTAAGCATCATAACCATTGATAATATAGTCATTGATTAGTGATCAAATTATTAGCATATTTTAAGGACTGTGATAAAATAATAACGACACAAATATTTTTGATGCTTTCCCTGAGGCACCGTCGTGCACAAGTACTGCAATTGTTTCCCCGCATTCCCACTTTCTAAAGGTAGGATAATTTCATCACATTCATCAAAAATTTATTCCCGTTGATCGAAACAGGATGATGAGATGTTGGTTCCCCCTTAAATGGATTCCTCAATGGAGATCCTTTCCTAGTCTAGGTCTCGATGTTTATGGAACTCATTCTCGATTCCAGGTCTACGTGAACACGAATTAATTATGCTACTTCTATCTCAATAGGACAGAACCCTTCAGTTAGGATGGATAGTAACACTGATAATTTCTAGTCATTTTTAGACATTGGGTATGTTGGGCATCAATAATGTCTCCCCTTTAAGGAGGCCTCTCATATGAGGCATCTTAGGCACAACACCCAAGGCATCAAGTGTTAGCCATAAGGTAGTTGACATTAGGGGAATTAGTGTTCTTCGTATTTTTTACTCATGCATCCCATGTTTAATGCATGGGGTAGGGATTATAAATTAGGAAACAAGTTCAATATCTTATAGAGATTATCGTAGGGTTTATGTCTTGTGAGGATAATTTAGGAGTAGGTTTAACATTTTTTAGGGACAAGATGGGAACAAGTTTAACATCTTGTAGGGAAAATATGGTTGTCTGTTTAAAGTCTCAAGGAGAAAATATAGGCATAGGTTTAAAGTTTTTTTGGGATACAATAGGCTCATATTTATCATATTTCAAGGAAAGGATGGGAACTTGTTTAATGACTTCTGGGGACTGGATAGGTGCAGGTTTATAGTGTTGTGGTCAGAGGATGAGTGCTGGTTTAATGTCTTGTGGGGACAGAATAAGAGTAGGTTTAATGTTTTTTCTGGAAAATATGGGCAATCAATACACTTCATCGTGGCAGAATGGGTGATTGAATGTGTCCCTAGGAAGTAATATTTCATAGTCAGATGATGTCAAGGGATCAAGATGCCTCATGGAGTTGGATCAAGTGATTGAGTGCATCCCTAGGGGGGAAGATGTCATGATAGGATGATGTCAAGTGATTATGACACTTCATATAAGTTGATCAAGTGATTATTTACATTCATAAGAGGAAATATATGACACTCAAATGATGTCAGGTGATCCGAATGCCTGGTAACGGGAGATCAGATGATTGAGTGCCTCCCCAGGAGGTAAGATGTCACACACATATAAATTCAAGATTGAACCTCAGAGAGGTTTCCTATGTACCATGCTCATGTGATACTGATAAAAACCCATGAAGTTAGATGACACATTTTAAGGTCGGGTGATCGGACAGATCCTTGTAGTTTAACATCATGTGAGAAGGATTATTGTGTCATGAAACCAGCATCAACGAGGGATGGTGTGATCCTTAACCATGGAATCTACCTAGATTGAGTTATACTAGTATCATCAAGGATGTGAATGGGAGTTACACTTGGGAGATTCCCTTTGGAGAAGTATCATACCATTGTGGGGGAGAAGGCTATATCTCGTGATGATCATAAATGGGGCATCTTGTGTTCATCATATAGGGTAAGAGTTGTGGGTTCATCCCATGTGAGTCATGCATGGGGAATCTTGTGTTTATCAGAGAAGGTATGGGTGTGGATTCATCCCATTCCATCCATATGTGGGGGATCATGTGTTTATCACATTGGGAAATGCTACAATTTATTATTATGTTATGTGGACGTTGTCATGTATTTTAACTTCATATGACTAGGATATAGATCTTGACAATTTTACTTCATGAAACTCAGATGTGTAGAAGGACTACATCTCAAGGGGGACCATGTCAAGGTGGGAGGAATATCGAGCATATGGCCCCTTAACTACGACAAGTGCACAATTTCCCTTGAAGATACCGCCTCCTGGGATTACATGACCACCACTCAGATGCCTTTGGGTGAGACAATGCATTGGCACTATCCTGGAGGAGTGGGCATCATGAGGCCCAATGTTATAGTGCTTATACTTATAAGAAACATGAATTATGGTACCTATTATTAGAATAAATAGGTAGCATAGATTCACATGTCACACATAGAGTAATGTTCAAAAACATAAGTGTGGGTGGAACTGGTCAAATAGACATTCTTGGTGCACTTGAATCGGTCTTAGATTGGTACGGGGGCCCTGGATACTTGACCATCATGAAGGAGGGTCATAAAAAAGGAGTAACCATATAGAGGCCTATATGAGGTTCTTTGTGAAGGTTGACGCTTCATAGAGGTTGTTCTCACAGATCCAATGAGCCTCAGGGAGGATAGGGGTCTCGACAAGGATTATACATCAGCAGACACTATACCGGGGTAATGTATTGATGCCCATGGGTTTGGATTCATGAAGTATAAATGACTTATAAAGCCCAAAGTGACACAAAGGTGTTTCTTTTTCAAAAAAAGGCCATTTATCTTCATGAAATGCATCTTCATTATCGGATGAGGTTCTCCAGATCCCATGAGAGGTTGTTTTGTGAGGTGTGACTAGCATGGGAAATCCATCCTCTCTCTCACTCACTATGATTACGAGTATAATGAACTCATAGTGTTTAGAAAAAGATGAAAGGTCACTTCCCCTTTAATTTCAGATATTATGGGATATTTATAATCCCTATGGATGTGGGGGTAATGATTTCACAAAGTTTAGTGCCTCATGTGATGCATTATGAGCTTTACGAGTGGATGGGGCTCCATGAAACCAAATATCTCTTTGAATAGGTTACCATAAACCCTATGCATAGTAAAAAAGGGTCTATGAAACTCATTATTGATGATTTGTATATGTTATTTTCAAGAATTCACATGGCTGGGACCTTCATGATCTTCAGCCATTCGTGAAGGTGGTGACTGCTAAAAAAGGAAATTGAGATGTTTTGGTCTGAATTCACTTCAAATTGATTGCCCCTTCCTTAACCTCTCCCATCAATCATATTTTAGAATAAAAAAAATATCCCCTTGTAATTTGATCCAATGAGGGGAAGGAGGATCAAATTTTGAGGGAAAACTACCAAAAATTGCAAAAAGGTTATCTCTTTGCAAAGATCCTTCATGGACCACGGCTGGGTTGTACGCCTATATATAGTGGCAGGGGTCCCTTAGGGGACTACAAGACATTTTTCAATGATAGAATTATTATTCAATTTTTAGCAATATCATGACCTTCCTAAATGTTTTTGTATTTCTATCCTCCCAACTCACAAACCTCAAAACCTCCACAAACTTACTTCCATGACCAGACCTCCATGAATCCGACCTTCACATGCAGAACACCATGAACCAATTTTCCTGAACCAGCGTAAAAAACATACAATTCATAGAAAAAATGGACATATAGGGTGATGATGCTTTTCTAATATATAAATTGAGATGGTTGATAACCTCTTGATCATATATAGTTTTTGGAGTGTATTAGACCATGACACGCTTACATCGCCCCTAATAGAAGCTTAGTAGGAATAATTTCTCTATAATGGGATGTCACTTTATGGATTTGGGCTATGGTAAAATTTATTCATCTCGGATGCGGGATGAGATGAACCTGTTTTTTTTTAATAAGATTTCCTAGATAGTACCAATGGTATAGTACTACTGAAGGAAATATCCTGAAGGACCATGTGTCCCTCACCATGAACACTCCGTGGAACCAAATTATAAATGTTAACATAAAGGTTCAAGAATTGTAGGTATATTATTTTTAGTATGATACAATCATAAAGGTTGGTTTGGGGGACTCGTCAAGGGGCAGACAGACAGTTGGGATTTTCGCTAGGGTGGAAACTTCACAGAAAAATGGCTTTGGGAGTATTGTGCATACCAGTAATGCCATGAGTTCGAGGTCGATATGAAGCAGGTAGGGATCCACGAGGAATCATGGTCCTCATAGTTCCACATCTACCATCATCTAGAGCTCGTTCCAGAGTTGGTGAGTAGTTGGTCACTAGGGACCAACACTTTCCATTTTCCCCATGGGGAGGTTGGTATCAGCTTATGAAATCATTACTAGATTTCTGAGATTCTCATTTAAGGAGGAATGTATGATGAATTGCTCTTTACAAAGAACATTTGGGAGGACTATAAGAAAATTCTAGCCCTAGAGAGGGCTCTTATATTCCTGGTTTAAGGGGAGAATGAACACAAGATGGGATGAAGGACACCCTTTCAAGAAAAGGTTCATCTAGTTCCTAAATTATCTGGGGGAAAGGCTACGTGGGAGGCTGTGTATATGTCCTATGATGTTACATAAATTCAAGGATCACTCATTATATAAAATATAGGTGTCAAGCTAGTGGTAGTTGTGGGGTTATAACGTGGTGCATGAGGCACCATTGGTAAGACTAGAAGAGTTCAACCCTACACTTATCTGTGGATTTATGCTCCAAGAGAGCGATGCATTCATGGGGGTGTGGTTGAGAACACATACATTGTGGATATGTTAGAAATGGGGAAACACATCAACCTGGATGTCCCGGTACTGGAAATTCAGTACAAAGTTCTATTCCACATTAGCTAAGGGAAGATTCCACTTCGTGTGTGTGTGTGTGGGGGCCCTTCCACTTTCTATATGGATGGGTCATTGCACACATAGGGGATATGAGTATCCAAACCCCATTTATCCTCCAAGCATGAATTTATGGCAATCGATTCTATAAATTGTTGAGAGTTGTCTGCTTAGGATGGGCTTAGTGGGAACACTAGGTAGTATTGGGTCAGTAGATTACTTTATATTCCATCTCTTCCCCAGTCCCATGGAGATGGTGAATAATGAAGTTATGTGGATTATTAAGTAGTTTTCATACCTCCTAGCCTTCCAAGGTGGGATAGTAGTGGTTGGGGTAGTCTATCAAGTCATCTGGGAGTTGAGCCTGCCTCCAGTGCATCGCATGAGGAGGATACTAGTGTTGAAGACTCAATGGAAGAGGCATACATTGTACTATCAAATAAAGAATTGAAGAATCATTAGGGACTATGACCATATTGGAGGTACCATCAGTGGCTATTGTTGGGGCAGAGGTCCCATGGATGGTGATTGAGATCATGCTATCAACGGAGTTGATTAGGTGGTATATAATGGTTGAGCCTACCTCGGGTGTGCCACATGAGGCAATTGGGACTTCTGCAGTGGGTGAGGGGGTGGTGAGGATCCATTCCCTCTATAAATGTATTTTATACCACCTAAGGGCATGCCTAGGAATAATCCTTTTTTTAGGAAATGTCTTGGTCAATGATCAAGACCTGAAATAATATATTAAAAATAGCAAAGATTACAAGGGTCTGAAGGAGGAAATTTTATTGCAATTTTTTTCATGATAAGGAAGGAGTTCAATGGGTAAATCATCACACCACGTAATGTCCTGCTTGATACCCTTTTTGGAAAGACCGTCGGCCAACATGATTGCTTCCCGATTGGTATGGGTGGAAATGTAATTGATCTCCTAGAGAGAGGTGAGACAATTCTTCCATCGCGCTGTAAGAGACCATGAAAGGTGAACCACACCATTCCAAATAGCTTGGATAATGGTGGTGGAATCACTTTCAATCCCAATATTATTCCAACCTTTTTTATTAATTAAGTTGACAACATGGATCACTGTCATCATCTCAACTTCCAGGGAAGAGGCAGATCCGCATCCACCAAAGAAGTAGCCATGAAAGTTACCTAGAGGGTCTCTGAAGATAGCCCCACAACCCGCTGGACCAGGATTTCCTTTAGAGGCACCATCTACATTGATTTTTATCCAGCCATGAATCAGATTTTTTCAGAAAACTTAAATTTAGTGCTTCGGTTGATTGTAAATACCATTGATTCGAAGTTACCGAAGGATGACAAAATCATCAACCAATTTAGTGCAGGAGGATTTTTGAATGGTGGACGCATCCCTGATAACAATAAGAATTTTCCCCTAACCTGCATTAAGATTCAGTGAGGAAATTTTGGGGATAATAGCATTCCTATCATACCAGATAATGTGGAGGATCTCAGCAACGGTAGATAGAAAGAGATTTCCAATCTGAGGAGAAAGATCCAGCTCCACACAAAATTTGAGTAAAGAACAAATAGTGTCATCATGTAACCATCTGCAATCAAAAATTTCAGTAACAAAGTTCCAAAGAGTAGTGGTCATGGCATAAGATATAAATATGTGATCGATGTCATCCCTATGTTGATGACATAAGTGACATATAGAACTGAGTTGGACACCAAAGGATTGAAGGAAAACCTCCGTGGGAAGGAACATGTGAGCAATACGCCATACAAGATTAAGTCTGGAGGGTTTGATCCAAGGTTTATCAAAAGGCCTCAACCACGCAAAGTTAGATTCAGAGTAAGAGAACAGATGCTTGTATTAAGCTTTGGAATCAAGGATCCCATTGTGTGTAGGTTCCAAAATAAGACTGTCCTCATCATTCGAGAAGGTGTAGCCATCAACGACATGTTTGATACGACCAGGGAGGTTTAAATGAGGGGAATGTGTCACATCCTTTATGGTACAATATATGGATTATCGTACATCGTTTGTATGCAGCATCAAACTGAGGGGAACGCTAGCCTAGTTGTCAAGCCAGAATTTCAAAGTTGACTCAGAGTTGACCATCCATCTGGAGTTGTTCATGGTATTGGAAAAGGAGTGTCTAATGGATGGCAAGAGGGAAGAATTATCATAACTAAAATTATGGAGTTTGAGCTTATCCATGGAACGGTTTTTAAGGAATGAAATAGAGTTAGCGTTGTTGTTGATTAAGTTCCAAGTGAGTCTGGCTTGGAGGGATTCATTAAAATATTTGAGGTTTTTTATTCCAATCCCTCCTTTCTTGAGGGGTTTACAGCAGGTAGACCAAGGAAGAGTGACAAGATTCCTATTAAGCATGCTTCCCATATAAATAAGTTTTTAATATAAGTATTGATTTTCTTAAAGAGGTTGGCAGGCCATCTGTAAATCATCTGTGCATAAACCATTTTTGAGACGATAAAGGATTTCACGTTGCAGACTCTACCAGCAATAGAAAGAGATTTTCCTTTCCAAGTAGAAATATGGTTAATGATTTGGTCGGTAAGCTCATTAAAATACGATGCTCTAGGTCTACCCCAAAATATGGAAACACTCAGGTAAGTAAAACGAAAGCACCCTTCTTTGATACTAAGTCTCTCGATGATGTAACTTTTTATAGTAGTGGGGAAAAGTTTTCTAAAGAAGATAAATGATTTGTTCCAACTGATTGATTTACCCGAGATTTCTTCATAGTGAGATAAGGAATCTTTAAGATTATTGATGTTGCGTTTTCCACCATTAAGGAAGAGAATAATGTCATCTGCATAAAGGAGATGATTCGGGACATTCAGGTTTTGGGCAGGTAGGATAGGTTTAATTTTGTTGTGATTCAAAAGAGAGGTGAGTAGATGGCTTAAGTAATCCTATGCAATGGAAAAAAGAATGATAGAGAGGGGGTCCCCTTGTCATACTCCTTTTGAAGACTTAAAATATACCTTGGGGGAACCATTGATAAAGATGGAGATAGTGGCTGAATTAAAAAGAGAGTTGATCCTGCTTATAAAAACATCATTGAATCCAAAATTCCTGAGGACTCTGATAATGAAACCCCACTCAATGGTATCAAAAGCCTTCCTAATGTCAAGATTGATAGAAATGTTGCCTCGTCTAGAATTTTTATTGAGAGCATTGGTGGCTTCTGACGCAAGCAAGATGTAGTCCTGAATAGATCACCCCATGATGAAACCTAATTCGTTCAATGATATAATTTTTTTGCACAAAGAGGAGAGACTGATAGCCAAGACCTTGGTAATAATATTATAAATGGTGTTGATAAGAGCAATAGGCCGAAATAGGTGAACTTCAGATGAATTAGGCACATTAGGTAATAAGATAAGGAATTGAGCATTGATACCATAAGGAATGGACCCATTGGTGAAAAAAGTCTTGACAAGTTTGCAAACGTCTTTGTGAATAATATCCCAGTGTTGCTGGAAGAAGCCATTTTTGAAACCGTCAGGTCCTAGAGCACTGTCAAGGTTGAGGCTAAAGACAGTTTCCTTAATCTCATGATCAAAGGGAGTGATCAGGAGAAAGTTGTTGTCTTCTACCTGGACTAGGTATGGGATGATCCTAGGGAGGAGGTCCTTGTTAATACAGGCCCCATTGAAGATTTTCTCAATGTGAGAAACCACATGATTAGCAATGGAGGCCTCAGAGTCCAAGAGGAGGTCATTTTACTTTAAAAAGTAAAGCGGTCAAGAGACCTTCCTAACCCTCTGAAGGGTATTGTAGAATTTAGTGTTACGGTAACCATCCGAGAGCCACGTGATTTTGAAAACTTGTTTGCGGCTGTTATCATTATGAGTTGACAAAGAGCTAAGCTTCATAGAGATTTTGACCATATGTTGTGGATCATAGGAGAAGTCATAATGGGTGTCATTATTTTGAAGATGGCTGAGCTCAGTCTCGAGAGTGGATATGACCATATCAATTTGTTTCGCTTTAGTATTACACCAACCTTTGAGACGAAGTTTGAGATGTTTGAGTTTTATAATAGAAGCAAAGGCATCTGAGTGATGACTCATCGAATTCTATCAATTTTGAATAATCTTAGTACACTCTAAGTCTCCTGACCAAGCATTATTAACCTATGAATAATACAACCATTAATGTATCGGTATTCCTTCTTCCCTATAAACTGGTACCACCCATGGATATCAAAAAATTTGGCTAAGATACCGCCGAGGAGACCAGGGTCGTTCATCGCATGGTGTGGTGGTATGTGCAGAAAATCATCACTCACACTCTAATGGATGTCCTGAAAAATAGGGTGGGATCTCTCTTCCACTGGATAGTTATCATGGGGACTAGTGAGGCAGATTCCATCAGCCTACACACACTACATTGTAGAAAAAATGGCTATTTGGGATGGGGTAGGGGCCTGTCACATATAACCTGCCAGAAGACGTTATTTGTGACGGGGGAATAAGGACCCATCACAAAAGTTTTGGTTGAAAAGGCAAGCCAAACCGTAGGGTGGGAATTTTCTACGGGTTCTGATTGCCATTGCAAAATGCCCGGTGGTGGTTTTTAGTATTTACGAAGGGAAACTTGTCTCGTTCCAAATAGTAAGTCGGCAGGTGTCCATTTGCGATGGCCCCATAAAAAATACATTTTTATCAAATGGACATTTGTGATGGGTCCTGTCGCAAATAATCTCATTTCAAATTATTTAACCTTTATATACCCCATCTGTTTTTCCTCTCATTCTACTTCTTTCTCAACTTCTCTTTCATTCTTCTGAAAAAATTATTCAAAAACATTACATAGTTTAAACATTTAAATTGGAGCATAATTCATGGCATTTATAATTTCAAAGCATAGGTTTCAAGGTATTATTCTATTTATTTTATTTTTTAGTTAATTTATTTTATTTTCAATTATTTATATTTTTTGTTAATTAGATGCAATTTAATTAAATTAGAATAAGATATTTGTTTTTTCAGTATTTATTTTTATGAATAATTATGTATAAGTGTTAATTAGAAATAATTAGAAATAATTAGTATAATTATATGTAATTAGTAATAAATTGTAATAATTAGTAATAAATGGTGATAATTAGTAACAAATTGTATTTTTTTAATAATTGGTAATAATTTGTAATAAATTGTAATAATTAGTACTAAATTGTAATAATAAGTAATAAATTGTAATAATTAGTAATAAATTTTAATAATTAGCAATAAATTGTAATAATTATTAATAAATTATTATATTTATCAATAATTAGTAAACATTAGGAATAATTGTTAATAATTATGATTAATTAGTAATAATTAAGATTAATTTGTAATAATCAGGATTAATTAGTAATAATTTGGATTAATTAGCATTAGTTAGGATTAATTAAGAATAATTAGGATTAATTAGGAATAATTAGGAATAATTAAGATTAATTAGTAATAATTAGGATTAATTATTAATAATTAGGATTAATTAGTAATAATTACGACTAATTAGTAATAATTACGATTAATTTAGAATAATTTAGAATAATTATGAATAATTAAGATTTATTAGGAATAATTAGGAATAACTAGGTTTAATCAAAAATATTAGAAATAATTTGGAATAATTAGTAACAATTAGGATTAATTAGTAATAATTAGGATTAATTAGTAATAATTAGGATTAATTAGTAATAATTGTGATTAATTAGTAATAATCAGTATTAATTCGTAATTATTAGAATTAATTTGTAATAATTTGGATTATTTAGTAATAATTAGGATTAATTATTAATAATTATGATTAATTTGTATTCATTAAGATTAATTAGGATTGGTTAGGATTAATTAGGATTAATTAGGATTAATTAGTAATAATTAGAAATAATTAGAAACAATTGGGAATAATTAGGATTAATTCGGTATAAATATGATTAATTAGTAGTAATTAGGATTAATTAGTAATAATTAGGATTAATTAGTAATAACTAGGAATAAATAGTAAGAATGGAGAATAATTAGGAATAATTAGGAATAATAATTAATAATTAGTAATAATTATTAATTATTATGAATAATTAGGAATAATTAGTAATAATCAGAAATAGTTAGTAAAAATTATGAATAATTTGTAATAATTAGAAATAATTCATAAAAAATATGATTAATTAGTAATAATTAGGATTAATTAGTAATAATTACGAATAAATTGTAAAAAATTGTAATAATTAGTAATAATTAGTAATAAATTCTAATAAATTGTAATAATTAGGATTGATTAGTAATAATTAAGATTAATTAGTTATAATTAGGATTAATTAGTAGTATTTCAGATTAATTAGTAATAATTCGGAATAATTAGTAATAATTCTGATAAATTAGTAATAATTAGGATCAATTATTAATAATTAGGATTAATTTGGATTATTTGGGATTAATTAAGTTGAATTAATAATAATTAGGAATAATTAGTAATAATTAGGATTAATTAGTAATAATTTAAATTAATTAAGAATAATTATGAAAAAGTATAGAAATTTAGAAAAATAAGGAATAATTAGAAATAATTTGTAATAATTAAGAACAATTAGTAACAAAAAATAACAATTAGAATTAATTTGAATCAATTAGTCCTAATTAGTAACATTTTGGATCAATAAGTAATAATTAGGATTAATTGGTAACAATTAGGATTAGTTAGTTAGAATTAAGATTTATTATTAGTAATTAGGATTAATTAGTAATAATTAGTATTAATTAAAAATAAATAGGTTTAATTAGTATCAATTTGAATTAATTTGGAATAATTAGGTTTAATTATTATTTATTAGGATTAATTTGGATTAATTAGTAATAATTAGTGATAAATATGATTAATTAGGATTAATTAGTAATAAAAATGTTTAATAAGTAATAAATAAGATTAATTAGCATGAAATAGTAATAATTAGAAATAAATAGTAATAATTTTGGATTAATTAGTAGTAATTAGGATTAATTATTTATAATTAGGATTAATTATTAGTAATTATGATTAATTATTAGTAATTAGGTTTAATTAGTAGTAATTAGGATTAATTCATAGTAATTAGGAATAATTAGTAGTAATTAGGATTAATCAGTAGTAAATAGTAATAATTAATATTAAATAGTAATAACTAGTAACAATTTGGGTTAATTCGTAAAAAATTGATATAAATTCGAGTACATTTTGAAAAAATAGGACAATTTCTAGCGGATTGGCAGCTTTTCTTTTGATCGACGTCTCATCTCCTTGCAACTTTCTCCAACTAAAATTAGTATGAAAAATATACTCGGACATACACCAGATCAGCTTTTTCATGGTAATTTCACTCGGAGAAAGCTGCAAGGATGAGATTCAATGGGAAAAAGATGCTCTTTTTCCCGACGAATCATCTATTTGGAACTTTTATGACTCAAATAACTACGAACAGTATGTCCCAACGTATAGATATCAATTTTCGTATGCACGAGCATGGAGAGCAGTGCCACGAGGCCTTCATTCTCTCCATCCTCATGCACATGAAAATTGATATTCATACGTCTAGGAAGACTTTTCATAGTGATTTTAGTAAACAAAATCACGTGGATGAGTCTTCAGGGAAAATAGCTTCCTCCAATCCATTAGAAATTGTTTCGTTGGTAATTCATAATAATTATAACAAAATAAATGTAATTAATAATAGTCTTATCTTTTTTGGATAGTGTTTATATTCTATCTAATTATACAAAATAAATAATAATTTCATATTTTTTAGAAAAATATGGAACAAGGAAGTCGGCAATAACCATTATTAGAAGATCATGCTTGGATAAATCAGCATAGGAATCAAAATGGATCTGGTTTAAATCATATATATATTGAGGGTGTTCAAGATTTCTTATCTTTTTCATCATAAAAAACAAAATTTGTTTCAGAAGGTATAATTAAGTGTCCTTGTAAAAAATGTGTTCTGAGGATGTATAACATATTTGACAACATTGGAGGTCATTTATTGTGTTATGGTTTTCTGCTAGATTATGTTTTATGGTATTGACATAGTGAACATAGTTCTAGAAAAGATACTAATAATTTGGTTTCAGATCTAGCACGGTTACAAAATTTATTACATGATGTGTCAGGTTCTTCTTTCCAGTAAACTAAAATGAATGATGATATTGAAATAACTCTTGAGTTATAACCATATCATTTATATGAGTTGTTGAGGTCCACTGAGCATGCCTTATATAAAGGTTGCAGGATAAGAATGTTTGAAGTAGTTTCTAAATTTATGGGCAATAAATCAGATAATGGAATGTCAAATAGTTGTTTTGATTATATATTATCTTTGTTAAAAACACTTCTACCTAAATGATATGTATTGCCAATAAATTTCTATGAGAGTAAGCGAATAGCTCATAATTTGGGTATTGGTTATCATAAGATTCATGCATGTATAAATGAATTCATCTTATATTATGGTAAAAACGAGTCATTGGATAATTTTCCTACATGTGGACAATCATAGTATAGAGAAGATAAACTAGGGAAGTATGGATTTAATCCTACTAAACAATTGAGATATTTCCCACTCACACCCAGATTTCAATGTTTATTTATGTCTCAGAACACAACAATATTGATGTTGGGGAACAAAAAAAAATTTCAACCGATAAAAGCTTAAATCATCCCTCTGATGGAGATTCATGAAAAATATTTCACCAAGATAATATGTTTTTTCCTTTAGAATCACAAAATGTGAGATTAGGTCTTTCTACTAATGGTTTCTGTCCATTTGGTTCTTATAGTATTCAGTATTCATGTTGTCATATCTTTATAACTCCGTATATTTTACCTTCATGGATATTTATTTAAATTCCATATATCTTTTTGACCTTATTAATTCTAGATCATCTGAAAAAAATATTTATGTTTGTTTGAAACCACTGATTGATGAGTTAAATTCACTGTGGAGTAATAGTGTCAGTACATATGATGTTGCTGTGAAACAAAAGTTCCTATTGAAACTAGTATTGATGTGGAAATTTAGTTACTTCACAGCATATGGCATGTTTTCTACCTAGAGTACACATGGTCCAACATCATATCCATACTATATGATAGAAAAAAAATGTTTATACTCATCAATGGAAAAAACCTTTTTTTTCAAATGTCATCATAGATTCCTTTCCACTGATCGACATTTTTGAAGAAAAATATCATTTCAGAAAAGGAACAGTTAAAAAATATGGGCCTCTATAAATGATCATAAGTAAAAAAAGTTAAAATCAATTATCTCCTCATTACCTCCCGTCACATTTGGACCAATAATAAACCTATAGAAATTGATGGGTTTTAAAAAGAGCATAATTGGAGAAAATGGATCATTTTTTTGGGATTTTCCATATTGGTCTGATTTGTTGGTCCTTCACATGATGGATTTAATTCATATTAAGAAGAAATTTTGGATAATTTATTTCATATAGTTTTGGATACACTAGGTAAGACAACAAATAATGTAAATTCATGATTAGATCTTGCCAAAATTTTCAACAGACCAGAACATGAACTGTTTGAAAATGTTAGATCACAGAAGTTAATGAATCCAAAAGAATATTATACACTATCCAAAGAGATTATCTTATTATTTTGTTAGTGGATTTCTGATTTGAGACTTCCATATGGTTATGCTTCTAATATGGGTAGATGTGTCAGAAATGGTCCTATTGTTGGATTGAAAAGTCATGACTGTCATACTTTAATGGAAATACAACTACTTGTTGGATTAAGACAATTATTAAATCCTATGATTTGGGATGCTCTAATAAACATGTCATATTTTTTGAGACATTTTTGCATCAATAATATACTAATATGGAGTAAGTAAACTATAAGAAGATGTCATTTTAATTTAATGTAAACTATAAAAAAATTTCCTGACAGCTTTGTTTGACTAAATATAAAATTTTATATTAATTTTTCCTAATGAAACAAAATGTGGAGGTCTGGCATATTTTCGATGTATGTACCCATTCAATTGATGAATTAAAAAATTAATGAGAAAAGTATGTAAAAAAGATTCAGTTAAAGGCTCAATTGCATAATCTTATTTGCAATAGGATTTTTTTTCTCTCATTACATTCAATATGAATATACCTCAAAACACAACCACATGGGTCGTAATGGGGGAAATGTTGATGATGAAATGTGTAATCAATTAAAAGTTTTCAATTATCCCTAACATGGATTTACTGGAGATCATAAACGATGTATTTCAAATGATGAACATCACAGAGATCATACATATGCTTTTCTCAACTGTAATCAAATGAAACCATTTGTACTATGAGTGTTTCCATCACATATTGTATAATTTTTGTAACAGTAAATTAATATTAATATATTTTTAGGTTATATGATAATAATATCAAGAAATAGTTTCCAAAAATTACAGCAGTTGTTCTTGAAGAACATCGTCAAAAAAAATTACAGTGGTTTCAAAAATTGGTTACATAAATTATTTTTTATTTCAAAAAAAATAAATGAAATAATTTTTATAGTAATAATTGTTTTTAAAAATTTTAGGTTTCTCAACATGATGATAAAATTGATAATAAATTTTGTGTATTGAGTAACCCACCATCCAAAAATGTTAAATATTATAATATATATGTGGTGAATGGTTTTTGATTTCATACATGTTCATATGGAAAATCAATAAAAAAATGAATAATAGTGTCTCCTTGAGTGGATCTTATCATAGAGAAACTGGTGTTGACATTTACGGCATGATAGAAGAAATCATTGAATAGTGTTATCTAGGATAACATTACATAACAATGTTTAAATATCAATGGTTTGATGCTAAGAGAGGATTTCATGTTGATCTGATCTATGGAATCATTGGTATTAAATATAAACTTTAACTTTTTGTAAATGAACCATTTTTATTGGCACATTAGAAACATAAAATTTATTATGGAAATTACTGTGCTACTTCAAAAGAGTTAGGTTATTGGTGGAGCATAATAAAAATTAAATCTCGAGAGAATCAGTTTACTAAAAGTTAATTTGGCTCCACTAAAGTTCAAGGAATTGAAATTTTTCCAGATACTTCTCCAAATCCATATTTTTTACAAAGAGACACAAATATCATTGATGAGACCCCATAATTAGAGGATAATTGTGATGATGATGTTAATTATGTGAGAACTGAATTTGAAATTACAAGAGATGATGAAACTGAAACTAATATGGAAATTGATGATCTCGAGGGGGAAGATGAAGACATTGACATCAAAATCTATGAACATGAGGATGAAGATGGAAATTGAAATAATTAAATGATGGTTATAATCATATAAAATATATATATATATATAATAGTTATTTTCAACTATTTTCTAACAAAAATCATATCATGTATCAGATGGAAGAGGATTTGTACCGTCTGTTGCTAGAGGTTGATCTACCTTCGGGAAAACATGATGTTAGATAATCTAACTCTCAAAAACCTGGTAGTTTAGGGAGCACTCAGAGGGGGTGTGGTCTTTCTCAACTGATGATTCCCAACCCTATCCCCGATTTATGTCCACATCTTGGGTTTGATCCACGCACACAAAGGTATTATTACTTGTGTTCTTTAGTTAGTTTTCATTAATTTATTTATATTATAATTATTTTAATAATTGTTCTTTGTTCACATCTTTACGTATATAGTTGTTGGATAAGGGTGCTATATTGCTAAAAAAAATTCTGAAGCATGGGTTTATTGGGATTCAATTTCTATTGATATTCAGTACTGCGTGTTTGATAATTGGATGGTACTTAAATAAATAATATTTATTTTGAAATTAATAAAATGAATAAGTTTATATTATAAACTATTTGTATAGTTTATGGTATCCCATTGATGAGATCATGCATGAGGCTATTTTGATGGTATGGTAGGGAGCTATACATACACATTGCATTTAGTTTTTGTAAAATTTAAAAAGAAAAACAATGGATAAAGAAGTACTGAAAGAGTTTTATGAGACATGTCTCATCCACCAACCTAATTATATTTCATCTTATGTTTGGGATGATTTATGCACACACGATTTGAGTAGGCAGTTTCAGAGTAATTCATCAGTAGGTTAGAAAAATCGGGGGAGACAAGAGGTGACACATCGAGCCAGTAGTTACACATTAAATACGCATAGGGGGAATATGGTAAATAATTTTTTTAATATTTGATATATATTAAAAATTAAATGGTTTATTTTATATTCATATAAGTAGTTTCACAACCGGATATTACAGAATACAACGTTTATAGGAGGATGTACAATGATCCATCCACTAGAGAGATTATAGGTGCTCCCCAGTGTTAGATTATGGTTAGTATAATTTTTTTGGGTTTTTAAATTTAACTACAAATAATATTTTATCTATTTATATTTTAAATTTCAATTGACTGATTCATATGGGGTCACGACATCTCAAACACATAGTGAAATTCAGGCTAATAATAATGGTCAGACCAGTGACCCCCAATTTGATGAGGCATCATTGATGTAGGTGACCCAGTAAGCCTTCGAGAAAGACCAAGTTGTTGGTATCGACTCTCGATTGACCCCAAATAGTTTTTATGGCACCAATTCAATGTTGAAGTCCAGCTCGAGAGGATATCACGAAGAGTCATCATCATCTTCTACAAAATATTAGAAGTAGTTGCAGGCATAGAGTGAGAATCTAGAGATTATGCATAGGGAGAAGGAAGAGATGCCTCAGTGGTAGTAGCAACAGTAGGAAGAGTTCCTATGACAATAGTAGTATCAGCAGTAGGAGATGCAGGATGAGATTAATTGATGATGGCATCAGCATGAGCAAGAGAAGATGGAGTACATGGGATTTATAACTCATGGTTTAGTGATAGAGTTCTCTCCAACATATCCTCTAGATCCTCCAGACGCCCCCCCCCCCTCAATGATTTATTTTTATTTTATTCTGAAATATTTGAATGTAATTTTTTTAATATTAACTATTTAATGATTTAAATAGTTCATTTTTTATATTGTCGCGAATATTATAGTTTTTATTATTTATATAATTTTTTTTATATTTATTATTTTATTAGTTAACATATTTTTATAATTTTGTGATTACTGAGGTTTTCATTATGTTACTAATATTAATATTATTATATCATTAATATAAATAATAATATTAATATTATATTATTTAGTTATTTTCTAATAATCTTTATTTTAATAATATTAATATTATTATTTCATTTATATTAATATTATATTATTATTATTATTATTATTATCATCTAAAATAATTTTATTATACAAATATTAATATTATTATTTTATTTTTATGAATATTATATTAGTATTAGTATTAGATTTATTTTTTTATTTTTTTCCATTATTTATGATGGGCCATCATAATTATTTTAAAAAAATTATGAAAAAAGTATTTGTGATGGGTAGATGGCACGTCGCAAAAGGTTTTTTTAAAAAATCATTGAACTTATTTGTGATGGTATTACTCCCCATCACAAATAATGATTTATTGTGATGTTCCATTGTAAAAGGTAATATATGCAATTTTGTTTTCCACAATGGTCCATTTGCAATGGGTACCCATCGTAAATATCCATTTTTTCAAAAATTCTAGCTTGAGACTTCCTTTTTGAGAGAGAAAATTCTGAGTGGCATGCATTTGTTATCACCTAGAGGAAACACAAGCCCAAGGGATCCAAGGAACATTAGGTATCTAAAGTGGAGATCACCTGTTTAGAAAGGCTACTATAGGTTCATGCATCCATGAACACTTCTTAGGTTGAAATCATTAGTTTCCTAAAGGCCAAGTTGGAAACAATAGACGATAATGCAGTGGATGTGGTATCCCCAGTGGCTGACTGCTGAGCCTAATAAAATTACGTGTGGACTAGGGAAGAATAATTTTGTCCTAAATCCAAGGAGTAGGTTTCCGACATGGTATAATGGCAGCGGGATATGGAGGTTACTCAGAGGAGGTTGGATGAGCATGAATAGTCGATCGCCAGGGCAGAGTCATAGGGGAAGTTTTTTTACTAGTATGATAGATAGGATCTGTTAAATGGATGAACTTCACAAACATAATTTCATTTTTTGTAATCTTTTTATGTGCCTGAAATGTTTTCCATTTTCACATTCTACTATCATACTTCAATCATAATAATGATATAAGCTATGATCAATCCCTAAGACTAAGCGAGTCAGGCTCAGTGTGAAAATAAAGGGATGATAATATGATTACTCATTTATATGATAGTTTCAAGTAACTACTGAACACTCGATGTTTGAAATTATTGAATGACCATTAGGAGGGTCTTGGTTGTGATGTTTTAGGGATGTAGAATGGGGATCTCTAAACAACCAAATTTATTCTTCAAGATACACTATTTCACTATTGGTGTAATTCCAAGGGTGTTAAATTCTACTCGAATAATGAGGAGTGAAAAGAATAAATTTTGATACTCATGATTTGGATCACAGTGGGGGTTTCATGATGATGGAGGATAACCAATTATCCTGTAACAAACATAGAATCCATTATCATTCTACTGATGATGGGGAAATAAAAATGAAGGTTGAATACATACCATGTTCAGAACACAAGACCTATCTCTTAATGTCACCAAAAGTATTCTAGGGCATGTTCACTGGATGGTAGTTGAGCTAGTATGGCATGGGACCATTCTATCAAGAGGGACCTATTCAGACATGGAGGATGAAGAGGATCCAATTAAAAGGACACTCAAAGCATAGAAATAAAGCGATGAAATGTTTTAATTGATTTCAATACTCTTTTAATTATTCCACCATTTATTTGAGCACATTGGGTAGGAGTATCATTTTGATAGAGTTCAAACTCATCTTCTAGGGGGAGGGTTATCTTAGATGTGGATCAATGAAGAACATGAACGATGTGGTAGGTGACTAAAAGTAAAGTAAATGTATTCTCTGGAAAGGTACTAATATGATCTACTATTATACATCAAGTAATGAGGATGATATACACCCATCCATGGTTGTAGGGGTAATAGGGTCACACAATAGGGGTAATTCATAAAAGGGCATATAAGTAAAAACCATCTTAGAAGACCCTACACCATGAAAAATAATATGGGGTGAGGCACACATCTTTTAAGGTCATGATTCATAGACCAAAGGGTTGTGTGTCTCCAAGGGGATATGTGTGCCATAGGGGAGAGGTAACCTGGCATGAATGGGGCATCCTAGGAGGCCTCAACACATGGAATATCTCAGAGTTATCTTGAACATATTTTATGTTCGTGATGCTTGGAACATGATTCTTAGTTTATGGCCTTGGATCATGAACTGTAAAGTCAATATCCCAAAAGGATATGTGTATCATAGCAGAGTGACTAGCCAATTTGAATTGATGAACAAGAAGTATTGATAACGCAAAAAAAATTCCCAGGGGGGGCTCGTACACAGTTTAAATTCCCACTCCATAAAGTTGGGTTCTTAGTTTAAGGTCATATAGTTCGGACCATGGGATCTAATATTATTTTTATAGATTTTGGACCCTAGGATCTTAGTTTAAAGTTATAGTGTTTAGACCCTGTGAACCCTAAAGTGTTTTCCATGACATAAAAGAGTAGTAACCCAATGTGAATAGAGGACCAATGGAGACCCATTCCATGAAAAACATAAGATATAGGTTTCAAATAGTACAATGTCATGATACTTCAACTTGGGTTGTTTGTCTCAAAGTAATATGCATGGTATTAATGAAACGTTACCTTACATGAATGGAGGGGCCTATGAGGCCACCTAACACCACACAAAACATACCTGAAACAACTTGAACATAGTGTAAGGTCATGATGCTTAGAACATGGGATAAGCATCTCAAACAGGCATGTGTAGTGTGCAATACTAATAGACCAAATGTGAATCGAGGTATAAGGAGGCCCAATTCCACACAACACAGTCCTAGGATGACATTCACATAATTTAGGGTCATGATGGTTGGAATTGAGATCCTTGTTTATTGTCACAATGTTCAGAAGATGGAGTCTTGAACGTTGTGGCCATTCTTAAGGAAAAAATACTCTCAACCCCTAAGCCCAAATGATATATGCTCAGTTTGAGAAACAAACAGTGATATAGAGTTCTTGTTTTTTTCTAGGGAGAACACAATAAGGGGTTAAAAAGACCGATAAATCCCATGAGGATGATTGCCAATTTCAATACCGAGATAGTGAAAAATTAATAACCAGCAGAAGGGGAGCAACTATTGAACATTTTCAAAATAATGTTTTTATATATAAATCACTTTAAGATGGATCAAAGAAACACAAGGTCAACCATTGAATGAGTTTGAAACACAAGATCAATTGTTTGTTTCTAAAGAACCTTCAAGACGTAAGCCCATGACAGTAGGTGAGCCAGTTTTTTAGGGTAAAAATCTATTAGGGATCATGTTTAGATTAGTTAATGGTGATTATACAAATTGAAGAAAGAATGAAGTGTAGAAGTTAAATTTGGGAATAATCTATGGGGAATCTTAAGTGTCCTGAAAGTTATTCTTCCATGCACTCGAATTTTCTAGATGAAAATGTTGGTATGTGAGAATCATATATGGACTGGATAGGGGAGACCTCAAACTTATTTTATGGTGGGGTTGGTCCTGATACCAAATATCCAAGAATCACTATGTATCCCATTAGATTGGAAATCAAAAAACCCATAGTTTTGTGAAGTGGTGTGGTAGAAGAATAGTTCTAGTGGGGTGATGTCCTCTCATATGAGGATATAAAACCATATCATATTAGGAGGCATCCTAAATATATGCAGGTTTTTTCTTGAAATCTCAAATTTATTATATGAGGAATCATGATTTAACAAGGGGTATTTTTTTTGTCATCATCCATTACTTATCATATGCGGCATCCCATGTTCTTTTCATAGGTTAAGGCTATAGTTTAATTCCATGCACTGAGGACATTGGGATTCGAATTTTACTATCACAAAACTAGGACTAGGGATGACACTAGTTTAAAGTCATAGAGCTTGGACTATAGAGGAAGTTGTTGGTTTAAGGTCACTTAGATTTGAAAAATTGGAGGCATGAGTATCTAAAAATGGGATTGCACCTCCCAAACGAATGACGACCAAATGTGGAAGGATGGACAAAGGCCCCCTTTACCACATGAAACTCAACAAACTATACCCACAATCAACTTCATGCTACTAGGAGATAAGGTGTCTTGTAATGAGTCGAATAAGGGGGCTAGACCTCAGATGAAATATCCAAGCATCACTACATATACCAAGATTATGCAAATGAAGCCGCATATAGTTCTGAATTGTAGTGTAATAAGAGTCTGATTCCAAAAGAGGAAGCCCTCTCAAATAAGGATACTGAATTATCCCATATTGAGATATGAGACATCTCGATTTAATAGGGGGTAAGACTATAGTTTAACATCATGCGCTAAGAATGTTTATGTTTTTTCATCCCATATTTTTAATAAGGGGAATACCACTTTTATACTAGGTAATTAATCTCACATTAGGATTCATAATAGTTTTATATGGGAAAGGCTAATGTTTAACATCATGTAATGGGGACATTGGCGGTGCTTTCAAGTCAATATCACCAATCTTTTCCTCCTCTTAATGGGATATGAGGGCATCTTATCCCTCTAATGGGTCAAGGAAAATGAATGGATATTATACCTAAAAAGGAAACCCACAAGAGCATTTTAGGGTGACAAAGTTGTAGGTAAAAGATGTTATTGTAGTGAATCCATGATAGATCCTAGCGATAGAATGTTTAGGCATCACTACATATTCCATAATAATGAGAATCATGCCACACGTCATTCTGGAAAGAGGTGGAGGCATACGATTTTTGAAACACCAACAATGAAGAAAACCACATTAGGGGTGAATTCACATAGTTTAAGGTCATAATGCTTGGACCAATGGATTCTAGTTTAAATTCATATATCTAAAACTAGAGGTGGGGGATTTGAGGATGTTTGTGTGTTGAAACATAGTTAATAACCGATGAAAGGAGCTAAAGAGGCCATGCACCACATTAAGTGATCTTGAAGCCAGTTTCACACAGTTCATGATAGTGAACCCTAGACCATGGTGAACACTATAATGTTATGATGTTTAGAATATTGGTAAATAGTTTAAAGTTAATATGTTTGGACTAGGGGAAATGTTTTCTTAGAGAATTTACATGAAATGAAAGGTATAACTCAATGTGAATAGTGTACATGCAGTCCGACATACCACACAAATACCTTGCAACAAAAGACATGTAGTTTACGGCCATGATACATAGACAAGAGATGGATGTGGGGAAAAATTTAAATTATTGATTCATGGAATGAAATCCTGTTTGTATCATGGGTATTTGTGTGTCATGGATGAGGTAAAACTTGATGTTATTGTATCCAAGGATTCTTGTGTACCACATGCCCACCTTGAGATAAACATCATGAAGTTTATGGTCATAACGCTTGCACCATACAGGGGTAGATGGGACAAAGGGTTAAAAACATTAAATTTGAGTGTTTAGATCGGTGGTTAAATCATTTTTACATATCCCATGGGAATGAGAATCAATCAATATGTAGTTTTGGAACACAGTGTAGAAGGATACCATTGTTTGAAGTGGGAGAAATCCTCTCAAATGAGATAATTGAGACATCCCAAGGTTTTATAGGGGAATATCATGCTTATGACCTTAGATAAGACTATAATTTATCATCATGTGATGATGAATTTGGTTTTATTTCATCTCATATCCTATGAGGCATCCATATTTCAAGTTGGGTAAGGTTTCTGATAATCTAATACTTATCATTTGAGGTATCCTGATTGTATATAGGGTAGACATTTTTGGATCATCCCAAACGTATAGTGTGAGGAATAACAATTTTATGAATGGTAATATTGAATTTTAGCATCATGCATAGAAGATGATATGATTTTTATTTTAAAGCCAAACAACATGGAATATAGGGGTTGCAAATAGTTTAAGGTCATAATGCTTAGACCATAGAGGTGTTGTAAATTTATGGTCATAATGCTCAAAAAAATTGAAAATATTATATGTTCTTACTTCCTAGATGAGACTTGATTGTTTGGGGGTGTGAAAAAATAAATATTTACTAAGTTAAAATGATGTATTGTGGGTAACCTAAGTTGTCTCTAGAGAAGAGTGCACAATAATCAATCTATCATCATAAAATTTGAGAAATATGTGGAGGTTGTTTTTGAAATTGTATGATTTTGAAAAGGAACTAAAGAAAAAAAATGAAAGAAATTAAGAAAAGTTATACAAACAAATTTACAAATCATGTGATTGAAAATAGTGATAAGAATTGGGTGATCAGGTCAGGTTCATCTTTCCAATTTCAATGCTACCATAGTTCTAATTTATCCAATTGTCTTCTACTATGCTAATTAAAGTGATATTTCATGACCGATTCCACTCACTACATTAGTCAAATGGTGATGGTATGGGTAAACCATGAATAGATATTATCTTGATCTACACTCCTTAATATATAAAAAATATTTGCAGTGCAATACCACAATTGACTTAGTCAATTCCCAATCAGGTATTTTTTATCCCTAAAAATCATGAATATACACTACCCCCACATATAATAAATACCACCTGGTACTTTTCAACTATTCCATGATATATTCCATCATATATAGACCATAACCTAGAGGAGATAGAAAAGTATCATTGAATAGTTTAAAATAAAAAATATAATCTATAACCAAATACGATCATACATGGTAATAAAAACTGCTATTAGAAATTGAAACCAACATTGAAAAAGAGATAAAGAATTTTATACCATTTGGTGGAAGAACATAAAAATTAAAAAATGGAAAACATATCCATCCCCAATAAGTTATAGTATTACCCCTCCATGTGATGGTTATCCATGAATATTGGGGAAAATAATACATTACAAAACTAAAAGACAATAAAAGATGGGAATGGAAGAACAAAAAACGTATTCTAGAATCTATCCACGGATAATTTTCTCCGGTTCAGCCGAACAGAATCCTAAAAATCTATAATGTACCTTCTTTAAATTTTTTCTGAATGAATTTTTATATCGAACCTAAAAATTTAAAATCATTTGTAAAAGTTTATTGTGTGTTATGAGTTAATTAATGAAGTATACATTTTCTGGATGAGGAGACTCTTCAAAACATCCTCCAATTGGATGCATGAAAATACTATCTTAATGAGATAATTTTCCTATTTAATTTAGTGGGAGAATTATTATTTGAGTAGTATTTTATATCCATATATAAAAACCTCATATATAGTTCTCTAGGAAAATATATTCCTACATTACTGAGGTGGGGTCCATTATGTCACCTAGAAAAATTTCTCCACGTGATTGATTTTTCTAGGACACTATGTTTAGAGTTAGATATAGGTCCAGAAGAAAAAGTTGATTCCAATGAAGTATAAAATGATAAATAAATAATAACACAGTTTGGATAAATTGTTTAAAAGAAATTCCTTAAATACAAGAATCTAAGAAAACTGTTAAGTTTCCAGAATAAAGCAATTTTCACAATTAATACCAAAATTCACCAATAGTACTAAAATTATAAAAATTTGCTCAAATTTTTTATTTGAAAGGGAATAAATCATTAAAATACATATGAATAATTCTGAAAATATTATCTTTATCAATTCCCCCACACTTCTCACTTGTACTCCTGGACAAGTAAGAATCAAAATTAAATTAATGAAAATTCGAAACACATGCCTATGAGATCCAAAACTTCCACACCAAGAAACAAAAGATATAATGACTTATCAAAAACAAAGTTATCCATTCAGATAATTCAGTATATTTTCACTTATTTTCTCCTACCATGCACACAAAACAGTTACCTCACATAATGTTTCTATCATCTCACAAATGTCAATTTTTAATAAGGCATTTCTCATCCAAACGCATGCAAGGGTCACCATAGGCATGATAAATTCATACATATCATCCTTATGTGTGTCAAGTAAATGTGATTATCATGAGAACAATATAGGGTTGTTCTGTGTCTTTTGGTTGGAAAGAATTTTGTAAAGACCCGAATCTGGAGCCACTCAACTGGTGCCCCATACCCGGTTCGCCACATGACATCAAGCGCATTTCCCCAAACGCCAGAGGCTTCGGAATAGCAGCGAGGGACTTGGTGAGTCATTGGGGAAACTATACCCTTATTTGGTAAGGTATAAAAAGAAAGGAAATAACAGTCAACAGCAGAAGCAGTAAACAATATACAATAACTAAAACTAAATAGAAGAAGTAATGTATAACATAATAATGATGAAAATGATGCAGCTGGTACAAGTATCTAAGGAAAGAATCAAACATAACAATATGTTGAAATACAACTGAGAACAAAGTACTAAATGTAAACAACAACTCCAACAGCATCTCAATCTTAGGCTCGGTCCTTTGATCTCCAGCTCCAACTATTAATCATGTACCTGAAATAGAAGGGCCACAATCACTATCCACACCTGCAACCATATAACCTATTTGGGCCGAAAAGCAGGACCCAAACAGGGTGTGAGACTAATCCAAATAGGCTATCACCACAAGATCTAGGCCCTACTGTTAGTGAGAAATATAGAAAAAGTAAAGGAAACAAATGCAGAAGGGAAACAAGATTACTCTAAAGTAAACAATCCTACATATCTCCATTCACATTTATTTATTAATATATTTCACTCATTAAATTATCATCCATGGAATCTAGCAAACAACTCTATATTTCCAAGGCAAAATGTGTAACAAAACATGTATCTCAGCAGACTACCTAAACAGTAAGTTGTACAAAACAGAAGATTTTTCTTTGGATTGGTCGACTCATCACACCCAACCAAATAGTATTCATATTGACTCTCTGGGTGGATCACTCTATAAGAACCCACTAGTCAAGTAAATATACAAAGGCACAGACACTCTGGGAAGCTCTCACCATCAATTCCCATGCGGTCTCTCAAGGATAGCTATAGACTATCTGAGCAATCACTTAAGTCTAATTCCCCCTATAGTCTCGATACATAACTAAGGACACTCTAAAGAAGCACAAATTCATATTCCTGTAGGTCCTGTGAATGATAAAAATTTATAACAGACTCTCTAGGGAATCCCTAATCGTCAATTCCCTCTTTAGTCTACCACTCTAGGTTCCCACATCCCTGAGTAGTGTAGTCGTGCGTAATCTTCTTTTAGCAGCCCAGATTAAGCTCAACAAACTACTTGGATAATATCTACGATGCATCAAAATCATATAAACAACAGGAAATACATGCAATCAATTATATCAAGTCAGTGAAACAATGCAACAAGGTATGACTCATGGGAAACCTAATCCAAACGGTGATAAATAGCCAAAACAGGGGGAACACCCATGGGGTGATCCTCAGACATGCTAACCAACAATTATCAATCATCTAATAACCTCAAGCATACATTGAATCTAAGGAAGATAACAATACAGAATCAGTACCCTAACCCAAGATACCTGATACATGGGTATCCTTCACTTTTGCACCAAAAACTCAAATACATTCAACGTAGGGAAACAAACCACCTACCTTAATCCATAGATATCGATATTCTTGAACCATGGGGCTTGATTCTCCATAGAACGACGTAGATCTACAAAAACACACAAAACCATCAACCCCTGATAACTTGAGAAAGAAGAGGAATTAGGAAAAAAACCTCTAGGATAAGAGAGAGCTTACCACTGTGGTTCCAACACAATTGAAGACGGTCGATTCGGAGAATGGAAGGAGGATTGGAGGCTCAGAGAAGATCTGAGGCCGTACAGAACACTCTTGGTCAATGAACCTGGAGAAGAAGACGGTTCTATTGTTGGGGCACGACCCCGGTCCGTTTAATAAAAAATACACAGTGTGTACTTCTCAAGTACACGGAGTGCCCTCATCTTTTCCATACTCCACTTTATGCAGCCTCCACATCACTCCTACACATCGTGTGTGTGTTCTGGACACGACCAGCACACGATCTTGAGTGGAAAAGGAGGACATGGCGTGTACTCACAAAGTACACAGCATGTACTTCAAAAATTTCCAGAAACTCCTCTTTTCCCAAAAATGACCAGGAAGGAAAAAATGTACCTAAAAAGAAGGCCCGAGTTCTTACAAACATCCCCTTTAAGGAAATTTGTCCCAAAATTTCCCTAACAAAGTGGTGATGAAGAAACCTCAAACAACTCTAGACACTATGATCGCATATCAGCCTCCCTCTCCCAAGTCACATCCTGTACATGGTCGTGCTGCCATAACACCCATACCAGAGGAACAGACTTGCCACGAAGTACCTTTGCAACCGGCCCGACTCTCTCCAGAACCTCAAATGGGCCGACGTATCTCGATGAAATATTACCCTGTATCATAATCTTCTTGTGTCCCAACCTTGGGGTAACACGTAAGAAAACATGATCTCTGACCTTGAACTCCAAAGGTCATCTCCTCTGATCGGCATAAGACTTTTGTTAAGACTGTGTTGTAGCCATCCTCTTCCGAATCAAATCTATCTACAATGAGGTCTCCTGAACAAGACGAGGTCCCATCAAAGCTGCCTCTCCTGCCTCCAACCAGCACAAAGGTGATCGGCATGGCCTACTGTACAGATCCTCGTAAAGTGCCATATGAATAGTATCCTTAAAAATGTTGTTATAGGAAAACACCACTATTGGAATATGCTTCTCCCAATAACCAGAAAAGTCCAGAATGCATGCTCGAACCATATCCTTAAGCACCTGGATCCTGCACTCTAACTAGACATCTATTTGGGGATGGTAAGCTGTACTCAGAAGTACCTGTTTACCCAAGGCCCTTTGTAACCCCTACCAGAAATGCGATGTAAAGCGGGCGTCCCTATCTAAAATGATAGTACTTGGAACCCCATGCAAGCGTACATTCTCACGGATGTAAAATCATCCAAGGTCATCGACACCGATGGTTTACATTATCGGTAAGAAGTGATCAACCTTTGTTAGTCTGTCAAGGACAACACATACCACATTGTTCCCTCGAGGAGATCTCGGTATCCCTATCATGAAGTACATCGCGACATCATTCCACTTCAACTCGATAATGGCTAACTGCTGCAAAAGCCCTGCTAGCCACTGGTGTTCTTCCTTTACCTACTGAAAGGTGGAACACCTCAAGACAAAACCAGCCACATCTCTCATCATACCTGGCCACTAGTACTGGCGGTGTAGATCAAGATAAATCTTGGTGACGCCCGGATGAACTGCCCAAACCGAGGAATGAATGTATCGCATCATCTACTCGCGTATATCTTCTGGCAACCATAGGATTCCCTCGAACCGCAGGATCTCATCCTTGCAAACGGTCCATTCGGAAAGAGGGTCCTCTCCTGACATGATTTCCCGTAGGAATAGGCCTTTAGAATCTGATAAATCCCTAATATGAACATGGTCAAGAAGCGTAGAGGTAACAGCTATAGATGAAAGGAATGTCTACCCTTGTCTGTCGTGCACCTCAAAATTCATCTCAGAAAACAGAGCCATAAGCTTCCACTCACTTTTGGCCTCCTGAACTACCTGTCTCGGAGTCCTCCTGGTCAGTGCATCCACCACTGCATTTCCTTTCCCAGGCGTATAAGAAAACATGAAATCAAAATACTATAGGTACTTAACCCACCTCCGCTATCTCAGATTCAAGTCACGCTGCGTGAAGATGTACTTGAGGCTCTTTTGGTCAGTATATACCACAAAATGTTCTCTAAGAAGATAATGCCTCCAACAATAAAAATCATGAACAACTGCAGCCAAATCTAGGTCATGTGTAGGATAGTTCCTCTCATGTGGCAGCAACTGCTGATATCCATATGCAACAACATGATTCTCCTGCATAAGCACTACTCCAAGCCCGATTCCAGATGAATCACAGAAAACTGTGTAACTCTTACGCAGATCTGGAAAAACTAGAATCAGTGTTGAAGTCAATCTCCCCTTCAGCTCTTAAAAGGATGAATCACGGGCTTCTGAATAAACAAACTTCAACCCCTTCTTAGTCAAGCCTGTCAACGGCACTGGTAAGCATGAGAAGTCATGTATAAGCTGTCTGTAGTAACCAGCCAGCTCAATAAACTCCATACCTCGAAGACATTTTTCGGCCTCTCCAAGTAAACTACTGCTCTCACCTTCTCGGGGTCTACTGATACTCCTTTCTCAGAGAGGACATGACCGAGGAAGTGAATCTCATCCATCCAAAAGTGGCACTTTGAGAGCATAGCATATAACTGATGCTACCTCAGTGTACTCAAAATGATCTCAAGATGAGTAGCATGTTCGTGTCGAGAGTGAGATTACACCAAGATGTCGTCCACGAAAACCACCATGATGGAATCCATGTAAGGATGGAAAACTATGTTCATTAGTGCATTGAAGACAACTGGCGCGTTCATGAGACCGAACGGAATGACTGTATACTCATATAGACCATACCTTCTCCTGAAGGCTGTAAGAGGTATATCTAATGGTATAACATGTAACTGATGATAACCAAACCTCATGTCGATCTTCGAGAACACCAGGGCTCCTCGAAGATGATCAAAGAGGTCATAGATCCTTAGCAAGGGATATCGGTTCTTGACAGTCAACTGGTTCAGCTTCTGATAATCCACACAAAGCTGAAGGGTGTCGTGTTCCTTCTTCGCAAACAGGACATGTGAACCCCAAGGAGAAGTACTGGGTCGGATGAAACCCTTTTCCTACAACTCCTCCAACTGCTTCTTGAGCTCCTGCTACTAAGGTGTAGCCACCCTATAAAGAGGAATGGAAACCAGTTCCGCTCTAGGTCGGAGCTCAATCGAGAATTCTACCTCATGCTCCGGAGGAAAACCTGAAAAGTCTTCTGAAAAGACGTCCCTGAAATGATCTACCACTGTAAGAAAGTATAACCGTGAAGTCCCCTGGTCCTCCAGATATAGACTAGAAATCTGGGTTGTAACTCCGACTAGCCCATGATGCTCGGGTCCAGCTCTACCCTCCTAGACATCCCACTCACCTCTATGAAGAAAAGACCCACCGTCTGGTGATATGAAACTACCCCTGCAGCGATAACAATCGACGAATGCCTAAAAAGAAACCAACCAGTCCATCCCGAGAATGAAATCATAACCTGTCATCTCTAGGACATAAGGGTCCCATAAGAAGTGAAACCCTGCAACATCAAGATGAAATTATTTTCACTTACATACGCTAGATTTCCTCACTCCCAAGGGCGTGTCAAGGGTCAACATGTCAGCAAACGAAAAGATACAGAGCCATAGGCTCTCCACGATTGCAACAGAGATAAAGCTATGCGAAGAAATAGTATTGAAAAGAGATGAAGATAAAACTGAGGCTACTAAGATCGTTCCATGAACTGTAGAATGTCCAGGATTCTACTCCTAATGAATCTTCTCTACGACAAAAGTCTGGCATGTACCGCGGCCATGTGTAGTAGCCTGAGATCCCTGGGATGAACCTCCCTAATCCTGAACACTACATCCACAGCCTCTACCCTGAACTGAACAACCTAAAGAACACCATCCTCCAGTCTAATATGGAACTGGTAATCCTACTCCTGCACTCGAGGTCGAAACTGATCCTCCTTCACTAGCCGCTGGAAGGGGAACCTTGTAGAAACACTGCAGGTGACCCATATTTTGGCAAGATCGACACTCCACTGGGTCCCTTGGGTACTGAGGATTATTATTCTGGCTCCTTCCACCTTGATAACACACCACCTGGGTTCCATAAGAAAGATATATTCTACTAGAAGGAACACCCCGCTTCCTCGGATCACCTCGTGTAGACTCTCGGTGGCGCTTCCTACTGTCTGCCTGAAAGGAATCAGCCCTGGATGCTGAACCGCCCTGGTCCACAGCTCTAGTCTCCCTCAGGTTCCTTTCTGTGATGAGTTCTTGGTTGACTATCATAGTAATAGAAGTCAACTTATAGACATTCACCTGCGATCTGATGTCTGGTCTGAGGACTTCCTAAAGCATCCTCGCTAAATATAGCTCGTCATTCCCCAGAACGGGAGTGAAACACTGTAACTCAATGAAGCGGGAGGAATACTCCATAACTGAGAGAGTACCCTGATGCAGGCTCATGAAATCCCAGGCTCTATCATCCCTCAACATCACCGGGTAGAAGTATTCATAGAATGTACGCTGAAACTTGTCTTAAGCCATAGCTTGTTGGCGTCGTGTCTATGAGACCACATCCCACCATCTCTTGGAGGAATATCACAGAATATAATTCATGAGCTTCACTATTTTCTCTGGAGTTGTCTCTAGATGCTCTAAGACGTACATCATGGCTTCTATCCATCACTCTGCAGCCTGCGGTCCTCCATCCCCTAAGAATGTGGGAGGATGGTGCTGCTGAAAAACCCGCGTCAACTCTGCCATAGTCGGGGCAGGATACTGAGATCCCTGGAAGGTCTGCATGAATCTCATAAAACCCTCTCTTTACTGAGTGTCGACACCAGTGTCTAGAATCACTGTAGGATCCATGTTTTGAATGATAGGCGGAACTACTGGTAGCCCCTAATATGTCATATCAGGTGTACTGTCACCGCCCGTCCCCTTACGTGCAACAGGAGGACATCATGGTGACATAGTTCTAAAAGATCAAAAACACACCTTCATTAATGATGACCACAGTTGAAAAATAAGAGAGTAAAATAGAATAGGAAGGAAAACCCTTTAAAATTTAGGAAAAACAAGACTACACGGCGTGTTGTACTACTACACAGCGTGTTTCTTAAAATTTTTCCCTTGGAGTGTACCTTGGCCATACATGGCTGTGTAAACCACCCAGCTACACGGCATGTTCTTAACTACATGTAATGTACAAAACCTTTTCCTCCCTACCCATTCACTCCTACATGGCTGGGAACACGGACTGTCCCACCAGGAAACTACATGACATGATGGTCCACTACACGGCGTGTTTCCTAAGATCTATCCCATGTCTGTGTCGTTAGTCACACGGACTGGTACATAGACCACTACAACATGGAGTGTCAATGGAGACACAGCGTGTACTTGACAAGCCTTCCCTGGTCTATGTTGTTAGTGACACGGCCTGACACACGGTCGACACTACACGGTGTGGTCCATATAGACACGGCGTGTATGGGGAAGAGTAACAACAACATGTGCTATTGGCTACACGGCCGAAAACATGGTCAACTATACATGGTGTGCTTCCAAGGGACACGATGTGCACTTGAAAGAAAACCTCATCCCGTGTTGTTTGTGACACGGCCAGATACCTATTCCAGACTACATAGTGTGCTAAGATGGTACACGACGTGTTCCTACAAGATTTTCCAGGACCCTGTGTCCTTATCCACACGATCATTGACACGAATCAAAACTACATGGTGTGTATTCATAATGTACATGTCGTGTATTCTGGGTTTTTCTATATAGTAACCTCATAACTGCACCGGAGCCCAGAAAACACAGAAAAACCAGTGTTATGGTGCCAAATTCCTATCTGTGGTGGCCCGTACTCCCCGCGAATCAAATCTTGGCATCATAACCAAGCATATAACAAGTAAACAGTATAACAAACTCATGACGTACCAAATTCCTATCATCGAGGGCCCATAACACCTCTTCGAACAAAGAATGGCATCCATGATAAGGAAAATCTAAACAAATGATACCCTATCAACATAGCTAGCATTCTATCATAGAAGCTATCAGAACAGCATGCATCTTCTATCACAAATTCTATCACAACAACATGAAAATTCTAATGCAATCTAGATGGCATGGAAAAATGCATGACATGTGATTTTCTAACATGTTCCTATACGATGCATGATATGGAATACCCTCATATCATCGGGATTCAACAAAATAGAACCACATTTATATAAACAGTAACATCACAAAACAAGTGCACTACCCAATGGTGAAATCAATTAAACTATAACATTTGCAAAACATGAAAATTGCAATATTCGAGTTAATCTATCTTCTCCCCTTTACACGGGTTCTAGAATGCATGGGAACATCTTTTTACCATTGACCTATTCCGTCCTATCCCTATATAATGTCACTAAACAGTAATTTAATAGAAAAGGAAAGAAAC
Organism: Viscum album; assembly: GCA_963277665.1. Taxonomy (NCBI): domain Eukaryota; kingdom Viridiplantae; phylum Streptophyta; class Magnoliopsida; order Santalales; family Viscaceae; genus Viscum; species Viscum album. Next base: position 587,224,249 of record OY728164.1, on the reverse strand, counting down.
ATCCTATGATACCACTTTGTAACAACCCGAATCCAGATCCACTCAATTGGTGCCCCGTACCCGGTTCACCACATGACCTCAAGAACATTTCCCCAAATGCCCGAGGCTGCCGACTAGCAGCGAAGGCCTTGGGGAGTCATTGGGGAAAATATGCCCTCATTTGGTAAGGTATACAAAGAAAGGAAATAAAAATCAATAATAGAAGCAGTAAACAACATACAACAACTAAAACTTAACCGCAAAATTAATGTATAATATGATAATGATTAAAATGATTCCGTAGGTAAAAGTATCTAAGGAAAGAAGAAAACACAACAACGTGCTGAAATACAACTGAGAACAAAGTACTAAAAGTATATAGCCACTCCAGCAGCATCGCAAGCCTAGGCTCTGTCCTATGCTCTCTAACTCAAACAAATAATCATGCACCTCAAGTAGAAGGGCCACAATCCTTGTCCACACCTGCAACCATATAAACTATTTGGGCTGAAAAGAAGGACCCAAACATTGTGTGAGACTAATCCTAGTAGGCAATAACCACAAGATATGTTCCCTACTGTCAGTGATAAATATAGAAAATGTAATGGAAATAAATGAAGCAGAGAGACAAGAGTACTCTAAAGTAAACAATCCTACAAATATCCGTTCACATTTATATATTAATTGAATTCACTCATTAAATTATCAACTAAGGAATCTAGCAAACTGCTCTATATTTTTAAGGCAAAACAAGTAGCACAACAGGTATCTCTGCAGACTAACTAAATAGTAAGCAGTACAAAACCCAATCTTGTTCTTTGGCTTGGTGGACTCATCAAAACCAACCAAACAGTATTCATGGAGACTCTTTGGGTGGCTCACTCTGGCATACCCCTCTAGTCAAGTAAACATACAAAGGCATAGACACTCTGGGAAGTTCTCACCTTTAATTCCCCCACGGTCTTGCAATGATAGCTATAGACTCTCTGAGGAAGAACTTAGGTCTAATTCCCCCTATAGTCTCGATATGTTACTAAGGATACTCTAAGGAATTAAAAAGTCCCATTACTGTAGGTCCTATGAATGATACTAATTTATAACAGACTCTCTAGGGAAGAATTAATCGTCAATTCCCTCTTTAGTCTACCACACCTGTCACGACCCGTCCTCGGGGCCCGTGCCGTGACTACCCCAAGCCCGACTTCCATAGGCCAGGGGCTGGTGAATAGCACCAAGGCGTAAATCCCGGAAAAAGGGAAGGCATTGCCTTTGAAATGTAGACAAGCACCACGGAGTAAGAAAGCGGAAAAGTAAACACTAAGTAAAAACTGTAACAAGTTGTGCTAAAAGTAAAGGGGGGCTGGAAATACAAGCCCAACTGTAAAGTACAACTGAAAGGGGAAAACAACAACTGAAAAGAAAAGTCGCAGCGTCGAGCCGTCCTCTGGAAGTCCCACCTGAAGGGTGGGTACAGATAGCCTCCACTGCTCCTCGGGTCCACCTAACCGCTTCGAGTACGTCCCACCCAGTGGTCCACCTCCAGCTACCGTCCTGCTCTGCACACCTCCACCACGATCCGCGATGTCCATCGTCTGCAACCAACACAACGTAGTGCGGGAAAAGCCCGTGCAGGGGTGAGTATAAGCTACTCAGTAGGGACCCCGAGACCCCCGAAGGTCTCCCGAAATCCACAAAGGATAATACACAAAGGAAAGATAAAATCACGAAGTAACATCTGACACGGCTTAGGTATATGCCCATACATATACCTAAGTCATCAATTCCCGTTTGGCTCCAATGTCCGAGCCCAAGCACAAACCAGTCCACACAGGAAAGAAAACGTATACCAACACAGGATAGCACAACACAATCCACAAAAGAGAGTAAACAGTAATCCACATAGGATTGCTCAACACAATCCACAAAGGAGAGTAAACAAGATTCAGCTCAAACATGTATACTTCTTCGGATGACGATAAAGATGATCACTGATCCATCTAAGTCGTCGGACCCACAAAGGATCGATAGGTACTAACCCCCGCAAAGACCCACACAGGATCGGGCCCACACAGGACCTGTAAGCGCTGGCTCACACAGAACCGCTGAGTGCTAACCAACACAGGATCAGACCCACACATGATCGGGCCCACACACGACCTGTAGCACTGATCCACGTAGGATCACTGAGTGCAGTAGTCGTCGCAGTCCACTGAGGATCTTTGCACAGTCGTCGACGCAGTCCACTGAGGATCTCTCCACGGTCGTCACCGCAATCCACTGAGGATCTTTGCATGGTCGTCGCTGTCGAAGTAGCAGTCGCAGCCAGCACTAGGGTTCTCGCACACAGCAAGCTCGTTCGGGAGGGTCCGCTCCACGAGCCGAGAGGCTGATACATCAACTGACACAAAGTCCGAAGTTGATGTATCCAAAAGTTCCAAATCGTCAACAGGAACTCAACGTCGCAGACGCCGCGTCAATCAGACGCCCGGTCTAAGAGTTATTGGCTTTTTCGTTCCAGGGGCCCGGTTGGTTTTTAAGGCAAAAACACCCCGACCGTACTCCACCTGTGTCCAAACCTTGGGCGGAGTATACCAAAAGATCCGTCTCACTTAGAGGAATTCAACGAAGCTGACGGCACGTCAATCGGACGTCCGTAGCTCAAGATATGAGTGTTTCCGCTCCGATGGCCCGGTTGGTTTCGTGTACGAACCAACCCGGCCGAACTCAAAGTATTCCGAAACCTTGAGTACGATATACCAAAACGACCGTCTCGATCCAAGTATCGTGTTGCCGCTGACGGAGTGTATTTTGGAGGTATATAGCTCATGTTAAGGGCATTTGACCGAAACGGTCCGAAGAAGGGGGGTCCGGGCCCGGGCCGACCCGGCGCGACCTCCCCTGGGTCGGCCGAACCGGGTCGACCCAAACCGGCCCGACCCCCCCTGGGTCGGCTGAACCGGGTCGACCCGACCCAGTACGACCCGGATGGACCCAGTCCGGCACGGCCAGGTCGCGGCCCGGCTCGGCCGCGCGGCCGAGCGACGCGGGGGGGGGGGGGGGGGGAGCTCCGCCCCCGCATGACACCCCTGCGGCACCCGCGGGGTGTCACCCTGGACGACCCAAGTGACGCGGGGGGAAGGTGCCGCCCCCATGTGACAACCCTGTGGAACCCGCGGGGTGTCGCCCTATACAGCCGGACGCGGCTTCAGCCGTGTCCCGCGCGCGGCGGACCCGCGCGGCCGCGGGTCAGCGGGCGCCGCCGCCTCCGGCCGAAGCCGCGGCGGTTCTTCAGGCGGCGCGCCGGGGCGCCGCCGCCTCTGGCCACCGGAGTCGCTCTAGTGGTCCGATTATGTTCCCGTCTGCGTCGCTGCTCCTCCCGGGGCTCGTTCTTCACTACGGAACCATCAAACTTCCATTGCGGCACGTTCCGTCGTCGCCTGTCAAATCTGCACAACAACGAAGAACGACGGAAGGTTATTAGGCCGTGTTCGTTTGGCCCGCACCCTCCGCGTTAGTGATAAACAACGGGAGAAATATATTCAACACATGAATCAACAATTTTAATGGATTAAAATTGTTCTTATTGTCCGGTTCTTCACTTTTAAAAGAAACGATCACGGTAAAAAGGAATTATTCACAACAACCCCTACCTTGTAGTCGTCGTCGTACGCACGTTCTTCGACGATTTGTTCGTCGCGGAAGGAGTGGATCGCCGCATTGTCGCAGAAGGGCGTCGCGTCGTCGCGGAATTCGGCGTTGAGTCGGCGAACTCAACAGACCAAGAAACAACAGATTTAATTTAATTATATAAAATTAAATCCGTGTTTTGTTAAAAAAACACAAGGGAGATTTAAGAGAATCCCGAAGTCTCTTACCTCAAATAGCTGATCGAAGATTTCATTGCAGAGGAAGAGACGTCGCAGAAGAATGTTGCAGGAAGGTAACGTCGGCGTCGCAGAACACGGCGTCGCGTCGTCGACTTTTGCGGGTTCAACGTTCTTCGTCGGAGGCCGGCGTTCTTCGCATTCTTCGCGTTCTTCGCGAAGGGGGATGAAGGCTCAAGAACTCTGACAAAACGTCTCAACGAGTAATCCTCCAAAAAGACATGTTGGTCTTATTTTATTATTACACCAACAAACGAAAAAGGTAAGTAACGACCCATCAATTCGTTGAATTAATTCAATGAAAGAAACCGCCCATTTATTTCAAGAAATAAACCACCCAATTAAATGGTACGTTAAGGATTTAAGAAAACGCGTTAGTTGACTTTCATAATGACAGGTTTTCGCGGGTGCGTTACTTAGCGGAATGAAACGGAGGGGCTCGTGCGGGCCCCACCTCACAAATATCCTACCAATGGGGTAGGATATTTCTGGATAGCACCCTATCAATTTTAACTCATTTTAATCTGCCTTTAAGTGGCTTCAAGTGGCTTCCAAGTGGCTTAAGTGAAATAAAATAAAGTTTGTCGTACAATTATTTTATTTCTTAACTTTAAGCCCGAAAAATTAAAAACCACACCCGAGAAAACGCAACTCCGGAAGAGGCGTTTCTAAGAAAATACCGGTGCTGAGATTTCATCGGTGCCCTCAGAATTCGATTCCGGGAACCAGTTCAAAAGATAGAAAAACCCGCTCGTCCGTTCACTGAACCTACCCGAGCCAAACTTCGGAAAATGATTCCGGGCACACCGGGCCTCGGAATCAGGTGCCGTCAGAAACTGCGCTCTTGTAAAATTCCAAAGAAAATTTTGAAAAAAAATTCCTTGAAATTTATGGGTCTTTACATTACTCCCACTTCAAGGCTTTACGTCCCCGTAAAGATACATCATAAACTAGGGAAACAAATGTGGGTATTGAGCATGCATCTGAGTCTCCCGCTCCCAAGTGCTCTCCTGGAGGTTCCCGTGCTGCCATCTGATGCACACAAGAGGAATCAATCACCCATGTAGGACCCGCTCCTGTCGATCCTCTATCTCCACTGGGACCTCCGCAAAAGTCGTCCCATCATCCACGTCTAGCTCCCCATAGTCAATGATGTGCATCGGGTCGTGCACGTATCTCCTCAGCTGAGATACGTGGAAGACGTCGTGCACCCGGTGCAACTGAGGTGGTAGAGCCAGGCGATAAGCCACCTCGCCAATCCTGCTGAGGACCTGGAAAGGTCCGATGAAGCGTGGAGACAACTTGACGCAGCGGCCAAATCTCCGCAAACCACGTCGAGGTGAGACACGCAAGAAGACGTGGTCTCCATCCTCGAACTCTAGTGGCCTCCGCCTCCTGTCAGCATAAGACTTCTGCCAGCTCTGAGCTGTCCTCATTTGCTACTGGATGACCTGGACCTTCTCTGTCATAGCCCGGACCATCTTTGGTCCCACAAGTGCTGACTCCCCAGGGTCTGTCCAGCACAAAGGAGATCTGCAAGGTCTGTTGTACAAAGCCTCGTATGGTGCCATCCCAATGGTGGAGTGGTAGCTGTTGTTGTATGCAAACTCCACCAAGGGTAGGTGGTCCTCCCAGCTTCAACCAAAGTCAAGGACACATGCGCGGAGCATGTCCTCGAGAGTCTGAATGGTCCTCTCCGTCTAACCATCCATCTGAGGGTGAAAGGCGGTGCTTAGACATAGCCGCATCCCGAACGCCTCCTGAAACCCCTTCCAAAGCCGAGAAGTAAAACGAGCATCCCGATCAGAGACGATAGTCGATGGCACACCGTGAAGCTGTACAATCTTTTGAACGTAGAGACGCCCCAAGCTCTCCACTGAGCCCTGCTCTCTGATGGGTAAGAAGTGTGGCGACTTGGTGAGTCGGTCAATAATCACCCAAATGGAGTCGTGACCTCTGTAAGTGCGTGGAAGTCTAGTCATGAAGTCCATAGATATCCCGTCCCACTTCCACTCCGGGACCTCCAAGGGTTGTACCAAGCCTGCTGGTACCTGATGCTCTGCCTTCACCTGCTGGCAGGTGAGGCACCGTGAAACGAACTCTGCCACAACCTTCCTCATGCCCGGCCACCAATGCTATCGTCTGAGATCCTGGTACATCTTCGCCACTCCAGGATGTACCGCCAAAGGAGAAGTGTGAAACTCTCTCAGCACCTCTTCTCGTAAAGCGACTGGTACCAAGGTACGTCCTCTGAAAAGGATGTCGTGCTCTACTACAAAGGAGAAGCCATCGGGTGCCTGTCCCGAGGATATTTGTCCACGCCGCGTCTCACAGTCAGTATCCTCCCGCTGTGCCTCTTTGACCTGCTGCAGTAGTGGAGGAGTGACTGTGAGAGAATGAAGGAAGGCTGCTCCATCCCTATCCACAAAGGATATCTACAAAGCGGCTAGCTGCTCTGTCACCTCCTCAAGTAGCTGGATGCCCGTCCTCCTGCTGAGGGCATTGGCTACCACGTTTCCCTTCCCAGGAGTATATACTATCTCAAAGTCATAGTCCTGGAGTAATTCGAGCCATCGCCGCTATCTCAAGTTCAGGTCTTTCTGAGAGAAGATGTACCTGAGACTCTGGTGGTCAGAAAAGACTGTAAAGCGCTCGCCCATCAGATAGTGCCGCCATGTCTTTAGAGCGAAGACCACTGCTGCTAAATCCAGGTCATGGGGAGAGTAGTTCTGCTCATGCGGCCTCAACTGACGTGATCCATAGGAAATCACGGCCCGCTTCTGCCTCAGGACACACCCAAGTCCGGTCCCTGATGCATCGTAGTAGACTTTGTATCCAACTCCCTCCTCAGGAAACCTCAAGATAGGTGCGCTGGTCAATCTCTTCCTCAGCGTCTGAAAGCTCTGGTGACATCTGTCTGACCATACAAAGGGTTTCCCCTTCTTCATCAAAGATGAGAGTGGCGCCGCAACTCTGGAGAAGTTCGGCACAAATCTCCGATAGTATCCAGCAAGTCCCAAGAATCTCCACACCTCTGTCACGCTCCTGGGTGGCTCCCAAGGTAGCACTACCTCGATCTTCGCAGGATCCACTGCAACTCCCGCCTCAGAAATGACATGCCTTAAGAAGTGGACCTTATGTAACCAGAACAGGCACTTTGAGAGATTTCCATAAAGCTGGTGCTCTCGGAGTTTGTCTAGTACAACACGCAAGTGGTAGGCGTGCTCCTCCTCCGTGGTCGAGTACACCAAAATGTCGTCGATGAAGACCACGACAAATCGGTCGAGGTATGGCTGGAAGATCCTGTTCATGAGGCTCATGAACACTGCTGGAGTGTTGGTTATGCCAAACGGCATAACCAAGAACTCATAGTGGCCATACCGACACCTGAAGGCCGTCTTCTGCACGTCCTCATCTCGAACTCTGAGCTGATGATAGCCTGACCTGAGGTCTATCTTCGAGAACCACCGTGCTCCCTTGAGCTGATTGAAGAGGTCATCAATCCTCAGTAGCGGATACTTGTTCCTCACTGTCACCTGTTTCATCCGATGATAGTCGACACACAGTCGCAAGCTCCCGTCCTCCTTCTTGGCGAACAAAATCGGGGAAGCCCAGGGTGAAACACTGGGTCGGATGAACCCCTTGCCCTGCAAGTCCTCCAACTGTACCCGTAGCTCTTGAAGCTCAGCGGGGGCCATCCGATACGCTGGAGTGGATATCGGGGCTGTCCCGGGGTATAGATCAATATAAAAGTCTACCTCTCTACGAGGAGGTAGCCCTAGAACGTCGTCAGGGAAGACGTCGGCATACTGATCCACCACTGCAGGAAAACTAGGACTCCGCACGTCAACTGCTCCAAGGATGAGGCTAGCCAACCGATGAGTGACGGGATTCCCTCTCCTCTGTGTGAGTCCATCCTGTGCTGCAAAGGCTCCCTTCTCACCGGTGAAGGTGAACCTTCTACCATCGGTGCACACACATCGCACCTTGCACGTAGAACAGTCAATCTGAGCATGGACCATAGATAACCAATCCATGCCCAAGATGACATCTTAAGGCCTCGACACTGCTACAAGAAGATCCCAACCGAAGCTCTCACCTCCTAGAGTAAGCTCACACTGCCGGCTCCAGTGCGTAATCGTCGAGTCTGCTCCCGTAGTAGTCTCTAGCCGTAAGGATCGAGCCAACGGCTCTGTCGGAATCTCCAAGATCTGAACAAGGGCATAGGCTATAAAAGAGTGACTCGCTCCTGTGTCTATGAGAACTGCATCAAGGGTGGAATAGACACAGATCGTACCTTGAATCATCTCTGGCGCACTGTGGTCGTAGGCCTCTGCTGCCTGGAGCTGTGCCTGTCTCTGCCCGCCAGCTCCTTGTGGTCGGGGCAGACCTCCTGGTGGTGGTGGTGGAAGAGCCTCAAAGCGTCACCCACCACCTGCTGCTCGGCCAGCTCCTCTGCCTCATCTATCTCCTCCCTTTGGACCGCCATGGTCGACCCTCTTCCTCTGCCTGGGTGGCCCCTCCACCGTCTACTGCTCCTCGGTACAGCGGGTCGGGTAGTCACAAGCCATGTGGCCCTGCCCGCCGCATGAGTAGCACTGCCTGCCTCTCGGAAGACTGGCTCTGCGCTGTGTGCCCCGCACTGATGAGCTAGTGTCCTGCGGTCGTCTACGAGAGGGTCTGGTCTTCCTGGAATCCTGAGTCATCCGTCGGCTACCAGGTGCCGAAGACTCTGCTACCTACCGCCCTGCGGTAGGTCTCGCTATGGACTCAACCAGAAATCTCTCGATCAGAAGGGCTCGCTCTAGCACTCCTTCCAGGGTCGGGATGCTGAGGGAGATCAGCGATGCTCGGATCTCGTGTCTCAATCCCTGCTCAAAGGTCCGGGCCTGGAAGAAGGGGTCCCGTACCATGTCGGTCGAGTAGCGAGAAAGATCAGTGAACTTCGTCACGCACTGGGCGACCGTCAAGCTGCCCTACCGTAGCTGAAGAAGCTCCTGAATGCGCACCGCACGGAGGGTGGCTGGGACTAACTCTGAGTAGAAGAAGCTCTCGAAGTCCGTCCAGATGAGGGAGGCCTCATCGTGCACCTGGAGCATCAAGCTCCACCATCGTCCTGCTGCTGCGTGCTGTAGGCTCGCCGCGAGGATCACCATGAGGTCTCCTGGTGTCCTCACTAGCCTGAAAACTCGGACGACCGCCTCCAGCCAGTCCTTGTCTGCCTTGGGGTCTGTCTCCCCATGAAAACTAGGTGGTCGCTGGCGCTGGAACTCGTGGAGAGCTCCGAGGTGTCGTGCATCGTCAGCAGTCGGTGCTGGAAGCATCGGGGGCTCGACGGGTAAAGGTACCGCCGGTGCCTCTACTGTCAACGGGCCCTGTACCGAGGCCTTGTCGCTCGGCGGGCTGTCGTCGCGCTCTACTCTCGGAACCCTAGCTGGATGCTATCGTCGGGCCATCCTGAAAAGGAAACAAGAGCGCCACGGTCAAAATAGTAAACCTGGTGAGCTGACAAAAGTAATCACGAAGAAAACTTGAAACACACATGCAATCAATGTTTTCGTGCATTAAGTCGTAAATCAGAAGTCAGGGTCCTGGTGTACAGATACGTCAGCCGCCGCACCAACACTCGACTCCCTGGACTGATAACCACACTCAATATGCTAAACACTATTTATTCACATAGAAGAAAGATCAGAGTCTGCAGTAGAACCGACCACCTCTGATACCAATTTGTCACGACCCGTCCTCGGGGCCCGTGTCTTGACTACCCCAAGCCCACCTTCCATAGGCCAGGGGCTGGCGACTAGCACGAAGGCGTAAATCCCGGAAAAAGGGAAGGCATTTCCTTTGAAATGTAAACAAGCACCATAGAGTAAGCAAGCGGAAAAGTAAACACTAAGTAAAAACTGTAACAAGCTGTGTTGAATGTAAAGGGGGCCGGAAATACAAGCCCAACTGTAAAGTACAACTGAAAGGGGAAAACAGAAACTGAAAAGAAAAGCCACAGCATCGAGCCATCCTCTGGAAGTCCCAACTGAAGGGTGGGTACAGATAGCCTCCACTGCTCCTCGGGTCCACCTAACCACTCCGAGTACGTCCCACCCAGTGGTCCACCTCCAGGTACCGTCCTGCTCCGCACGTATCCACCACGATCAGCGTTGTCCGTCGTCTGCAACCAACACAACATAGTGTGGGAAAAGCCCGTGCAGTGGTGAGTATTAGCTACTCAGTAGGGACCCCGAGACCCCCGAAGGTCTCCCAAAATCCACAAAGGATAATCCACAAAGGAAAGATACAATCACGAGGTAACATCTGACGCGGCTTAGATATATGCCCATACATATACCTAAGTCATCAATTCCCATTCGGCTCCAACGTCCGAGCCCAAGAACAACCCAGTCCACACAGGAAAGCAAACGTATACCCACACAGGATAGCACAACACAATCCACAAAGGAGAGTAAACAGTAATCTACATAGGATAGCTCAACACAATCCACAATGGAGAGTAAACAGGATTCAGCTCACATAGGTATACTTCTTCGGATGACGATAACGATGATCAATGATCCATCTAAGTCATCGGACCCACAAAGGATCGATAGGTACTAACCCCCGAAAAGACCCACACAGGATCGGGCCCACACAGGACCTGTAGGCGCTGGCTCAAACAGAACCGCTGAGCGCTGACCCACACAGGATCAGACCCACATAGGATCGGGCCCACACAGGACCTGTAGCACTGATCCACGTAGGATCGCTGAGTGCAGTAGTGGTCGCAGTCCACTGAGGATCTCTGCATAGTCGTCATCGCAGTCCACTGAGGATCTCTGCACGGTCGTCGCCGCAGTCCACTGAGGATCTCTGCACGGTCGTCACTGTCGAAGTAGCAGTCGCAGCCAGCACTAGGGTTCCCGCACACAACAAGCTCGTTCGGGAGGGTCTGCTCCACGAGCCGAGAGGCTGATACATCAACTGACACAAAGTCCGAAGTTGATGTATCCAAATGTTCCAAATCATCAACAAGAACTCAACGTCGCAGACGGCGCGTCAATCGGACGCCCGGTCTGAGAGTTATTGGTTTTTTCGTTCCAGGGGCCCGGTTGGTTTTTAAGGAAAAACCAACCTGACCGTACTCCACCTACGTCCAAACCTCAGGTGGAGTATGCCAAAAGATCCTTCTCACTTAGAGGAATTCAACGAAGTTGACGGCACGTCAATCAGACGTCCGTAGATCAAGATATGATTGTTTCCGCTCCGAAGGCCCGGTTGGTTTCGTGTACGAACCCACCCGGCCGAACTCAAAGTAATCCAAAACCTTGTGTGCGATATACCGAAACGACCGTCTCGATCCAAGGATCGCGTTGCCTCTTACGGCGAGTCGTTTGGAGGCCTGCAACTCAAGTTATGGGCATTTGACCGAAACGGTCCGAAGACAGGGGGTCCGGGCCCGGGACGACCCGGCCGGACCCGGTCCGGCCCGGCCAGGGCGCGGCCCGGCCGAGCGACATGGGGGGGAGCCGCCGCCCCCGCGTGACACCCCCGTGGCACCCGCGGGGTGTCACCCTGGATGACCCGAGCGACGCGGGGGGAAGCTGCCACCCCCGCGTGACAACCCCAGGGCACCCGCGGGGTGTCGCCCTGGACAGCAAAACGCGGCTTCAGCCGCGTCCCGCGCGCACCGGACCCGCGCTACCGTGGTCAGCGGGCGTTGCCGCCGCCGACTTCCGCAGGACACTGGAGTCGCTCCGGTGGTCCGATTCGGTTCCCGTCTGTGCTGCTTCTCCTTCCGGAACTCGTTCTTCCCTGCGGAACCATCAAACTTCCATTGCGGCATGTTCCGTCGTCACCCGTCAAATCCGAACAACAACGAAGAACGGCAGAAGGTTGTCGGGCCGTGTTCGTTTGGCCCGCACCCTCCGCGTTAGAGATAAACAACGGGAGAAATATATTCAACACATGAATCAACAATTTTAATGGATTAAAATTGTTCTCATTTTTCGGTTCTTCACTTTTAAAAGAAACGATCATGGGAAAAAGGAATTATTCACAACAACCCTGACCTCGTAGTCATTGTCGTACGCATGTTCTTTGCGGATTTGTTCGTCGCAGAAGGAGGGGATCGTCGCGTCGTCGCGGAAGGGCGTCGTGTCGTCGCGGAATCCGGCGTTGAGTCGGAGAACACAACGGACCAAGAAACAACATATTTAATTTAATTATATAAAATTAAATCCGTGTTTTGTTAAAAAAAACACAAGGGAGATTTAAGAGAATCCCGAAGTCTCTTACCTCAAACAGCTGATCGAAGATTTCGTTGCGGAGGAAGAGACGTCACAGAATAACGTTGCAGGAAGGGAACGTCGGCGTCACGGAACACGGCGTCGCGTCGTCGACTTCCGCAGGTTCGGCGTTCTTCGTCGGAGGTCGGCGTTCTTCGCGTTCTTCACGTTCTTCGCGAAGGAGGATGAAGGCTCAAGAACTCTGACAAAACCTCTCAACGAGTAATCCTCCAAAAAGACATGTTGGTCTTAATTTATTATTACGCCAACAAATGAAAAAGGTAAGTAACTACCCATCAATTCAATGAATTAATTCAACGAAAGAAAACACCCATTTATTTCACGAAATAAACCGCCCAATTAAATGGTTCGTTAAGGATTTAAGAAAACGCGTCAGTTGACTTTCATAATGATGGGTTTTCGTGGGTGCGTTACTTAGCGGAAAGAAACGGCGGGGCTCGTGCGGGCCCCACCTCACAAATATCCTACCAAGGGGGTAGGATATTTCTGGATAGCACCCTATCTGTTTTAACTCAGTTTAAGCCGCCTTTAAGTGGCTTCAAGTGTCTTCCAAGTGGCTTAAGTGAAATTAAATAAAGTTTGTCGTACAATTATTTTATTTCTGAACTTTAATCCCAAAAAATTAAAACCACACCAGAGAAAACGCAACTCCGGAAGAGGCGTTTCTAAGAAAATACCAGCGCTGCGATTTCATCGGTGCCCTCAGAATTCGATTCCGGGCACCAGTTCAAAAGTTAGAAAAACCCGCTCGTCCGTTCACTGAACGTACCCGAGCCAAATTTCGGAAAATGATTCCGGGCACACCGGGCCTCGGAATCAGGTGCCGTCAGAAACTGCGCCTTTGTAAAATTCCAAAGAAAATTAAGAAAAGAATTTCTTTGAAATTTACAGGTCTTTACAACACCAGGTTCCCACAACCCTGAGTTGTGTAGTCATGCGTAATCGACTTTTAGCAGCCCAAAGTATTCTCAACAAACTACATGGATATTAACTAAAATGAATCAAAATCATATAAACAGCATGAAATACATTCAATAAATTATATCAAGGTAGGAAAACAATGCAACAAGGTATGCCTCACAAGCAACCTAAGCCAAACGACGATAAACAACGAAAACATGGGGAACACCCGTGGGGTGATCCTCAAACATGATAACAGGAAATTATCAATCATCTAATAACCTCAAGCATACATGAAATCAAAGTCAGATAAAAATATAGAATCAAAACCCTATCCTGAGATACCCGATACATGGGTATCCGACACTTTTCCACCAAAAACTCAAAGACATTCAACGTAGAGAATCAAAACACCTACCTCAATCCTAGGAGATCAATATACTTGATCCACGAGGCTTGATTCTCCTTAGAACGACATAGATCTATGAAAACACACAAAATATTAAACCCCCAATATCTTCAGAATGAAGAGGAATTGGGAAACAAAGCTCTAGGATAAGAGAGAGCTTAACTTTGCAGTTCCAATGCAATTGACGACGATCGATTCGGAGAACGGATGGAGGCTTAGAGGCTTGGAGAAGATCTGTAGTTGTACGGAACACACTCTGTTGAAGAACCTGGAGAAGAAGACGGATCTGTCGATGGGGTGCAACCCCGACCTGTTTAATGAAAAAAAAGAAAATACACGGCGTGCAATTTTGAAGTACAAGGCATGTACTCATCTTTTCTGTACTCCACTTTAAGCAGCCTCCACATCCCTCCTACACATCGTGTGTGTGGTCCAGACACGGCCGACACACGGTCTCGAGTGGAAAAGGAGTACACGGCGTGTACTCACAACGTACACGGCGTGTACTCACAACATACACGGCGTGTACTCACAAAGTACACGGCGTGTACTTCAAAACATTCCAGAAACTCCTCCTTTGCCCAAAAACGACCAGGAAGGGAGAAACATACCTGAAAAGAAGGTACGAGTTCTTACAAATTTTATGTCAAAAATTATGTGGTAGGATAAGGAGGGTTTGGCTCTTTTTCATGAAAATTTGAATGATTCTAATTTTCAATCAAGTATGGTCTCCTCCTCCCTCTCATTAGTAGAAAAGTAAATCCATCATCATTAAAACACAAGAAAAGTGTACAAAATTCAAAATTTCATTAGAAAAAATTTTCCTTAATCTCAAACATAATTTTTCATGAAATCTTAAGATAGGTAAAAAAAAATTTCTCTATTTGAAGCACCAGAAATGCACAAATTTTCTTATCATTAAAGCTCTAGAAAATGAACAGATTTCAAAAAATGATTTTTTTGTCCAAAAAAACGCTTAATAATTTTATTTTACACCACATGTATCACCAAATGAGGTATGACAACACAAGAATACCTCCCCCCACACTTAATTACAACTAGATCATGATATTTCACTTCATGAGTTGGTTGGATATTGAAAATTGGCATGAAATGTGGCTAACATAACAAGATATTCATGGATACTAAGGTACATAAGGATTAAATGTAAATGGAAGGCTATAATGAAATAGATACTTTTGAAAATCGGTATTTAAAAACAATGAAATGCCTCAATTATTTGAAATACATGTACCTCAAACACCCAATATTTGATAGGAATAAATCAAATAATCGTTAAAACAAGCATGGTATGATTCTCTCAATAAGTGAGGTGAATGAAAATAATATGAGGAAAATGGTTTAGAAGCCTCACAAGAAATTTATTTCAAAGATAAAGATAGTGATATATGGAATGAGATTCAAAAATTATGAGTACATTTCATGAAATTCCCAAATATATGAACTTGAAAGAAAGTCATTTTTAGTATTCATTTAAGCTCTATGACATCGAATAAATTTGTTCACTCATTGAAATGAATTTCAAAAATGAAAATGATAATAATTTCACCTCAAAATTTTAAAATATACATAAAAATATTAAAATAAACACACAAAAACTTGAAAACACATAGCATTTTATGAAAATAGAAATAAAAACAATGAATTAAAACCACAAACTACAATGGTTCCCTCCCCCACCCTGAAATTATGTAGTTTCTATAGTTTAGTAAAATGTATTTAACATATAATAATATTTGAAAATGAATCATAGAAATTTAAAAAATTTAAAGGAGATGTACAATCTGACTTATTCATAGTGTAACATTGAGTTAAGCTTATATGTGATGCACACTGAAAACCTATAAGAAAAATAATAAAATAAATTATAATAAATTTATTAAAATAAATTAAAGAAGAAATATAATGAGAAAATAAGGATTGATCTTGGTTTAATCCTCATTGTGGGATTTCGGTTTTGACTGCCTCTAGTTGGGTAGTTCCATTTAGTTATCCCCGATCTGATGGTGGGAGAAGTTTCTTTCTCATGAACCACCATACTTGATTATTTCTAGCATGAAATTAGTTATTTTTAGGGATCTATGGATTATAAATCCACCCACACGATAACGAGATGCTTCTTGTATGGTGGGGATAGGAAAAAGAATGAGTCCTCCCCTTTCATGGTTTCCACTTGTACAACCTCTTCATTATACTCCAGTGATTTTTCAAGGTATGTTTTACCAATGGAATAATAAAAGATAAATTAAAAGTGTAATTCTACTTGTTAAAAATTAAAACATGAAGAATCAGTATCAAATTCATCCCTTTTAATTTGAGTATCATGTTTCTCATTTTCCATTATAAAATCCACTTGAACTTCTATTGAACTACCTCCAAGAAGTGTTCCTCAATTTTAGAGAGCTCCAGATGTTCCTCAACAAGTGAATCTTCTTTTCATTCCTCATCCACTAAGGTAAAACAAGTGTTGTATGATTCTGAAAATTAGAAACAAGGGGAGGTAACACTAAAATCAACTTTAATAAAATAATAATGAAAAGTGTTTAAGAAAATATCATCTACTTGAGTTTGTTTGGATTGAATTTCTTCATCTATAAGAGGTTCCTCTTAATATTAAATTTCACTAGATAGAGGAAGGTAATCATGATCCTCAAAATTATCTTCAACATCCACCACATTAGTGGTTTCTTCCTTTAATTATGTTGTATCTTATAATTTTTAAGGAATATGGTCATCAAGTAGTTTCTCACACTCATTCTAAAAGTTATCCTTATCTTTTTGATCTCCCATATGTATTTTAATAGGAAAATATTAATCATAAATATCCTAGAACATTGATTTACCTAGGTTTAATGGATCATATTTTAATACCGTTGAGTCCTCCATGGGTTACTCTACTTGAATAATAATCAAGGAATACACTTCCACCGCTTTTTATAGTTCTAGTTATTATTGTGGCTCCAGATGTTTCTCCAGGGATGCATGTACATATTTAGCTATCCACCCTATTTTTCTCTCTAGATTTTCACTATAGGAATAATCCTTTTCAATTGGAATTCAATATCCTTGTGAACTTCTTCTTCTTGGTGTTCCACCTATAAAGTTTCTCCAATAATATTGTTGGGAAAAAAGGAATCATATTTTTGTACCTCAAACATTTCTTGATAAAATTTTAGAAAATTCTCATTGGGTTAAATAAATTATCTTTCCAATACCACAAACAATGGGCATTTGAAGTCCTCCTTAAGGTATTGAATGGGATCCCTGAACTCATCCTTCATAATGATTTGGATTCATAATCACCAGATGTGTTTATCAAATAAATAAACATTATCCTTTTTAGACCACGTTGAGATAAACAATGGTTATTGAACTTATGGGTAATTTTTACATGAATTAAAGAATTGATCATTTGAAAACATCATGGTAAAATAATTTTTTTGGTTTTTTTTAATTTTAAAAGAGTAAAACATTTACAATAATATTATTGGAACTTCCTATATGGAAACAATTCCATGTTTTTTCATGTTCCTATAATGGTGTGTAATAAATTCAAATATTTCCTAAGTTAAAATGTAGTATAGTGGGTAACCTAGGTTGTCTCCAGAGTGGATCACACAATAATCAATATTAAAACATGAAATTTGAGAAATATGAGGAGGTTTTTTTAAATTAATTGATTTTGAAAAGAAACTAATGAAACAAAACAAATCAAAGAAATTAAGAAAAATATTAATTTTTATGAAAAAGAATGTAATTGAAAATAGTGATATGAATTAGGTGATCAATCCAGTTTTGGTTTCCCAATTTCAATGCTATCATTGTTCTAATTTATCTAGTCCTATTATACTAAGCCGATTAAAGTGGGATTCCAAGATCACTTCCACCCACTCCCTTAGTCAAATGGTGATGGTGAGTGTAATCCTTGCCAAGTTCTCAGATCTATCTACTCTCCTTCCTATGTGTGAAAGAGTTGAAGATAATACCCTCAATTGACTTATCCATTTTTTGATTGAGTTTTGTTTGTCCTAAAAAATAAAGAATATACACTACCCCTCCCACACGTACTAAATATTTCCAATTACTTCACTACTAATCCCTAATCTATTCCATCGTATATAGACCGTAAATTAGAGGAAGGATAATAAGATCATTGACCAAATAAAAATCATCAATAGAATCTAAAACCAAATATGATTATACTTAATAATATAATGTGCTACTAGAAATTGAAACCAACTTTGCAAAAGAGATAAAGTATTTTATATCATTAAGTGAAAGAACTCAAAAATTATAAAATAGAAAACCACACCTTCCCTAATCACTCATAGTACTACCCCTCCATGTAAAGTGTATATATGAAAAAAGAGGTAATAATAAGACATTACAAAAATAAAAAATAAGATAATAGTTGAAAGGAAGAATAGAAAAATTTCTATTCTAGAATCTTTCCAATGAATTTTTTAGTCTTTTTGGCCCACTAGATTCTAAAAAATCAAAATGTTTCCATCTTTAATGTTGTTCTAAATATATTATTTTATCAACCATAAAACTTTTAAAGAATTTGGACAACTTTAGTTGGTTTTATGATAGAATTAATAAAGTATAATTTTTTTGTCCATGGAGACTTTTCAACTTCCTTCAATAAGATGCATGCAAGGGAATACATAATGAGATAATTTGTCCATGGAATTTAATAGGAACATGATTATTTGATTCCTCTTTCATATCCTTATATAATAAGCTCATTTTGAGGACTCTAGTCCTATATATAACTCTATTATTGAGGTGGGGCCCATTCTGTCATCAAGAACAATTTCTCCACCTAATTGATTTTTTTATGGCATTGTATTTGAAATTAGATTTGGTTCCATTATTCAAAGTTTAATGCCACTAATAATGGAATCCTAAAAAAAAATAAATCTATTTGGATAAAAATTTTCCAATATATGCCTGAATTATAGAATATTTATAATACTGATAACCTTCCAGAATTAAGAAATTTTAACAATTAATCCAAAAATTTACCCAAAATACTAAAATAATACAAATATGCACAAATAGTTTAATTTTAATGGATAAAATCATTTAAAAAATATTATTAATTTTGAAAATATTACCTCTCTAAGTTATCCCACACTTAACACATGGACACCTGGAAAAGTAAGAATCAAAACCAAATCAAATAAAATTCAAAACACAAGCCCATGAGATACACTAATTCTAAACCAAGAAGAAAAAGATATCATGTCTCAAAAAAACATTATTTCAAGTTCTCCATTATGATAATTCAGTGTATTTACAATTATTTTCTCTTACCATGCAGCCAGAACACCTACCTCACATTAATTTTCTCTCATCTAAGAAATTTCAAATTTCAACAAGTTTTTTCTCATCCAAACTCATGAAAAGGGTACCATCAGATTGAAACATTAATACATATCCACATAATTTGGGTCAAGGACATGTGTTTATCATGATGAATTTACAGAGATGTACTATGGATACCAATTGGTAGGATCTGGACATCATAAATTCCAATGTAGAAGGAGAAGGGTTTGAAAATGTTTTGAAGAAAAATTGTGAGATTTTAATATTCACTCATTTGTGGTCTCCTCCTCGATCCCCTTAGTAGAAATCCATCTCCATCATCAAGAAAACTCAAGGAAAGGATACAAAATTCATTATTTCAATAGAAAAAATTTCAACCATCTCTAACAAAAATTTTCTTGAAATCTCTATATATGCATAACTTTTTTTCTCCATTGGAAGCTCCAGAAAGGTACATCTACTCCTATCACGAAGGCTACAAAAATGTAAAAACGTTAAAAATAATATTTTTTTTAGAAAAAAATATCTTAAAATTATATTTTCGACCAAAAGTATCACCATATTAGGTAACACAACTCAAGACAACTTACCCCACAATTTAGTTTAACTAGATCATGAAATTTTACTTCAATAGTAGGGTTGATAAGGAAAATTGGCTTGTAATGTGGATAACCTAATAGGATGATCCTCTATTATAAGGGATACAATGATTAAATGTTAAAGGAGTGAAGAATTAAATGGATTAATTTATATAGTGGGATTTAAAACCAAATAAATTCCTCAAACATTTAAAACACAAGTACCTCAAACCCTCTTGTTTCAATAGAAATAAATCAAATTATGGTTAAAACAAGAAAGTTATGATTCTATCAAGTGGTTAGTTTAATTAAAATAATATGAAAAAATGGTTCCAAAGCCTCACATTAATTTGATTTCAAAGATAAAGATAGTGATAGGTGGCATGAGATTCAAAATTTTGAGTTTTTTTCATGAAATTCCAAAATATTTGAACTTGAAACAAAGTCATTTTAAATAGTCATTAATGCTAAATTTCATGCATTACATTTGATCACTCATTGAGATGGCCATCAAAAATAGAAATGATAATCATTTAAGCACAAAATTTTATGAAACATACAAAAATTTAAAAATAAACACATAAAAATTTCAAAACACATATTTTTTCTTCTGAAAACAAATAAACAAACAATGAATGAAAATTCTAAATTATAAATGTTCCACCCCCTCCCTCACACATACACACACTTAAATGAAGTAGTTTACATAATAAATTCAAATGGATTTAACCATTATGGAGATTTAAAAATGTATCACATCAAGAAAGTATGTGTAAAGGAGAGTTATGACTTGACTTATTCATAGTGGAACATTGATTTAGGATCTTCAGTGCTACAAACTAAAAACCTATAAAGAAAATTAGATAAGAAAAAATTATAAAATTATTAAAAGAAAGGAAAATAGAAAAAGAATTAGAAAATAAGGATATCTCATTGTTTAATCTCCCAATTGGGCCCTAGTTTTTGACTACCTTCTGATGGGAAGTTCCAGTTGGTTATCCCCCATCTAATGGTGGGTGAAGTTTCTTTCTCATGAACCACCATAAAATATTCTTTCTAGCATTCACTTAATCCTTTATTAAGGACTCCATCACTATAGTATTACAAATACACTCCCATGAAAATGCGATTCTTCTTATATGGTGGGGTTAGGATAAAAAATGTGTCATCCCCATTCATGGTTTCCACTTGCACAACCCCTTAATTATTCTCCAGTGATTTCTCATGGTATGTTGCATAAATGGAATAATCAAAGTGAAATTCAGAGTGTAAATATATTTGAAGTAAATTAAAACATGATTAATCAATATCAAATTATTCCCTTTAATATGAGTAGACTGAGTCTCATTTTCCTCCAGCAATTCCACTTTTGACCTTCTCTTGAAATCACTCTAATATGTGTTTAACATGTTCTAGGAGCTCAATTAGTTCCTCATCGGGTGCATCTTATTTTTATTCCTCATCCACTACGAAAATACAAGTTTTGTCCGAATCTATAAATTTAATACAGGGGGAAATAATACTCAAATCATCTTCAAAAAATTAATAATAAAAAGCGTTTAAAAAAATATCACATCCCTATATTTGTTGACCTTCGATTTTTTCTTCTATGGGAGGTGGCTATTATAGTTTAATTTCACTAGATATTTGAAGGAAACCATGAAATTCCATATTATCTTCAAATTTCACCAATTTTGTGGTGTCTTCCTTCAATGATGTTCTTTCTTCTACTTTGTAAGGAAAAGGGGGTCAAGTAGTTCCTCACACTCATTTCATAATTTATCTAGATATTTTTTATCTCTCATATGTATTTCAACATGAACATATTATTCATAAATCTCCTCCAAAATTGATTGTGTTGGGATGAATAGATCTTATTTTTATTTTATAAAGGCCTATATGGGTTCATTAACTTAAAAGATGATCATAGAATCCACTTTTACCTTGTTTTCTGGTTCTGGTTATTCTTTCCGCTCCATCTGTTTCTCCTGGGACGCATGTACATATTCTGATATACACTCTATTTTTCTCTCCATGGTTTTCACTATTTTATTAATCCTTTCCAATCGATATTAAATATCCTTGTTAAAATATTCTTATTATTGTTTCACCTATTATGTTTATCCCAAAATATTACTGGGAAAAAAGGAATTATTTTTTTGTACCTCGGTCATTTCTTGATAAAATTCTAGATAATACTCCTAGAGTTCAATTAATTATCAGGCCATTCCCTCAAACACTGGGTATTCGAGGTTTGCATTATGGTATTGAATGAGATCCTTGAATTCATATTCCATTATTATTTGGATTTGGGATCCCCTGATATGTTTAGAAAATAAATAAATACTATCCTCCATAGACCAGGGAGAGTTAAACAATGGTTCTTGAGCTTTTGGGTAATTTTCCCTAAATTAAAGAAATAACCATTTGAAAACACCACTGTAAAATATTTTTTTATGGTTTTTTAATTTTAAATGTGTGAAATATTTACAATAATATTTTTATCCCTACCTCTTTAGAAATGGAGTGATGTTTTGACATGCATCTATCATGGGGTGTGAAACAAAATCTATGTTAAAATGAAGTATAGTGTGTATCCTAGGTTGTCTCTATGGAAGATCATATAAAACTCAAGTTTTCACCTTAAAATTTGATAAATAAGTGGAATTTGTTTTTTAAATTGTTTTATATTCAAACAGAACTAAATAAATAAAACAAATGAAATCAATTAAGAAATGTTATGAAAATAGTGATATGAATTGGGTGATCAGGTCGGGTTCAGTTTTACAATTTTAATTTTATGACAGTTCCAATTTACCCAATCCTCTTATACTAAGATGATTAAAGTGAGGTTCCATGATTGTTTCATATCACTCCTTTGGATGAATGTTAATGGTGAGTGTAAACCTTAACAATATCAAATATCAATCTACTCTTCTTCCTATGTGTTAAATAGTTACATAGAATACCCCCAATTGACAAGGATAATTCCTAATCAGGAATCGTTTATCTCAAACAATAAAGAATATCCACTACCCCTCCAACACATACTGACAGTCACCAAATAATTCACCTCTAAGAGATTATCTATTCCATCGTATATAGACCACGACAAATAGGGGGGAGAAAATGAACATTTATCAAATAAAAAAATAACATAATCAAAAACCAAACACTATCATACTTGATAATAAAAACTACGATTAGAAATTGAAACCAACTTTGTAAAAGAGATAAATTATTTTATAAAATTATGTGAAAGAACTCAAACATTACAAAATTGAAAACCACTCATTACCAAATAAATCATAGGATTACCCATCCATGTGAAGGGAATCCATGAATAAGGGTGAATAGTAAGACATTAAAAAATTAAAAAGAAAGAAAATAGGGGAAAGGAAGTACAGAAAATTTCAATTCCAGAATCTATGCACCAAAAGATTTCGTATATTTGGACCACTAGAATCCTAAAAATAGACCATGCCCCTACATAAAAGTTTTTTTAAATGATGTTTTATATATACACTCAAAATTTCAATTTTTTTGGACAATTTTAGTGGGTTTTATGACAGAAATATTTAATTATAACTTTTATAGCCTAGGTTACTCTTCAAATTCCTTCAATTGGACACAAGTAATGACATCCTTAATGAGATAATTTATATATTTAATTTAAATGTAAAATTATAATTTTATTCCTATTTTATATCTATATGGATTCACCTCATTTTTAGTTCTATAGGATGAGATATTACTCCATTAATGAGGTTTGGTTGATTCTGGTGTCCCAAACAATTTCTTCACTCATTGATTTTTCTAGGTGACTCTATTTTAAATTGAATCCATATCCAGATGATAATGTTGAATCCTATGAATAAATTATGACTAAAAATAATAATCACTCACTTTGGATAAAAATTGTAAAATATATTCTCGAAATACAAAACCATAGGAAAACTAATGAATTTCCAAAATTAATCAAATTTCACAATTATGTCCAAAATTCACCAAAATTCTAAAATTATGTAACTCATATCATATTGATTATTTGGATGTGATTAAATCATTGATGAAAAAATGAATAATTATTAAAATATTATCTCTATCACTGGACCTTTTCTCTCCTCAAATGAGGTATTTCTTGAAAAAATTGGCGTTCATGGGTGTTATGATAACCTCACCATCCATGGTGGTCAAAGATTATGATACATTAAAATAGAACTTATGAATGATATAAGGTCCTTCCCATTTCGGATCTAAATTTGGTGGCATCTTACTAGGAATCATTGGCATTCTGAGAGCCAATACCATATCACCTAGAGGAATAAGTGAAGGAGAACCTTCTTATTGAATGCTCTTGATACCCTATTCCTTTTCCTCTCTAGATTGTGAAAGGCTTGGAACATGTTCCCTTTTAGGGATTAAAATCCATATATATAGACTTTATTCATTCTATCTAGCATCCTCAAGTCATAAAAATACTTTCATAGTGAAAACAACTGATTTTTTATGGAAAATACTTCCTCTATTTGATATATAAGGGCGTATAGGGTCACCTAGGAAGAATTATGATTCATTTTCTAATAAGACCAGAGGGAATTACATATCTTTTTAGGAAAAATCCTTTAGTTATATCCCACCATCTTCTCCAAGATGTTAGAGGGGGTTTTGTTGAATGACCCCATCTGGGCACTTTTCTGTTCATGGCAGCGAGAAGTATGTTTTGACCAGATATTGTACTTAACATGCATTTTATTCAACTTAAAATCCTGGAAGATGCTTCAATTATCAGTGAGAATAGAGCGTGGAATCCCAAATCAATGGAGGATGTGGTAGTTCAAATACATGATCATAGACTGGGATTTGACTTCATTTAGGGGAACCGCTTCTTCATATTTGGAAATGAAGTCAGTTATGGTCATGAAGAACCTGGACTATAGTGTTGTAACTAGTATGGTACTATAATATAAATTCCCAATTCTATAAGGGGCCAAATGTAATCAGTGTAATCAAGAGGGTCTTATGGTCGATGCATAATGTTTCATGGATATGAAATGAATGGAACCTATTGTAAAACTCAATGTTTTCTTGGAAATGGTGGGGTGGAAGTAGTCTAACCATCAAATATAGTGGGAGAGCTTCATTCCCTCTTGATGTACACCCCATGAACTGACTTTTAATTCTGGAATATCCTAAGGTATCTTGATTCATTAAATGAAATGGAGGATAATCCCATCATATCGACATATGTAGAGTGTTTTCTATAGGTTATTCTCACTCTGAATGGTAAACTACACTGCATGATGACAGATTCACTTATTCTCAACTTGATATTGTGAGAGAATTACATGATATAGATAATCAATATTGGAAGTGGTCAAATTAGGCATTTCCTCTACTACAAGGGGAACTGAGGGTCCTAGTGTAGAAATGAAAGTAGGTTTACCTGTTGGTTACCATCATCTAAAGTGGAAGGGGAATGAACCCTCTGATGTTCAATGTGAATGACTAGTTCATCCTGGTTAGGCTCTACAAGAGACATGACCATGCTTTAGAAAGAATCAATTTGACAGTTTTGAAATAGAGGAACATGATTCACCTTTGGTCGTAAAGGGAAATGGGCCACTAAATAATGATTATGTTCCCATAAGGGTACATGATCCCACTTTTTGATGATGTAGTCACATTCTATCTACTTAATGACTTGGTTAGAGGCTCCCTTCACATTCAATTTTGAGAAATCAATATCGAGGGATAACATGAGACTAGTATTGAGATCATGATTCTTTGAATCATTGTTGGAACATCCTTTTAACAACAAGAAAGAGTATGCGAAGACATTTTTTTTCTGGGGTAATGAAGAAGATCCCAAAACCTACCATGTTATGCACGGGATTGTTGAGTCATTAACTAATCAGGATCTGGGAGGCACTATCAAAATTAATCTAACAAAATGGTACAACCCAATACATTGGGAGGAAAACATCATCTAGAAAATCAAAATCTATGGATAGTTCTTTAGGTGTTGGATGTGTGGCCAAAAATTATTCCAATGCATAGCCTTTGAAAAATTTCTACAAGAAAAATCTAATGTAAATATACTAGAGTATTACCACCCAACATGTAATTTGTCCCACAAGAATAGGGAAATTTAGAATATACTTAAATGGGTCCACTCGGGAAAGCTTATGTATCTTGTGATGATATAGATAATGCTGCAAATTCTGCACTACAGACACCAGCGTGAGACAAATCTTCCATATGGGGGAGTATCTAGTCTCTGTGATAAATAACATGAGAATAAGATGGTATAAACTATTTTCCATACCCTCGTTGTCTTTCTAGAATATACGGGCACCAAGGGATCACTCCAGGACAGTCATCTAAAGTTCCAAAGGCTTTCCTAAAATATGTTTCATCAGACCTGCTGGTTGTAGCATTTACTAAATGATATAACAAAATAAGATCTAGAATTCATCATCCCACTTTTAGATGATGCCTTATATTCATGAACCTTAAGAAGGTATTACATTTGCTATCCAAATTTTAAATAAATCAGTGTCTGTTGGATAAGTGGTCTTGGAGACCCCACAACTCTCAGGGATTTCACGGGAGAGCCATTAGGATTATGCCCTTAATATTCTCCGGTTTAATCTTGAATCCTCTATATGTTATGATGAATACAAGAAATTTCCCAGAGGTAACTCGGAATGTGTAACGCCCCGACCCCAGTTACCCAAAGTCGGTGCATTATTACTTAACATTGGAATGATCACAAGAAAGATCAAATCTCGAAAGACCGATTGGTTTAGTAGCCTAGGAAGCACTAGATATATTCATAAAGATTTACATTACATCATGAAGTGAAAAACTACTACAACAATATACTGTCTCCATAATCCACACTATTATCCCTTCATAATATCCCTGCAGGTCATTCATAATTTACTTCTTCACTTCATGGGAAAAATAAAACATAGAAAAGGGGTGAGCTCAAATTCCCAGTAAGGATAACAATATAGCGGAAACTTTTATAAATAAGGATAAACATTTAAGGCAATGTATAACTAAAACAAAAGCCTTTTAAACTTGAACTTCAACATAGTATGGGAAAAATAAAATGAAATAATTCCATTTACTTATTCACATGGATATTCTACTAATCGAATAATCACATGCAATATCAATAACCACTTTCATAATGATGGAATGCATAATGCCAGACTATCATAACCACATATCCAAGGCCTCGTGCCAAGACTACAAATAAGATTTTGCCAAGGCCTTGTGCCAAGACACTAGTTTGTCTCATGAGACCTACCGATGCATCAAGGAGCTATAGCGGGCTCCACCCGTCACTTATTAAGTCCAATTCATTCCTCATATGAACAGGTTTAAACATAACATAAACATTCGTATTAAAACTAGCATACGAAATGTCAATACTTTAACCACAAACCATGAATGGTATAAAAATAGCACATCCACAGTAAAAAATAACTCATTCGATACAATATGGAAGATTGTATTGTATCACATTAACCTCAATCAAGAATAATGAAGGATGTTGACATAGATGAAAATAATCATTAAAACTATTTGAGAGAAATATCCCCTTTTTCTTGAAATCATTTAAAAGTCACACTATTTGTCAAGAATCCATTTAAAAATACATTTTTGAATCAAATTATCCCATACCACTTTGAAACTTTTTAAAAGGAGTTTTAATTTTAAAACTTTAATGTCCATATAAATAAATCCTTAAAACCATTTTTTAAAACATGGACATTAATGAGAAAGATTTAGAAGAATAAGTCTTTAAAAAAATTAAAAATGGTATTTTAGTTAGAGTTTCTAACCAAAATAGAGACACATGAATACAAATAATTGAGGTAATCAAAACATTGTAATATCATGAGAATAAAGGGATTCGTGATATACTATGTCAAAGTACATTATATACACCAAATAAAAGAGATTTGGTGTATGTCAACAAAGAAGTCTCAATGGAATGTAAATTGAGATGAAATCTCTCATAAAGGCCGTACCCTTAGGATAAGGATAAATCAATGACATAGTTATGTGTGAAAAATATAAATGCACTAAATATGATTGGATATTCAGTGTAAAAAAATCAAAGGACATTCACACATAATCTTGTAAAAACAACACCAATGAATTGGATGTTTAACTCAACAAATGGAGAATGAGTTAAAATTACTCTTATCAAATTCATATCGATGACTTGAGAAATTATCAATGGAGTGATTATGTGTATCAAAATTATATCCACAAAAAAGGGGAGTGGAAATTATGACATAAGAAAATGAATAGAGATTCCACACATAATCTCGGAGTAAAATAATCAATGGAGTTTGCGTAAAGCCGAATAAATGGAAATTGGAATTTCAAATTCCCTTATCGATTTGGTAACATATGAAACATGAACCCATGAAAGAAGGATAACACAATGATGATGTAAATATACATGAATTAAAGTATATTACACAATTAATACAAACATGGGCAGCACACACACCACATGCAATAAATAAGTGGTGAACAATGGAATTATCACGAAATTAAGAGTGAGATAAGAAACTCCTTACCACGTTAATCAACTGAGTCGTATTGCCAAAAGTTAATAACCACCAAATTATTTACAGAATAACATGAATATAAATAGAATCATGATAATATATATCAAATGTAAGTACACAATACACCACTTTCAATAATTTAGTGGCGAACAATGGAAATATCACAGAATTGAAAGTGAGATAAGAAAATCCCTTACTTTGTACTTTTTCCTTGGTCGATGGTAGGTTAACCTCCTATATAATTGTAAAATAATTGTTATTGAATTATACAAGAATCATTTACTTTAATATGATATCATATACGATCATTTAACATTGATTTGTTAATAATATCTTAGAATTATCGTCATTTCGGGTGTTAACAGGTTCATTTTGTTTATATTCTTTGTTATGTGATCCATATTCATTATTAATGGGATGTATATTACTCATATCCAGAATGATATCAAGTCCTTAGATACTATTTTTAAATCATCAAACTATAATTATACTTGAATGGATATGATGGAGAATGAATCTCATCGCGTTCGTGGAGACGGTAGTCCGTACGTACGCACGAGTGACAATATCATTATTTTGATATTAAAATAATATATAATTGGATGTTATAACATATATAAAGGATCATTATCATGTTATATTTGTTATTAAAATGAGTTACACATCATTATTATACCCATCCAAAAAATAATAAATTGAATAACAATTACACCACGACGTGGAGACGGTAAGCCGTACGTACGCACATATGGTGACATGTTATTAAATGGATGGATAGAATACTGAATATGGTTGTACCATATTTATAATAAAATAATAGTATATATATGATACTGGAGTTATTATTTTATAATGGTAATAAAAAAGAAAGAATAAGTGGAACAAGAAAGGAACTTGAAAAGGGGTGGTGAAAACATTACCTCTTCTTCGGGTTCTTCCTTTTGATTTGATCAAAAGGGATCCTTAGGTTGGATTTCTGATCAAAATAAGTCCTCTAGGTTGTATTCAGGGATGTTTAGAGAGTATTTTGGCAGGGGTTGGCCAAACAAAAAGGCTTTGAAGGTGTGAAGAAATTAGAAGGAGGAGTGCCCTTTTATAAGAGGGGTGTGGGGCACCTTTGGAAAATCTAGAAATATTAATTTATAATAAATTAATATTCGGTTTATAATGGCTCAAAAGTTTATTATTAAAAGGTTAAGGTGGGGATAGGTCAAAAACCATTCATCCAATATAATTTATACAGGTTTGAGTCCCTATATTTACCTTATCCTTTAGTTTTAACTCTTAGTTAATTAGTTTGACATTTACCATGTCACTTTGTATTTTTATATTATATAGTTAATAAACTTACTATATACATCCAAGAGACCCCCCAAGTGGTCCATTAATGATATAAATATCATTATATAAGTCTCTTAGAAGAACATTATATTTTTAGGAACTTAATATCAATTAATAATATAATATTTGTTTTAAAAACTCTTTTATGTCAATTTTGACACTATTCAATAGTTGATTTTTGTGAAACACATAACAGAATGATTAATTAGAAAAAGGTTCATTACATAAATCCAAATATGTCATAGTAACCTATAAAATTAGTGTAATTCATCAAAAGTCTCAAATTATATTTATTTGCATATTTATAATATCAATTATTCTAATTTTTCACTATTATGGTAATTACTACATCACCATTGTGTCAAAAATAAATTAACTTATTTAATGTATAAAAATTATAAATAAAATATAATTATGTAGGAAAGCTTTTTATGTTTCTAATGAATATTTATAGTCTAAAATCCAACATATATAACCCTATGTAACAATTGTTTTTCTAAAAGATATATGCTTTTGTCATTTTTGTATTTATTTTAACTTAATTGAAATAAAGTGCCATTATCACTTACAAGTGGATCCATGGGGTCCCAAAATCGACCCAAATATACCCATTGTCTACCATGTATTAACCAATATGTTTAAGACACGTTTTAGGGTAATTTAGTATTATTATAATATTATTTGTTAACCCTTGTTTACCGGATTTACCCTATAACCATGGTAAATAAAATATTTACCGAAGTAATTATCCAAAATGTCTAAAAATAAAAGTTACCTATTTACACAATTTTAACATCCTAATTCCAAATATGGAATCCATTTTTCTAAATTCAAAACACAGAAGTGGCAAAAATTAATTTAAAATTATTTCCCTTTGTTAAAACAAAAAAGCGTGTTTTTAAGAGATAATAACTATCAAAAGATTGAAACTTGTTTATGTCTGGTTTAAATGTGAAATTATGTTCAATGACCCACATTTTATTACATGGTAAAAATATATTCTAAATATAATTTAAAACCACTAAAATTCATAATTTATCACTATTAATTATTTTGATTAAAAAAGTTGTTTTTAATTAAAATTTAGTAATTTTCACTATTCATCAAAATATGAAAGTTATCCGAAAAGTACCAAAAGTTCACCCTAGGATAATTTCGATATTCTGAATCCAAAAATGAAGACTATTTTGAGAGATAGAATTTATAAAATTTCAAAAAGTAGGTATTACTATTCATAATGGCTAGTTTGATTGGTTGTGGTGTGTTAAAATCTCGAAGTTACGTACAATGCACGTCATTGCATTATTCGAAGGGAAATGTACCGTGGAAGCTTGGGGTGTTACATTCTCCCCTCCTTCAATAAATTACGTCCTCTCAATTTTTAAAATTGTGCTTGGGAATATAATGGAAAGTCCCACATCGGAAAAGGAGTCAATAAAAATATCACTTTAAAAGAAAGAAAGAGAGGTATAAAGGTCATCCAAGATAACCCATACTCAGATTCCATGTAGGAAAACATGGATATGGATGATAAAATAAGTTTCAAGTTCTGATAGAGAGGGATAGAAATCATGATCAGGAGAAAGTTAACAATAAGAAAACCACAAACTTGTGTTGGGACAAACGACCATTAGTCTCCTAGTAGGAAAGTAAACAGACAACATTTTTTTTGTTTTAAGTTACATTACATAAGGATGAGGAATTAATTTATGATATTGACTAAGAACATTAAGAGATATACATACTTTTTAAGTAGAGTTTCATTCTTTAATAAATTTCCACCACTAACTCCATTATTTTTTTAAACGATGATTATTCAAGAAGACTTGGTCACACTGGAAGAGCTAGAATAAACTTCTATAGAATAACATGATCCATGCAGGATAAACTATATATTTACATTGTCTTTGAAGATTAACTAAAACCAAAATGGTTAGTGAAAGATCTAATGGTCCCCAAAAAGGATATTCCTTGAGATAAATATGCACTAATCTTAATTTCTAAAATTAAACCAACAATACCCCAAAGTTAAATAAATACCATTCAATAATCAATTGTCCTTAAAATCCTTCAATATAATCCAAAATAATATTGAAACCCAAAACATAGAAGAATTTTATTATGTAGTCTCCCATGTTAAATTGTACATCCAAATGACATCAAATACTATTAAAGTCACATACTTAAAAGTAAATAACATCATCACATATTCTCTGTTATAGGATAATCATTTCCATAAATAACCCAAATCACTATAAATCCACAATAACAAACGTAGATAAAAATCTACCATTACTCTACAAATGAAACCCCATTGTATTATATTTTCCTCGGGCATATAGTGTTCCCAACAAAGCGAACATCTTACAAAATAACATTTATCACTTAATCCCCAAATCATTTTCCTATACCAAGGGTATTCATTTGATAAGACATAAGAACCCAAATCAACTTATTATTAATCAATAAAATCATTTAACTAAAAAAATAGTCACACTAACCAGGGACTTCACGTAGTCCAGTGGTAGGCGATAAATCCCAATCTCACTTTGGTTGTGGGTTCGATTCCCACAGCTTTGTCCGACGCGACGGGTTGTCACACGGTCTACGTGTTGTCCTTTTTCAAAAACTATATTTTATAATATTACCAAAATGAGATAAATTATTCAAAATAACATAATTTAACCACAAATGTTATATCATACCTTGCATTTTCATCCCAAATTATAATAACTTATAATTCTCTCAAACCCCAGTGATCATATAAAACCAAATGGTTATTTATACCTATATCCACAAGAGAAGAGACAATTCTTCCTCAAATATCAATCTCACATGGCAAACTGCACGGTTACAATTACAAGATAAAATTATTCCAAAGTAAACCCATCAACAAGGAGCGCTAATACTTTTTAAACATTTCTCCAACCATTTATTTCCACATAGATTCTTCTTTGACCAAGAAAATATCCTATAGAATAGGACATTGACTCGGGTAATGTCCAGGTCCCCTACATTTATGGAAAATGACTGTAAATGGACTCTTGGGACCATTTTTATCTTCTTCCATAGTACTCTTCATTTTTCTTCGGCAATTCTTCACTTTATGTCCTTCCTTCCCACACGTAAAGCATTTTGTTGTCCCATTGAGACACTTTCCTAGGTGTCTCCTTCCACATTTCCTGCATGATGAAAATTGAGGGTTCTTTTCTCCATGGTCTCCAATGCTGGAGCTCTTATCATTCATCACATTTCTCTTCCTTGTTGAGTCTGGGATTTGGTTAATATATATGTTGTTGATCATATTTTTGGAAACCTGATTTTGCATAAAGATGATATCTTTTATGCCTATCAACATTCCATTTTTTTGCTCATTGCCACCACCATTCCCACCTTGTACATCATTCTCAAAGTCACTATGTCTTCCTTGGAATCCATCTATTGACTAAAACCAGAAATCATTGTGTGAGTAACAATAGTCGTAAAATCATTTAGAGATTAACATGTCACCATATTTTCAATTTGAAACATATTAGGATTAACCAAGGTCATTTACTCTCATCTTATATATATATTACTTAAATCGGTTTGTAAAGAAAATGTAAATTATCCTAAGCATATCCCCCAGGAGTGTCGTAACCAAGAGTGCCGCAAGGCCCGTTGTCATGCTCCAGTTCCTGTTTCAGTCTAGCTCAAAGCGGTGTTTTCGGGTTTTACCCCTAGGTACATCTGTGCCAGAGCCGGCTCTACCTGCTCGTATCCAGACATGGATGTAATGCTCAGAAAACTCACAAAATCTCTACAATACCAAAATTCTAGGAAGTTCTTCTATACTAATCCTCAAAGTTCATCTTAGGTCTACATGCTCTAATCAGAGTTTATATAAATCTAGCTTCCAAGGTCTGTACTAAACTTCCTCTAATACCAACTGTAACGCCCCGACCCTAGTTACCCAGAGTCGGTGCCTTATTACTTAACATTGGCATGATCACAAGAAAGATCAAATCTCGAAAGACTGATTGGTTTAGTAGCCTTGGAAGTACTAGATATATTCATAATGTTTTACATTACATCATGAAGTGAAAAAATACTACAACAACATATTGTCTCCATAATCCACACTATTATCCCCTCATAATATCCCTGCAGGTCATTCATAATTTACTTCTTCACTTCCTGGGAAAAATAAAACATAGAAAAGGGGTGAGCTCAAATGCCCAGTAAGGATAACAATATAACGAAAACTTTTATAAATAAGAATAAACATTTAAGGCAATGTATAACTAAAACAAAAGCCTTTTAAACTTGAAATTCGACATAGTATGGAAAAAATAAAATGAAATAATCCCATTTACTTATTCACATGGATATTCTACTAATCTAATAATCACATGCAATATCAATAACCACTTTCATAATGATGGAATGCATAATGCCATACTATCATAACCACATAGCCAAGGCATCGTGCCAAGACTAAAAATAAGATTTTGCCAAGGCCTTGTGCCAAGACACTAGTTTGTCTCATGAGAACTACCAATGCATCAAGGAGCTATAGCGGGCTCCACCTGTCACTTATTAAGTCCAATTCATTCCTCGTATGAACAGGTTTAAACATAACATAAACATTCGTATTAAAACTAGCATACGAAATGTCAATACTTTAACCACAAACCATGAATGGTATAAAAACAGTAAATCCACAGTCAAAAATAACTCATTCGATATAATATGGAAGATTGTATTGTATCACATTAACCTCAATCAAGAATAATGAAGGATGTTGACATAGATGAAAATAATCATCAAAACTATTTGAGAGAAATATCCCCCTTTTTCTTGAAATCATTTAAAAGTCACACTATTTGTCAATAATCCTTTTAAAAATAGATTTTTGAATCAATGTGTCCCATACCACTTTGAAACTTTTTAAAAGGAGTTTTATTTTTAAAACTTTAAGGTCCATATAAATAAATCCTTAAAACCATTTTTTAAAACATGGACATTAATGAGCAAGATTTAGAAGAATAAGTCTTTAAAACATTTAAAAATGGTATTTTAGTTAGAGTTTATAACCAAAATAGAGACACTTGAATACAAATAATTGAGGTAAGCAAAACATTTTAATATCATGATAATAAAGGTATTCATGATATACTATGTTAAAGTACATTATATACACCACATAAAAGTGATTTGGTGTATATCAACAAAGAAGTCTCAATGGAATGTAAATTGAGATGAAATCTCTCATAAAGGACATACCCTTAGGATAAGGATAAATCAATGACATAGTTATGTGTGAAAAATATAAATACACTAAATATGATTGGATATTCAGTGTAAAAAAATCAAAGTACATTCACACATAATCTTGTAAAAACAATACCAATGAATTGGATGTTTAACTCAACAAATGGAGAATGAGTTAAAATTACTCCTATCAAATTCATATCGATGACTTGAGAAATTATCAATGGAGTGATTATTTGTATCAAAAGTATAACCACAGAAAAGGGGAGTGGAAATTATGACATAAGCAAATGAATAGAGATTCCACACATAATCTCAGAGTAAAATAATCAATGGAGTTTGCGTAAATCCGAATAAATGGAAATTGGAATTTCAAATTCCCTTATTGATTTGGTAACATATGAAACATGAACCCATGAAAGAAGGATAACACAATGTTGATGTAAATATACATGAATTAAAGTATATTACACAATTAATACAAACATGGGCAGCACACGCACCACATGCAATAAATAAGTGGTGAATAATGGAATTCTCACGAAATTAAGAGTGAGATAAGAAACTCCTTACCACGTTAATCAACTGAGTCGTATGGAAAAAAGTTAATAACCACCAAATTATTTACAGAATAACATGAATATAAATAGAATCATGATAATATATATCAAATGGAAGTACACAATACACCACTTTCAATAATTTAGTGGCTAACAATGGAAATCTCACAGAATTGAAAGTGAGATAAGAAAATCCCTTACTTTGTACTTTTTCCTTGGTAGAAGGTAGGTTAACCTCCTGTATAATGGTGAAATAATTGTTATTGAATTATACAAGAATAATTTACTTTAATATGATATCATATACGATCTTTTAACATTGATTTGTTAATAATATCTTAGAATTATCGTCATTTCGGGTGTTGACGGGTTCATTTTACTTTATATTCTTTGTTATGTGATCCATATTCATTATTACTGGGATTTATATTATTCATATCCAGAATGATATAAAGTCCTTAGATACTATTTTTAAATAATCAAATTATAATTATACTTGAATGGATATGATGGAGAATGAATCTCATCCCGTTCGTGGAGACGGTAGTCCGTACGTACGCACGAGCGAAAATATCATTCTTTTGATATTAAAATAATATATAATTGGATGTTATATCATATATAAAGAATCATTATCATGTTATATTTATTATTTAAATGAGTTACACATCATTATTACACCCATCCAAATAATAATAAATTGAATAACAATTACACCACGACGTGGAGACGGTAAGCCGTACGCACGCACGTATGGTGACATGTTATTAAATTGATGGATAGAATACTGAATATGGTTGTACCATATTTATAATAACATCATAGTATATATATGATGCTGGAGTTATTATTTTATAATGGTAATAAAAAAGAAAGAAGAAGTGGAAGAAGAAAGGAACTTGAAAAGGGGTGGTGAAAACATTACCTCTTCTTCGGGTTCTTCCTTTTGATTTGATCAAAAGGGATACTTAGGTTGGATTTATGATCAAACTAAGGCCTCTAGGTTGTATTTAGGGAAGTTGAGAGAGTATTTGGGAAGGGGTTGGCCGAACAAAAAGTCTTTGAAGGTGTGAATAAATGAGAAGGAGGAGTGCCCTTTTATAAGAGGGGTGAGGGGAACCTTTGGAAAAGCTAGAAATATTAATTTATAATAAATTAATATTCGGTTTCTAATGGCTCCAAAGTTGATTATTCAAAGTTTAAGGTGGGGACAGGTCGAAAACCATTCATCCAATAGAATTTATACAGGTTTGGGTCACTATATTAACCTTATCCTTTAGTTTATCTCTTAGTTAATTAGTTTGACATTTACCATGTCACTTTGTATTTTTATATTATATAGTTAATAAACTTACAATATACATCCAAGCGACCCCCAAGTGGTACATTTATGATATAAATATCATGATATAAGTCTCTTGGCCAAACCATAGATTTTTAGGAACTTAATATCAATTAATAATATAATATTTGTTTTAAAAACTCTTTTATGTCAATTTTGACACTATTCAATAGTTGATTTTTGTGAAACACATAACAGAATGATTACTTCGAAAAAAGTTATTTACATCAATCCTAATATGTAATAGTAACCTATAAAATTAGTTTAATTCAACAAAAGTCTCAAATTATATTTATTTGGGTATTTATAATATCAATTAATCTAATTGTTCACTATTATGGTAATTACTGCATCACCATTGTGTCATAAATAAATTAACTTATTTAATGTCTAAAAATTATAAATAAAATATCATTATGTAGGAAATATTTTTATCTTTCTAATTAATATTTATATTCTAAAATTAAACATATATTACCCTATGTAACAATTGTTTTGCTAAAAGATATATGCTTGTGTCATTTTTGTATTTATTTTAACTTAATTAAAATAAAGTGTCATTATCACTTACAAGTGGATCCATGGGGTTCCAAAATCGACCCAAAGATACCCATGGCCTACCATATATTAACCAATAGGGTTAAGACACGTTTTATGGTAATTTAGTATTATTATAATATTATTTTGTAACCCTTGTTTACCGGATTTACCCTTTAACCATGGTAAATAAAATATTTACCGAAGTAATTATCCAAAATGTCTAAAAATAAAAGTTACCTATTTACACTATTTGAAAATCCTGATTCCAAATATGGAATCCATTTTCCTAAATTCAAAACACAGAAGTGGCAGAAATTAATTTAAAATTAATTCCCGTTGTTAAAACAAAAAGCGTGTTTTTAAGAGATAATAACTATCAAAAGATTGACACTTGTTTATGTCTGGTTTAAATGTGAAATTATTTTCAATGACCCAAATTGTATTACATGATAAAAATATATTCTAAATATACTTTAAAAAAACTCAAATTCATAATTTATCAATATTAATTATTTTGATTAAAAAAGTTGTTTTTAATTAAAATTTAGTAATTTTCACTATTCATCAAAATATGAAAGTTATCCGAAAAGTACCAAAATTTCACCCTAGGCTAATTTCGATATTCCAAATCCAAAAATGAATTCCATTTTGAGAGATATAATTTATAAAATTTCAAAAAGTAGGTATTACTATTCATAATGGCTAGTTTGATTGGTTGTGGTGTGTTAAAATCTCGAAGTTGCGTACAATGCATGCCATTGCATTATTCGAAGGAAAACATACCATGGAAGCTTGGGGTGTTACAGAATGCGCACTTAAAGGGTTTGATCTTCAAGTATAAAAATTGGAGGAAGCCGAACACATTATCAATATCCTTGATATGGTCCCGATGCTAGTAGTTTTGGACCTCCAAATCATCCACATAACATTCCACCAATTTTCCATGAATTGGATTGAATATGTGGTGTATAGCCCACAGTTAATTGGATCCATCATATTTCAAGTTGACAGGTATCACATGATGGGATAAAGTCCCTTTTAGTGCCCTAATGGTGGTAGAATTCCCATCCATCGGGGAAATCTAGATCTGGTTGTACATAGAGTCTCCATCTATGAAATAGAGTGCATTTAACGATAATGTGGAATCAATAAAAAAAGTCACCAAAAGGGAAAAATCATCCTGCGTACAATGGAGTTTAGGTACCAGAAATTGATACAGTCTCAAATCATCCCATTATTCTTCCTAAATGTGTTGGTGTTTGTCGCGACCCGCCCTCGGGGTCCGTACCGTGACTACCCCAATCCCGCCTTACATTGGCCAGGGGCTGGCGACTAGCACCAAGGCGTATATCCCGGTAAAAAGGGAAGGCATTGCCTTTGTAAAGTAAACAAACACAACAGAGTAAGCAAGCGGAAAGTAAACACTAAACAAAAGCAGAGTACAACTGAAAGTGCGGAAAAGTAAATGGGCCAGTATACAAAGCCAAACTGAAAGTAAAGTACAACTCGAAAGGGAAAACAGCAACTGAAAAGTAAAAGCCGCTACACCGAGCTGTCCACTGGAAATCCCACATGAAGGGTGGGTACAGATAGCTCCACTGCTCCACGGGTCCCGCCATCCGCTCCGAGCACGTCCCGCCCAGTGGTCCACCTCCAGGTACCGTCCTGCTCTGCAAGCCTCAGCTAAGGTCAACGCTGTCCGTCGTCTGCAACCAACACAACGTAGTGTGGGAAAAGCCCGTGCAGGGGTGAGTATAAGCAACTCAGTAGGGACCCCGAGACCCCTGAAGGTCTCTCAAATCCACAAAGGATAAACCACGAAGAAAAGTACAATCACAAAGTAACAACCGACACTGCTTAGGTATATGCCCATACATATACCTAATTCATCAATTTCAAATACGCTCCAACCTCCGAGCCCAAGTACAACTCAGTCCACACAGGAAAGTAAACGTATTCCACACAGGAAAGCAAAACATAATCCACACAGGATAGCACAACACAATCCACACAGGAAAGTAACAGGATTCAGCTCACACAGGATTTTCATTATCAAAAACGTAACTACTGAAGAGCCCCATCTCTGAAGTGTACAGTGTCCTGTCACGACTCTGAGATACTGCTCACTAACCTAAGACTGCTGAGGTACTCCTCCTGTCGAGAACCGCGGGTCTGCCGCCAACTACCGGGCGCTCCGTCCGCTGAGGGTCTGCTGCCAAATACCGGGCGCTCACCCAAATAGACTACAGAGGTACTCCTCCAGTCGAGTACTGCGGGTCTTCCGCCAACTACCAGGCGCTCCGTCCGCCGTGGGTCTGCCGCCAAATACCGGGCGCTCCGTCCACTGGGCTGGTCGACTCACTCCAAGTCGAGTCGGTCGAGCAGTCTTCAGGTCTCAGCCGGCTACACGGTCTCTGTACTCCGTATGCTCGTCTCCAGTATCGCAGGTCTGCCGCTACAACCAAGCACACCACCTCTATCGAGTAAAACAGAAGATTCAGCTCACACGAATATACTTCTTCGGATGACGATAAAGATGATCACTGAACCATCTAAGTCGTCGGACCCACGAAGGATCGACAGGTACTAACCCCCGCAGTGACCTACACAGGATCAGACCCACACAGGATCGGGCCCACGCAGGACCTGTAGCACTGATCCACGTAGGATCACTAAGTGCAGTAGTCGTCGTCGTCGAATCCACACAGGATCTCTATACTGTCATCGTCGCAGTCACAGTAGCAGTAGTAGCAGTAGCAGTCACAGTAACAGTCGCAGCCAGCACTAGGGTTCCCGCACACAGCAAGCTCGTTCGGAGGGTCCGCTCAACGAGCCGAGAGGCTGATACATCAACTGTCACAAGGTCCAGAGTTGATGTATCCAAAAGTTCCGTATCGTCAACAGGAACTCAACGCAACAGACGGCGCGTCGATCGGACGCCCGGTCTGAGAGTTATTGGCATTTTCGTCACCGGGGCCCGGTTGGTTTTTAAGTCAAAACCAACCCGACCATACTCCACCTGCGTCCAAACCCCGGGCGGAGTATGCCAAAAGATCCGTCTCACTAATAGGAACACAACACAGTTGACGGCACGTCAATCGGACGTCCGTAGCTCAAGATGTGAGTGTTTCCGCTCCGAAGGCCCGGTTGGTTTCGTGAACGAACCAACCCGGACGAACTCAAAGTAATCCGAAACCTTGAGTGCGATATACCGAAACGACCGTCTCGATCCAAGGATCGTGTTGCCGTAGACGGTTCGTCGATCGGAGGTCCGTGGCTCAAGTTATGGCCAAAAGACTGAAACTGATTCGAAACGGGGGGGTCCGGGTCCGGGCCGACCCGGCCCGACCCCCCTGGGTCGGCCCGAACCGGGTCTACCCGTACCGGTTCGACCCGACCCGGGTCCGACCCGGCCTGGCCGGCCGGCGGCGCGGTGGCCGCGGCGGCCTGGCACCGCACGGAGGCAGCACGCGGGGGGGGGGGGGGGGGGGGCAAAGCCCCCCGCTTCTTCAATTGGCGGCGCGGCTATGCCGCGCCGTTTTGTCAATCAACAGCCCCCCTCCTGGGGGCCCGCTTCGTGGAAAAACCGGGGGGCCTCCTGCCCCCCCTCAAGGAAACCGCCCCCCTCATAACTGAGGGGGGTTTTGTGTGCTGGCCGGGGGATTAATTTCCCCCGGTTTATTACCATCCGGCCGGCCAGCTGGCCAACCGGTTTTCTACAACGGGACCAGAAAATCCGGTCCCC
The DNA here is from genome assembly GCA_963277665.1 of Viscum album. Taxonomy (NCBI): domain Eukaryota; kingdom Viridiplantae; phylum Streptophyta; class Magnoliopsida; order Santalales; family Viscaceae; genus Viscum; species Viscum album. The sequence continues at coordinate 587,183,466 of OY728164.1, read as the reverse complement.
TCTTCGGCTTCCGACGCTGGCGGCCTGGCCGCCGGTCTCCTCGTCCCGCCACGGCCCGGAACCGGCCGCGGTGTTCGTCGTCCGGCGCGGTGCGACGGCACCGCGCCCCTCCGCCACGCCTTGATTTCCTTCAACGCGGCGCGACGGCGTCGCGTTCCTGATGATTCTTCCATGGCGCGCGCGCGACGGCGTCGCGTAAAAAGATTCGGCGAATATCTGCGTGGTGCGACGGCACCACGCCACCTTGATTCATCCGCAAAATAAAACACCATGAACGAAGGAGGGGGTTCGGCCGTGTTCATGTGGTCCGGCCCCCTCACGTTAAAACACAACTTAAATATTCAATATCCTCACGTTAGTCATGCGAACCAAGAGCAAGAATAAAATAATTAAACAATAATCAACAACCCCTACCTTGGGTATAGGTTCGAAGATTTGACAACGTCCCGCGGAAGACAACGTCGCGGAGGTCAGGCGTCGCGGTCGTCGTTCGTCAAATCTGATGACGAATAGATACGCCCGAAGAGATACGTCGTTGGTGAATCTTCTTAAGTCGACGAAGGGAGTCCGAGGAGGAAGCGGCATTCCCTCTCGTTGACACGGAAGGCGAAGAAGAGCGGAGCGACGTTCTTCGTCGGAACTTGAGCGTTCCTCGTCAAGTTGAGCGTTCTTCGTCAAGTTGAGCGTTCTTCGTCAAGTTGAGCGTTCTTCGTCAAGTTGAAGAAGAAGGAGGAGGAGCTCTCAAAAACTCTCAAGTTGGCTAAAGAGTTCTCACCCAACAAAAAGAGTGAAGAGCTTATTTTAATCACAAACTTAACAAAGAATTTTAAAGGTTTGAAATTCAAAATGGATAAATCCAAAATTAAACTCACTTATTTAATATACATGAGTTGTATAATTAAATAGAAGTTAAGTTGACAAGCCTTTAAGAGGGAGAGAGGGGAGTTAGGGAACTTGAAATGTTTAGGGTTCGTGTGGGCCCCACCACACTTAATCCTCTCAAAGGAGGTTAAGTGGGTGTGGGTCCCACCCCTAACTTCCTTTGGGAGAAGTTAACCCACAAGTTTAAATAAAATTTGTATTTCACAAATTTTATTTAACTTAATCTAAAAACCCAAAAACTAACTTTCATCCCGCAACAAACGCAACTTCTGAAAAGGCCTCTTTAAGCGAATATCGGAGCTGCGAGTTCATTGGTGCCCTCGGCTTTCAATTCCGAGCACCGAATCAAAAGTTAGGAATTCCTGCTCGTTCGTTCACTGAATGTACCCGAGCCAAACTACGGAAATTGATTCCGGGCACTCCGGGCCTCGGAATCAGGTGCCGTCTGAAACCGCGCTCTTGTAAAATTCTAAAGAAAATTAAGAAAAAACTTCCCTTCAATTTTACGGGTCTTTACATTACTCCCACCTCAGGGCTTTACGTCCCCGTAAAGACACATAAAAAACTAGGGAAACAAATGAGGGTACTGAGCACGCATCTGAGCCTCCCGCTCCCATGTGCTCTCCTGGAGATTCCCGTGCTGCTATCTGATGTGCACAAGAGGAATCGATCGCCCATGCAGGACCCGCTCTTGTCGATCCTCTATCTCCACCGGGACCTCCGTAAAAGCCGCCCCATCATCAACGTCAAGCTCCCCATGATCAATGATGTGCGTCGGGTCGTGCACGTATCTCCTCAGCTGGGATAAGTGGAAGACGTCATGCACCCGGTGCAACTGAGGTGGTAGAGCCAGGTGATAAGCCACCTCGCCAATCCTGCTGAGGACCTGGAAGGGTCCGATTAAGCGCGGAGATAACTTGCCGCCTCGGCCAAATCTCCGAATACCACGTCGAGGTGAGACCCGCAAGAAGACGTGGTCGCCATCCTCAAACTCTAGTGGCCTCCGCCTCCTGTCAGCGTATGACTTCTGCCGGCTCTGAGCTGTCCTCTTCCGCTCCTGGATGACCTGGACCTTCTATGTCGTGGCCTGGACCATCTCCGGTCCCATCAGAGCTGCAAGATTTCTTCTTTGCCGATAAGAGAAATCTGGCCCCATCCCCTGGATGAACCACATTCTTTGCCTAAAACAGTCAATCCTAACATGGATGATACTAATCCATACCAAGGATGACATCGTAAGGCCTCGACGCTACTACTAAGAGATTCAACCATTACTCTCGCCTCCAAGGGTTGAGTCACACTGTCGGCATCAGTGTGTGGTAACTGGGTGTCCTCCAGTAGATGTCTCACAAGTGAGGGTCAAGTCAATAGCCAAAACTGGAACCTCTTAGTAACATCACGAAAGAGGACATGAACGAAAAATATCACAAAGGTATGCATCTTTTATTATTGCAGCTCATAATACAAGACGCTACACAAATTCAACAAGGAACCAGAAGTACAAAGGATGTATCCACTAGTTCTGATCCTGTCCATCGGCTCCCAGAGCTCCATGATCGAAGGCCTCGGCTGCCTGAAGTTGAGCTCTCGCATGTTCACCTACTCCCTGTGGTCGGGGTGGACCTCCTGGTGGTGGTGGTGGAAGAGCCTCAAAGCGTCGCCCACCACCGGCTGCTCGTCCAGCTCCTCTGCCTCGTCCGCCTCCTCCCTGCGGACCCCCACGGTCGAACCTCTGCCTCTGCCTGGGAGGTTCTTCACTTAACTGCTAATCATCAGCATGGTGGGTCGGACAGTCATGATCCATGTGACCAATCCCGCCACAGGAGTAACACTGCCCACTCTCGGCACGCCTGGCTCTGACTCCACCCCGGCTTCCCCGCACAACTGAGCCTGAGTCGTGCAGTCGGCCACTGGTCGGTCTGGTCTGCCTGGAACCCTGAGTCATCCGTCGGCTACCTGCTACAGATGACTCTGCCACGTGCCGCCCTGCGGTGAGTTGCTGTGCTGGTGTAGACTCAGCAAGGAAGCTCTCGATCAGAAGGGCCCGCTCCAGTACTCCTGTCTGAGTCGGTATGCTGAGGGAGATCAGCGATGCCCTGATCTCGTGTCTCAAACCCTGCTCGATGGTCCGGGCCCAGAAGAATGGGTCCCGTACCATGTCGGTCGAGTAGCGCGAGAGATCGGTAAATCTCGCCGAGTACTGAGCGACCGTCATGCTGCCCTGCCGCAGCTGAAGAAGCTCCTGGATACGCACCGCACGAAGGGTGGCTGGGACGAACTCCGAGTGGAAGAGGCTCTCAAAGTCCGTCCAAAGTAGAGATGCCTCATCGTGCACCTGGAGCATCAAGCTCCACCATCGTCCTGCTGCTGCGTGTAGTAGGCTCACAGCGAGGATCACCATGAGGTCTGCTAGTGTCCTCACTAGCCTAAACACTCGTACCACTGCCTCCAACCAGTCCTCTGCTGCCTGGGGATCCGTCTCCCCGCGAAACCTGGGTGGTCGCTGGCGCTGAAACTCATGCAGTGCGCTGAGGCGACGTGCATCGTCAGCGGCTGGCGCTGGAAACATCGGGGGCTCGACGGGTAGTGCTACCAACGGTGCCACTGCTGACAAAGGGCCCTGCACCGAAGCCTCGTCGCTCGGTGGGATGTCTTCACACTCGACTCTCGGAACCCTAGTTGGCTGCCGTCATGGGGCCATCCTGAATAGAAAACAGGTGCGCCACAGTCAAACAGTATACCTGGTGAGCTGATATAAGTAATCACAAAGAAAACTTTGAAACACACACGCAATCAATGTTTTCGTGCATTAAGTCGGAAATCAGAAGTCAGGGTCCTGGTGTACGGATACGTCGGCCGCCGCACCAACACTGGACTCCCTGGACTGATAACCACACTCAATACGCTAAACATTATTGCTTCACATAGAAAAGATCAGAGTTCGCGGTAGAACCGAACTCCTCTGATACCAATTTGTCACGACCCGCCCTCGGGGTCTGTGTCGTGAATACCCCAAGCCCGCCTTCCATAGGCCAGGGGCTGGCGACTAGCACCAAGGCGTATATCCCGGTAAAAAGGGAAGGCATTGCCTTTGTAAAGTAAACAAACACAACAGAGTAAGCAAGCGGAAAGTAAACACTAAACAAAAGCAGAGTACAACTGAAAGTGCGGAAAAGTAAATGGGCCAGTATACAAACCCAAACTGAAAGTAAAGTACAACTCGAAAGGGAAAACAACAACTGAAAAGTAAAAGCCGCTACACCGAGCTGTCCACTGGAAATCCCACCTGAAGGGTGGGTACAGATAGCTCCACTGCTCCACGGGTCCCGCCGTCCGCTCCGAGCATGTCCCGCCCAGTGGTCCACCTCTAGGTACCGTCCTGCTCTGCAAGCCTCAGCTAAGGTCAACGCTGTCTGTCGTCTGCAACCAACACAACGTAGTGCGGGCAAAGCCCGTGCAGGGGTGAGTATAAGCTACTCAGTAGGGACCCCGAGACCCCTGAAGGTCTCTCAAATCCACAAAGGATAAACCACAAAGAAAAGTACAATCACGAAGTAACAACCGACACTGCTTAGGTATATTCCCATAAATATACCTAAGTCATCAATTTCAAATACGCTCCAACCTCCGAGCCCAAGTACAACTCAGTACACACAGGAAAGTAAACGTATTCCACACAGGAAAGCAAAACATAATCCACACATGATAGCACAACACAATCCACACAGGAAAGTAACAGGATTCAACTCACACAGGATTTTCATTATCAAAAACGTAACTACTGAAGAGCCCCATCTCTGAAGTGTACAGTGTCCTGTCACGACTCTGAGATACTGCTCACTAACCTAAGACTGCTGAGGTACTCCTCCTGTCGAGAACCGCGGGTCTGCCGCCAACTACCGGGCGCTCCGTCCGCTGAGGGTCTGCTGCCAAATACCGGGCGCTCACCCAAATAGCCTACAGAGGTACGCCTCCAGTCGAGTACCGCGGGTCTGCCGCCAACTATTAGCCGCTCCGTCCGCCGTGGGTCTGCCGCTAGATACCGGGTGCTCCGTCCACTGGGCTGGTCGACTCACTCTAAGTCGAGTCGGTCGAGCAGTCTTCAGGTCTCAGTCGGCTAAACGGTCTCCGTACTCCGTATGCTCGTCTCCAGTATCGCAGGTCTGCCGCTACAACCAAGCGCACCACCTCTATCGAGTAAAACAGAAGATTCAGCTCACACAAATATACTTCTTTGGATGACGATAAAGATGATCACTGAACCATCTAAGTCATCGGACCCACGAAGGATCGATAGGTACTAACCCCCGCAGTGACCTACACAGGATCGGACCCACACAGGATTGGGCCCACGCAGGACCTGTAGCAATGATCCACGTAGGATCGCTGAGTGCAGTAGTCGTCGTCGTCGAATCCACACAGGATCTATGTACTGTCGTCGTCGCAGTCACAGTAGCAGTAGTAGCAGTAGCAGTCACAGTAACTGTCGCAACCAGCACTAGGGTTCCCGCACACAGCAAGCTCGTTCGGAGGGTCCGCTCAACAAGCCGAGAGGCTGATACATCAACTGTCACAAGGTCCAGAGTTGATGTATCGAAAAGTTCCGTATCGTCAACAGGAACTCAACGCAACAGACGGCGCGTCGATCGGACGCCCGGTCTGAGAGTTATTGGCATTTTCGTCCCCGGGGCCCGGTTGGTTTTTAAGGAAAAACCAACCCGACAGTACTCCACCTGCGTCCAAACCTCGGGCGGAGTATGCCAAAAGATCTGTCTCACTAAGAGGAACACAACACAGCTGACGGCACATCAATCGGACGTCTGTAGCTCAAGATATGAGCGTTTCCGCTCCGAAGGCCCGGTTGGTTTCGTGAACGAACCAACCCGACCGAATTCAAAGTAATCTGAAACCTTTAGTGCGATATACCGAAACGACCGTCTCGATCCAAGGATCGCGTTGCCGTAGACGGTTTGTCGATCGGAGGTCCGTGGCTCAAGTTATGGCCAAAAGACCGAAACTGATTCGAAACGGGGGGGTCCGGGTCCGGGCCGACCCGGCCCGACCCGGCCTGGCCGGCCGGCGGCGCGGCGGCGTGGCGGCACGGCGGCGTGGTGGCCACGGAGGCCTGGCGCCGCACGGAGGCAGCACGCGGGGGGGGGGGGGGGGGGGGGCAAAGCCCCCCACTTCTTGAATTGGCGGCGCGGCTATGCCGCGCCGTTTTGTCAATCAACGGCCCCCCTCCTGGGGGCCCACTTCGTGGAAAAACCGGGGGGCCTCCTGCCCCCCCTCAAGGAAACCGCCCCCCTCATAAATGAGGGGGGTTTTGTGTGCTGGCCGGGGGATTAATTTCCCCCGGTTTATTACCATCCGGCCGGCCAGCTGGCCGACCGGTTTTCTACAACGGGACCGGAAAATCCGGTCCCCTCTTCGGCTTCTGACGCCGGCGGCCCGGCCGCCGGTCTCCTCGTCCCGCCGCGGCCCGGAACCGGCCGCGGTGTTCGTCGTCCGGCGCGGTGCGACGGCACCGCGCCCCTCCGCCGCGCCTTGATTTCCTTCAACGCGGCGCGACGACGTCGCGTTCTTGATGATTCATCCATGGCGCGCGCGCGACGGCGTCGCGTAAAAAGATTCGGCGAATATCTGCGTGGTGCGACGGCACCACGCCACCTTGATTCATCCGCAAAATAAAACACCAAGAACGAAGGAGGGGGTTCGGCCGTGTTCATGCGGTCTGGCCCCCTCACGTTAAAACACAACTTAAATATTCAATATCCTCACATTAGTCATGCGAACCACGAGCAAGAATAAAATAATTAAACAATAATCAACAACCCCTACCTTGGGTATAGTTCGAAGATTTGACAACGTCCCGCGGAAGATAACGTCGCGGAGGTCGGGCGTCGCGGTCGTCGTTCGTCAAATCCGATGATGAAGAGATACGCCCGAAGAGATACGTCGTTGGCGAATCTTCTTAAGTCGACGAAGGGAGTCCGAGGAGGAAGCGGCGTTCCCTCTCGTTGACATGGAAGACGAAGAAGAGTGGAGCGGCGTTCTTCGTCGGAACTTGAGCGTTCCTCGTCAAGTTGAGCGTTCTTCGTCAAGTTGAGCGTTCTTCGTCAAGTTGAGCGTTCTTCGTCTAGTTGAAGAAGAAGGAGGAGGAGCTCTCAAAAACTCTCAAGTTGGCTAAAGAGTTCTCACCCAACAAAAAGAGAGAAGATCTTATTTTAATCACAAACTTAACAAAGAATTTCAAAGGTTTGAAATTCAAAATGGATAACTCCAAAATTAAACTCACTTATTTAATATACATGAGTTGTATAATTAAATAGAAGTTAAGTTGACAAGCCTTTAAGAGGGAGAGAGGGGAGTTAGGGAACTTGAAAAGTTTAGGGATCGTGTGGGCCCCACCACACTTAATCCTCTCAAAGGAGTTTAAGTGGGTGTGGGTCCCACCCCTAACTTCCTTTGGGAGAAGTTAACCCACAAGTTTAAATAAAATTTGTATTTCACAAATTTTATTTAACTTAATCTAAAAACCCAAAAACTAACTTTCAACCCGCAACAAACGCAACTTCCAAAAAGGTCTCTTTAAGCGAATATCGGCGCTACGAGTTCATTGGTGCCCTCAGATTTCAATTCCGAGCACCGGATCAAAAGTTAGGAATTCCTGCTCGTTCGTTCACTGAACGTACCCGAGCCAAACTTCGGAAATTGATTCCGGGCACTCCGGGCCTCGGAATCAGGTGCCGTCTGAAACCGCGCTCTTGTAAAATTCTAAAGAAAATTAAGAAAAAATTTCCCTTGAATTTTACGGGTCTTTACAGTGTTGTCTAGCCACTAGGGTAATGTAATTCCCTAATGTATTTTTCTTTGTCAATCTTTTCAACTTGAGAATAAAACATGGTATCATGGGATGGTTTCATCTTTCTGGGAGGCTATTTGAACTCGTGATGACCTCATGTATGCCCAAGGTGGTGAAAAACGACCTGAGGGTCTAGCAATGACATCTTATCATACATATATGGTAACAAATCACAATTCTGTTTTAGGAATTCCAAATACTATTTTTTCTCCTCTAGAGACATTGATTCACTAATCAGCATCATCCTCAGATCTTCCTCGACTCCAAGGGTCACCATAGTTGACTCATCAATAGTGGTGGATAACCCCTATTCAAATATAGGAGGGTCATCATTCAAATCGTCTTTCCATAATAGATAATAAAATCAGTGGGAGGAGGTGACTCTTCTCGCCCAGTCGTCTTAGAGAAAGCATTGGTTCCTTCTCTGGTGGACACAAAATCATCATTCATGGATTTCCTCTACGATGAAACAATGGTGATATAATCTATTGATCCAATCCCATCCAAACACTATGATGAGGTTCATGATTAATGTTAATGTATTGGTGGAATGATGGATTTTTTCAAGTCATCCATACTCTGTGGAACATGTAGGCATTCCGTGAATAGGGGTCATAGGGTGAACTTCTTGGTACTTCATAAGAGTAGGGGATTCATGTATCATCTAATCTTATCTAATGTATGACTATAAGGTAATATATGGACGTTATTTTTTCTTAGGGGCATCGAAACAATTTTATTAGAGATAATGAAGCAGCCCCAAGGTCTAACATAGCACCCTCTAACTGATGAATTAGGAAAATGAAGTTGCCACTCAAGTTTTCCCTAGGATTGACTACAGTGGTTGTCAAATCATTATATGAATTGATGTGCTCAACCCCATCCGAATGAGCCTTTTTCCCTTCTCTCTTGTGGTATATGGAATCCAAATAGTGGGATTCATAGGAATCAAAGGGATACACATCACTTTGATGTACCCCTACTCAACCATTAAGGGTGTACTTGAGGAACTAATCATACGAGTAGTGGAACATTACATGTAAATCAAGCATGGGTATTATAATAATTGTGTTGTAGGTGGTATCTTATGAGACTTAAATTAATTTGGTTCTTGATAAGAATTCACCAATATAACACCCTGAGATTTTTTGAATAAATTTTTTAATTAATTAACCTTTTTTATATTTTGTATTTCATGTGACACTGGAAATAGTTATATATTTATTTATTTATTTACATATATATTAAAACACAAAGGAAAAAATTTATTTAATATTAACCTGACTTGGATTTATCTACATGAAATACCAACTTAAATCGTGCAACATGAAATAAAGACTTGGCTTTCTCTACCCGCAACACCGACTTGGTGTACTTTACATGCAACATCGATGTGTCTACAAAATATCATTTTTATGTAATAATAATTTAAATGAGATAATTATAACATAGATGTTAAACATATTAGTATGAATAGTAATAAATAATTTTTAACTATTATTTATAATTTTTTTTACAGATAAACCAAATTGATAATGGAAGACAATATTTTTCGAAAAGCCCCTTTATGTTTTAAAAATATTGTATTCTCGAATGAACCAATTTTAATGTCCTTCTTTGAAAAAAAATAAATTAATTTTAGAAACATTTATAAGTTTTATTTGATAAAATAGACCTCATTTTTTAATTTATAATGTTAAAATTATCTTATAGTGATTTTCTGGGTTTTTTCTGAGAAACAACATTTTTTATGAATGGTGAAAAATACTGCTTCTTGGTTAAAAAATACCTTTTAGTTTAAATAATTATTAATTATAAATTATATTTTAAATTTTTTATAAGGTAAAATTAGATCCATTATACATATATTAACAAAATTAAGTTCATTAGAATCATTTTCACTTCAAATTTGAGTATGAAAACTTAATAAACCTTTGAACATTATTTTACTTTAAAAACTCGTAATTTCATCCTGTCTGTCAGATTAGCATTAATCCTAAATTTTCCACCTCTATTAATTGAATTTTGAAAAATTAAATACACCATTTTAATCAGTATAATATTTAGATTATAATTATATCATGCTTATTTTTTTACCAACATGACTGGTAAAAGTGATTAAAATTAATCACAGAGTTTAAGGTCAAATTAAGCTGAATTAGGGATTAACCTTATTTTTAGGGGACCAAATGACCTAGAAACTTGTAAAAACCAAAAAATATGTATATTATTCATCACTAAACATTCAATTCATGATTTATGTTATTTTTTATGACTTTTATTAGGTAATAACGTGTGCACACCTAACATGTTTTAAAAAATTCTAAGTGAGTCCTTTTCAATCCATATAAAAAGACACCACCTATCCCACTTCATAACACCTCTCAAACCAATTAGGATCTGAAAATACCTACCCAATACACTTCCAAGAAATCCTAAATTCCTTCAAGAATCCCTACATTTGGGAAAATAGTCTTCCAAGGAATCTTTTTGGCACATACAAAAAGGAGTTCCCCAATTAAGAGGTAACATCTTCTCTCAAGTCCTTTCTTTTATTTTACTTCTTCACCCACTCAAACTATATTTATTATATTATTATATAAAAATCATTATAATAAATATACTAGGATTTTTTTTAGGTAAATGTTTCAACCTACACAAACATACACCTCTATATAATGTGTAATGAACATATTGTTTCAGTGTATGATGAACTACAGCCTCATAAAACGATAATTCTTAATTTTTCCATTACCACCTATAATGGTGGCCATTATGATGGAAACTATGTGTATATATTGCCTATATTATATTTATAATTTATTCATTCTAATAGATTTTTTATTTAGAATATACCTTTATTCTTTTCATCTTATGTAAATATGATAATTTCTTTTCGGGAAGTGTGGACAACTGCCCCCTCAAAGCGATATGATTCGTTCATCCAATACATGGATTGTATTAAAGATAGTTTTAGTGAATATAAATGACATATATTATATCATAAATATAATTTAATAATTATATATATACGTGTATTTATTTTACTTTCTTTCTACCAACACGACAATTAAACAGAAATAGTGTTCATGTGTATGTACGACCTACTGTCTCCACGAACGGTGGATTCCATTTCAAAACTATATTTTAATTACATTATTATAATAAAAATATACTATATAAACATGATATTTATATCATTTTATAAATTTTGTAATCATGATATAAGTATAATGACCAACCATATAACAAATTATGACACATACGAAAAACAAAGTGAATACTACCCGAAGTGAAACATTAACATAAGATGTTTAACAAGAGGGTAATATCTTGTGGTAATAAAACCATATACTGTATTAGATATAAGAATATGGTTCTATAAAAAGCTTTTTAGAAATTTATATTTATTATATATTTGTTTTGAATGAGTACAAAGTGATTCAAGGCACAAGATAAGGGGATATCATCTCACTTTTTAATTCAGTGAGATATATGCTATGTTCGCCACTATTTCCTCTTGTATGGTGAACATACTTCCCATTATTGTATTATATGTATATTATAATTACATTTATTTATATTAACAAAACCATTTTATTATATTTATTTTATGGGGTTTAAGCCTCAAATGTTACAGAATTAGTAAAATAGTTTTGTCTTAACTTATATTCATTGAGACTCATGTTTTGTTATGTACTTAAATTCTATTTTTTGGTATATGTAATTCCATTTTATATTTTATATCATGAATTTAAATTTTTTAATTAAATTTTTTAATATTCATAAAAAAATTTGTTTCTTATTGAAAGATTATGATCCCACGTTACTATGTTATAGTATTTTATTGAAACAATGTCATCTATTTTGAAGATTGTTAATGATTATGATTATTTAACAAAATATTATTATCCATATATCAAGAACACTCATGAGTTTCCATATATTATATTTATTCTACATATAACCATGTATTAGTTCTATTTTTTCACTCATTGGTACATAAGATTAGTAATAAATTGTTTTTAAGAAAATTTGACCGTATTTATATCTTCAGATAGAAATTTGTTTTATTCCAAAAACCATGTTTTAAAAAATGTTTTCAAATGATCCTTGATTTCCATTTTCGAGGAGAAGGTATTTTAAAAATGTTTTATGGTTTTCAAAGTATCCTTTTAAGTTTTAAAAGCTATTTTCAAAGAAAAATGTTTTCAAAAAAATTTCAATCATCTTTTATAAGTGTTCAAGATAAATGGTTTTAACAATGTTGTTCAATCTTAATTTATAAGTTTTTAATGTCTCTAAAAGTAATGGTTTTCAAAATTATATTCAATATTTATTTAAAAGTTTTAAAAAATTTAAATTTAATGGTTTTCAAAAAAAATTCAAGATTTATTTTTATGTTTTTTAAATCATTTTCAAATACCCTTTTTTCAAAACGTTTTCAAACATATTTTATATGTTTTCAAGGAAAATGTTTTTTAGGAGGTTTTATGTTTTGAAGAACATTTATCAATATGAAAGGATAGTTTTTTAGGATTTTTTTTCAAAAAATATTGAAAAATTATTTTCCATCTAAGATGACATCTGTTGATGTTACTCATGCATATCTATGAAATGATCTAAAGGTCCCATTTATATTATTTCAATGAATTGTTTATGATTTGATGTCATGTTGTATATGAAATAAGTTTGTCTTCAACAATTTTATTCTTTGAAACCCACTTATTTTCAAGGGTACTTCTTTCATAAATTGATTACAAAACCTATCTATTTTCATAGTTTTCAATTTGATGAAATATTAATGATACCCATTTCATTTCATAGTTTATGATTCGATGTTTAAAAAACCTATGTTTATTATGGGTAGTGGTAAGATGAATCTTTTATTTTTTTTTGAGAATTAATGAAGTATTTTATAATGATATTGGAGGGACCTATATCACCCTCTAATGCCTTGGGTATTGATGAATGTTTTATGAGATGAAAGGATACACAAGAAGGCATCCCATGCCTAAAACAAGAGGGTATACTATAGTACATCCCAAGCCTGAAACAAGAGGGTATACAGGAGCACATCCCAAGCCTAAAACAAGAGGGGAAATGGGAGGACATCCCAGGACAAAAAAAAACAGGGTATATGCGAGGATATAAAATCCTGAAACAACATGGTAAATGGGAGGACATCCCAAGCCTGAAACAAGTGGGTACATGAAAGGACATCTCAAGCCCGAAACAAGAGGGTACACAGGAGTACATACCAATCCCAAAACAAGAGGGTATATGGGAGGAATCCCAATCCTAAAACAAGTGGGTATATGTGAGAAAATCCCACGCCCAAAACAAGAGGGTACAAGGGAGGATATCCCAATCATGAAACAATAGGGTTCATGGGAGGACATCACAATCCTGAAACAAGAGGGTATACATGAGGATATCTCAATCTCAAAATAAGATTGTATATGGGAGGAAATCCCATTCCGAAAAAAAGAGGAACAAGTTTGGGAATCCCAATTCCAAAGTAGGTACACATGTGATTAATACATACCTAATATGTTATAAAGGCCTTTATATACCTCCTTGATATAGGGTTTTAATATGCATTTTCCAAAATTCCATGTTTTATTATTTTGTTATTCTTGTAATGATTATGTTACAATTTGGTAATGATTCATGTATTATGAACTTACAATCTTTTTTATGATCTCTAATATGCTGGTTATGATCTGCAAATGTTATTCTATTGTTCCATACCCTTTTTTCATGTTATGATTACACATTTCCTTTATTTTCCCTTCATATCATATGAGCTCACCCCTTTACCTTGTTTCCTTTCCCAAGGTTATGAATAATTGATTTAGGTAGAATTAATAAAGGTGTAAATCATTGTGGGAGATGTTGATGATCTTTCAACAGGATTGAATATTTTATTTCCATGTTTACAAACACACTAAACTATTACAATTCTTGCGAATTTATTATTATAATATAGTAAATATTCATCTAATATGATATAATATCCATGTATGTCAAGCTTGGGTTGTTATAGTTTATATCAAAGGAAAGGTTTAGTCAACCTTTGGAAACTAGGATGAAAAATACTTTAGTGAGATCCCTTAGTATATTTCTATGGATATGTCTAAGTATGTATCTATGTATAAGAATAATGATGAGTTGACATTTAGGAAATTGTCCTGAAATGTTGGTAAAGGATAGAGTAAGTGGTTTCATAAATATTCATCCTTGTATGGATAAAAAAATTGGACGTGGATTTGGAATATATGTACCTTTGGGTAACAACTCTGACAATATGTATCGGGTCTGACATAGGGTTATTTGGTGCATGACAACAGGCCTTGTTGCACACCTGGTTTGAAACTACCTATAAATATACATAGGTAATTCCCAAACTCATTATGAACCATCATGAAATATTTAAATAAAAGTTAGATATGAATAAATTAGTACAAACCTAATGTATAATAGATTAAGGAAGGTGTCATAATATAGAAATCATATAAGTGATATTCTTGATTATGTGGTTCTTTACTCTTATAACTATTTCTTACTTTATACTATTTCTTTTAGTCAATCGATGAAACCTAAAAGAGCCAAATTAATGGTTAATGCAATGGACAATGAAATGATTGTACTCCTGAGCAACCAAATTATATGGGAGCAGGATTAAAAAGTTTTATTTCTATATTCACCAAAATTTCATAAGAAATTTATCATACTGGATACCTTAATGAGAAAATAAGGGTACAACATTCTGTTGATTCATTCATGAGGAAACATCCACCTTCTTTCAGTGGGTCTCATAATCCACATGTTGCTGAAAAATGGATCACTACCACTGAAAATATATTTCCATTTATCCAATGTTTGAAACATGAGAATGTTATTTTGTCTATTTATCATTTAGAAGGTGAATTAGATTAGTGGTGGAATATAATCAAGAATATGAGGTAGCAAGATGAAATTGACTCAATGGCTTGGGATGAGTTCAAAAACTTATTTTTTTAATAAGTAATTTCCTCATAATCTTTATACGAAGATGAGAAAGGAATTAATAGAGCTAAAGTATAAGGGTGATGAATTTCTTCATGCTTATAAAGAAACTATTACAATGCCTGTGAGGTACTCTTCACATATTATCATTCAAACTAAAAGAAAAATTGATCAATTCTTTGGTGGTATGAAATTTATTCATTGAAAGGACATGGATATAAGAGACATTAGTAGCTATAAAGAAGTGGTCAGATGTTATATAAAGGTGGGAATGGAGGTTGGATTTTTGTATCTATCTCATCATTTAGATAATAAAAGGAAGATTGAGTTCAAAGAAAATTCTAACAACCGTGGAGAAAAGAAAATGAACCTTCGGTTATGAAAAAAATTGTGGGAAAATCATGAAGAGAATTATCTTAAGGGGACTACTAAATGTTTCATATGTGAATGGAATGGAATTCAAGTGGATTAATTTCAAACTAATGGGAGGAATTTAGATAATGATGAAAATAAAGAGAAATCCCCACAGAATAACCCCCCATACTTTATTGTTTCAATTTCATAATGTTTGGCCACTATGGTAACAAGTGACCCAGTCCAAGGACTAATGTGAATGATAAGCCACAAAAACTTCTGAAGAAAAAGGACAGAGGGAAATATTATGTCATCATAATGGATTAGTTCGACCAAGATAATTAATAAGTACTTATCCTTCCCTCCTAAGATGGGAATTTTCTATTTTATTTTGTATGAATAATCTATACAAAATTCCTATTGTTTATCCTTTGGGATATTTAACGTGATTATATTTCACCACATGGATTCTGAAATAATAAAATCACATTTTATATTCTATTAGTACAATTATGGACAAAATTTTCCTAATAAAAATGTTTTTGGTTTAAGATAATATCCTATTTAAGGAATAAATGGTGGATTATATTTTGGATGGGTTACATGATTAACCATTTATGAATTGTTTAAGTTAAACTTCAATTGAAGTAAACAAGATTAAAGAGTTATCATACCATATGTGGATTTATGAGTATTGGATATCTTTTTCAAACTACCTTATGTTGATGATAACTGATGGGATAGAATATCATGGGTCTCATGATCTATTAGTACATTGGGAATGAAAAATCCACTTTTTTTAGAAAAAGAGGAAAAGTGGATCAAAGAAATACCAAGGGGTGATGTTTTCCAGAAATAATGAAATTTATTTAAATTTAGGAAAAATAACCATCAATACAAATATGTTTTCTTAGAACTTTAATACCTGATTAATCAAAAGGTCCCTTAATTCATCACAAATTTACAGCTTTCTAATTTTTTACATTCTCATGACTATTTTCACTATCACTCTATATAAAAAATTCATAGTTATATTTTTCTTCCATGTAAAATTTTTCACTTCCCAACCAAGTCCCCCTATGTGTAAAACCAGTTATATGTTACTTTGGGTAACTTTATGGTCCCAATATTCCTATTTTAAGGGAAGTTATAATATTTATTTTTTACTATGTGGGTTTCTTTAAATGAAACAATGATGTATTAATCCTTTGATAACCCATATGAATTTCGGCTGTGAAATTAATTTTAATGGTGGTATAATGTAACAACCCTAATATTTTGTGATTTTTTTCAAATTAATTTATCTTTTTTATATTTTTCATTTCATTTGACACTAGAAATAGTTTCTTATATATATATATATTAAATCACTAAGTCAAAAATTCCTTTCAAACAAAACCAAACTTGATTCTACTATAATAAATAACAACTTTTATTGCACTATACACAATACCAACTTGGATTACGCTACCCTCAACACTAACTTAGCGTATGTTACCTGTAACACTGATATTTCTACAAAACATAATTTTTCTATTATAATTATTTAAATGATATAATTATAACCTAGTAACTAAAAATAGAAATTTAAATATAAATAACTAATTTTTAAATATTATTTATAATTTTTTTATATAGATAAGACATATTCATAATGAAAGATATGATTTTCGGAAAAGTTCTTTTATGTTTAAAAATTCTATTTTCTCAAATAAACTGTTTTAATGTCTTTCTATGAAAAAAAATAAAATTAATTTTAGAAACATTTAGCAATTTAATTTTATAAAATAAACTTAAATTTTGAATTTATAAAGTATAAATTATCTTAGGGTGAATTTTTTAGATTATTCTGAGAAACATTATTTTTGATGAATAGGGAAAAATAATGCTTTTGGGTTAAAAACTGCCTTTTCATTTAAATAATTTTCAATAATAAATTATATTTTAATTTTTTTAAGGTAAAAATAGAAAAATTATACAAATATTAATAAAATTTTGGTCATTTTAATCAATTTCACATTGAAATTGAATATACAAACTTAATAAACTCCTGAACATTTTTCTACTTTAAAAACCTGTAATTTCATCCCATCCGTGGGATTAGCATTAATCTTAACTTTTTTTCTTCTGTGAATTAAATTCAGAAAATAAAACATAATTGATTTTAATTATTATAATATTTGTATTCTAATCATATCATGTTGATTAGTGACCAAAATGACTAGTTAAAGTGATTAAAATTATTCATAGCAATTATGGTCAAATGAAGCTTAATTAGGGAGTGAAACATAATCTTAGTGGGGAAAATTACCTATCTACTATAAAAAACCATTTTATAGACATTATTATTCCATAAAAATTAAATTATTAATTTTCTTTGGTTTTCTATGTCTTATATTTGGTAATAACATGTGCACACCTAACTTGTTTTCAAAAATTCCATGCAAGTCCTTTTTCATCCCTATAAAAGGCAACCACCTTCCCACGTCACTACACCTCTAAAACATATTATGTTAGGCCAGTAATTTCCCAATAAAATTTAAAAAAAGCCTCCCATCCTCATAAAATCCCTCCCTTAGGTCATAAATTCTTCCAAGGAATCATTTTTGAACAAACCAAAAAGAGTTACTTGATTAAAAGGTAAAATCTTCTCTCAAGTTCTTTCTTTTATTTTCCTTCTCCACCCCATAAAAATATATTTATTATATTCCTATATAAAAACACGAGTATCCTTAATATACTCTAATGTTTTTATCTAAATTTTCCAACCTAAAATTACACACACCTCCATCTAACGGGTAACAACCATACTATTTCTATATATGGCAAACTACTGCCTCGTGTAACGATGATTGTTCATTTTTCCATTACCACCTATCATGGTGGACATTATAATAGAAAATATGTGTATATATGGTATATATTATATTTATAATGTATTTATTCTTCTATAATTTCTATTTAGAACATACCTTTATGCTTTCCATTTTATGTAAATATGATAATTTCGTTTCAGAAAGTGCTTACTACTGCCCGCTCAAAGCGATATGATCCATTCATACACTACATGGATTGTATTTAGGAAAGTTTTAGTGAATATATAGTATATATATGATATCATAATGCAATTTTAATAATGATAGATATATATATATACATATATGTATTTTACTTTCTTTCTCTCAACACGACAATTAAATAGAAATAGCGTTCATGCATACCTATGACCTACCATATCCATAAATGGTGTTTTTTTAAGAATTATATATTATATAGATTATTATAATAAAAATGTAATATATATAAATTAAATTTATATCATGATTTACATTATGGAATCATGATATACGTATAGGGAAAAACAATATAACAAATGAAGACACATATGAAAAACAAAGAGAATATTACCTGAAGTGAAACCTTAAGATAGGATGGTTTACAAGGAGATAAAATCAAGTCATAATAAAACCATATATGGTATTAGATATAAAAATATGATTATTTAAAAGATATATAATAAATTATTATTTATTATACATGTTTTTTGAATGAGTACGACGAGTGTAAAGACACAAGGTAAGGGGATTTCACCTCACTTTTTATTTCCGTTAGATACATGCTATGTTTTCCACTCATTCCTTTTGATTTGTGTATGAACTGGACATGATTATATTCTATGTATCTTATAATTAAATTTATGGGAATTAATACATCTGTTTTATGATATTTCTTTAATGGTGTTTATGTTTCAAAAGTTACCAAATTAGTAAAATAGATGTGTCTCAATTTTCCTTCATTGAGACACATGTTTTATAATATAAATAAATTCTATTTTGAGGTCTATATACTACCATTTTTTATGTTATAACATGAATTTAATTTCTTTCATAATATTTTAATCTTCATTTAATATTTTTTTTCATACATGGAGAGTATAATCCCAAGGTACCAGGTAATACAATTCCATTGAAACAATTTCATCTCTTTTTGATTTTGTTAATTATTATGCTTATTTAATGAAATATAATGATACATATCTCAATAAAATTAATTATTTTACTTATCCTATGTTTATTAAAGATATAACTGTGTATTAGCACCATTTTACAACTCTTTGGTACTTAATACATGTAATAAAATGTTTTTATGAAAATTGGACCATTCTCTTCGGCTAGAAATATATTTTATTTTAAAAACAATGTTTTCAAAAACGTTTTAAAATGAAACATAAAGACAATTTTTATGGATAAAGGATTTTATAAATTTTTATGGTTCTCAAATATTCCTTTATAAGTTTCAAATCTATTTTCAAATAAAAAGGTTTTCAAAAATATTTTCCATGTTCTTTTATATATTTTCATGGAAAATGGTTTTTAAATCCTTTTTCAGGATTTCTTTATTTTTTTTCAATGTTTTTTACACGTAATGGTTTTCATAAAAAATCAATATTTATTTTTATTTATCCAATTTTTTCAAAGAAATGTTTTCCCAAACGTTTTCAAAATTCTTTTATATTTTCTTAGAGAAAATTGGTTTTATAAGGGTTCATATTTTTAAAAAACATTTATCAAGAAGAAATGATAATTTACTCAATAATTATTTTCTAAATATATTTCAAAATTATTTTCCATCTAAGAGGAAATATGTTGATGTTACTCATGAAATTTTAGAAAATGATCAAACGGTTCCCTTCATATTCTTTCTATGAATGGTATATGCATTGATGTCATGATGTATATGAAACTCGTTTCTCTTCCATGAGTTATATGATTTGAACCCCACTTGTTTTCATGGGTTTTTCATTCATGAAGTGATTAAGAAACCTATCTATTTTCATAGTTTTTGAATTGATGAAATGTTAATGATACCCATTTCATTTCATGGGCTATGATTTTATGATTAAAAACCTATCTTTTTTATATATCATGATATGATGAATGTTTTATATTTTTAGAACATGAATGAATGAAGTTATAATAAGATGAGTGGGACTTATATCTCCCTTAAATTCATAGGGTATTGATAAATGTTTTATAATCTCAAAGGGTACACAACAGGGTATCACAATCCAGAAACAAGAGAGTATACGAGAGTACATCCCAAGACCAAAACAATAGGGTATATAAGAGTACAAACCAAACATTGAAATAATAGGGTAAAGTTGAAGAAATACCATGAACAAAATAAGAGGGTATACAAGAGTACATCCCAAGCCTGAAACAAGATGGTAAACAGGAGGATATCTGAAGGCCAAAACAAGAGGGTACACGGGGGGACATCCAAGCCCGAAACAAGAGGGTACATAGGAGGACATCTCAATCTCAAAACAAGAGGGTATATTAGAGGACATCCCAATCCTAATACAAGAGGGTATATCTGAGTAAATCCAAATCCCGAAACCGGATGGTACATGGGAGGACATCCCAATCTCGAAATAAGAGGGTACATTGGAGTACATACCATGCCAAAAACCAGAGGGTATGCAGTAGGAAATCCTAATACCAAAAAAGAGGGTATATGGGAGGTCATCCCAATAGCAAAAAAAGAGGTTACATGAGATAGAATCCTAAGTCCTAAGTAGGTACATGGGTAATTAACCCAAGCCTAACATGTTATAAAGTACTTGGTAGGCCGCCTTGTCATTGGGTTTCAATATGTGTTTTCCAAAATTCTATGTTTTATTCCTATGTTATGATTTCAGGGATTATGTTCTTATTTCCTTATGAATTACGTATTATTAAATTAAAATATTTATTATGACCTCTAATATGAAGGTTATGATCTTAAAATGGTATGCTCGGGTTTCATACCTTCTTTTCATGTTACGCTTATCAATTTTCTTTATTTTCCCTCACTAAGCATCTGAGCTGGACCCTTTATTATGTATCCATTCACAAGTTTATGAAGAAAGGTTTTAGGTAGAATTGCTAAAGGTAGATATATTTATTAGACATGTTGAAAATAATTCACCATGATAAAATATTTTGTTCCCATGTTTCTAAAGACACTAAACTATTATTTTCCTTAGGCATGTATTTTTTTAATGTACTCTATATTAATCTAGAATTATGTAATATCCATATATGTCAATCCTGGGTCATTATAACCAAACTGGTTCTTCAAAAAAACTTGACATGTGTATTTTATCGCTCTTATCATAACCCATAATTGTAATACTAGAGGGAGTCAAATCTTCTTATGTCAGTCCCCACATATGGAGCGTCCGGGTCAAGATAAGATTGATCTGAGAACAAGTATCCACTATTAACTGGAATATTTATATTCCATTGAATAGGAATATGATTTATTGTTGTTTTATATTCCCCTAGATGTTGAAACCCTCACCTTACCTAAAAAATGAGAAGATGGATTGGAATTATACTTGCTCAGCCTCTTCTTTATAGTTGGCCTCATTGGTAGATACATCTACTTGGAAATGGGGGAGGATTTTAAAAGATTTTTAAAGGGACCCATACATTTTATTTGATATGAAGATATCATAAAGGATCGAAATCCTCATGGGTAGGCCAAAAAGGTTCTTTAACACATCGTACTTCCATGCCAAGGGTATGTATTTCCCCAATGAGGGGCGCTCCTTGGAAGGGGAACATTAGATGTTGCTAGATGACCCACCAATGTCTAATAGGTACTAACTAAATTATACTTCTAATTATTCATCCTACTCTAAAGAAATATTGATTGACTATCGGTTGGCTAAGGTCGGGCTCTGGTTGGATGAAATTGATCACAATGCGGTCATGACTGAGCTACTCGATCAAATAACATAGTCAGTTGTAGAGGTATACATGATGACATGGACTAGGAGAACAATGCCTACTAAGCTCTACAAAAAACATGTAGCATAGTCTCTGTAGAATGACCAACCTAGTTATAAGTACTTTCCAAATTATTTTGGTACCTTGCATGTCCTCTACCTTTCTTTTGATGGTTTCAACTAGAAGTACCCAAGGGATTTACTTGGTACTCATCACTATATGGAGTTCTGAAGTATTCTATTAGCATGATATAATTAATTGTGTCATAATCCTTATTATCATTCTTGAAATAGTCCGGAGTTGGGAGGACCCTAGGAACATCTCCTAACTCAAGAGGCCTAATGTTTCTAAGAGTGTGCAACCTATTTAAAACCAATGGGGGAATCTGATTCCCCTTGTTCCATCGGTGCCTATTCTTTTGAGACATGGAAGTATACAACATATATGTGGAAGTGGTTGTTGAAGGAAGTAAAAAATAATAAGAGGTTTTTCCTTGCTCTAACTACCACATATGACACCAAGATCATGAGAAACAACCTTACGAGCCAAACCATCATAATATTTATATGTCTCGTGAATAGGATCTTGCTTCCATTCACTAGAGGCTTCACTGTCACTATCAGGGTCAGTAGAGACATGTGTCACATGCTCCAGAATGTCACCCAACATCACTAAAACACAATCCACATGGTCCTAGATCCAATATTAGATCACAAATAACTCCTTGATGGTGTGTATAATAATCTTTTGGTATAAGAAATGATAAGGGAATACAAGTAATCCAACCTCCTGGGACCTCCTGAAATCTAGAAATTTTAGGATTCCCTTCTTCATGACACAAATTATGTAGTCTGGGGCATATGAATCCTTAATGGAATAGGTCTTTTTTATTCTGTTTGAGAAGGTAATACTGAGAGTCTATACTTTACGGGGGCGTGGATCCACATTATCTCATCAAGGTGGTTTCAATTAGTGAGGTGGGTACTGGTGAGGATACTATGGATGAGATTACTCCTTGTAGGGTTGAACTAGAAAATGCTCTTCTGTATAAGGGACTAGTAGGTGTCTCGACTCGAGAAACATTGCGTCACAGTTCCAACATTCTTTGTAAGGACTTATCAAAATATTGGTCCTTTTCAGATAATTCCTATAATTCACCTGGGTAGTAATGGATGATGAGGCTAGGTACCATCTTACTCTTAACTATCCCAACGTACATCATTGGTAGCTATTGTTGGGACAATGGTAGATCGTGAGAGTAGTGAGTCCCTTCCAGTAGGAAAAAAAGACCGAGGATCACACAACAAGCATCTGTTTTTACATAAAGAGGTCAAAAATACTTTTATTTCATGTGTTGGAGAAAAAATAATTGAGTTACTTCCATGATATATCCTCCTAACCAATAATAAACCTTATGAGTAGTTGGTTGAACCTGATGAAATAGGGTGCTTCTAGCATCTATGTATTTCTTCATAGCTTGGTAGCCACCTACCGTTCTAGTGTTACCAACATAGGTCCATACCATGAAGTAAAGTGGGCCATATGATGTAATGAATTATCCATTATGTTAAAAAGGGTAAATTTGGGGATACCAAAATCTAGGGGTTCTCATACATTGTCTACCCAGGTAGGTATGAATTTTCATGTCTCTAGGGCTTTGAGGTGAGAAGTGAGAGTAGCTATCAATTCATCTCAGAGAGGTTCTCTATCCACATATGCATTTATAATCTCATCTACATGAGGAGAAACACTTACTTGATCTTAAGGTGGGTAATTACGCTTCATAGGTGGGTTCAGTGACTCATAACATTGGCATATTCCATATCCCACAACATCTTCTTTGACTGGATGCATAGGGATACGATGATCGAACATGGGCCTCTATATAGGGATGAATGGATGCCCCATTGGAGGAGTGATAAGGTCTCGTAGGATATTTTAATGGTCTAGGATCCAATCATTAATGAGATCATGGATAAACATTTTGTATTCCACATGTTGTTGGATTAAGGTGGCTACTATGGGTTCCACATCGGCTCTCGGTGTGACCTCAGTTGGTCATATGATTCAAATTTCCCCTTGAACGTGTCAATATTCCGATGGTTAGGTAGAAAATACTTATTGGAGGGACTTCAGATATTGATTTCCCACATCTAATGATGAGTGAGGACACCTATAAAAGGTTTTATCCTCTACTGAATTACCCATAGAGGCATATTTTCTATGTCATTCCAAAATTAGTGGACCTATTCATCTGATCCTTGGGCAGGTCATTGATGACCAATTAACCATTTTAGTTATTGGAGGGTATGTTTCAACATCAACGTATATAAGAAACTATCCTAAGATAAGTCTAAAATAGAGGGAAACATAATGTCCCCGACATCTGATCTGCACATACGGGGACACTTCTTCTATAACCTGGCAGAGCACTGTGAGGTCGTTGATGTAGTTTTATTGAAGGGATTGTTTGCAACCATATGACTTAGGGTGTGGAGCCATCGGTAAAACCCTGATATTAACCTTTCTTATTACTGTTCGATGACATCGAGGTGCTCTAGGAACCTAGGGTAGGAAAACTAATTATTAAAAAGGAGGTGAAACATCACCTGGATTATTTGATAGAAACACACCACATGGTCCTCTATAAGGAACTTTGGGATTTCAATGTCTAAATAATCATGAAACTAGAACTCCACTGGAAACTGTTCAATGGTCAAGAACTCCCACACACCATCTTACTCAGGGAAAGGGTCATGTACATGGTCGACGTAGGCCCCAATTAGTGTAGCCTTGGATAGGGGGTGGAATTGAATTAGAAAAAAATTCTATTGTGGGTTTATTGGGAGAGGAGTCACCACATGAGTAAAATTTATACTAAATGATGGAAAATCTCTCAGGGGTAGTTCCAACCTCATCATTACATCCCTATAGGATGGGGTGTTCACCACTTCCTAGTGTGTGAGGTAGGAAGTGACCATTTATGGATAAGTGGAATTCTCACAATATGAGGGCTTAAAAACAAATCCTAAAATCTCTCTTAATTATTATGTGGAGGTAGAGTGGATGGAAACTTGAGGTGACAGATACAGATGCACTGTGAGGCCCTATAATGTGGACAAAAAATCGTCCATATATAGGTATTTTTGGATTGATTTGGGTATCCTATGCACCTTAGATTCTAGAATAGTGATCCTCACCAATCAAACTTCTTCCCCAAACTTAGGCAGAAGTGGTGAAGATTCCATTTTTGAATCATTATTCATATTGAAATCCATGTGTTTAATAAAGATGTCCTTCTTCCCATGATTCCACCTCTGACGGAAGGTGTTTGGCCTCCTGCCATATGATGGTTTTCAGGGTAGGGATGTTATCAATGGAGATTACCTTCATGTTTTATGGTAGTATTATGAGGAGGATATTTATATTGTTTGTTTATGGAGCTAGAATTACCTATGATTTGACTATCCCCTGAGCAGGGAGAACCTATGCTCATGTTTATGGGAGTATGAGGATGACTTACACGATGTTGGATGGGTTTTCACAGAGAACCTTGACACTGGTTTTCAATGGAGTATGGAGGACCTCCACTATAATTGTGGGTGGCGTTGGGAGGACCTCCATGATGACTTATGCTACCATGGGAAGGACCTATACACTAATTCTCCTCATCATGGGTCATCCTGTAATAGTTTACAATGATGTACGAAGCTAAGAGAGTCCCCCTAGAAATCCTATGAGGTTTCTGGGTTCTCTATCTCATGAAGACAAAAATAGATCCATATTCTCTTATCCTAGGGATCTGGTCGGATATTTTTGTGGTGGAAGGGTCCATAGAAGCTTCAGAAGATTGCCCTTGTTTAAAATTATCCTAGGTCTTCCCTTGATGTCTACCTCGAGTGCTCTAAACAAGTGCTGGAAGAGGAATGAAGGACTCAACCTACTCCTCGCCTGAGGGACCAGTTGATGCTGAAACTGGTGCAACCAGGTGGGAGCCCTCCTAGGTGACACTCAGGTAGTATTCACTACCAATGAGACAATAATATTCCCAACCTCTACAATGTAGGGGAGTAATTCATCCAAATTCTCTAGGGAGATTCTCCTAAAGCTATTTTCCATTGGAATTAAGGGAGGTTTCCCACTATGTGGCCTTAGTGGGTGGCTGTGTTGGCGAGGAACCAACACCTCCAGATCAAGGAGAGTCATGTACATGGTGGGAAAGACACCTTACACTTCATATAGGAACACAATAAACCTCCTCTAGAAGATATCGTAGGGTGAGATGGGGCATGGGCACCCGAAAACTAATGATGCAGTGGAATTCCGGGTGGGGGTGTACTCATGCGAGATTTCCCATTAACATCCCTAACATCAGTGTCTATTGGAACAAGGTTACTGGATTTATGTTATTTTCTATATATGTACAAGAAACTCTATGTCCATTTCTTAAACATCATCCAATATTGTTGAAATAGAGGGGAAATACACACTAACAATTACATATACTGAGGATTTTGAACAATAACTACCCTAATCTATATTTTAGTTTCATTCTGGGCCGAACATTTTCTTGGTGAGACCTTGTGTCGAATCTTAAGTCAGTGACATGAAAATCCATTGATTCCCCAAATTCATCTAGTCCGCATAGTTGAGAGAATAGTTTCATGTTGGGTTCCCCATTTTTGTTTCTGATGCTTTCACCAGGGAACCAACAAGTCACAAGTATTTTTGCTATTTCCATGCATTCCAACTTTCAAAAGGCAGGCAGCTTTCACTACTTTCATTAGTGATGCCTATACCTTGTTCAAAACCCAATGATGGAATTTTGGTTCCTCCTTATTTAGATTCATCCTTGGAGATTATTTCTTAGTCTATGTCTCTCTCATATATTAATTCATGATCGTCGAACTCATTCATGATTTTATATGTAGGTGGACAGTGGCTAATTACACTGCTTCTATCTCAACAGAGTAGCACCATTCAGTCAGGGTGAGTAGTCTTGCAGAGTATTTCCATGAATGTATTGAAATTGGGTATATTAGGCACCCATAATGTCTTATACTTTAAGGATACATATCATATGTGTCATCTTAGGTGTGTAAACCAAGGAATAATGTGTCAACTACATGGTAGCTGACGATAGGGGTGTAAGTCTTCTGTATTTTTTTTACCTCAGGCTTCACATGTTTTATGCCTTGGGTAGTGATTTTCAATAAGTGTATGAGTTTAACATCTTGTGGAGATTGGAAGAGGTCTAAGATCTTGTGGGGAAAGTTTGGGAGTAGGTTTAGAATCTTTTGGGGATAGGATATGTGCATGTTAAATGTCTTGTGGGGATATTATGTGCACAAACTTAAAGTATTACATGGAAAAGACGATAATAGGTTTAACATCTTGTGGGGAAAGGATGGGAACATGTTTACCATCTCACAGGGACAAGATTGGATAAGTTTAGATGTATTTGGGATAATATGCGTGCATGTTTATTGTATTGTGGGGACATAATGGGATCATATTTAAAATCTTATAGGGATAGGATGGGATCATTTTTATTGTATTTTAGGGATAGTTTGGGTGATCAAGATTCCTCGGGGAGGCATATAAGTTGATTTAGTGCACCCCTAGGAGGAAATATGTCACACATAGATGATACCAGATGATAAGGATGCCTCATAGATGTGGATCATGTGATAGAGTGCATCCATGGTAGATAAGATAACCCACTCGGTTCATGTGAGGTGATTAAGATTCCTTATGGAGGTGGATTAGGGGATTGATTGTATCCCTAAGAGGGAATATTTCACACTTAGATGATGTTGGGTGATCAAGATACATTATGGAGGTGGATTAGGTGATTGAGTGCATCCCTAGGAGGGAAGATGTCATACATGGATGATTTTAGTATTGAACCCCATGTAGGTATCCCATATCCCCAGTTTAAGAGACCTAGATCAAAACCTATATAGTTTGATGCTACATTTTATGGTTGTGTGATTGGACCGATCTGTGTAGTTTTTCATCAGGCAACAAGGATGCTCATTTCGTGGAAGGAGTATCGATGATGGATGATGTGGGGATGACATGTTTAATATTCCTATAGTGGTTGTTTCAAGGACTAGTGATGAAGTGAATGGGGCTTACATGTGGGAGATTCCCATCGGAGGAGGATCATCGCATTGTGGGGGGAGATGCTGGCATTCCATGATGATTGTACATGAAGAAAATTTTTATATCACATAGGGTATGAGATGTGGGGTCCTCCCATATGATTCGTACATAGGTAATCCTATGTTTATCACATATAGATGGTGTTGTGGAGTCCTCCCATTCCATCCATATATGGGGAATCATATTTTTATCACATAGGGTTTGGATACAATTTAATTCCATGTACTGAGGATGTTTTCATTAAGTAAAACATCATCTGACTTGGATGTGGATCTATGTAGTTTTACGCCATGCAACCCATATATGGACATGGCTTAAATCCCTAGGGGGACCATGTCAAGGTAAGAGTAAGATCCAAAATTAGGATCCTTAACCAAGTAGTTGCACAATTTCCCTCAAATATACCACCTATATGTATTATGTGACCATTGATCATACACCTATAGGTGGTACATGGATTTAGAACTATCGTAGAGTAGTGGCCATCAAGATTCCCAATGTTAGGATTCCTATGCTTAGAAGAAATAGGAATTAGGGTACATATGCTTATAAAAATGGTAGGATTTAGACCCAGGTCACACATGAAGAAAATTTGGTGAACACAGGGGTTGGTGGTACTTATCGTGTAGGTATTCGGGGTGTGGTTAAACCAGTCATGGATTGGTACATGGGCACTGGGAAGTCGGCCTTCATGAAGGAGGACTAATGGAAAAGAGGAACCACAGAGCGGCCTAATACAGTGGATTAAAGAAGTTTGGTGACTCACAAATGAGGGTCTCTTGAAGCTTAGTGTCCTCGTAGAGGATAGGAGTCATATGATTCAAAAGAGAGGATGTCTCTGTATTGGGGTATATTTATTATTCCAATGTTGTTGGATTCATGAAGGATATATGCCTCACAAGTCCCCAGGTTCCACAAAGGTCATTATTCTTCCTCAAAGGTCTTGGAACTTCACAAAATGCATCTACATTATGGGATGAGGTTATAATGAACCCATGGGAGTATATTTTTTTAAGCATGGATACCTTGGGAAATCCATCCTCTTAGTTTCTTGTAGAGATAATGTCATATCCATAATTTTATTTTTAAGGTATTTTTCTCTTTTATATAGGACTTATATTTATTTTATGGATTTTCCAAGTAGTTTTTGAGAAAAATGGAAATTTTTGGGCCGAGAGTAGGTGTCACACTAGTGGTGAAAGGTTAATAAAACCCAGGGACTAGCCCTAGAGAGACCGTACGCCCCAAACAGTGAGTCTTTATGAGGTGCATGGTTGACCACAAGGAATAAAACCTCCCCTAGAGAACCATGTGGCCTCATTCCACTTTGGACATAGAGGGATTCATGGTTTCTACAAGGTTTGTTAAACCATATATCCAAACCATGCTTCTTGTCTAGGTCATTAAAAATGTAGAATATACACTTTTTTCTTCATTGGATTTATCTTCAAATCCTTCCTTTCTGCCCAATTCAAGATTCATAGATCTAGGCATGTCCCTACCTCTTCAATCCCTTAGAGCACAATTTCTTGGGGGATTATGATTTGGAACTTCACAGAATAATCAAATAAGTCCTTCCTCTCTTGATTTATTTCTTTATCTTGGTTCCTAATTCTTCCTTCCATGGGTTTTTCTTTATTCAACAGATTGGTTGACCTAGTGAGGGTTCAATCTTGGTTTTTTCGGTTTAATATTGATTTTTACGGTATGATATTTCCTTTATAGGCTCTCCTTATGGTTTAGTTGTGGTTTTCCCCTAGATTCCAAAAGATTCCAATCTTGACATAAGTGATTTCATGCTTTAGCATTACTGTATGATTTTAGTATGATTTCTATGCTCTCTAAATGTCTTATTTAGGTTGTCCAGTGGTTCAAATGATGCTTTAAATGGTTTTTTATGTATATTTGGGTTTAAAAGGGATATTGCATATGGAAAATGGTGTTTTTCACGTCTGTTCCATGGTTGGGTGTATGTGTATGCATTGTGGTGGTGGAAATTACACGAGACATGATTTTCTAACTGAAAATGTGGATTTTCTAACTGAAAATTGCGATTTTCATGTGTGTATCTATTATTTTATGTGTGTTCATGTGAAAGAGCTGGTTTATGTGTGATGGAAAGTGATGTTGACCAAAAAGGGACTCCTTGGTAACTAGGTGGGTGGACTAGGACTAGTATTCTAGTTGGATTATCAAAGTTAAGGAATGGATTCCTATAGTAGGATTGATGCTACAACCCTAACTAAACATATGATAATTATTGGAGACCACTAGACCTTGAGATCAATTCCCCTATAGTGTCACATGAATAAGTACATTTTCGGTTACATTTTCTATACCATGTCACTGAGATACAAGGTTTACTTTGGTCCCACTAATAATAGTTCCTTAGGGATTACCAGTGGTTCTCATTACATGCCATGCCATGCTTACCATCTGCATACGGTGGACATTATATTCACATTAAATTTCAAAGAATATTTTCCATAAAAAATTTCCTTCAAAAATTTCCTTAATATTTTATAAATTCTTGCATGTTGATTTGTCCTATTATGTTATAACATGGAAACCATTTTACTAGTATCCTACTAGGAATTAGATCACACCCTACATACTCCCTTGGGTGTCTATAGAAATTGTTTTGTTTGACAGATGTAAGGGTAAGATATTCCGTGGTTGTGATTGTGGACCATATTTCTATTGTTCCTCTTATTACAAGTGTTGGTGGAGGTGGATTGAGGGTGATAACCCTCTTCTTACATGGAGGGTTGTTTTGGATGTAGTCTAGTTTTTTCCCCTACACATTTAGATGTTTTAGTTTTTTTTAATATGATAAATTTTAACTTATGATACTTTTGCTTCATTTGGTTATGGTTATTGATCATGTTGTGAGTTTTTATTCTTTTTGGATGCTTATAGTTGAAAATTATGGCTGAAATCATTACCAAAAAATTTTTGGATGCTTATGGAATAGTTTCCAGTACATGGGGATCAAAAATTCCATTTGGGCCATGTTAAGGGCCGATTCGGTTGTCCAGTCGAATGTGACATCATCCCAGTTCATGAAATAATGGTATCAGATCCATGTTTAAACCATTCCTTGGGTTGCGTTATTAGAGAGAGTATAGATAGATAGGATTTAGGACTACTGGGGTTTGAGGTTCTAGTTGGGAGTTGGGTTTACTTCCAACACATCTCATGATATACCTTGGGTCACCATGGGAGGTTGGGAATTGGTTTGAATTCTCTTCTAGGTGAGACGTACAGGTTCCAAACAATGCATGGACACTGGGTGGGGGTGAAGTGGTTTGGATTTTTGTTTTTCTTGTTATGTTTTCTTATTTATGGAAGTTTTTTGGATTATTGATGATTCTAAAAAATTTAGATTTGTGTATTGATGGTTGGTCAATGTTTGTTAATTGATGTAGAAATATTTTCCCATAGATACATCCTATTAAACCATGGGAAGAGGTTGGAGAGATTTATCCCTCAATAGTTTATTGGAGTTTAGTGGATGTAGTGGTTCAAGATATCCAGGATTTGGGTCAAGGAGTTGGCCCTAGTCATGCTCAGGTTAGGGAATCCTATCCAGTTCCATGAAAGGAAAATGCTTAGTAGTTTGTCAAGAACAAACCTACATCTTTTTGGGGTAGGCCAAATCCCATGAAAAAAATGATTGGATTGAAAAAATTGAGAGGATGTTTGGGTTTCTTGACACTACTGATGTTGTTAAGGAGAAATTTATCTTTATCGATTTTAGGGTTCTTTTCCTAGGTTGTGGGACTAAGTTGTTTAAGTCAGGAAGCATGATAATCTGTTTTCGAATGATATACTGGTCATATTTGAAAAGAATTATTTCCCATAGACCATATATATTGAAAAAAAAATAAGAATTTCTAGATCTACACCAGTGGTATCAGACCATGTTATAGCATGTCAACCATTTCTCTAATTTAGTTCAGTTTTTACCTGAAGTGGACACTAATGAGTAGGTGAAGGATCAACAGTTTTAAATAGAACTACAACCAAATATTTGATCCCAGGTCTTTATGTTCTTGTTGAGGATGTATATTGAGGTGGTTGATCAAGTCTTGATGTTGGATAATGACCTCTCTAGAAGGTCTAGGTTTTATGGGGTTTTCTTTGAATGTGGGTCAAGGTAATGGTAGTTCATCTGAAAATAAGAGGAAGCGAGATGAGCAGGGGAAGAGGAGAGGTGGTAGTTTAGTCCATCATTCCAAAAAAAATTTCCAATGACATAAGATGATGGATCATTCTTGTTCCATTTTTGTGGAAATGCATGGCATATGCGTTCAGCCATTACATCCCCACCTAGGCCTTTCCATTAGTGTGGAATCATGGGGTACATACAATGTTTTTTCAATGTGGAAAATCCTAATCAGGGTGGTATAGGATCTGTAGCCACTAGGGGAGTTTCAGTTCGATTAAAACCATCCAGGATAGTGGGCTATTGGTTTGGTGGTTGTGGAATTGGGGTTAGATCCACTTCTGGAAAGAGTCATCTTAAGGTAGATCCATAGTTCAAGGGTTGTTCTCATGATCAAGTATATATGAGGCATCTTTATTTTATGGATAAATCACTAGTGGAATCAGAAGCAGGACCTATAATGGTTTGAGGAATGATTCTTATTTCCTTATCCATAATTGTTTCATTGTTTGTTATAGGTATATCAATTTATATTATTTTCACACAACCTATGGATTTGTTGAAGTTTCCAACTGAGATCACGTCGTATGTTATGGAGTTGATGACATCACTTGGTAAAAATAAGAAGTAGGGTTTCAAGTGTCCATCTGGTACACTCATCATGTTAAGGGTCAAGTTGGAATAGGATTTATTAATTATAGAGATATACACTTTCGATTTGATCCTCAATATGGATTGGATGGTGCACTTCCAGGCATACATCGATTATTACCATGGATGAGTGAGTTTCATGGGACATTATGGAAGCTCTCAACTCTTACACGGGGAATGGGATCCTAATTAATGACGTGTTGGAACTCCACTTTGGGAATTACGAAGCCTTTTTTTCTGATCACTTCACTCATGTTGTAGGATAATTGTAGTAGTACCAATGGTGGATTACCTTCTATGGTATATGAGTTTCTATAGGTGTTACGTAATGGATTCTTAGGTTTTCCTTAGGAGAAGGA
Organism: Viscum album; assembly: GCA_963277665.1. NCBI lineage: Eukaryota > Viridiplantae > Streptophyta > Magnoliopsida > Santalales > Viscaceae > Viscum > Viscum album. The sequence continues at coordinate 587,150,235 of OY728164.1, read as the reverse complement.
TGTGGAGTTCACCATTAATTTGTAATTGGGAACATAGTTGATATCACTTACATCATACTTATTCCCCCCACTGTGTTGAGGGAATTAAATATATAGTTGGATGATTTGGAATGCATAAAATTAAATTTCCCAAGAATATGACCTTGGGATACACCTATTTTGATTCTAAAGAAGGCCAATAGATCTATTATGTTATGTATCAATTATTGAAAGATGAATATGGTAATTATAAAGAATAAATAACCATTTCCCCTTATTTATTACCGCTTTGATCAGCTTTATGGGGAATGGTGGTTATCTATGATTTACTTGCATTATGGGTTTCATTATTTCATATTAATAATGGAAGATGTTTCAAAAATAGACATTTGAATTTGGAATGATAACTTAGAGTATTTGGTGATTCCACTTAGGTTGATGAATGATCCATTGGTCTTCATGGTGTTCCTTTGGTGCCTTTATTCCTTCATTTATGTATTCATGGATGAAATCCTGCTCTAATATTATATCTATGAGGAGCATGAGAGGCACCTGGGAATTCCTATAGGAAGTCTTCAAGATCACTAACTCTATTATAATCTCTATAAGTGTATCTTATGGATGAGGGATGTGATTTTTCTAGGCCATGTAATCTCATAGAGTGGTGTTTCAGTAGACCTCAATAAGATCACAAATTTGATATCATGGGAACAACTGAAGACTGTTTTTTTAACTCAGATGTTTTTAGGCATGGAAGGGTATTACGAGGAGTTTGTTTGAGATTTATCTTGGCTTGATTCACCCATGGATTCTTTTACCAATAAAGGGGTTATGTTTTAATAAATCTAAGAGTGTCAGTAATCCTTTGTGGAGCTTAAGTGATGGTTGACCACAACCCTTGTTTTGATCTTCCCTGAAACTAGAATGGGATATGTGTTCTACTATGATGCCTCAGGTATGGGACTCAGATGTGTGTTAATGCAGGATAAGAATGTGGTGGTTTAATGGTACTTTCTAGCTCCAACCACGTGAAAAAAATTACCCAACCCATGACCTAGAATTAGTTGTAGTGATGCATGAATTGAAGATGTGGCATCATAACCTCTTTGACGATAAGTGTGTAGTCTACCCATATCATAATAGATTGGATTACATTTTCTCCCATAAAGATTAGAATTTAAATAAGAACCCTTAGCGATAGTACCTTCAGCGGATGGTTTTGATATTGTCAATAGATCGGTAAAATTTAATGTGTTAGAAGATTATTTGTGCTATAAAATTCAAGTGGAGGCAGTCAAAGATTCCAGTGATGATTGGACCTTAGAGGGAATTTTTTCGTAGATGCATTTAGAGACCAAAGAGAGCAATGTAGGTGTGTTTGTGGCTAGTGTTCATATGACTCCCTCATCACTAGGGTTTATTTGGAAATAGAATATTGGTGATGGGATCTGTCAATGGTCTATGCAGTTCTAAAATGGTGGGGTAGTTCCCAAAGATTTGTCTCTGTCTTCAAGTGGATTTATTTTCATCAAAGGTCGTGTTGTGGTGTTTTTTACACTATTGAAGGTGGTGATATAGGATAACCACTAGTCTCAATGGTCCATTGACCCTGTAAGCTCAAAAATGTAATATAATGTGCATCTTCAGTTTTGATGGTCGTGCGTGAGGCTGGACATAGCTAACATCATATCTTGGTGTTATGTTTTTCATCAAGTTAAAGCAAGGTACCAATGGACTTTAGATTTTCTTCATCAATTATCCATTCCTACCTAGAAGAGGTACAAGATAACCATGGATTTTCTTATTGGGATCCCTCATACAAATCAAGGAAAGAAAACAATATGTGTGGTGATTGACCATCTAACCAATTCGACCCACATCATTTTGATTAGAGATTCATCTAAAGTGGAATAATTGTGTCGGTTGTATGTTAAAGAGATAGTTAGGCTTCATTGTGTTCCATATTATATCATTAAATATAGGAACCCCTTCTTTAATTCTAATTTTTGGAAAGGTATTAATAAGGTAATGGGGTTGTAGGTGATGTTGATCACAATATACCATCCTTAAACGGATGGCATGATGGAGTGGAAAAATCAGATATTGGAAGACATGCTTCAGGCATGTGTGTTAGATTTTAGAGGCTCATGGGATAACCAATTGGGGTTGGTGGGATTTTACTATAATAATAGTTACCAATACTCAATATGAATTGATCCCTTTGAGACATTTTATTGTCAACCGTGTTGATCACCTTTGTGCTAGACAAAGGTTAGTGAGACCTCATTTTTGGGACCAAGTCTCATGTCGGAGATGTCTACAAAGTTTTTTTTGATTAGAAAATGGCTTTTGATAGTGAAGAGTAACCATATGTTTCATTAAAATCCATATAACTAATCCTTGGGATTATTTTTTGGGGATAGGGTGTTTCGTAATGTGGCCCCTTGTTTGGGTCACCATCATCTTTGTAGGAAAGGGAAGCTAACACCATGGTATTTTAGACCGTTTTAGGATACTAAGAGAGTTTATAAAGTGGAATATCGATTATAATTTACACCTACGTTGATGATAATCTATGAAATGTTTCATGTATCATATATTAAAATGTATAAAATGGATCTATCTCATGTGATGAATTTGAAAGAGTTGGAATTTTAACCATATTTTTCTATGTTTGAGCGGCTGATGTGGATTGTGGATTCATAAGAGAAAGTGATTTTTGGAAAGTCCATACCATTGGTTTAGGTTTCTTGTAAGAATGATAATTTTGAACATTATAAATTAGAGTATTTATGTTGGGTTGAGGAGTAGTACATGTTCTTGTTTTCTGATTATACTTTAAGTTGACATTCCAAGGGAGAAATGGTTTCATGGTGGGGAGAGTTTTCACATATGTGATTTTATTTTGAGGTATTATTGGACTTTGTTTTAGTATTATATTTGTTTTTTATTTCTTATTAATTTTTGAGAAAAAATGGTTTTTTTTAATCCAAAAATGGTGGCACATGGTTGGCGTATGGTTAGTAGAAACTATGTTCCAACCCATGAGAGACTATGTGCCCTAGAAAATGGAACTATCTAAGCTGCATAGCCTATAAAATTATCCTGGGGATAACCATGAAACCAAACCAATGGATATTTATAAGGAACACTATCAACCACATGGGCATGCTACCCCCTAGAAAACCATGCGGCCTCTTTCCTCTTTGGGAATATTAGGACACACATTTTATGCATGGTTTGGAAACCCATGTGGCCAAACCATGTGGCCTATTTAGGTCATTAAAAATGTAGAATTAACCCTTTTATAATTTAATTTAATCACCAAATACACCATTTTTTACCCCATTTGAGCTTCACTACCCTAGGAACTACTCTACTTCATATTGGCTCCCACATACCTCAATTTCATGGTGGATTTGGCTTTGTATCTTCAAGGAATCATTAAGTAAGTCCTCCACTATTGATTTGTGTCTTCCTCATGGTTCCTCTTTCTTAATTCTTTCATTTATTCTTTCTCCAATGGATTGTTTAACCTAGTGAGGGTGGAATATTGGTTTTTGTGTGTGTTTAATATTGATGTTTATGTTACGATCTTACCTTTATAGGGTCTCCTTGTGGGGCTGTTGTGGTTTTCAACCATATTTCAGATGTTTCCAAGAATGGGGTTGGTGATTCAATGACTTATCATTATTATATGATTTTATTACAATTTCCTTTATTTTTAAACGTCTACTTTTGATTATATAGGTAGTTCGAATGGTGTTATCAATGGTTTTCTATGTGTTTTTTTGTTTAGAACGGGGGTTTCCTATGGAAATTTGTGGTTTTGATGTGTGTTCTATGGTTTGGTGTGTTTTTGTGTAGTGTTGGTTGAAATGATATGATTCATTAGTTTCCAATTTAAAATGGTGTATTTCATGTTTTTTATATTATTGGGTGTGTGTGTATGTGAAATAGTGGGTATATGTGTGATGTAATGTGAAATTAACCCCATAGGGAATCCATGGTTACTAGGTGGGTGGACTAGGACAAGTATGATAGTCATATTTGTGGGGATGAAGATTGATTTCCTCTAGTAGGATAAACTATACAACACAATCTAAACATATGATGATATTTGGAGACCACTAGACATTGGGATGCGTTCCTCTCTAGTTGATCATTAAAGAGTATGTTGTGGGTAATGGTTGTTCTACCATGTCACCGAGATATGAGGTTCCTAGGGTCCCGCTAATACTAATGCCTTATGGATTAGCCATATTTCTCATCTCATGTGATACTAGGCTTACCATCAGTATATGGTGGACTTTACTTTTCACTTTAAATTTCAAATCAAGTGTTCCTTAAAATTTTATTCCAAAAATGTTTCCATTATTTTTTTATAAAATCTTTCATGTTGAGTTTTATTATTATTTTATAGAATGTACTATCATTGGGTGGTATCTTATTTGGAATTGGGTCACACCCTACATACTCCCTAAGGTGTTTGTAGCCCTTGTTATGTTTAACCCAGGTAAAGGAAAGATATTTTGTGGTGGTGATGGTGGACCCATTTTCTAGTGTTCCTATTTATGTTGGTGTGGGTGGTCGTGGACTGAGGGTTTTGATCCTCTTATTGCATGGGTTTTTTTGGTAGTGGTCCAGTTAGTTCCCCTCCCCATTTTGATGTTTTAGTTTTTGTTTAAAGATGTAAATTTTTTAACTCATGATAGTTTTGATTCTTTTTGTTATGGTTATTTATAACAATGTGATGTTTTATTCTTTTTGGATGTTTATATTTGAAACTCATTGGTGATATCATTCCAAAAAGAATTTTCTTATACCCAAGCACTAGTTTAAAGCTCATGGGGATTGAGAATGCTCTTCAGGACATGTCATGGTCTAGGTTGGGTGTCGGGTCGAATTGAACTATAACACAGTTCATGATAGCATACGAATATCATGATCTCAGGGTGTTTGAAGGATTCTAAAAGGTCACATACCCTTGATTTTTGAACATGAGGGGGTATTTATAGGCCCTACGGATGCAAGGGTGTGGGTTTAGAGAAGTCTATAGTCTCACATGAAGCTTTTTTTGCTTCACGATTGGACGAGGCTCCATGAACAAAATGTTTTTATGTATAGGTTATCATTAAACCTCAATGTATTCGCTAAAAGGGGATCCACAACTTGGTATTGATGCTGCGTGGAGGTTACCATCAAGCCTTCATTTGGCTGGGACCTTTGTCAGATTCATCCATTCATAAAAGTGGTGACCTTCACAAATACCATTCCTTTTGTGGATTTTTGGGCTCTTTTGGCCTAGATTCCCTCTAAATCATCCATGTATTCCATTACCTATCTTGTGAAAAACATATTTCAATGTAAAAAAAAGATAAAAGAAGTGATGACGTTTTCCAGTAGGATCATACCATAAAACCCCATTAATCAAAGCATATAAGGGAGTTAGAATCTCTAGGATTTTCCCTTAATAAAGACCATTTTTAGATCTAGTAACTAATGAATGATATAATCTATTTATGGGAAATGTTCAAGATCATCAAGATCACAACCCAAAAAATATTTATCGAACCGTCCTATGAGAATCTCCCCACTACACACCTTACCCTTTCGACATTCACTGATGTAATAAGGGGTTATGAATATTGGCCCTAAAACAATGAATATGTATATTTTATTTCCAAAAAAATTATTATGAAACTTATTCCCTTTAGTTTTTAATTTATAAATGATTAATTAATTAGTTTAAAAAATAGATTTTAATACGACAAAACATTAAATGTATTTTTTTTGTAATATTCAACTTCAATTAGGAAATTCCTTTTGATAAATTTATTAATTAAATTGTATTTTAATAAAATATTTATATTAAATAATATTTATTAATTATAAATGCTAATAAAATTTTATGATGTGAAAATGTAATTTTTATTAGGGTTAGAAAAATGTTATTGTCGAAAAAAATAATTTTTCTATAAATTTGGATTTTAATTGAAAACATTAATTTATCATATTTATAAAATATTTTTATAAAAACCAAATTATTTTTGGAGTCATCACATTAAAATTATATAATGGTTAATTTCTCATAATTTTATGAGACAGATGACTTTTCAGATTACAATTAAATATGGTATAAATATATGATTTGTATTACGAAATCATAATGACCTAAAAGTGATATAATATATTCCCTAAAAGCTATCCACAACCAAAAATATATTTACCCTTTAAAATAATGTGTTTTAGGTAATTTTTTTTAATTTTATTAACCTTTTATGAACCCCCCAAAAACTATATTATGTATTAGTGTTTTAAAATCACTTAATTATAAACACGACTCACTTCCATAACACCAAGGGTGTTATTTTAATGTTATAGGTTCATTTCATTTTAAAATAATTAAATAGAATCCCTTTTTGTAGAAACCATGGGAAAAACCATGATAAGGTTTGTGGTTTTGAATACGATGTTATATAGAGTCCAAAACCAACGTTTGGAAAATAATAAAGAACCCCCTCACTTTTCCTATATAAACCAACCCAAGATCCAATTAATCTTCACTAAAAACCTTTAAATCATGACTATACATTAAATTTTACTCTCTATTTCCCTCCCAAGGTTCCCAGAATCTATCAATAAGCTCCTCCCAAGTTTTTTTAAACACCCACTCATGGTAAGGGATCCTCTCCTTCACTACCTTATCCGATCACATTCATTGTGTAATACATTTTTTATTTCAATTAATATTAATGTGATATGATTTTTAACACCCCTATAACTTCTATTATGATTTAAAATTTAGGATCTACGACTTTAAATCTCATTAATCTCTCCTATGGTTCATTATGTAGCCCATTTATGCTATCAAAATTAACCGATGATTTTTTCCATGCCAAACATTTATCCAAAAACAGTTTTTGTATTATGCCTTTTAATTACCAATTTTTCATGTCGTATTATATTTTTACACATCTCTCTTACTTCCCTTGTTATTTCCTTGTGATTAGATAACCCTTTCACTCTAATTAATTCTTCCCATGATTCATTATGTACCCCCATTATGCTGCCAAAAGTATATTGGAATTTTTTCATGCCAAGACTTTGTATTGTGAATACCATTTTTATTTACACTAAAGGGTATTAAAATATAAATACCTATCCTTGTTTTGTCATGTAATTCCATGTATATATTCCATACCTTCTAATTTTGAGATTAAATGTGATGAAATACGATCCTATGTTCAATGATCTATGTGCCACACTTATGCATGAATATGATATGAAAGAAACGGGTGCACCTAGAATTATATAGCACTCCATTTAATTGTGTAATGTTTTAGCCCCATGATATGTCATGTATATGATTACGTAGTTAACCTAATCCATTATGGGGATTTTTCCACCATGTTATAATGTCTTGGAGGTTAGCTTTGATTTATTTTTATGATGACATGTATAATGGGGTTCCCGTATTCTGTTGTTGCATTTATCCTATCATGTTATATCATGAATCATTATTCATGATGATGATTATCATCCCTTTTATGACCCATTGAAATACCTATTTACTAACAATGTAATACTTTTATCATGTTATTCTTTGTTTATTCCCTTACTGGGATGTATAACTCACCCATTTCTTATGTATGCCCCCAGGTTATTCTGTGCAGTTTTAAGAGAAATGGAATTTTTTAGAGAATGTTAAGAAGGTTTTCAATAATTTTGTTGTATCCATGTGTCATGTTTATGTACAATGTAAAAAATTTCCCAAATAAACTAGTCTTCATTATATTATATACTGTATTAAGTGTATTCTTATGTAATAAATCCTGAAATTAAGTGTATTAAAGATATAGATTGTCACAGTTGGTATTAGATAAATTTTTAGTTATTTTTGGGATTAGGATTATAAAACTATAGATAAATCCTTAGGGATAATACAAAACATAATAAAAAATCCCCAAATATTGGTAAAGTATAGAGTAAGTGGTTTATTTGAAAAAATTTCTCTATCTAAAAACTAAAAGTGCATATGGCTTTGACATAATGGTACATAGTGATAATGAACTTGATAATGGTTCATTAAGAAGAAATCATTCATCACACGGTGCACGAAAAGGGCCTTGCTACACACCTAATTTGACATTCCCAAGGATACTATTCGGTAAATACACAAGATCTTTGCAAACCATTATTAAGGGAACATAAAATGCATGTAAGATATTATGTTAGGATATATATCATGGATAACTTATATTGAAGCCTATAAATTCATATGTTAAGAAATATAAATTATTTTTGGTTATCCAATTAATTTTTATTGTTTCACATTTATGTGTTTAATAGTTTAAAAATAACCATCCCTAATTTTACCTTTATTCTAGAAAATAGATGGAAATATATGGAACCAATTCAAAAATAAAAGTGAGGGTAAATGTGATGACTACCAAAATGATAAAGGAAAGAAGAACTAATTTACTTTTTGAAAAAATGGTGACTTCTTAACATGATGGGAGCACAATTTAGGAATATTATGATTATGATAAATATTTATCAGAACTCAAAATTAAAAAACTGGTGCATAGTTTAATATCTAATGATATCAAAGAATAGTTGTTCAATGTCTCAAGGAAGTTCATCTGATAAAAGTGAAAGGAAAGAAGAACCAATTTCCATTGTGAAAAAAATGAGGAAATAGGAACCAAGGGAAATGTCAAAAAAGAAGTGGGAGATGTTTTAAGTGTATAAAAATAAAGAATAATGTAGTTAATTTCCATGTAAAAATTAATAATATGATGTATAGAAATAATGTTCAATCTATAGTACCATATACAGTTCAATGTTGTAAACGTGGAAAAGTTGGGAATTATCCAATCAAATTCCCTATTACAAGGGATAATAAGCATGATGAGCACCAAAAATCTACATGATCAAGGTATTAAATTATTTATAATATTGATATAGATCATGATGATTGAAGTACATGTAACCTCTACTATAGATTTTTCTATGTCAAGTTGTATTTCAATTCATTCCGTATTATCATATCGTGCATGTTTTCCAAGAACACAGATTCAATACCCCATATGATTTGATATCGTTGGGGAATAATTCAATGATTATTGTATCACAATTTGATGTTTTTTGGTAATTTTATTCTATAAAATCTAATCAATATCCCTATAGTTTAATTTGATGTTACCCTTGTTATGGAACAAATTTCCTTTTATAAATCCAAAATAAATTGTTGGGAGAATGAATTCACCCTCCATACCATGAATCATATTTTAATGATATTCAAGTTCAAGGAGAAGGATTAATCTTATTTTGTATCATTATCTCAATCATGGATATTATTTCTCTATGAGAAAGTGTATCATTCTCAAATGATTGATACTATGGAAAAGATCATCCTTAAAGACATGCCCAATTTGAGGGAGTACACTAATGTGTTTACCAAATAATTTACTTGTCTCACTCTTGAACAAGTTGTTGAGTTCTTAATCAAAATTATACATGGACTATGTGACATTCCAAGGGAATTTAATCACTAGAAAATGGATATCTATAGATCCTTCAAAAATGAATATGATTGAAGGGTGGCCTAGACCAACCTCTATGATGGAAATCCATAGTTTCCATTTAAGTTGCGTATTATCATCGATTTCTGAGAAACATATCATGATTTTAATCCCCCATAAAAAAATATTTCTTCAAATGGAGTCATGTTTGTATAGAATAATGAAAGTGAGGTAATTTTTAAATAGCAAAATAAGATGCTAATCATTGCCCCTATACTGACATTACACACCAGTGGGTAAATATTAGTGATCTACACTGATTCATCTAAAAAGGGATTGTGTTGTGTAATCATGAAAGATGAAAAATTAATATCCCATGCCTCCCACCAAGTAAATATCCACAAGAATTACTACGCAACTCATGATCTAATATTTGAAGTAGTGATTTTTGCATTGAATATTTGATAGCATTACCTATATAGGTAGAAGTGTGACATATATATAGATCGTAGAAGCCTAAATTACATATTCACACAAAATAGGATTATTATGAACTAATGGAGGTGGTTGGAGCTGATGAAGGATTATTATTGTTTAATCCATTACCATATTGGGAAAGTAAAAAAATTGGCATATTCATTGAGTAGAATAGATCCCGAAACTCAATCCATGATGAGGATTGAAAGGGATCAAATATTAGTATACATGAAAATGATAGATATATGAATAATAAGTGGATCTTCATCCTTTCATTTTTCAACTAATTACAAAACCATAAATTCTTGAGAGAATCATGGAAGATCAAAAAGATGATGAGTTTCTATAGAAGAAGGTAGAAAATATTCTAGACATAAATATTGTTGAAAATGGATTCATAAGGTTGGAACCCATATATGTGTCCCATTAAAACTATAATTGAAGAGGGAGGTCTTGGATGATTCAAAAATATCATCCTTCTCTATTCATCTATAAATCATAAAGATGTAAAGACATTTGGGGTAATATTTTTTGTGGGACAACATTAAGAGAGGGATTGCAGAGTTTCTATCTCAATGCTTGGTATTCCAGCATGTCAAGTGAAAAAATAAGTCTATGGTTATGATGAAAAAATTTTCTATACTAGTATGTAAATGGAAATAATAACCATGGATTTCAACATAGGACCCCATGACACCTAAAGGCAGTAACGATATCAATTTGGTAGTTGATCACCATACGAAGTTGGTACATTTTATTACTATCAATAAATATTTATCTATTGACCAACTCCCTAATATGTACATAAGGGAAGATTCAAGACTATATATAAATCCAATATCTATTATATCTATTCAAGATATGAGCTTTAACTCAAGCTTTTGGGGTTGTATTTAGTATCAATTGGATATATTATTAAGCTTCAGCACTACTTATCACCCTTATATAAAAGGTTGGTATAAAAGGACCATTCATACACTAGTATATGATGAGACCATGTTCAATGTATTTCCATGGATGTTGGGGAAAATACCTTCCCCTAGTGGAGTTCATATATAACAAAAATTTCTATTCTATCATCCAAATGTCACCTTATGTTGCTCAATATGGGAATAGGTGTAAAACTCTAATATGTTGGGATGATTTTTGAGATAATAATCTGATGGGACCAAATATTATCTAATAGATTATAGAAAAAGGATTAAACTAGTCAATGTCACTTGAAATCCACACAAATTCTATAGAAAATCTATACAAACTACCATAGATGAGTCCTGGGGTTTGAGGCAGGTGATAATGTTTTCCTTTATATATCATCATGGAATAAATTCATGAGGTTTTGGAAGAAGGGTAATCTTATTCCAATATTTATTTTCACATTTGAGATACTAGATCGCATCGGAGCGGTGGCCATCAACTAGCACTCCCACCTAACCTATAATAAGTAATGATGGGTTCCATATATCCCTCTTAAAGAAGTATATATCAAACCCCTCACATGTATTTAATATAAAGTTAGTACCATTCTATAATGATATTTCATATGAGAAGCATCCAGTGAAGATATTAGACTTTAAAGAAAAATTTATATGAAACTAGACAACTCACTGGGTCAAAGTGTTGTAGCAGAACCACAAGTTTGAAGAAGCGATAAGAGAACTAGAAGAGTGATAAAATAGAACTACCCTCATTTTTTAGGGTATGATATGGAAATTTTAAGGTAAAAACTTCATACGTGTGGAATAATGTAATGAAGAAAACTTTTACAAATGAAATTCCCTTTTTCAATGAATAAATCCCTAATTTATGTAATGTAAATAAAGAAAAAATATGCACTACTTTGGTTATGTTGGACCATTATAAGTTAAATAATATTATATTAAAAAAACATTAATAATCATAACCATTGATAACATATCTATTTAATAATGATTAAATGATTAGTATATATAAAGGGTTTGAAAAAGTCCAATTGACACAGAAAAAAGAAGTGATGACCTTGACCAGTAAGATCATACCCTATGAATCCCATTTATTAGAGCATCCAAGAGAGATATAATCTCTTGGATTTTACCTTGATCAAGACCAAGTAAAGATCCAATAACTAAATAATGAGTGAAACAATTTATCAGAGATGATCAATCTCATCAAGATCCTTGCCCAAACCATGTTCTCCAAACTACTCCATGATAATATCATTGTCGCTCACCATTCCTTTAGGGAGTTAATTGGTGTAATAAGGGGTTATGTATCTTGACCCTAAGAGTATTAATATTTATATTTTCATTCCAATAAAATAACTATTATATTTATTCCTTATTTTTTTTACTTTATAAATGATTAAGTTATTATTTTTAGAAAAATTAGATTATAATTAGACAAAACACCAAATGTATTTTTGTGTAATATTTAATTTCAATTTGTATATTCCTCTTGATAAATTCATTAATTATATTATATTTTAATAAATTATTATTTTTAAAAATTATATATTAAATATAGATGTTAATATAATTTTATGAAGTGAATTTTTAATTTTTATAAGGGTTAGAAATTTTTTAATGTTAAAATTACCCAACTGTGTTTTTTTATAATTTTCTGAGACAGTCAAATTTTTGGGAAAAATATAATACAGTATAAATATATGGTATGTATTATAACATCATAATGACCCAAAAGTGGTGTAATATGTTCCATAAAATCTATCTATGACCAAATATATGTTTACCATTTTAAATAATTTGTTTTTTAGTTTTTTTGTTGATTTTATAAACCCTATATAAATCCCCCAAAACCTATATTAGATTTTAAAGTTTTAAAATTAAATTTGGTAAAAATGAATCATTTACACATAACCAAGGGTATTATTATAGCAATATAAATTCATGGAATTACAAAATTATTAAAACAACTCCGCTTTGTCAGAATACATGGGAAAACCATGGGATGTGTTTTGGTTTTGATTACTTTATTGTATAGAGTCAAAAATCTAGGTTTGGAAAAATAATAAAGAACTCCCTCACTTTTACTATATAATACTACCCAAGATCACATTCTACTTCACTCAAACACATTTAAAAATAACTACAATCAACTATTTCCTCACTATATCCCTTCCAATTTTCCCCCAAACTCTCAATAAGCTCCCCCCAATCTTTTGGAAACACCCTCTCATAGTAAGGGATCTACTGCTTCACCTCTTTATTCAAGAACAATATTTATGTAATTAATTTGGAATTTAAATTCTTTTTTATGGGATATAACTTTCCAAATACCTATTACAACACTTATAATGTCCAAGAGATTAGAGTCTCCTTTTACTAATATTAGTCTCTCCCATGATTCATTATGCCCCCCGTTATGCTGTTGAAATTATCCTATGATTATTTCCATGTCAATATTTTATTCAATATCCCTTTTTGTATTATTCATTATATTCTCAATTATTAATTTTCTATTAGGTTCTTACATAACCAACTTTAATCCCTTATGATTTTAATTTTTTTACATAAACCTATACATCTCATTTTCCCTCCAATGATTCATTATGTAGGCCCATTATGCTGTTGAAATTATCCTGTGACTTTTCCATACCAAACCTTTTCATTGTGAATACCATAATCATTTCCACTCAAGGTTATTCACCTAAACACACCTATCCTTATTTTATTGGGGAATTAAATGTATTTATTTCACCCTCCATATTCATGGGATTAAATATGATGAAATTTTATCCTATTTTTAATGATCTATGCGACATGCTTATTCATTTACATGATATGATAGGGATGGGTATTATCGGAATTTTATAGCACTCTAATTTATTGGGTAATGTTTTAGTCTCATGAGACTACGTGTATGCGATCATGGAGAAAACATAATCCATTATGGGAATTTTTACACAGCATTATGATGTCTTGGTGGTTAGCCTAGACCAATGTTTATTATTTCATGTTTAATGTCATTTCCATATTCCATTATTTCCATTATGTTATGATGTTGTTCCATGCCTCATTGTTTATGATTATGTTTATCACCCCTTTTATGACCCATTTAAATTAACTTCTAATAAATTCACTACCTCATAGATAGATTCATATTTCATAGAAAATTTGTTAAAATGACCAACATCTATTGAAAAATTATCAATGAACAGAATATAGTGACCAGAATATGTTGAACTAAATGAATATAATTGTCGAAACCATCCAAATGAGCATAAAAAATTCATAAAGGAATAAATTATAGAATATGGGTATTATAATTATCACAATGTAATGGAATAACAAGGTGGATAAAATCACATAGATGTAATGAACCCCTAGAAGACATATGATGCATGACACTTGGAAGGTCATGCCTATAGTCATGTGCAGCGCATAGCCTAGAGATGATCTGTGGAGCCCATTTTTCTGAAAAATTCCTTATGCTCTAGGGAATTCATCTCGGACACTCGCTGATCACATAGTGGAAACTATAAAAGCACTCCCATATCCCTTGAATTATCAATCGGTGGACACCTGAAAACCCATCAAAAAATACTTGGAAAATAGAAGTGAAATTACCAAAATGTTGGAGCCTCTTGTGGTCATAAATATCATAGGATGCATCAATTATATGAAGAGTGTTTGTCTTCAATAACACTCATACAACCTCGTGAGATCCAAGAACTTTGTAAAATAAATAATGGAAATAAAGAGGGGAAATACAATATCCTGTTGTGGTCATAAAAATCATGAAATACTCCCCATGTGGTTCATGAGACACAAAAATCCCCAGGGTACGTGTCTGACTCACTGCCTGAGAGCTCCACTGGTGCATATCCTTCATCATGTGAAAGGACTCAGACATGTACAGATTGTCTCGTACTCTCCCTTGGGATCCAAAAATAAGAATAATGGGTTTTCCATGAAAAATACTCTCACATCACCGTATATTATTTTTGTTGTTCATGCGATGTATCATCGATGGGGAGAATGATTTTACTCGACAACACTCAAGAAAACATGCATGACCCTAGGCCCTTATAAAATAGAAGAGAAAAATAAAGAGGAAAAAAATTGGATCCACATTCAGTCATAAAACTCCTAAAATGTACTAATATAGTCTCCTAAACCCCCTTGAAAATCTCTCCTTATTTAGTAAAAGGCCCAATATAGTTTGACTTAGATCACATGAAGGCCTTTAGGCGGGTTCCGTGATTTCTCAAAGACCCTTAGACATGTCATCTTGACAAATTAAGTACCTTGACATGTTCACATGATTAAAAAAGACCCCCTGAATTGGATATAATCCAATAAATGGGGTTTTTAAGTAATGGTATCAAAATCATTGATAATCATATGACATCCCCGAAATAACCTACAACTGGACCTCACAAAAATGCATAACACCAAATCCCTCCACCATCTCCAACCTGGATTTTCATGATATGTGCCACCCAAAGTGGAAAATAACTAGGGTGGAGAGGCCCATAAATCTCCAACCCCATCATAAAATTGCATTAGAATAACTATAACGCCTTGAACCCAGTTGCCCAGAGTCAGTGAATTATTTTAATAAATTGGCATGATTATAAGGAATCAAGTTCTGAAGGACTGATTAGTTTAGTAGTCTTGGAAAATAGATTACATACATGAAGTTAAACATTGCAACTTTAAAAGAAAAACAACAATAATTAATTCCATTAGAAATGTCCAAGAATCCTATATTATTCCTTCAAGTCACTCATAACTAACTTCTTAATATCCTTTGAAAATAAAGAATAAGAAAGGGGTGATCTGAGATGCTCATTAATGGTAAATAATTTAGCAGAAGCTATAAACTTTTAAGGAAAGATGTGCAATAAAAACAGCATCTTTTCAAACATAAACATGAACATAATACGGCAAAAATAAATCAAACATTACCATATAATCATGAACATGGATATTATACTAGTAGAATAATCGCATTTTATAACTAATTTCATAATGAGGGAATGAATAATGCTGGACATTCTGAAATATCTTGTCAAGGCCTCTGCCATGACGTCTAAAAAGGATTAAGGCCTCGACCAAAACCATATATCAAATTCGGAAAGGCCTCAGCCAATTACATTTCTAATTGTTTCATGAGACCAACCGATGAATCTAGGAGCTATTGAGGGCTCCACCCGTCACATACTATGTCCAATTCATTCTTCATATGAAAAGGTTGAAACATAATCTGAACATTCGTATTAAAACTAGCATACGAAATGTCAATATTTTAACCACAAACCATGAATGGAATTAAAATAGTACATACATAATCAAACATAAATCATTCAATACTATATGGAAGATTGTATTATAATATATCAACATCAATAGAAAATAATTAAGGATATTTACATAGATGAAAATAATCTTAAATGTTTTTTGAGATAAATATCATCATTTTTCTCGAAATCATTTAAAAGTCTCACTATTTATCAAGAATCCATTTAAAATATATTTTTGAATCAAAGTGTCTCATAACACATTGAACCTTTTAAAAGGAATTTTAATTTTAAAACTTTAATTTCCATATAAATAAATACTTAAAACAATTTTTAAAACATGGACATTAAGGAGAAAGATTTAGAATAATTAATATTTAAAACATTTAAAATGATATTTTAGTTAGTGTTCCTAACCAAAACAGAGACACTTGAATACAAAAAATAGAGGTGATAAAAACATTATAATATCATGAGAATAAAGGGATTCTTGATATACTATGTGAAAGTACATTATATACACCATATAAAAGTAAATTGGCGTATAAAAACAAAGACGTATCAATGGAATGTAAATTGAGATGAAATATCTTATAAAGACTGTATTATTAGGTTAAGGATAAATCAACAACATAATTATTTTTTAAAAATATAAATACACTCAATATTATTAGATATTCAGTGTAAATAAATCTGTAAAATTCACACATATTTTTGTAAAAACTACACCAATGAATTGGGTGTTTAGCTCAAAAAATGGAGATTGAGTTAAAATTACTCTTATCAAGGTCATATCGATGACATGGGAATATACCAATGGAGTGATTATGTGTATCCAAGGCATATCCAAATAAAAGGGAGTGTAAATTACTAAAAAATAATAAATAGTGATTCTACACATAATCGTGGAGTAAAATAATCATTGAAGTATGCATAAAGCCCAATGAGTGGAAATTGAAATTTTAAATTCTCTTACCGATTTGGTAACTTATGAAACATACATGCCATGAAATAAGTATCATAAAATGTAGATTAAAATACCCATAAATTAAATTATATTAGAAAAAGAATAAAGTCATGGGAAGTACATACCCCACACAAAAGTAAATAGTGTCCAATATAGCATGAATCTCACGGGAATAAAACTGATATGAAAACCCTTACTTCGTTGTAATCAATCGAGTCATATGAAAAAAAATTTATAACCACTAAATGAATAACCAAATTCCATGAATTTAAATAGATTCATGATATTATATATCAAAATGCAGTACACAATACACCACATGCAATAAATAAGTGGCGAATAATGAAAATATCACTGAATTAAAAGTGAGATAAGAAACCCCTTACCTCAAGTCCGAATTGTCTTGAATGTTTCTTGTTATTCCTGTATAATAAAATTAAGTTAATTTATACTTGATTAAGAAAATTTTTAAAGTTTATTATTCATTTTATAGGACTTATTACCTTTCTATGAAAATTAGTTAATTATTTGAGTTCATATTGGATACTTTATCGATGTTCGGAACTTGAGTAAAAAATGAACATGTTATAATTACGATTTGTCCATGTGATCAAAAGTAAATTATCTCCAAAATTATATACATGATTTAGATATCATATTTATATTATATATCCATTATATATATGTATTTATAATAGTACATAACATTTGGAGATAAGA
This sequence comes from Viscum album, assembly GCA_963277665.1. Classification (NCBI taxonomy): domain Eukaryota; kingdom Viridiplantae; phylum Streptophyta; class Magnoliopsida; order Santalales; family Viscaceae; genus Viscum; species Viscum album. The sequence continues at coordinate 587,132,324 of OY728164.1, read as the reverse complement.
AATGAAATGCATCGTTCAAGGAGACTGTAAGCCGTGCGTACGCACGAATGCTACTTTTATTTATATTTTATATTTTAATTGAATTAAAACATAATGATACATAGGTATATTATAATTATAGTATAATATAATATATATAATATCATTAAATAAATACTCTACAATTTCCACACAAGTCATTAACGAGTCATATTACTTTAAGGCGGTGTTAGTCCGCACTTCGTCAAATGAAATTACCGTATTTTACCCACAATGGAAACCATAAAGTTACGATAAAAATGGAAAATACATAAGGACAAAGAAAACATAAAAATAATACATATCATATATAAACAAATTTCCATCTTAATGGCCACCATGAGTGGTGGTAGGAGATAATTGAAAAATCATCATTCCATGAGGCATTAGTTTGCCAACCACATAAACAATATGTTTTTCACCCATTAGATGGAGGTGTGTGTAAGTTTAGTTTTAATTATTATCATAAAAACATCCTAGTATATTGAGGATACTGGTGTAGTTATAAAATAATGTAATAAAAAGAGTTTATGGGGGGTTGGAGAAGTAAAATAAAACAAATTAAAATAAGAGAATTTAAGAGAAACTCTTACCTTTAATTTGGGTATCTTCCTTTGGTTTGAACCAAAAAGAATTCTTGAAGTGACTTCTTCCTAAGGTAAGGCTTATAGGTGTAATAAAGGGATCTTTAGAGATTATTTGGGTAGGTTTTGGACGAGCCAAGGGGCTTGATAGGTGAGTTCAATGGGCTAGAAGGGGTGTCCTTTTATAGGGGGGGTGGGCTCTTTAGGAAAGTGTGTAAATATTATTTTATTATATAGGGACTTTCAGTTTCTAAAGGTCCAAAACTAATTAAATTCTTATATAAGATGACTAATGGTCGAAATAAAATCATCCAATAATAATTGGATTGGTTTTGGATATTTGTTTAATATTAATAATATTATTTATTTAAATCATTTTTTAATGAGGTAAATACTACATCTTTATTGTGTCATAGATAATTTAATTTATTTAATGTCTAAAAATTATTAAAAAAATACCATAATTTAGGAAATATTTTTATATTTCCAATGAATATTTATAGTTGATAATATGACTTATATAAACCAATTTAAAAATTGATATACTAAATGATATTTTTTAATGTCAGTTTTGTCTTCACTTTAAGTTAATTAAAATAAAGTGTCATTATCACTCTTAAGTGGCTCCATGGGGTCCCAAAATCTACCCAAGGATTCTCATGGTCGTCCATGACACATAAAATAAGGTTATGACAAGTTTTAAGGTTATTGATTATTATTATAATATTTTTTTACTTTGAATTACCTTATTTACCTTTAACTGCGGTAAATAAAAGTCAAATGTTACTATTCACCAAAAATTATTTTCACCTTATTGAACCACATTTTACATAATAATAATATCCATGTATGTTTTATTTTTGAAATTCAATTCACAGAAGCGGTAAATTTTCATTTAAATGAAAATTTCAGTTTTTTAACTACTACTAAGTGGTTTTACTATTCATCAAAAAATTGAAGTTTTTCAGAAAAATACCAAATATTCAGCCTAAAATATATTTGATATTACGAATTCTAAAATGATGAATATTTTTCAAAATTAAAAACATATAAGTTGTATTAATTAATTTAAAATTAATTTCCATTGTCAGAACAAATAGCGTCTTTTTAAGAAACAATAACTATCAAAAGATTGACACTTGTTTACGTATAATTTCAAAGTGAAATTACTTACAATGACCAATATTGGATTAAATGGTAAAAATATAATTTATTATAATTAAAAACCATTAATATTAATAATTTAACACTATAAATTATTTTGATTAATAAGGATTTTTTCAATTAAATTTTAGTATTTTTCACTATTCACCCAAATATGAAAGTTATCAGAAATACACAAAAAAAATTATCGAAACTAAATTTTTATGTCCTTATTATAAATAAGAAGTTTATTTTTCCAAATTTAATACATAAAAGTTTCAATTATTGGATTTAAAAAGGGTTATCCATTAAAAGGTGGTAAAATTGCATTTTTTTTGAAAAATACTTCCTTTATCTGAAAAATAATATATTTGTTCTTATATTATTTCTAAGAAACACATAATATGGATACTAAAATTATATGGAATATATAAAATTCAAAATTCAGTTACTACTATTCATAACTGCTTTTTAACGGCTAGTTTGGTAAGTCGTCGTGCGCTTGAACTCGATGTTGTGTGAGGTCAAAACTATTGAATATCATTAAAGAGATATTGTACTATGAAACCTTAGGGTGTTACATTATCCAATCCTTCAATAAATTTTGTCCTCACAATTTAAGCTCAGGATTGAAAACTTGGGTTTTGACATTTGAAAATATCTTAGTTTAAATCCCACATCGAAAATGGATTAATGAGGCTTCTATTTTAAAATAAATAAAGGTTAGTATGAAGGTTACTGAACATAACACATACTAAGGTTACATTTAGGAAAACATGGATATGGATGAGAAAAATAATCATCATGTTCTGATGGAGAGTGATCGAGAATATTATTAGGAGAAAGTTAACGATCTGAACGCCATAAACTTGTGATGAGATGAATGGTCTTTGATTACCCAGTAGGAAAAGTAAATGAACAGCGTTTTTGTTTTATGTTCCTTTTCATAATGCTGATGATTTTATTTATGATATTGACTAAGAGTATAAGAATATATACTTACTTTACAAGTAGAGTTTCATCCATTAATAAATTTCTACCACAAACTTATCTTTTTTCCAAATGATGAGTATTCAAGAAGACTTGGTTACACCTGAAGCGCTACAATCAACTTATAAAGAATCAAATAATCCAAAAAGGATGAACTATACATTTCCATTATCATTAAACATTAAACAGTACCAAAATATTTAGTACGTGATCATATGAACCCCAAAGTGGAAAATCCATTATAGAAAGAAATACTAATCTTAATCTCCAAAATTTAAACAAACAATACACAAAGTTCAACAAATACCCTTCAATGAAAAATTGTCCTTAAAATACTTCAATATAATCCTAACTAAGATTGAAACCCAAAACTCAGATGAATTTGATTACGTAGTCTTCCAAATTAAATTGTATCAAAAAATAACATCGACTACTCTTAAAGTCGCATACTTAAAAGTAATTAACCTAATCAAATATTCTCTATGATAATTTAATCATTTCCATAAATAACCCAAATATCTATAAATCCATAATAAAAACATTGAAAAATATACACCATTACTCCTCAAATTAAATCCCATAGTATTTGATTTTCCATAGGTATATAGTGTTCCCAATAGAGTGAACGTCTTCCAAAATAATATTTTCCACTTAATCACCATATCATTTTCCTAAAATAAGGATATCCATTTGATAATACATAATTTCACATATCAAATTTATAAAATCATTTTACTAAAAATAATTAATCACACTATCTAGGGACTTCACGTAGTCCAGTGGAAAGAGATAAATCCAAATTGCACTCTGGTTGTGGGTTCGATTCCCACAACTTTGTCTGACGTGACGGGTTGTCACATGGTCTTTGTGTTGTCCTTTTTCAAAAAATATATTTTATTACATTACCAAAATGAGAAAAATTCCTAAAAATAACAATAAAATATTTTAACCACAAATTTTATCTCATACCTCGCATTTTCATCCCAAAGTTTAATAACTTGTAATTGCCTCAAATTCAAGGATTATATAAAACCAAATGGTTATTTATAACTATATCCACAAGGGAAAAGATAATTCTTCCTCCAATATCATTTTCACATGATAAATTTCAGGGTTACACATACAAGATAAAATCCATCCATGTAATATCATCAAAAAATTGCACTAATACCTTTAATTTTTTTTCATCCATTAATTTCCACATAAGTACTTCATTGAGCAAGAGGTTATTCTATAGAATAGGGCACTGACTTGGGTGATTCCATGGTCCCTTAAATTTATGATAAATGATCGTAATTGGATTATTAGCATCATTTTTATTTTCTTCTATAGTCCTCTTCATTTTTCCTCAGAAATTCTTTACCTTATGCCCTTCTTTCCCACACATAATGCATTTCTTTGTTCTGTTGAGACACTTTCCTGGGTATCTCCTTCCACATTTCTGGCATGATGTAAATTGAGCTTTCTTTTCTCCATGGTCTCCACTGTTGGATATCCTCTCATTCACCGCCTTTGTCTTCTTTATTGATTCTGGGAGTTGGTTAATATATATTTTGTTGATCATATTTTTGGAAAACTGATTCAGCATGAACATGATATCTTTTACACCTATCAAAATTCCATTTTTTCTCATTTTCACCACTATTCCCACCATGTACATCATGCTTGGAGTTACTATGACTTCCTTGGAATTCATCCATTGACTATAACCATAAATCATTGTGTGAGTAACAATAGTCATAAAATCATTTAGAGAATATCATGACACATTATTTTCAATTTGAAAAACCTTAGGATTAAACAAGGTCATTTATTCTCATCTTATATTAAAATCATTTACATCGGTTTGTAAAGAAAATGTAAATTATCCTATGCATATCCCCCTAGGGTGTCATAACCAAGAGTTTAGCAAGGCCCATTGTTGTATACCAGAATACCCCAGGTCATTCCTGAAACTCCTTGTTAGAGTTTTCACTCCTATGTACATCTGTTCCAGAGCCACCTCTACCTGCTCGTATCCAGATAGGGATGTATTTCATGGAAAATAAACAAAATATCTACATTTCAAAAATTCTAGGATGTTTATCTATACTAATCCTCAAATTTTATCTTAGGGTAATGTGCTCTAATCAAAGTTTATCTAAATCTAGTTTCCAATGTTTGTACTAAACTTCCTCTGATACAAACTGTAATGCCCAGACATCAGTTACCTAGAGTTGGTTCATTATTTTAAAACATTTTCATGATTACAAGGAATCATGTCCGGAAGGACCAATCAGTTTAGTAGTCTTGAAACATAGATTACATACATGAAGTTCAACATTACAACTTTAAAAGAAAACAACAAAAATTTATTCCCTTAGAAGCGTCCGAGCCACCAAGATTATGCCTGCAAGTCACTCATAACTAACTTCTTCATATCCTGGGATAATAAAACATAAGAAAGGGGTGAGCTCAGATGCTCAGTAAGGGTAAATAATTTAGTATAAGCTATAATCATTTAAGTCATGATGTGTAATAAAAACAACAACCTTTCAAACACAAACTTGAACATTATATAGAAAAACTAAATAAAAAATTACCATATAAACATGCACATGGATATTCTACTAGTCAAATAATCACATGTAATAACTAATTTCATAATGAAGGAGTGCATAATTCTGGACATTTTGAAACATATTGTCAAGGCCTTGTCCAAGATGTCTAAAAATTATTAAGGCCTTGGCCAAAACCATATATAAAATTGGGAAAGGCCTCAGCCAATTCCACATCTAATTGTCTCATGAGACCTACCGATGCATTGAGGATCTATAGCGGGATCCACCCGTCACATACTAAGTCCAATGCATTTCTCATATGAAAATGTTGAAACATAATCTGAATATTGGTAATAAATCTTGCACACGAAATGTCAATATTTTAACCCCAAACCATGAATGGAATAAAAATAACACATACATAGTCAAACATAACTCATTGAAAAAAATATGCCAGATTGTGTTAAAATAGATCAACCACAATTGAGAATAATGAAGAATGTTGACATAGATAAAAATAATCTACAAAATTATTTGAGAGAAATATCCTCATTTTTCTTGATAACATTTAAAAGTCTCACTATTTATCAAGAAGCCATTTAAAATAGATTTTTGAATCAACATTCCACATACCACTTTGAAACTTTTAAAAGAAATTTTAATTTTAATGATTTAATGTGCATTAAAATAAATCCTTAAAACCATTTTTAAAACATGGACATTAATGAAAAAGATTTAGAATAATAAATCTTTAAAACATTTAAAATGATATTTTTGTTAGAGTTCCTAACCAAAAGAGATACATTTGAATTTAAATAATTGAGGTAATAAAAAAGTAATAATATCATGAGAATAAAGGGTTTCATGGTATACTATGTCAAAGTACATTATATAATCCATATAAAAGTGAATTGGCGTATAATAACAAAGAAGTCTCCAATGAATGTAAATTGAAACGAAATCTCTTATAAAGATTGTATCCTCATGTTAAGGATAAAGCAATGACATAATTATGTGTGACAAATATAAATACACTCATTATTATTGTATATTTAGTGTAAATAAATAATAGAAAATTCACACATATTTTTTTAAAAACTACACCAATGAATTGGATGTTTAGCTCAATAAATGGATATTGAGTTAAAATTACTCTTATCAAGTTCATATCGATGACATGAGAATTTATCAATGGAGTGATTATGTGTATCCAAAGTATATCCACATAAAAGGGAGTGTAAATTACTAAAAAAATAAGAAATAGTGATTCAAAAAATAATCATGGAGTAAAATAATCAATGAATTATGCGTAAAGCCCAATTAGTGGAAATTGAAATTTGAAATTCTCTTACCGATTTGGAAACTTATGAAACATAGATGCCATGAAAGAAGTATCATAAAATGTAGATGAAAATACCCATAAATTAAATTATATTACAAAAATAATAAAATCATGGGCAGTACATACTCCACACAAAAGGAAATAGTGGCCAATATAGCTGGAATCTTAGAGGAATAAAAGTGAGATGAAAAACTGTTACATCTTTGTCATAAATCGTGTCGTATGAAAAAAAGTTGATAACCAAAAAATAAATCATATAATACCAGGAATATAAATAGAAGCATGAAAATATATGTCAAATGACGGTACACAACACACCACATGCAATAAATAAGTTGTGAATAATGGAAATCTCACAGAATTAAATGTGATATAAGAAACCCCTTACCTCAAGTCCGAATTGTCTTGTATGTTCCTTGTTATTCATGAATAATAAACTTGAGTTAATTTCTCCTTGATTAAGAAAATTTTTAATTTATATTATTTGTTTTATATCACTTATTACCTTGCAATAAAATTAGTTAATTATTTGAGTTCATATTGGATATTTTATCGATGTTCAGAACTTGAGTAAAAAATGAACTTGTTATAATTACAATTATTCTATGTGATCAAAAGTCCATTTTCTAAAAATTTATATACATGATTTATATATCATATATATATTATATATCCATTATACATATTTATTTATAATATTACATAACATTTTTAGAAAATAAATGAAATGCACCGTTCATGGAGACGGTAAGTCGTACGTACGCATGAACGCTACTTTCATTTCTATTATGTATTTGATTGGAATTAAAACATAATTATAAATAGGTTTATTATAATTCCAGTATGATATAATATATAATATCATTAAATGCATACTTTATAATTCCCACACAAGTCATTAACGAGTCATATCACTTTGAGGGGGTGGTAATCCGCACTTCCTCAAATGAAATTATCGCGTTTTACCCATAATGGAAACCGTAAAGGTATAATATAAATGGAAAATACATAAGAAAAAAGAAAACATAAACATATTATATATCATATATAAATACAGTTCCGTATTATTTTCCACCATGATAGGCGGTAGGTGATAATCGAACAATCATCGTTTCATGAGGCATTAGTTTGCCAACCACAGAAACAGTATGTTCTTCGCCCATTAGATGGACGTGTGAGTAAGTGTAGTTTCAATACTTCTCATAACAACATACTAGTATATTAAGGACACTGGTTTTGTTATAAAATAAATGAATAAAAAGCATTTAGGGGGGTTGGTTAAGTAAAATAAAACAAAATAAAACAAAAGAATTTAAGAGAGGTCGTTACTTTTTATTTGGGTGACTTCCTTTGGTTTGAACCAAAAGGACTTCTTGAAGTGAATTATGCCTAAGGTAAGACATCTAAGTGTAATAGAGGGATATTTATAGATTATTTTCTAAGGGGTTGGATGATCCAAGGGGCTTGAGGGGTGTGCGGAATGAGATAGAAGTGGTGTCCTTTTATAAGAGGGAGGAGGGGCTCATTAGGAAAGTGTGAAAATATTATTTAATTATATAGTGATATTCGGTTAATAATGGTCCAAAACTAATAAATTTAGAATATAAGATGACACATGATCTAAATAAAATAATACAATAAGAATTGGATAGGTTTTGGAAATTTTTTTAATATTAATAATCTTATTTATTTAAATCATTTATTAATGAGGTAAATATTACAACATTATTTTGTCATAAATAATTTAATTTATTTGATCTCTAAAAATTATAAAAAAATAGCATAATGTTAGAAATAATTTTATATTTCTAAGAAATATTTATAGTCGAAAATATGTCTTATATAACCCCATGTAAAAATTGATATACTAAAAGATATTTGTTAATGTCATTTTTGTCATTACATTATGTTATTTAAAATAATGGTTCATTATCACTCTTAATTGGCATTATGGGGTCCCAAAATAGACCCAAGGATTCCCATGGTTGTCCATGACTCGACCAATAAGTTTAGGAGAAGTGTTAAGGTAATTTTGAATTATTATGATATTATTTTTACCTTGAATTACAATATTTACCTTTATTCGCTATAAATAAAAGTCAAAAGTTACTACTCACCAAAAAAATTCATCTTATTGAAAAAAAATTTACTTTCTAATAACAACCATATATGTTGGATTTTCTAAATTCAATTCACAGAAGTGGTAAAATTTCATTTAAATGAAAAAGTTAGTTTTTTAACTACTACTAAGTGGTTTTACTCTTTATAAAAAATTGAAGTTTTTCAGAAAAATAACAAAAATTCAGCCTAAGATATATTTGATATTACGAATTCAAAAATGATTTCTATTTTACCAAATTCAAAACATATATGTTGCGTTAATTAATTTAAAAGTAATTCTCATTCTCAAAACAAATAGCGTGTTTTTAAGAAACAATAACTATCAAAATATTGAAACTTGTTTCTGTATAATTTCAATGTGAAACTAATTACAATGAACAACAATTGATTAAATGATAAAAATATAATCTAATTATACTTCAAAAACATTAAAATGTATAATTTTACACTATAAATTATATTTACTAAAAAAATTCAATTAAAATTTATTATTTTTCTCTATTCACCCCAATATGAATGTTATCATAAATACACAAAACAATTTATCGAAACTAAATTTTTACGTCCCGATTCTAAATAAGAAGTTTATTATGTCAAATTGAATATATAAAAGTGTCAAATATTAGATTTAAAAAGGGTTCTCCATTAAAATGCAGTAAAATTGAATTTTTTAAAAAATACTTCCTTTATCTGAAAAAAATGAATTTGTTCTTATATTATGTCTAAGAAACACAAAATATGGATGTTAAAATTATATGGAATATATAAAATTCAAAATTCAGTTACTACTATTCATAACTGCTTTTGAACGGCTAGTTTGGTTAGTCATCGTGCGCTTGAACATGATGTTGTGTGAGTTGTTAGCTATTTAATTACATTAAAGAGATATTGTGTTATGAAACCTTAGGGTTTTACAAGAACAATACTTGGAATCACTCACCAGAACACCTAGGATTCAGATTTAATTTCTTAGAATGATTTAACTCATAACTAAGAACGTTTTCTATCATGTAAGATCTAGTGAAAAATTGGAGCAATAAAGCAGTATGCATGGGTACATCACATGATCACTCATTGATCACACGAATGACATTTGGTGGGTCATGTTAAGGACATCCCACATACATTCTAAAACATGTTATACTTAAAAAATCTAACACTAAATAAAACTAAGGAATTTTCAATAAGAGGATGGAATAAAGACTAAAATAAGAGATAATTATGTAAAGAACATATACATTGATCCTTATGCCCATCACATGAACAAACCAGGTCATACGATAACACCTGGATACGTTTCCCAATCCACATTATGATCCTTTGGTATACTATTTGTATCATGTGAGGTCCCCTGGACATGTTAGATAATTTCACATGGAGAACCATGGGCATTCCACCAAAGTCTCACAAAAACCTACGAGCTTTCCATATAGGCCTCATAAAGTCCACTAGATATGTAAGATAGATCATATGATGGAACCAATAAATATCATATGAGTCTCTCGGTAACACCATAGTATGTAAACTGGTTCCTACAATGTCCCCAAGACAAGACATCTAGACATATCTTCATGGGTCATGCATCACCATACATACAAGTTGTATTGAATTGCATTATTCCCTCTAAGAATTTCAGCTAACTTTCTTGATGAAACCGGGTCATGTTAGCTAGACAATGTGACACCCTCTAATCGTTTCATCTGAGATCATTCGATGGCTTCCATGATAAACTGGCTGGGTCTCACGATGTTATACCCCATTTCTCACATAGAGAATGGATAATTTGGAATTATGGATTTTCATTGGTCACATCATTCTAATCAAGAATGACCACCTACCAGGTAAACCTCACTGTGTAAGCCTTGATGAGCAGAATGATATGATTACCTCAATATAAGGGCATATACCTTGGGAATAGTTCCAAGGGTGTGAACTAACTACCATAACTCTAATTCCTTCTATAATCAATATATGTAGGACATATCCTTGAGACTCGAGCTTCCATACCCAGTGCCTATGTTCCCATGCATATTTACTATCTGCATGGAATTAAACAGAAAGGGATTAAATGAAATACATGGGTTTTTATTCATTCTATAAACATGATACATTTATTCCTCATATTAAATTAATCCCCTCATCATAATATTAATAGACTCCCTATATGGAAGAAAATTATAAAGTAATTCGTTATGTGGCTTCATTATATAAGCAGATACTTATTACATGGAAATTGATGAAGAAACTTGGATACATACAAATAGATTCACTAATGATAACCCCTTCTTCTGCACATAAATTGGGTTAATCAACGATCATTTTGTTAGAGTAATGGGTCTCATATTAGGATTATGAATTTATTCACGAAAATATCTTAAATCTATTATAGAGTCCTAGATAATTCCCACAAAAGGGTGTGATGAGTCCGACCACCCATCCTCTCTACCATTGTATGTTCATAAGAATCATTGGGTATAAAACCCCAACTGAACACCTGAATTTGGAAAAAAGGTTTTTACCCTGTTATGGTTGTGGTAACCATTGCGATTTTTTGTTAATATCAATAACGGTGATATGACGTCAATGATTTTGCAATAACCCCTCCCAATCAACCATTATGCCAAATCTAATTTTCCTCAACCGTTACATTTTCCTTCAGATAAGAAATGGTGAACTCTACATGAATCATGAAATCTCATTCATAACACAAAGAGGATAAACTATCTTGTTTTCATCAAACCATTTTTTTCCCAATGAGGGTACTCGATTGTCTCTTTTCCATCCAAAAAATTGGTTAACATGATTTGAAACTCTAAAAAATAGAATGATTAGTTAATCATATGTCAATCCATATTTTTGGAATACCATACACAGAAAGGGCTAATAATACTGATATTAATCTTACAATTGATCCAATATAACTAAGGTTACGACGAAATAATTCCATCATCACTTTGACAAGTCCACACAGGTACAATGGCCTGATTGAGAATAAAATGAATATTGTCTTAGCCATGCATATCTGATTGAACACACATCATGCCAATGATATTTCACTAATCAATCACCTTGTTCCTTGTTTTATACATGTCATAATATACTAGTCCCATCATCACCATCTCTATTTGAGATAATGTCCTCATCTAGAAACCATTTTGGAAAATTGGTTATGTTTGCAACCCCTGCATGTTGCAAAATGAACTCACTTTTCCGAAAGATTCAATGATAGGTGGAGAATACAATGGTCTAAGAATACCATATATGTGGTAAAATCCTGAATCTTGAAGGTTCACATGATGGTCTCCATGTATTGAAGTTGATGAGACTACAACATCCAACAAATGTTGCAGCTATGTCAGTGTCCCTCTTTTCCACAGCCAATAACTTTTGGAGATTATCCTCAGTGCATGAAAATCTCTATGATTAGTCTCTAATGAAGGTGGACCAGGGAGTCAAATATGGATCCCTTCCAATTCACGGGATGACAAGGATGGATATTGTCAACCATCATTGCTAGAACTATCCCACTAGTAACAATTAGTCTCCTGTTAAGGGTACCACCCGATACACTACCACCTCTGATACCCATGTACGAGAAAAAAAAGAAGGTATATCAAATGGGGAAGGCTCTGGATAATCATGACTGATCATATTTCCTCAATCCCATTGATGATATTTTATGACATATTTCTGTATTGAATATCGAGTATGCTCATATTCCTACTCACTCGGAATAAGTCTGTGGCAATATTCTTACAACAAACATGGGGAGACGCATATCAATACCCATGTTCATCAAACCAATTGAAATATTCTAGTGGCTAATGGAATAAAAAATTGGGCTCATATACCTACTTCAAAACGAGATATCCTCTAGTATATTTTGGAGTTAGAAAATGTGTAGGCTTATATCCCTGCTGACACTTTTCTAAAATGGAATTAGATCATAGAAATCACTGAAGAAATCCCACAAAATATTCTAGCATTGGTACAGATATAGGGACAAACCCATATTTTTATCCCTATAGTCGGGGTAGCTCAACACTCTAATCATTATGAAAAATTTATTTATCTAGAGCAGGCTCACATTCTTGCTCCTGTACATGATGTTTATTGGTATATTCTGATAAAGGAAAAGGAATCAGACCAGGATAATATTCCAATTACAATTGGGGATCACCAGGTGAGAGAGGAATATACCTTAGGATAGGGGCACAATCCTATTGAAAATGTTTGGTGGTATATTGGAAAGTATCATAATAATAATCATATCCCCATTCTGACTGGGAGTCACCAGGTGATATGGGAATATTCCTTGGGAAATTATTATATTCATGTCAAAAAAGACTGAAGGAATACTACAAAGGCCTAGGATCAGGCTCATATCCCTATTTTGGTGGAGATAACTAAGTTATAATGGTACATGCCTTAGGACATTCTCATATTGTGGTCAATGAATTTTCCTAGAATATTCCAGCAGATCATGAAATCTAGGTGTATATTCCTACTTCCATTGGTGAATGACTAAAGTAGGATCCTTTTGAAGAAATACAAGATGAGGCGCATATCCCTTATACCATTTTTGAGGTATGCTAACATATTAAGATGGAGAATTCACATTTGGACAAGGCACAAATTCACATTCCAATCAGGGATCACCAAGTGATAGAGATACATGCCTCGAGGCTGACTCATATTCGTCCCACAAAATACTAGGGGAATATCCCAAAGGATCAGGATCAAGCTCGTACACCCATTCCTACTGAGGCTCACCAAGTGAGAATGAATCATTCATTAAGATTGGATCATATTTTAATTAATAATGATGAATATCATTAAAATCATCCTGAATATTTTCAGTAAAAGTCTTATAATCCCAAAACATCAAATGATTATAAACAGGTTTTGGAAACCATTATACAACATGCTAATATCCTTTCATAATTCCAGAAGGAAAGTCAGCATATTCGAGCCACAATGAAGAATGAGGCCAATATCCCTAATATTCTCAATTCCAATATCCCTAAGGTAATTCAATATATATTCTCCAAACCTCAATGGTATGTCAATTCTTCAATCGAATTGAAATATGATCATTATCCATATAGTTCTCCTCATTTTAGTGTGGAGATGGATCATAGGGACTCTACTCCTGAAATCTGCCATGGTCATCTTCCCTATGGAGATATATCCAACAAAAAATGAAATCCTATCCTTCCCCAGAAACCTGCATATAAAGAGGTGTCCAAATATCATACACCTTTGGGCTGGGATGGGAGACGAAGATCCCTTTCTCTCTTGTTTGGGTTTATTTGGTTTGAGAATATATATATGTATATATATATATCCATTTTGTTGGATTTGTACACTCTTTATTAGGGTTGAGTTTTCTATCTATCTATTGTTATCATGTCTCTTACTACACCCACTTTGGCTTTTTGGGTGTCCTACTAGGTAAGTATATACTCACCCATACATGGGATTTTACTGCATGTGTTGTGTATTATGAAGATTATTAATAGGTCGGTAGTGACTATAGTAGATCATAGGGATACCTAGTGCATTGGACCTCTTATGGCGGTCATGTCTTGGAGATCAAAATTGTGGCTCTCTCTTAGAACTTTACATTCCAGTTTTGTCAATATGGGACATCTTTATGGTTGGAGATGTATTTTTCCGCTTTAATTTTCAGTTTCCACTTTCATACTCTTATACATCCTATAGGTTTTGCATAATTTTTTTATATTCTAGTTATTACATATTTTATTTTGTTATTAGAGTGCACTTATGAATTGATATGGTTGAATGTGTGATTATAATTACATTAGTAATGGCCTCCAATTTAGGATATGCCTTTCTGTGTTTGTCCCCACCCCTAGCCTATGGAGGTGGGATTTTGGTAGTTGCGGATCGCACCCAGTTGGGACAGGTCATGATAACATCCTCCTTAGATGAACAAGGTAATTCAAAAAAATTAATATAAAATCATATTTCTCTTCAAGTGGGTTTTTCATTGTGTTAATGATTTTGTAATTCACTGTTTGTTCAAAAAAAGTCATTGAAATTTTTCCTTCATTAACACTTATTATGGTTTTAGCATAAATGATGAATCGCCTACCTATAATTATGGGAGAGTGATATTTACTTTTTCTATGTTCAATCTTCAGAATGTAGAATTTAACAGGGAAAAAACCTTATTCACTTAACAAAACATCTTCTAGAAAACTTATTGCGTGGGAAATAGTTTTGATGGAATACTCAACAACTACTCAGATGGGTTGGAGTTATCCTATCTCTAGATATGAATAAAAATATTAATTCATCACATTGATTGATTCCCCTAAATCAAACTTTGCATTGAAAAGTTTTAGTTCACCAATAGTGAAGGGGATAGATAATATAGTTGTTTCTTGTCATTTTTGGGGTATTTTTTGGTTTATAAGTGCGTATAAATTTTTATCTTGACTCAAATTTTCATTACCTTGAAATATTACTCTCTTAGTTCTCATTTCCTTGATGAAATTAACATACCTTATAAGTTATTGGATTCTTTTTGACAAAGGGATATTGATCTCCACATTATTGAATATCTCTAGAATCTCATATTGTAGTGTGTCTTCACTGATTTTCTTTGGTGGTTTGACCCTTATAGGGATGGGTGATTACGGATTATTTGAATCCTCACTTTTGGATTTCCCTTTTTCTCTCTTCATAGGTGGGGGTTTCCACTAGTGTTTAGGATTCTTTTTCCTGGGTGAATTTATAATGTATAGTAGTATATTCACTTCTATCTCCATCTTGGGATGTTGATTCTTCACTGCTTCCCAAATCCTTATCAATCCATAATATAATATAAATAAAATTAATCTTGGGTATAATAATGGATTAGGTAGTATTATTATCTAATAATTGATTATTCAAGTCATTTATGGTATTCATAATCTAAGGGTAGTATCATAGTATCTCATTTAGTTTTGATCCATGAGTGTTGAGGGTGGTTTTCTAAGTGTTGAGATATTCTAGAATTTATTTTAGTAATTCTATTCTAGTGGTCTATTTATTCCTCTCCCATTGGTACCTTGTAGAGGGATAATATTTGCCTCTTTGGAAAGGATTAGGTTGGAGTTATAGTCAAAAAACATGCTGGAAAGGTTCTATTTTCAATTTTTGCTTCCCATATCTAAACTGAGTATTGAAGTACTCCCTATATCCTTGATTGTTTGATGGTTTTTGTTGAAACTACCTCTAGTACATGGAATCGCCACTTTCAGATCCTTGAACATGGTGTCATCCATCGATGTATTGGTTTTTCAATCAACAAAGCTACTAGACCCTTAGAGATGTGGGAGATGATATTTTTTGTAACTTGTTCAAATCTAAATTTTTCACAAGAGAGGTTAGTTATTCAAATTTATTTTCAAGTAAAGGGTAGTTAAAAATTTATAACTCATATACATTTATTGTTTTAGATCTTGTACCAAGTTTTTGAGAGTTTTGGAATATCCTATTAAACAAATCCCTAACACCAGTGGGTGATTTTTATTTGAATGATACTCCATACGAATAATATAACAAATTTTGTTCATTTTCAATCAACCATTGGTAAAATAATACCATGAAGTGTTTATATTTTAAAGGATGATGTGGGAAGGAGGTTTTCAATTCATTTAATCTCTCCATGAATTCATACATATTTTCTCCACTCAGTTGTTTTATCCCATAAATTTCATTCTTTATCTGAGTTCTCCTTGATGTAGGGAAGTATGATAGGCCTATAGGGCATCATTAATTCCCAAGGTGTCTATGCAAAAACAAAACAAATAAAAACTCAAATATGCCACTTAATTTTTTAAAATTAGTATGAGAATCAGGTCAAGATTGATCCATAGTGGTGGTGAAATTAGATTTATTATGTTTTCAAGGAATTAATTTTATTAATTTGTATAAATATGTGATAAAATATGGGTCATGGTTGATTTTTCAAGAGAAGAATACAAAATAAAAGTAGTTTGATTATTTTATGATTAGATATGAAAGTCATTCCAGGTATCTGTCATTTCAGGGTTCAAGTGAAATTATATTTAATAAAATATTTTTATTAATTCATGATTAGTGTCAGAGTCAAGAAGAGGATGTTCCAATGGTCATGGTATCTCTTCCTTAACACAACAATATCCTATTTCCCTTGGCCTGATAATTTAGGGTTGTGTCAAATCAAGTTTGTCAAGATGCCATATTTAAACCTAATTTCCCTTAAATTTGACAATGGTCATGCCTACATTAGGATTTTTAGTTATGAAATTTTAAAGTTTATTTTTTGATTCAAATATCAACGGTCATGATAAAATGTAAATAAAGGGATTGTAAAGTAATTGAATAATTACAACAAACTAAATACATGAATAAAATTAATTAAATCCAACGACACCTTTCCCTTTCTATTAATTTACCCAAGCACAGGATAGGTTTACCACCTCATCCTAGTGATGATAGAATAAGAGGGATGTAGAAAAGAAAAATAAAGAATAAATTAAAGGAAGAAAAACTCTAAAAAGTCCTTCCAGCTTCTCGCTCAAATCTTCTATCTCAAGATATGAATTCCTCTAATTGATGCATCATTTCCCTTCATTTGTTGGCTCTAGATAGGCTTTGATGATAATGAATATTATAAATATTTGTCCCATAGGCTATCTAGGAGGGTCCCTTATCACAGATATGGTGAAAAATCAATGATATGCATAATAATTACTTTGAAATATTGTCTCATGAATTGACATGATGTGTAATGTCATTACACGACATGTAATCTTTGAATTTTTAGGCGACATGAATTTTAGCGTATCGCTTCCAAAAACATTTCCCGTAAAAAAATCACATCGTGTAATGTGTTTACATGAAATGTAATTATTCTTCAATACATGTAATCATATCACAATATTTCCTTGAGAGTCTCCATATTTGGATGAAGTCCTGATGTGTAAATGAATTACATGGTGTGTAAATGTTTTACTCCAATTTTCAAGCATCATTTTATCCAAAAAAATATAGATCCACAGCACTTCACTTATCTCATGGTGTGAACTATCTTTTTTCACCAATATTTTCCTCTTTTCATTCCATTTAAAAATATTCATTTTATCAATTCATAACACAAAAAACAAGTTAAATCTCTCACAAAGTGGAAATAATAATCATTTAAATACAAAAATCAATGCATTCAAATACCATAAAATATATGCATGAAATTTACTTATCAAATTAATTATAGAGGAATGCCTCTTATAGCCCAACCCATGTTGTAACGTCCCCAGAATAGATATTGTAAATCCATCCCACAACTGATCCTTCAAGAGAGAAGGTGAATGCCTTCCAGCTAACATGATCTTCTGATAATCCTCTAGGATTGAAACTATTGTAAACATAAGTAACTTCTATTTGATGCTGGTTAGGGTCCTCTCTTTCCAAGCCATGAATCTTTGGAAGGAGTTGGATCATACCAGTTATCAGTTCAAATTCTGGTTGATTATAGGTACTTGAAGCAAATTTTCATTATTATTATTTGGTTCATAATGTTTTCTAAATGTAAAATTAAAATTTTCCAAGTTGTTTTCTATGTTTCCACTCTCTAAATTCACTCTTGTGGAAGAATAATTTGAGGATGGGGAACTTTTCAATGCAATTGTTACAAATTCCCACCCCTATTTTTCTATCATGTTTAAGGATCTTAGTTTTCCCATAACATATCATTCAACTTCTAGATCAAAACCAATGATTTGAGATGAACTGGATTGGTTGATTTGTTGAACTCATTTTATAATATAATTTAAACAAAACTACTTGCATCCCTAGTAATAGAGATATGTCTGATGAACACCTGTCATGGGTCCCTTAGAAAAATAATTTCTAAACTTGAATAATTACAATAATAGTTGACTTATATTGTCTCTTTTAGAGGAAAATTTTATTTGTGTATTTTAATATTATTTTTTAGGTTCGATGTTTGAAAACAGTAATGGTATAAAACTGGTTTTTAATTTCACTATTAAAGAATAATGGTAAAAAATGGATTGGTTCTTAAATTTATATTTTGAGATAGAGTCCAAATCTCATATCATCCCATTACCTTACCTATAAAATATTAATTCTATATTAATTATCTCTTATTCTCTCTCAAACTAAGTGAAACATTACTTAGATTAGCTTCTCTTGGAAGTGTCAACTTGAGTAAGGGGGTAAAATGATCTTTGTAAACCCAAATCTCGCCTAAAATGGGGATTAGATATATCTGATCACCTTTTTCTTCACCCATTACTCACCATAGCATGTAGTGTAGAGAGTCAGAGTGGAATCTATGTGCAATCTTGAAATAGCAGAATAAAAATTTTAAATGAATTAGAAGAAAGAACTAAACTAAAATCTAAACAAATTCAAATAAATATTAAGTGATCGATTGAAGATAAAATCAATTAGAACATTGAATTATTTTATAGTTAAGTTGAGAGAATCTCCTCAACTCAAACACTAATGGCTTAGTGTTCCATCATTGGTGAATTACAGTAAAAGAAAAATGAATGAAAAGAAGCAGAGAAGGATGTGTGAAAATAACTATGATTTGACGATTATGGGAGATGATTTAACTATCTTGTAAATGGTTCTTCATTTATTGAAAAATTCAACTAGTTCTTCCATATTCCCTCTCCATCCATGTGATTATCATGAGATTATATTCCAAAGAAACCATAAATTTAGAATTATTCCTCAAATTCTAAAAACAATTACTCCTCTCTAGATTTATGTCATATGTAAAAATTGATGGCTAGGATTTATCCAATTCATCATACTTTATTATGTTCTATAAAAATATTACCCCCATGATCAAACAGCATACTCTTTCCTGAAGGATCGAAGAGAAATTATTTTCTACTCTTTGGATTTACTAGATGTAAAGGTTTACCCAGGTTAAGGAGATGGTGAATGTACTAGCTAGGTATTTGGATTTATAGTGGAATTGAAATGGTTATATATAATAGGCCTAATTGTGGTTAGTATTGAGCCTAGTATTACACTTTATTTGGGCCTTAAAATATCATAAGTGGGCTAAGACGGTCTTGGACATCAGTTTTATTCTCTTCTTGCTAAACAGGTTTATCTTCACTTGATCTTGGATTTTCCTCTAGTTTGAATATTATCATAAGTGACCCATTATATTATTATAACTTTAGGATCTTCAATTGTTATTTTATATTCTTCATCTAACTTTGTTATCAATTTTGTTGTTTCTTTTTTCCATGTCACACTCAGTTGTTCACATTTTGGTTTATGTTCTGATTAGTTTGGAATCCCATCTTTCTCTTAGGTTCCATGGGTGACAGGTGTTTATTTATGACATTTTTTCATTTTCTAGTCATTTCCTCGTGGTTTATCCGTGGTTATTTTTTGAGATTTTGGATAAAACATGTATGTTTGGCCTATAAAGGCCATGCACATGGTTAGAGCATGGTTTGATAAATTGTGCGGCCGAACCCAAGTAATTGTGTGGAAAGTTAAAAACATACTACATGGTTTGTGAATGGGTGTGTGGCCTCTTAGGAGTGATGGTTTTGTCGAACCTATGTCTATCACACGGTTTGGTGCATAATTTAATAAACTGTGTGGTATAACCATAAGAGTCTACTGATAATAAAAATATTCAATTTTACAAATTTTCACACATGGGGTTTTTGGCAATTAATCCACCCAAAATATCCCAACCTGGTTCTTCCAAAACTTGTGATCATTGTACCTTTTCTCCTAAGCCATTCCCCCTCCTCTCATGGTGTATATCTAAGAGAATTTGAAGGTTTGGCTAGTTCCCAAGGTAATTTCCCTTATCTTTTCCCCTACCTCTTCCTCTTTATCCCATTCTTTCTAGGTTTTTTTATATTTCCCTAGTCATGGTAGACCTATAGATCTATTTTCCCATGTTTATGATGGGGTTTTTGTTTTTTAGGGATTTTCTTCATAGATCTAGGTTTTTGGAACCCACTATAAGCGGTTTTGGGTGTCTATTGGTAGTCCATTGTGGATTTGAGATAAGTTTTCCCATGAACATGCCTTTATAATTTATTATTCATCTCTTTAATTATGTTTTTACCCAATTTACATTCATAATATTGGTATACAAGACTAGGATAAATTTTTGGGTTTTCAATGTAGCATTAATGGTTCGTTTTCTTGAAAATCGTGTTGTTTTGATAAAATTATGCACACCGCATGTTTTTTAAATTGATTTGACAGTTTTCACACAAGGTTTATGATATTTTAAACATTTTTAAGTATATTGAAAAAATTTATGTCATTAAATTTGGTGTTTTATACATTGATGAGTGTTAAATTAAATTGTTTTGTAAAATGTTTCATGTCATTCGTTCAATAAATTGCATGGTTGGAATTTATGGGTTGTGTGTGATATAAATTAATTTTTTTGGATTTATAAATATACTGTAACGTTTTAAAATGTTATTTTGGATCCCTTAAATTATTCCCAAAGTATTTTTTGTCTTTATAAAGTAATGGGTTTTGGTTTTAAATGTGATTTGGCATGATCTACAGGTGAATGGCCCGTTTGTCCTTTTTATAAAAATGGTTTTGTTTTGAATGTGTAACCTGAATGTTTAAGGGGTTTATGTAAATATTAATATGATGAAAATGGTTTTTTACACCTCTCTATAAGATGTAAAATTTGAACCATTGATAAATGTTTGTTTTCTGAAATTCTTAATGGCTTGTTTAGCAACTTTGTGAAAATGGTCAAATTGAATATTCAAGAGAACTTCATTTGTATGTTATAATTCCTTGTATGTGTATATAATTTATGGTATTTCCTCATTTTGGAATCCTTAAATCTATTATGATAGTGCCTCGGGTTGGACTCATTGTGTTACGTTTAATATATGAAATGAGATCAGTCCTTTGAGTGACTCAAGTTGATGCATGTTGTGAATTATTATTATTTATATGTTGTGATTGGATGCTTGGATGGAATCAGTTGGATCACCCCAATTAAATACTTGAGACATGGGAACCTGGCATATTGAGAGAAATTTATAAGAATTATTACTCCACTAGTAGGTCATGATATTGATCGGTGTCTTATAATAGGTGGATATATAGGGTTTATTGCTATGGGATTTTCCCTCGTTCTGTTCAGAGAAAGGTGGTCCAACTTTATTATGAATATTGATTTCATCATATATTCCATGATACCATTGATGGGGTCTTAGGTATTAGTTTCTTATAGATTATTCTAGATCACTTGGGTTCTCCTATGTCTATTAACTCTTGGTTTCTCTCAGTGATGAATGTGATATTATTATAATTAGTTCTATTTCCTTGTTGTGTGTTTAATGTAGTGCCTTATAGTGGAATGTTTTCCTAGGAAAGTGATTTGTTTCTATTTTAAGTTTTATAAAAATTATTTTCATGTAAAGTGTTTTACCCTCATTTTCCAAGATGTAAAATATATACATCACTTTTCCATTGAAAATGCTAACGACACACTAATGAAATGAAACTAATTTTGGAAATGAGTAAGGGAAATGAGATGTGATTTTATTAAGTAAATGTGTATAAAGTAATACATTAATATTTTGTAGAAAAAATTGAAATTGATGTTTCTTTTATTGTAATTGATGTGAATTGGGAATAGATTATCAGGTTATCCTACTGAGTTTTAATACTCACCCCTATAGTTTTTTTGTTTTTATCCCTTGTGCAGGTTTCTACTTGAGTTCGGTCACATTGGGTGGTGAGTGATCACTATGTTGGAGAGTGACCAACAAGGTCACATGGAGGTAGTGTTTTCTTATTGTTTGGTTTGTTGTTTTGTTTAGTTTTTGTAAATTTTATGTTTGTGTATAAATGATGTTCAACTAATTTTTACTTAAATAATGGGATGTCAGGTTCTTTTCTCTCCAAGTTACTATATTTATTTTTGGGTGAAATCATTCCCTCTATTACTCTATTGATAACCAAAACTATTTTTCAGCTCGTGGGTATTCAAAACTCCCTTGGGGCCTTTCCACGGATAGGCTCACACTACCACAAAACTAGGTTTCCTTTGTGCCACCCATTATCATCACCAATAAATGCCTGATAAAGGGGGGGGGGATTTATCAGTGCTAAAAAAATCACTGATAAAGCCCCCCCCCCCCCCCCCCTTATCAGCTATTTCTTAGCGTTGATAAAGGGGACCCCTTTATCAACGCTTTTTTAGTAGCACTAATAAAGGGGGGCTTTATCAGTGATTTTTCATTGCGCTGATTAAGTTTATATTTCAAAATAAATCATGAAAAATAATATATTGTTATATAAGTATATTTATATTGATATACATATAATATTTAATTTTTAAATATGTTTTAGATAAGTTTAAATATACTATTACATTAAATATACTTGAAATTTAGTGAAAATGGATTTAAAATAATTTTAATTTTTTTTTTAATTTATGATTTTCTAATTATCATCGATTAATAATCACTTATTAACAATTTGAAGACACAATAAAAATTAAGAAAAGATATAAAATAAGTTGAAAATGTATCTCAAAAATCAAATGGTCTTAACTTTTGATCAGGGATTCTACTTGAGCACTACAACATATCAAATCTAATCTTGTGATGCACTCTAAAAGCTAGTGACTGAAGAGAACCTTTAGTAACATTTTTTGAGGCCCAAAAAGGCCCAGAAGGCCTCCAAAACTGAGTTTTTTTGTCGGTATACCCTAATTTTTTAACATTCAAAATGGTATAACATCTGATCTAGATGTACTCTTAGCATGTACCACATATCATATTGAAGATTATTTCATTTTATTCGATTTGACTAGTTGTGTAGTTGAAAAAGTCTTTTGGATTAGATGTTATGATTGTTTTAACATTCTATTAATATTTAAATACACATATATATATATGTATTTATTCGTAAATATATGTGTGTGTGTGTGTGTGTCTATGTCTGTGTGTGTGTGTGTGTGTTGTATATATGTATGTATTTATTTATTTATTTATTTATAAACACACATAAAAACATTTTTTAAAAATGTATTTAAAACTAATCTTATTGATATATATTAATATACGGATAAATATACGGATAAGAAATTATAACTATATATATATGTAAATTAATATATTAATAAATATATATACTAATATATGTATAAATATATTTTTATTAATATAACTAAATATATTTATATTAATATGAATCTGTATTAATATACAAATAAATATATATATATATTAATATACGAGTAAATATATATATTAATATATTAATAAATAAATATATATATATATATTAATATAAATAAATATATTTATATTAATATGAATATATATTAATATAAGAATAAATATAACTATATATATATAAATATATATTAATATATATTAATATGCAAATATATATATATACATAAAAATATATGAATATATATATATAAATATAACTAAATATATTTATATTAATATGAATCTATATTAATATATGAATAAATATTACTATATATATATAAATAGATATATCATTGAATAGAGAAAAAAATGAAATGGATTAGTGGTAAAGGTATAGGCATGCAAGGGGGGGTAGTGGGTTCAAGTTCGGGTGGAAGAAAAGAGGTGTGTGTGGGCATGTGGGGTATGCATGGGCAAGGGTAGTGCCTAGGATAGTGGGAGGAAGTCCATCTAGCGCTGATTTGGGGGTTGAAGCACTATTAAAAGATCCCCCCACATTATATATTCTTTTCTATTTTGTTTTTATATTTTTTTTGACTTTTAGTGGTGCTAAAAAAACCGCTGATAAATAACCATTTTATCAATGCTTTTTTAGCGCTGATAAAATACCCCTTTTATCAGTGTTTTTTTAGTATTGATAAAAGGGACCTTTATCAGCGCTTTTTTGAGTGATGATAAAAGGGACCCCCTATCTTCACCTCGATTAAAAGAAATTTTTTAGCGCTGTTAATTTACTATTCTAGTACTGATAAAGGCATTATTTGTAGTACTGTTAGGTGACCGGTTTAGGGTCGACCTGTGTTGGTTCAGGAGAAAATGGTATCAGAGCTAGGTTAGCTCTTAAAAGGCCTCACTTTTCAAAGAACCCTTTTTTATGGATATGTCTTAGTAGATGGAGTAGGATTTTCAGGACATGGTATGTAGGTTTGGGAAGAGGGTCACGAACTCTCGCTCATTCTGATCCTCAAGTTTCCATGGGAAGACCAATTTTATTAGTTTATTTGGTCCTTAGGGATTGTTTGGTGATTAGGATACAAAATGGGAGTCGGGCTAGTGGTTTCCATGAGCCCGTATGGCCTGTAACTCCATGTGGATGCGAATATATGTTCATAGAAGGATCTTCATGTTGGTGGTGTATTTGGAATATGGAATCCAGCCATATGGTCTTGTCACCCTCGATACTTGTTCTCTGTTGTGGGTCTCCATGAATATTCTTGAATTCAAAAAATTATTTGGAAAAACTGTTATCATGGAATTTAAAAAATTGGATTTTATTGGTAATAGTTGGATTTTGGAAGGTGGGAGAAAGGATTTTCATTATTTAATTTGTGAAAGATCTTTAAAAAATGTGTTTTTAGAAAATGGCCTCTTCTAGGTTTATGGTGAGTGGATGTATTCCTTGGAATTTGTTTTAAATGAAGTGGAGTGGGTTTTTAATCAATTTTTTTTGGTGGAGTGTGGGTTTTTTAGATTCTTGAAAATGTTTTTATACTAGTGAAATGGATTTTTGAAGGATGAATATGGGGTTTCATTCTTAAGTGTAGGAAATTATTTGATTGGTGAATCTGAAAAAAAATGTTTTTTAACATGGTGGTTAGTGAGACTTTGGAAGGATTGTGATTTTTGAAATGGGATGAATGATTTAGATTGGAAAATGAATTTTTTTTATCTTTTGGTGTTCTAATGAGTTATCACATGCATTGTGGTTTGAGGGAATGTGGATGAATGACCACTATGGTCTGGCAGATGGATTCTCACGGTGGTATGGAAACATGAATCTGAGTGAGACTCTGAGGAATACCAATAGATAGTTCTAAACCCACTATGTTTATTTTAAATTTAAAATTAAAAGGTAATGTTTTGATATTGATAGTGGATTATTTAACTATGTTCAAATCTTGTCTCCTATATGGTGTTTGAGGTTCTTGTTGTTAAGTTGACTATGACACAGTTCTTTGATCTTTCTCTGTTCAGCGGTTGTCCCTATGGTGATTTAATGGGTGATTATAGTGTGGCTGTGGGTGATTCCCCATTAATAGGATTCTTAGTTGATCAACCTCAGGATTTAGTTCTTTATTTTCAGAAGCTAGATCCACCTCTCTTTTATGGACAAGGATATCCTCTAGAGGAAGAGGAGTTGATGTGAAAGATCCAAAGGAACATCCTCCTCATTGAGTTTCCTGAGTTGCTGAAGTTTATGTTTTCAACTTTAATTCTTGAAGGTACACCATGGAAGTGGTGGAAGTCAGTGTCTCGAAACCAGTCATGAAAGGGTAAGAAAGGAGATGAAGATAAGATGTTTTTAGTAGGATTATGGGTTATATTTGTAGTATTTACATTGCTTTATGGATCCAGTCCCTTATGATTCAGGGTATGCCCAAGATGACTCTATGAAGGCTCAGCGTTTCGACGATGGGCCCCATCCAGATTTGCAGTCAAAGATGTTAGAGCTCAATCTAACATTGTTTTCCAATGTGGTGAGGCAATATTTTCCTGATGATGCTGTGATACAAGGAGTTCTGGATGTAGTCTTCCCTCCTTAAATTCCTAGGATCATTGGTGATGATTATAGAATGGAGATGAGAAAGCAATTAAATGTTGTTGGAGTGACTCATGGAATCAAAATACCTAAGTATCTTTCATCAAACTCTTCTGAGAATAAGTATTTTTTATGCTATTAGTATAGAAATATGGGTCACAATAGGTGGTTGTGTCCAAGTACTCTGAATCCCTACCATGTTTGTCGATGCTTGGGTCACTTATGACAAAGGTGTTTATTTTTTTTAATGTAAGAGATGTTGGGTATCTTTTGTGAACTCTTGTTTTCAATGGAAGTGTGGTTTCTATTCCAGAAATTTCTAATCTTTCTCTTTTATCTAATCATTTGATGCATGTGTTGGTTTGAAATTAGAATTTCATGATTGTGAGACAGTAGATTCTTCATTAATCAGTGCTTCTGCCATAGGTCATGTAGGGAAGCTGGCATGTAGATAGAAATATCAAAGGTTTAAGAAGTTCAACTAGGTTCATGGATCCACCAGTGTGATGGGGTAGTTCTAGTGTTTTTATTACGGTTTCTCAATGATGAGAATTTCTTATCATGTTGAAAAGTGTTTTTTTGGGTTGTCGGTATCCATTTCAGTGGTCCAATCATATGGTCCCTTCCCTACCCACCATGTGTGGTGGGGGTTTTCAGTTCGTGTGGGGGTTGTTGGCTCAGATTTACCCCCTCCATTTGAGAGTGGCTAGTTTCAATGTCCATGTTGTTTTCTTCTTGACCTAGGATGATAGGTAATTGTAAGAGAGCATTGGTTTGGCTTATTTGGAAGTGGTCTGGTTCTTGTTTCATGTTAAATTATCGTTTGGTCACTATTATCTTGTTATTAATGGTGGGGTGACTCACCGTAGGTCTTGTTGAGTTTTCTCCAAAGACGATCTTGGATATTCATTGTTCTCTAATGGTGGGGAGTCTATTCCAGCCTCCCTTGAAATAATTGGCCTTCATGAGTGGTCTTTGGTTTGAGTGATCATTCGGATATTTTGGAGGAGACCTAACAATTTTGTTCTTGGCTTGGTTGTGGATGTAATGACATGATCCTTCGGTAGATTCTCAAGATGTAGTTGTGGGATATTGTTGTTTTTTGGGAAATAGGCTTAGGTTTTGTTTTTCATGAGGGAAATGTTCTTGGTTTAAGTGGTTTTATTTTGTTGATATAGAGTCCTTAGAAATTGATGAACCAGCTGGAATGTGTTATGGATTTTCGGGGATGGAAAGTGTTATTAGTTGGGTGAATTGTCACACCTGATTTTTCATGTTTTGGTTTATATTCAAATTTTCTTTGGGAATATGGGTCCTTTATATGGCTTATGGGTGTTTTAGGTGTTGAGTTTTGACATGGTTTATTTTTCTAGTCAATTCATCATGGTTTATCCTTGGTTCATTTAGTATTTTTGGAGAAAACATAGATGTTTGGCCTAAAAAGGATCTGTGCATAGTTGGTGCACAGTTTGATAAACCATGAGGTAAAACCCAAGTAATCATGTGCTGGGTATAAAAAATCCCACACAGTTGGTGCATGGTTGTGTGGCTGTTTAGGATCAACCTCATGGTCACTTCTGTGTTTACCATGCGTTTTTCTGTATGGTTTAATAAACTATGTGTCCTAACCATGTGAGTTCGACTAGAATTAAAATTTTAAATTTTCTAACTCCCCCCCATCGTATTTTTGGTCATAAATACACCCAAAACACACCCACGAGGTTCATTCAGGCATAGTTATCCCTCTCTCTTTCCTCCCAAGACATTCCCCCTCCTCTCATGGTGTAGATCTAAGAGATGTTGAAGAGTTGACTGGTTTCCAAAGTAATTTTCCTTCTCTTTTCCCCTCCATCTTTCTCATTATCCTACTCTTTCTTTACTTTTTCTTCTTATATGGTAATAATAAACCATGAAATATTTTATCCCATGTTTATGATAATTTTTTGGTTTTCTAGGTATTTTCTTCATTGATCTAGGGTTTTAGAACCCATGAAGATTGGTTTTGGGTGTCAGTTGGTATTCCACCTTGGATTTGAGATACATTATCCCATGATCATGAATTTCTAATTTATGATTCAACCATTTATTTCTTTTTTCACCCTATTTAAATTCTAAATATTGATATAAATTACTTGGATAAATTTTGGGTGTGCAAAGTAGGGATTAATGTTTTATTTTATGAAAAATCGTGTTGTTTTGTTAAAATTATGCACAACACAGGTTTTTTAAAATGTTTTGTTAGATTTTTCGTGTGATTTGGGTTATTTTGAACATGGTTCAATATCTTGAATAAATTTATATCTTTGAAATTGGTGTTTCATACCTTTTTGAGTGTTAAATTAAATTGTTTTGTTAAATGTTTAATGTTATGAGTTCGATAAATTTTCCAGATTGATTATAGGGATTATTTGTGATATAAATTGATTTCTTTGGATTTATATCTAAATAATGTGAAATGTTATTTTTTATCCCTTAAATAGCTTCCATAGTGTTTTTTAATTTATAATTTAATGGTTTTTTTTAAAATTTGATTTGTCATGAGCTTTCAGTGAATGACCAGTTTGGGTTTTTATAAAAATGGTTGTGTTTTGAATGTGTACTCTGAATTTTTAAGGGGTTTGTGTAAATTTTTAGATGCTTAAAATGTTCTTTTTTCACCTCTATATGAAAAGTGATATTTATACCATTGATATATGTTTATTTTGGGACATTTTTAAAATATTATTTGGAAAATTTGTGAAAAATTTGAAATTGGTTATTAGGAAAAACCTCCATTGGATGTTATCATACCTAGTATTAATATATGATGATGAGATTTACTCACTATAGAATCCATACGAACCATCATTATATTTCCTTGGGTTGGACTCTTTGTGTTCTATTTGTTATGTGGCATGAGATCGGTCCTCAGAGTGACTCAGGGTGATGACTATTCTGAATTATTATATATTTATATATATATAGTGATTGAATTCTCAATTGGAATTAGTTTTCTCACCCCCATTAAATACTTGATACATTGGAACCTTTCATATTGAGAGAATTTTCTAAGAATGATTTTTGCGCTGGTAGGTCATAGTACTGACCAGTGGCCCATAGTAGGTGGATATAATGAGTTTATTTCTCTGGTATTTTCCCTTGGTTTGTCCTAAGAAAGGGTGACTGATCTTATTGATAATTTTTATTTCATAGTGTGTGGAATGCTACCATATATGGGATCTTAGGTATCAGTGTCTTCTGGATTAATCTTGATCTTCGTGGTTCACCTATGTCTATTAACACTTGGTTGCTTACAGTATTGAACATGATACTATTATAATTTGATCCATTGGATTTATTGTGTGATTACCATAGTGCCTACTTTTGGAATGTTTTACTTATAATGTGATGTGTTTATTTATTGAGTTTTATGAAAAACAATTCATGTGAAGTGGTTTACCCTATTTTTCCAAGATGATAAATTTAGACATCACTTTCCCCTTGAAAATTATATTGGCACACTACTAAAATGAAACTGGGTTTGGAAATGAGTAAGGGCAATGAGTTATACATTTTTTTAAGTAAAATTTCTAGAAATTCATACTTTAATACGTTATAGTTCTATATTGAAATTGATATTTATTTTCTTTTAAAGGAAGTGAATTTTGAATAGATTATAGGGCTTTCCTAATATGTTTTAATAATAATGCGTATAGCTCTTTTCTGTTTTTATCCCTTGTGAAGGTTTCTTATTTAGTTTGGTCATCTTAGGAAGCAAGTGATCATTGTTTTGTATAATGACCAACAAGTTCACATGGAGATAGTTTTGTCTTCTTGTCTGGTTGGTTGTTTTGTGTTGTTGTTAAAAATTTTCAGTTTGTGCTTAAAAGATGTTCAACTCATTATTATTTAAATAATGGGTTGTTAGGTTCTTTTTGTTGCATGTTATGATATTTATTTTTTGGATAAATCCTTCCCTCTTGTACTCTGTTGATTCTTGACGCTAGATTCCATTCCATGGGGATTAGGAACGCCCTTCGACCCTTGCCACAGATGAGCTCAAGTGACCAGTTTAGGGTTATCCCGGGTTTTTTTTTGACATTCAACATGCCTGCACTGTTCCTTATCACTATTTCTAGTGTATTGGGATAAATGGTGGTCCCCATATCTTCTTCAACCAAAAAAATCATAGCACCATGTAAAGGAATATGGTTTTAGGATCAGAGTGAATACAAGATTTCATAATGATGTTTAAATCAGAATAATCTAAGGAATCTGATTTTTGGTTTGGGCGGATGGCTCTAGTGCGGTTTAAAAGGCATGGAACTATCGGTGTAGTGGTCAATAAAGGGTGATGATGAAGACTATATATAGTCTGGTGCAATTCAGTTACCCCACTAATTGTTAAGGTGACACTCAAAGGGCAATGTTATGGTTCATGGAGGCATTATTTCAAGCATATGGAGTGGATTGTTTTACATTATCATATCCACAACAATGGGGACTAATGAGGCCTCATAATATTAAACTTATTGCACAAAAAACACATGATCCATGAAAATTTTATCATAAATAGATTGAATGTTTTATCCCTAAAGGATTTAAATTATCATCCTTTGGTCAATCAATCCACCATATGAATTTACATCGATCTAGCCTAATTCCTCATCAATCTCAGCATACTTCTGATTTCAATCAATCTTGGTGGATAAATATTAAACTCATAGGTATCTTAGCCCCACCATTCTTGGACCTTATCTGGTTAAGAAGAACTCCAGTCATCAACTTTGAATCTCAGTCATCCTCCCTTCAAGTGACATAAAGATCTAGGGTCAGTTTAATTAGTCTGGTGTGGCATTGATTAACTAATCATGGTTCTTTGATATCTTCTTGATAAACATCATCATTTTCCATATTAAAAATACTAGTTTTCTCTTCTCATATTATCAGATTGATACCCTGATTTGATGTTTTGATAATCTCTTGGTTTATCATTTATGGATTGAATTGGGTGGCACAACTAGCATCATATTTGACTTCTTCGACACTTCATTACACACCATTCCTGTGGCTTATTTCTATCACAACACTGTTTATTCATAAATCATTTTTTAGGAATATGTGTGACTTTATAGTTTTTTTAGTTTCCATTGTAATTACGAATTCATGATTATTAATTATACATTTTGTCTAATGGTCGGTGACACGTCGATGTTTCTTGCATCTGGTCTGATTTATATCAAAAAAATTCCTACTCATACAATCTATTTTTTTCTATTGAATTATATTTTATGCTTTTATTGAATATTTTGTATAAAACATTCCATTTATGATGGGGGTTTTAAAATAATTTTTTTTCAGATCGCTTGATTTTCTCATTCTAGTCTCATGCATATAATTCAACGAATGGTCTTGCTAATTATGATATGGATTAATTAAATAAATAATATCATATACTTTTGTTATTTTAATTAAAAAAAGAATCTTTCTAGGGATAATGATGTTATGGTTTAATTAAAACTCTATGGTTGTGTTTGCTATGATGAAATCATTTTGATGGAAGATGAATGTAAATGGAAATGGAAAATGAATGGTTAATGTGAATAAAAAATGAATTGGAAAACATGTTTATCATGATGAAACATCTTATTGAAATGTTTATATTAATTTAATACATAAAAATAAAATATATGAGAAAAAATATTAAAAGGGTCATTTTCTTCCTCACACATCTCATTGATGCTAGGCTATCATAGTCCCTTGTTTCTTTCAAACCCCCTACCACTGTCAGAGTAGTACACAATGATAACAAATTTGGCATGTAGGTCTCCATGAACAATTTTTTGGCATGTAGGTATCCATTAACAAATTTTTAGACTCTATCTGACAAATGAATCTTCAATATTTAAACAACATACTTGGTTCAATCGCCACCATTTTATTGTTATTATCTTTGGGATTAGGAGAGTGTTTGTTTAAATATTCAATAAACACATATTTTTCTTATGACATGTTCGGTAGGGGAAGTAAAAAAAACATGGAATAATGAAATAATATATTTCATGTTTTTTTTTCAAATCTTCAATTGCTACATAGAGACTCTAAAGACATAAAAGATATCAATAGAATATGCTCGGTGAAAATTAAGTGAAATCAGGTAAAAATAACCATTTAAAATATTTCACATTTGTTTCTCAAAGAAATATGATAAATGCTATTTCATAAAAAACACATCATGTTGGTTTGAACGTTTCAATTTTTCGAACAAATTACGGTGAAATTATAATGATCATAGTATAAAGAATATTTATCAAAAGAAGTCAAATATTGGTCAAAATGTTGATGTTTTTTGTTTTTTTTCAACCATATTTGTATACATATATATATAGATAGATAGATATATATATATATATATATATGAAAGGATTTAAACTATATTTTTAACGTCTTGACATGGATTACCATCGAACCGATGGCCGGACCAGTAAGTCACATGGCCTCAAGCACGTCTCCACGTATGCCAGAGGTTGCCGATTAGCAGCGAGGGTCTCAAAAGGTGATTGTGGGGAGACTATACCCTCATATCAGAGTAACACAGCAGTATTATCAGAGTCAATAATAATCAATAGAGGAAGCAGTAAACAATTGAAATACAGAAGACAAAGACAAGTGATAAAAATTTTATAAAGGGTGGCCAAAGCCAGTTTACAGGAAATATGGATGATGCATGATACAAGGTGAAAACAAGAAGCAATAAAACATGATTACAATAAAATGCAAAAGAATAAAGAAAAATGTAAATGCCCGACATGCGATCTCCTGAGCATCCCAAGATTCTGCTTGTTCATCCGCTCCTAACTCCTCAGGTACGAACAACACGACACACATGCTATGTCCTGCAAGCAAGAAGGTCTACTCGGGTACCCCAGTGCAATGGCAGCCCAAGTAGGGTGTGAGATATAAGTATCAGTAGGCTAGCACCACTAGTGACAAACCCAATACAGACAGTGTAATATAATTAAACAATTAGCAGGTATAGAAAATAAGTAACAAGAATTACTTAAGTAAATAACACCCATCCAGGTTCCCAAGGGACACCTGATGGTTATATCATCTTCGGCTCATTGCCGGTAAAGTAACATGATCATGTCACCATATATATATTTATCAAATCATTTATATCATACATGGTGTGGGGTAAGAATGCCTCCCACCCATTAGTCGAGATTAGCGGGCACGATGTAAGAATATGTCTCGTCCCAATAGGTCAACTGGAAAGGGGTAAGAATGCCTCCCTTCTATACACGTATCTAGATTAGTGGGCATGAGGTAAGAATGCATCTCGTCCCTAAATAAACTGGAAAGGGGTAAAAATGCCTCTCCTACATCACATTCATAATACTATAATGGGGTATAACTACCACCCATCAAAGCACGTTAAACATCACTAGAAGTCAACTGGAAAGGGGTAAGAATGTCTCCCTTCCAGACTTGTACTATCACACTAGCATGGGGTATTACTGCATCCAATCAAACCATATATCTGTCACTAGGTGGCCTCAACATTCACTCACCTTTATTATCATTCATTATGTGTAATCATCATGTGCTCACTCACAATACAACCATGTCTATAATATACTACTTATGGAATTACCTCAAAAGCATTCAAAGAATCATATGACCATCACAAACAATCATACAGCCCATATCCACGTAAATGGTTATAATCGCATCCAAAAAAATATACCTAAGGAAAACCATCTTAAGAATCATTGTCACATCATTTATCATATTCATCACATTTATATATGAGGAAACTTCTCTTAAGAAACCACTTCAAGACATTAACATATTTATCACATTTTTATAAGGTACATGAGGCAACCAACTCATGTACGGTATTGGCTAACCCCCAATTCATTATTCATTCCTTTTATGTCATTTCAAAGACATATAGGGATTTACAAATCATAAAGAGGTGCTATGGACTACCCCTCCTAAGTAAGTCCCTTTCACTAGATCTATTCCATTTACATAAGTCGTGCTTATTACATTGTCCTAAGGCATGGTCTTACCACCCTAATCCATTTCATTCATGTTTAACCATTTCATGAAAAGAGCACAACTTCCATGATTTAACCATTTGGTACCATTCATAAGAAACATGACATCATAAATTATCACTAATGCATAACAAGAATTTAGCAGGAAAGCGTAAGAATCTACTTCTTACTTTTATCTTGAAGACAGTGCACCTCTGATCGAGGGGTTTTATTATTAAATAGTTAGTTTAGTGACCAAGAATCCATTTTAATATTGTCCTTGAAATTTAATATCTTTCCACAAAAGCATTTAATAGAAAGTAAAATTGCATAATTAACATACTAAAGTAGAACAGAAATAACTCACTAATACATCACTTTAAATTAAAGGCAATGAGAGGTGTCCTACCTCAAGGAGGTTCTATCTGTCTACTCCGGATCTTGGTGAATTATAATTAAAATCTGGTGTTTCTCCCCCACGAGGCAAATCTGATTTCACAAATGACCTATGCCTCGGAATCAAACCAGTGGATCGAAATCACATAAATCTGCCTCACCTTCGGCGGCGGGTGTTGTACGCACACCAACAAGGTCTTGTGGGACCTTCCGCACAACCCTGGAACAACCGGAACAAGAAAAAAACTAAAAAAAACCATCCTAACACTAGGGTTTAGCCGAACAAAAAAATAGGGAAAGGGGAAGCCCTAAAATCGGCCAATGAGGGAGTAGGAAGGTGGGAAGAGATTACAATAGAGATTATTGAAAGAATCGCCAAGGAAAACAGAGGATAAGAGTTTCAGCTGAGGGAGGGATCGCGCGAGGCCGGGCCTCCATGGGAGGAGGGGGTATGTCGCGTGGTCTGCCGAAAGTAAGGTGAGGGAGAGTTTTTTAGTTTAGGTTTTATTTTTAATTTCTTTTTATTTTAAATTCATTTTAAATATTTTAAAAACCCAAAATAGGGCACGGTGCACGACCTGGGCCGCATGGTTTGTCTAACCATGTGCCAACCGTGCCTCCCCCACTGGACACCCAAGACACCCCACACGTGATGGCCTCACGATTTGGGGAAACTGTACACAGGCCGTGCAGACTCTTCTGTCTCTCTGATTTATGTCACACGGTTTGGGAAGTCGTGCACCAACCGTGTGCCTTCTGTTGTTCTTTAAAAACCAGCCTCCTTCAGGTACGACGCAACTGAATGACCTCGAGACACTCGAGAAACTTCTCATGCCTTCTCCCAACCCCAAAAACATTAAAAGGAAGGGTTCAAACCTTCAGAACCATGTTTCAAAGCATGATTCTAAAAATGACTGGTTCACTAATTGAAAAGGTTTAATTTCCCCCACTTTTTAACGCGGTTCAAAATGCGGGTCATTACAAACATACCACCTTAGAACTTCTCATCCCTGAGATGCCATTGGGAATAACACACACCTCACTTGACCTACAAGGGTCATGAATCTTCATTAAAATGATCGTGTTACATTTCCAAACTTCCCACGCACCAACGAACATCCACTTAAGGACATGGAACTTAAGCTGTCAACACCCGAGCCAATGCTCATTTTCCAATCGAAACACGCAGACGAATCTTACCCGAGCCCGTCATACCAGAGACATAACCTCATTGTCGTCTCACCAAGCAAAAAATCAAAGGTACTTCCCACCATAGATTTTTTAACGTTAAGAGGTCAAAACTCAAACCACAGCTCCACCACCTTTCAAAAATACTTTCAAAAGCACGCTCCAAGAATTCCAAAGACGCACCAAGTGTGATTTTGAAATGATCTAATAGTAGATTTCCCCATCGACCTCAAAACCCAAAAAGAGAAGAGTCAAGCCACTCCAACTGACTATTCTAGAAGATGCCTGGCTTAAATGGCCGACGCTTTACAAGCTGAACAATGATGCCTCCCCCCAAGGTATCTCACACTTACTATGAGAACATTCACCGAAGCTCATAACTGACTCCTGGTGACATCACTAAGATCAAACTATGAGAGAAACCACGCATCCCGCATGCAACACCAAAAGAGAACAACCAAAAGAGCTCAACATCTTATAAAAACATAAGCGTGGCGTAAGACCGACTCTCTCTTAACACAACTAGGATGAAAGAAAGATAGGGGACATGCTCGTCGTGTAGAAGAGTACACTAAGTAGAAGTTGATGGATTCCAGTTAAACTTTTCTGAAAACTGGAAAGGAAGAAAGGTCGAACCACCACGAGTCGAATATAAATAAAAGACTCAGCGTCACCTACCGACACACAGAGATCTCAAACTCATCACAATGCCTTTTCCCACATAAGGAATTCCATGATCTTTCATGACTTTCAACCGAGGTCCTCCATGACCAACGATGTTTCTTAAAAGGGGTTTCATACACCGCCAACTAGATCTAGTCATGTTGTCGAGCAAGCATCGATGCGTAACGACACCCACAAGCCTCAAAGGCATTCAAACAAACCCGACCTTTTCCAAGTGGTCCTTCTTGATGTGTGTCTTCTACCCGGAAGAACACACTTAACTAAACTAACAAGACGCTTCCCACCTTAGAAGCGTCGGTGACACAAAAAGAAGAAAATACCAGCTTCTCATTAGCGAACTAGTCTATAACGATTAAGCAGACGCGTGTCTCTCCTCTGAGCCATGATCACCACATCGAAACACACTAGAAAACCAATGTAACAAGACCAGCGTTTCAACCACACAATTCTTCTGAACATCATCTCGGGCATTGGGACAAATTGATTATCAAATGCTCAGGTCACCCTACCACATAGATGACCCAAGACTGTACACCACATCATAAGAGAATTATCTAAACATCATTTTCCCCTATACGACCATTTACAAAGATGAAAACATACCCAGTAATCCATTACCGCAAATAAGAGAAGTTGAAATGACCAAAAAGCCACTAACCATTCCCAAGGAATGTCTACAGAGCATTACCTGATGCTCAATTCCATAAACAGATCAAAAGAAGAATGACCACCCGTTTGAACAAGGGCGTCATTGGATACTGAATGTCCTACAAGGTAAAATGGAACCCGAATGATACCCGACGTCTAAAATCTCAACGCACAAGCAAGACACAAAAACACTATGGGTTATACCTACCATAGACTAGCCCCTCACGTAAAAAAACATCGACCAAAGCACTTGGTCACTCCCAACAAAAGTCATCGGGCTCAAGCCTAAAATTCAAGTCATTTTCCAAAATAAAACAAACACCCATGGAAAACACCTATGGTTCCATCTCAAGGCACTCTTAGGAAAGACTTAACTTACCCTCACATGAGGTTTCAACATAGGACACCACTATAGGTTCCTTTTCCATGAACTTTATATTAAATCATATTAATTATTTTAATTATTTTAAAAGATTACTTTCAAGACTTAAAGTATCCCTTCAAAACCAAATATCACTAGGCAGTTGATCATTTTTAACAAATAGCTCAAAGAAGAGTAGGCAAGTATAAAAAAACTCCCATTTAACCATTAAAAATTTATCATACATCCAGTCTTATTCCAGAAATTTATCATAATAAATTAATTTGAAACAAATCAGGTGACCTATGAGGGTTCTAACTAGATAATTCACATGAAATCAAAACCAAACAACTTTTACACAAATACGAATTTTGCAAAGCATGCTGCCATCACATTCCTTATGGGTTGCCAGTTTCTAACTCTTGAAGCGCCCATACACTCCATGGGTTGAAATTTGGCTCCCATTAGATGAAACAAATTAAATTCTAGATCTTAACATGCTCAAAACAATCATCTAGTCATAAGGGTGGCCACCTACCAACCTGTAAAGTGCCCATACACTTTACAATTTGTTATTTGGATCCCTTCATTAAAAACTGATTTCAATTCATTTTACAATTTAAACTTTATCAGCCCTTTCTCTGAAATATGATTACACATGATACCTTTTCTCAGCCATAAGGTTCACATACACCTTACAATTGAAAATTGGCTCCCATCATAACTAAAATCATTTAATTTGGTCAAAGAAACCAATTCCATATTAACTGAACCTATCATGTTTTCGAAAGGAGTAACATAGAAACATTATATATCACAGAAGCATGGAATAACTACCATAACACCTATCACAACAGCAGACATCAACTAATGAATCCAAGATGGCATGGAATAATGCATGGAATGTGATTTCTAACAAAGTGCATATATGATGCATGAAATGGAATAACCATGTATCATCAGGTTGCTACAGAAATGGAACCCACAATTGCATCAACAGTATCAACAGAAACCATGTCCATCACCCAATGGTGAAATCAAATCAACCATAATAATCAAAATCATTTAAATAACAATTTTATTCTAGGCAATTTTGATTTTACCTATACAAGGGTTAGCTACTCCCAAGCATAGATTACTACCAAATTCCAACTCATTCCTATCCTTGTCTACCGTCGCTAAATATTAAAACAAACCAAACAAAAACAAACTCCTCTGATACCACTTCCTAACTTTCCAGCCACCGGCTCAATGGTAAGCTGGGCCGAGACGTTACAATATTAATATCCACATTTAGTTTCTAAAAAATACCATGTCCATAAAAAATTCATCATCCACCCAAGGTGGATGACTGTCAAACTCTCCCTTCAACTTTAGTGGGAATAATAATAAAATTAGAAATTACACAACAATTCACATATTAATAATTAAATTAAATCATAGTCTAAATATTTGAAATATAATCATCAATATAAATCTTTCAAGGCTTCTCGTATTTTGGAATATAAGAAATTTCATATAAAGTTATATAGAATATTGATGTGCATAAATATATGATAAAGAAATATGATTTATTCATAGAAGAATGACATTCTGATTATCAAAGATCAAAACATTCATGTCTTAATGAAAATGAAGTCCATGTATGAGTTTTTTCATCAAAAGAATATTTTTACATCGTACCATTTATTTAATGAATTTAATATCATATATAATCAATGAAACATTTATTCATCATTTTATATATATATATATTATCAGTTCTCAAAATTTCATTCATTAGTGGTAAAAAAGAACTGATTTTGTATGTGTCATTAAAATCTAATGACATTAATCAACACTGAAAAAAGAAATCATAAAATCCCCTTTAAGAGACAGTAAAAGAAAGACTAATAAAGTGTTCCCTTTATAGATATTGTTTATGAACTGATAAAGGGGGCCTTTTAGTAATTATTTTTTAGTGAGGGTCATCAAAACTTTAATCAGTGTTATAAATAATGCTGATAATAGTTATGTTTCACTTGTGTACTACTGTAATTTACAGAACACTACAAAAACAAATATATAATTTAATTTTAAATAAATTTACATCAAAAAAATAATAAAATCTATACCATTATTAGTAAAGTATTGATGTTGTAACTATAATTAAATAATAGGATATTCCTGATGGAAAGACATTCATGTAAGACATTTGATACATTCATTTGACTCTTAATTATCACAAATTTAGATCCAGATTTATCTATTAAGGATGAGATATGAAACTGAAAACTCCCTTAGGCATAATTTTTATCATCTTCTAGAATCTAGAAACTAATACATTCTTCATTACCAACTTCCACTCATCCTATATTTTCCTACAAGATTCCTCTTCTTTAACCTTTCCTTTCAATCATGAATTTATTTTATGATTCCATGTTAATGAAAATTTTTTAGGACCTAACATTTGGTGTGATGATAAATGATATAAATGACCTACTAAAAACATCTGATGGGTTTAGTTCACAATTCATCCCATACACAGGTTTGTTAGGATCATTCCCTAAAACGAGTCCAATTTCATCATTTTGTGAAATTAATGATGATTGTACATGGTTCATTTCTCATGCTTCTTGAAATTTGTGTTGTAAATATTGTTGGTATCGGGCATGAAACATAAGATTAAAATCAGGGAAATAATAATTTTTACTATGGGATCGATATCATAACATTGAATTGAGAGAAACACCACTCGATTATCAACCCGAGAATCTTGTTTGATTTAAACAAGAAGGATAAATGAAAATTGAAATTATACCTCCTTTGATTTTGATCCAACGTGTATTCCACTCACTATAGGATATCATCAATTAAAGAAACCAAATTCATAACCATCTAAATCATCCACATATTCTTCAAAAAGATTCTCGATCACCAAACATCAAAATAAGGGTACTGGCATGGAAAATCTAAGAGGCTTTCTATGTTGAATTGATTGTCTGAGAACCATTTCATTGGTCTAAGAAGGTGTTCTTGGATCATGGTTCTCAGAACCTCATTTTCCCTACTGAATACCTAATATATATTCAATATATTCTCTCAAAATCATGGGAGGATTAGTTCCTCGAATTAGGGTTTAATTTTTACTTATACAGGTAGGTTTAACTTATAAAAATTGCACTTTTGACCTTATTTAAGTTTACCCTTTGAGATTAAACTATATTTGACACTTATGACCAAGTTGACATGTCACATGAATCATAAATTTTTTATCTAGGTTATGTAACATTAAAATATGTCACATGATAAAATATGAGCCATTAACTCAACCAATATCTCCAATAAATTATTTAATGAACCTTGGATAAATATTCCTTAAAAAAAATTTCTGTTGTATTCAATAAAGATATGTTAATAAGTAGAGTAAATAAATTCAAAAATTGTTATTATAAAGTTTAGTAATAAATAATATATTTATTTCATGTGATCATTCAAACTCAGACATAACCCAACCCCACTGTGCGGCTCACCATATCATAATCTCCAATTATGTAGAATTGGAAAAACATCTGAATACACTATTTATGTCATGATCAAGGCCCCTATATTAATATTAGTTAGTCATAATCATATACCTAGAGTAATATCTAGTAACACATCATCACTTTTAAGTATTTTTAGTTCATTCATAGCAATTAAAACCTCCTACGAGCAAGTTATGTGTTCTAGAATCTCTTTGTCTCAAGATATCCCATAAAACAAGATACACTACTATCACCATACTTACATGCTTTTTTTATTCTTTTAATAACTATTGTGGAAATGCATACCTTCTTATACTATGGTTATGGATTTAATAAAGGTACTACCATCCTGATCAACTACTTTTGATATATCTCTTACTCTATATAGAAGTGAAAAGTCTTGTCTTGATCATTCAATCAATGTCATACCACCAATGGTACACCTAAAGCAAGCTACCACAACACAAAAGTAAGTGTTATGGTTTCCATATTTAATAAATGTATGTGATGAAATGGTACACATTGATAATGTCCTCAGGTAGTGAGTCTTATACCAATGTTCACAGATAAAACATCCAATGACACTCGAAACTTATGGAGTTCTTATTAGTGAGTCACTCCTCATGAATTACCTCTAGTTGAGATAAAAATGTGAGAAATTTATGAGAATAAATATCAATTCTTATGATCCCCAAACACCTAATAGTTATAAATCATTTTCTTATCATCAATATTATGTATATTGACCATAGAACATTCATTTAGGATTACTATTATATTATCTGTGGGTTATCATTGTAGCTGGGAACTGCTATAACCTTTTGATACAAAAAGTAATCCCTGGAAACTACCAAGTAAAATGTATGCACAAAAGTAAAAACTTTATTATAGTAAGACAACATCATGTATAACTCTTTTTATACATGAGACGGTAGTCAAACATTACTGCTCAAGTTGGGTCTAGGGAACCCACTTTTAAAACACTCCCACATTCAGTAAATCCACCTTGATAACAATCAACCTATTTTCTCTCACATGATAAGATCATGATTCTACTAAGTAATGGATTTAATCATTAGTCCTAACATGTTTTCTTCCATAGAAACTCTATTATATGCGACCTCACCTCCTTGAGTAAATCTATCGAATGTCGTGATACCTCCAAGTATATTATTTTCCCCCTATCATAACATTGACTTGTTAGATAATACCAAATTCCTGACCTTATTGTACTTTATATTATGATAAATATTTAATTTATTGGTACAATTCTAATAACTATAAATAATTATTTTGGATTTCATACCGCATAATTAGTTGAAAAAATCCATAACATACTTAGTTTTTGTAGATATGCCTACCACTGGCTATAATGAGCTTCTCTTTCTCATTTACGTAGTCTAACTATGATACAAGATCAAATTGGTCTATAGGAATACTAGTTTGTGTTGCCTTGATAACTAGTGTTCATCATTCTCAAAATATCAATTACATATTCCTTGTACTTTTTTCAAGAACTATTTGATAACTCTTACTATTTCACAAGTACTTTTCAATGATTTATTTGATATTTTATTGCAATAGTGAATGTGTTGGTAGTATAATATATTTTACATTGCATTATATATGTGATAAATCTGTCACTAAAGAATGTGATGTTCTATTCACAATATTAATATCCTCTTGTGTCTTAAAAATGTCTTTTGGATATATTTGTTCCATATAAAATTGGGGAAAATTATCTCTCAAATTGTTCCAACTTATATTTTTCAATACCTTGTTATTATATGATCTTTAACATAGTATAATAAACCCACATATCTACCTCAGTATATTTTGTTCCCTATAATATGGGTTACTACTTTATGTCACTCTATGATGGGTTACTTTCATCCACAAATTAATTTACTATAAGACTAATAATTATTTTCTATATGTTATCAAAAATATATTTCTAGGAAAACTATTTCCCTTATAGTAACCTATTATTTAAACATGTAATACATTCATTCAAAATGAATATTATATGACCATGACACTTTTGATAATACATAAATTAATCTCTACAACTTGCATTCCTTATTTTAATTCTATGGTGTCACCAATCTTTTCTTGTTGCATTGTATAAAAACCTTTCTAAGAAGGTGGTACTGAAATCTAATTCCCAATATAATGATCATAAAAAGTCTCTAGGAAGAATATATTTCTAAATTATTTAAGTATGATGACTTCGTATAACCAATTGATCATCATTAATATCATGCTTTTATAACTCATGTATAGTTTCTCATGAATACCCACAAATGGATTTACATCAATTGGGGAAACTACCAAAATTTAAAACTGAATTTCGGTACATGAAATCTATATTTTAATTGGTATAAACTTTTCAATCATTTTCATTTACTACTTTCATGTAGGATA
The DNA here is from genome assembly GCA_963277665.1 of Viscum album. Classification (NCBI taxonomy): domain Eukaryota; kingdom Viridiplantae; phylum Streptophyta; class Magnoliopsida; order Santalales; family Viscaceae; genus Viscum; species Viscum album. The sequence continues at coordinate 587,088,538 of OY728164.1, read as the reverse complement.
AACAATTATTTTTCATAATTAATAATATATCACTTGAATTAGTGATCGTAAAACCAACTCTCTTGGTTTTATACTTTCCTAAGTAGTATGTGTCTCTGGAATATTTCTTTTCCATGAGCTCTTATGGAACTTGTTCCCATGCCTACTACTTGTGAATCTAAATCTTTGACACTATCCAAGTATAATTTTTTCCCACTCTTGAAAATTGAGATGTGTATCCTTTTATATAAATTAAATCTTTCACCTGACTATAAAAATTCAATCATAGGGATTTATGGAATATCCTTTATAAATTTAGGATATACAACTAAGATGTCATTTGTGTAATTCTTGATGCAAGTTTGTTTATTGACTATGTATTAACAAAATCATTGAATTTAAAAACATGATTTTTGAATTAAAGGGTTTCTTTCATATTATAACTTTTATGATATCCATTTTTCATTATAATAAGTATATAGTTATGGGTTAATGTTTCAATTTGTGAATCATGTATTGAAATAAAATTGGATGACTTTTCAAAACATATAAGACTCATCCTTGATCCTCATTTTACATACATCATGGCTCTAATGTGTATAGGGAAATGTGATCATGGGAATTACTTGACTCTACGCATTACTGATCACTGAATTCTTGTTGGAATCGTCATTGTTTCTCCATATACTAACATCATGGATCTGATGGGTATAGTGAAATGTGAGTTTAGGGATAAATCCACCCAACATTATCAATATTGATGAATGGTAAGTTAATATATTTTTCTGATCACCCACCAAAAACACCTCATATATTCTAACAAAGCATATTCCTTCCATAACATTTACATTACTTAAATGTCTAAAAAAAATATCATAAAGTATATTAATTTACCTCAAGACTTTCCTTAGAATATTTTAAACGATCAAGAGGAACTAACTATAGAATCTTTTTGGATAACCTTTATTTATATATGCTTCTTTGTCTAAAAATTAATATGTATGTTTACCAATAATACTTAAAGTTTTTAGCTACAAAATTCAAAACATTTTATTGGGTGTATTTTCAATAAATACATTTTTTTCTTGATAAATAATTATCTTACCACAACTAGGTGTAAGTATTATTTTTATATTCATCATTTAATACTGATAATTAAACTATTAATGAACTATTATTTCAGTATAAAACACTACTAAAACCATTCATTCCAAAATAAAATATTGTATCGTTATATCTAGTGGAAATATGAGATAAATATTTTTAGTAATACTAAATAAAAAATACTAGGTCAAATAGAAAAAATCTACTTGGAAAACGGAGGTCGTTTTCCTCTCACTTTGGACATAGGAATCACCCTTTCTTTAATTCATTTCAATTTATCTTCCAATGAATTATTATTTCCACATGAAAATAAAATAGATTCCAGTTCACTATTTTCCATATTTATCATTAGTTTCTTATAAGTATGATGTGAAGGTGCCTTTGGTATCACACTTAATATTGGCCTTTTCGCCTTGTCTTTCTATTTTTTTACCATAATAACTAAATTTTTATCTTTATTTAATCTCTTATCTTCCTGGTGAACCTTAACCAAAATAAATTGAAGTGATTTCTGTATATTCTCAATAAAACTATTTTAACAATTTGATAAGGATGGGATAATGAGATGTATTTAATGTTCATGATTCGACTTGAATCCCGGTATTTCTAATCAATCAATATACTATATCATCATGAGTGAATGAGGATCATCATGGGTTTTATATTTTAATCTAGACATGATCAGTGTAACAATAATCTCCTTGATTTATTACTACACATTCTCATTATAAACTCTCAAGGATGGGACAAAATGATATAACCACCCATTTCCTCACATTTCATTCACAACACATCAAAAATTGATGATTACGTTATGATGATAAAACCAAATTCATCACCATGAGTCTCCTGTTAGGTTCCTTTTCACCCATACATTATTCTTGTAGGGGTTCATTATATTGTGAAACTCAACCACATTTAATTTTCATTCATATCTTAGTATTATGTGTAAGTTTTTAAACCACTCATATAATTTTTTTCCAATTAGGACATATATTTTTCCAATATTGATCAATGTATTTCTTGATGGGATTAACCCATTTATTGAAGAGATATAAATTAATCAATGGAGATATTTTCTAAACATTAATAGGTAAATTTTTCTCAAAATTAAAGGAGAGTTTTTGAAAAAATTAATGGAGTTAAAAAATGAATATTGTTGATTTATTTAATTAGAAATATGGTTTTGGTGTTTATAAAAAAGGATGCGGTGAATTTTATTTTGTGGTAATTTTCCACAAGATATAGTCCCTTGACAGAATAAAGGGGGTCTCTAAAATTTCTTTTTCATGTGTCACACATTTATGATGGTGAAAAAACATCGACGATGGATCTTCTATGTGGTGGGTTGTCGTGTTTTCAGTAATAAGGGAGGTATTTTGAAAAGGAGTAAAAAGAATTCAAACAGTCATTAAAGTGGGTGTGTTATAACAACAATGTGATAAGGTTCAATAATTTCTATCCAATGGAAAGAAACCTTGAGATATAAAATTCATAGAGATGGAATGTCATCAGTATAAGTCTTAGGTTCCATGATTGAAAGATCAAATAAAAGACATTGAAGAGGCATCATAATAGTAGGTCATTGACGATGCATCTTTTGATAAAGAACTCAAGGGATGTGTCTTTTTTTTCTAGAATGGTGATGTTTTTCATATATGGTTATTTGAGGGTGATTTTTTATCATGGAAGGGTGTAATTTTCCATTAGGATGATTTTCATAGAGGTGAGATAAGCATATCATGGTGTGTATTTCACATAAGTTACTCTACGCTGTATTAGAAATTGAAGTTTAGTAATTTACTTTATTTTTTTACTCTATGATTATTAGTGGTTTTCTGTAAGTCACCCTATGTTTTTTAATCCTTTTAATTGGAGGGTTTTAAAACATTTAAAAATTATATGTAATTTTCTACTATTTTTTGCATCCATTATTTCATCAATTTTTTCATAATTCCATCACAATGGATTTTCTTCTTGGGATTAGGAATCTCCAATAATAATAGATTGATGGAACATGCACAAGTCATAATGATTATCTCTCCTTACAATAATATGGTAATGGTATATAGTGTATAAATATGTGAAGAGGGATTCATCATAATTTTGGCACGCCTCATATACTTCAGAGACCATCATTTGGGATGAAGATAGTTTGGAATTCAAATTTTGGTATACCTCGTGTGGGGATCCTATAGGTTTGACAATACCCATTATCTCCAATACCCAAGATCGCCAAGTGAGAACATAATGAGAAGAAGTATCAATGCTTATGATCCCTTGAAACCTGATATTCCGATATCATTTGTGTCCCATCAGTGTAATGTATCTTGACCATTGAATATATTTTTATGATTACTTTCATTGTATCTGAAGGTTCCCATTATAGGTGTGAATTGTTGTAAATTATTGATAAAATAATTATTCGAAGGACATTACCATGTAAAAATTGTATTCATAAGTAAAAAACAATTGCAGTAAGATAACATCATGCATAAATAATTTTTTACATGAAATAGAAAAAAAAATTACTACTCAACATGGGTCTTGGGAATTTAATTTTGGAAAAAATACCACATATTGGAAATATTGTTTAATTATATGAACCTACTAATTTTATATAATTAACTAATATTTCATTATTATTTATATATATTAATTAAATAACATAAAATTAAAATTAAAAACATTTACTCAAATGTATTTGGTAGGTTTATTCATGAAATTACGATCAATTTTCCAGTGAACATGAAACCACATCTCCGCTCATCCATCTAGGTGACCTAATTCATGATCCTTTATAAAAAATACTACATAGATATCAATTTAGTAAAAACCTTTTAGGAGGATTAGAGGATATAAATAATAATGAATAAAAGTAAACCAAGATGTATATTTTCATCAAAAAATTTTGGAATCAACTATAGAAATATTTTTTTTTTCATGGCTCGGTGTATTTGTTAACCATCTCCTAGAAATAGATACATTGATAAAACCAATAATTTTTATGTTTTTAAGTTAATAATTTACTATAAAAATGTTAACACCTCATAAAATGCATCCCTTTTAGTATTAATAAACAACTTCCATTACTTAGGATATATTCCATCATGCACTTTTTCATGCATCCATCGAATACTTAAATATGTGTCATTAAACTCATTCCATATATCTATTTAATGTCTCCCTATTTATTAACTAAATTATTCCTGGTCCATGGGCATTAAATTGAAGTAGACACATAAAAATAATGAAACTTCATGAAATAAAATACATAACAAATTTTAATTATATTAATAATTCTACTTGAATATTATAAATGAATTATCATGGAATAATAAATTAGTATTAATTATTTTTGTTTGTCAGAGACCTATTTCATCTAAGATATAGGAATATTCTTTTTATATTTATAATTTATGAGAAGTGCCATTATCCCACATGTAATCTATAAAAGGATCTGTTTGTAAATGTCGGAAGTGTCACTTGCAGGCACCTAAAACTTGTCAAATGGGGTGATAATTTTGAATCCCCTCAAGAAAATTAATTTTCAATATTTGTATTTATATATATATTTTTATTATTTTTATCTATTTGATAAATTGACAAACAACTATTGTGGGGTTTGGAGAAAGAAATTTAATTTTCCTTGTGCAGTACAATGGCTAACATTGGTTGTCTAATTTGAGAAGCTTCTCAATTTGTTCGCCAACTTTTTCTAAATCACTAAAACAACTTTATTGTTTGAAATTTTAAAGGAAAAATTTGATTTTTTTGGGGTTTTTATTACATTTGTAATGAAATTTAATATGAAAATTTAAACTAACATGTAAATCTAAATATAATGTTTTAAGTAGAAAGGACTTGGTTTTGGGGTTTGGTTTATGGTTCAATAATAATTATCCATTATTTTTTTGGATTTTTGGTTTGATAATCGAAACATTAAATATCATATATAAAGTGCTATTCTTTATTTAGAAATTGTGGAATCTTTGAGAGCCTAAGTAATCTTAATTCCACCTCCAATTATCCTGGTTCATGACACACCTATGTCGAGGGTGGTCTATATTCTAGGACTAAACTCTATCTATGTTGTTTCATCCATTGATTAGTACAACTCCTTTGTATGAAGAGTTAACCAATGGTGAGAGGAAAAATGATTTAAATAAAATAATAGAAATACATGCTGATGTATGTTATTTTTGGATAATAACTAAATCAGTGGAATTTCCCTCAGCATGCATCCAACTCAAATCTAACAAAAAATTTAATCACACTTTATGGAAAATGAAATAACACCTTGACCCCCCCCCCGAACCATGATTTAGGTTCAGCCTCTCTTTTCTATGACTAAGAGATCACTTTGTGGAGTAGATGAAAGAGAATAAGAATAAATAGAATTAAATTAATGAAAGAATAAATTTAAAATGAATGGGATGATAAAATAAAAGAATAAAATAAAAATAGAATTGGGATGAGGGATAAAGGGAGAGAGGGGAATAAAAATAAAATTGGCGAAAAAAATAAGAAAATAAAGAGAATAAAATAAATAAAATTTATATAATTAATAAATAATGTTAAAATAATTAATAATAATAATAATAAATTAATAATAGTAATAATATTAATATTAATTCAATAATAATACTAATAATATTAATAATAGTAATAGTAATAATAATTATTATTATAATTATTATAAGTATTTTATTTAATAGAAGAAGAAAATTAAAAGGAAAAGATAAAGTGGATAAAGGATTTAATGGAGACACAATTTAAATTAAAATTGAACTGACTATTTATTTATTAAAAGAAAATTTTCAATTTAAAATAAAAATTAAATACAAAAAAAAAAAGAAATTAAATAAAAGAAAGGAAAAAAATGAAGAAAAAGGGTGGAGAATAAGAATTGGAGTAATGACAGCCATGCCCTCAACTTGGGGAGATCTCCCTTCATAGTGGTGTGAAATAATTCCAAACAAGAAGAGAACATCCTCCTTTATATAGGTAGAGGAGGGAGATGGGTCTTCGGCCTCCTATTCAAAGCCCACGAGAATGTGGTAGCTTATCTTGGGATGACCCGTGTGGAATGGATCCACGTGGGGAAACTCCCTATTTGATGGTTAATGGGGGATGGAAGTGGCTCCTTGTGGATAAGGCAGTGGGACTTCATTGAAACTGGTGGAAATAGAGAGTTTCAGTGGGTGCTTCTGTGGGCTATCGTGGTGGGGTAGTGAAGAACCGGTGGTGGTCAACTCCTCCTCTTACGACCTTCAAAATGTCAGGAGGATCCTTGATATCTTAAATGGAGGGTCATCTCAGATACTGAAGGTGATGGTGTTGAGATTTTTAGGGATTTACAGAGGGTGGTGATGCCAGGTAGAGATTATAGGTGGCGATTCCAGGCGGCAATGTTGTGGCGGCGATGGTGGTGTGGGGTGGTCGGTCGAGGTAGAGAGTGGTGGTGGAGGCGAAGTGTTTGAGGACAGTAGAGGGCGGTGGTGTGCGATGACGCTGCTCATCCTACATCGAAACATACATGGGATGGGAGAGGCTTTATAATCCTTGAGGCAACTTATTCAACTAAGAATCCTTCACCAAGGATTGGCACCTGGCTTCACTCGCACACACAAACACACGAGCTTCACATTTACATGGCCCACACTAGAGCCTTCAGGCTCACTCTACACCCGCATGACTTGACCACCTGCGGGCCATGCACTGGCCTATCCCCCATGTGCCAGAGCTCGGATACTAGCTCTCTCCAAGGAACTATGGCTGATTGGGCCATTGTGGGCCATTTATGAGGCACGTGGATCCTTAGTTGAGGGCCAACCAAGCTGGGATAATTTTTTCACAAAACACATAGAAAAAGTTAGAAAAATTCTAACAAATTTCATAAGATTTATAGATAAAAATACATATTCATAAATGAAACTTATTTCAATAATTTAACACCACTTCCAATTCTTTTTCCAAATTACACATAATTTACTAAAACAGTTAAAATCATGGATTTTAACACTGAAAAAATCCAAAAAATTGATTGAAATTTGATTAAAAATATGCACATAATTTTGGTATGTCCAATACCCCCACACATAAACCATTCCTACCCTTAATAATAAAATCTCATTAAGGAGTTGAATAGGGCATCAATTTTATCATCATTTAAATCCATAAGTAATAAAACCAAATGATTGTCATTTTTAAATCAAAATTTCAAAATTCATATTAAATATTAACTCAATTGCAAAAATTTTAGAGAAAAAAATTAAATTAGGAATTTTACTTTTCCCCATTTTAAAATATAGAAACATCACTTATAATTAATTCAAGCTCCTTAATTTATAATTATTTAACATTCCAAATGCTGACTTACCTCTCTTTTGAATATTTTCACTCATCTTTCATGATAAAAATTCAAATAGATTTATTCTCATATCATGATATCATACTTCTTATCCATATGCTTCAAAATAAAATATCTTCTCCACTCTTTAAAGACAAAATAACAAACAAATTCATGAGGGATTTCAATTAAAGGTTCAAATGACTCTAAGAATTAAGTTTAGTAGAAATTGATGTTTTAAAATTAAGGCTCAAGGAGGAGGTTTGTCTCTTAAAGAAAAATGCATGATATCAAAAGTAAAATCTCAATGAAATTATCTCCTTCAAATTGTAACAACTCCCACCTCCATAAAGCTCATAGAAAATATATTGACCAGTTTACATATATATTTCATTATGGATAAATATGAGATTTTAGAATTTTAAGTAGAACATAATTAACAAGAAGGGAATGGGTTCCCAACCCTTATCTCTTCATGTCATGGGATCTTATCAATTACAAAATAATTTTTCATTTATTATGACTTTCATGATTTTTCTTAAAAAAATAGTTCATGTTATTCGTATATCCTACTACACCCCAATACATTTCTTAAATATTTTGAAATCCATTTTATTTGAATTTTTATTATTTAAACACTTTGTAATAAATTTATATAAATAAACTCTTAAATATTTTTAATAATTTAAATTTGATAATTATATATATATATATATAATTATTTACAAATATATAAATATAAACATATTTATTTACAGTTATGATTATAATTAAATATATTATTAAATATTTTTATATAATTATAAATATAATTTTATAATTTTATATATTTACAAAATTATAAATATAATAAATATATTTGTTATTATTTTATTATTATATAAATATATAACATCCTAATGAGGATCCTATGATGTCAATTATTATCATTATACACAATTACAATCATTTTAGTTATGTGTTCTACTAGAAAATTAAATATATATTTTTGAGGGAAGAAATTTTATTAAAATTTTCACTTTTTTCCTCACAAAAATGGTGCACATCAAGGAGAGGGAGGGATGAGAGGAAAACAACATTGGACTGATTGGTGGGTGCGCCAAGCCATTATAGTAGTGCAGCGCAAAGGTGACCCATGAAAATAGTGGTAGTAAGACACCTGCTGAAACCCCCATTAAAAAATTAATTCAATATCGAGTGAACCGTTGGGAGAAATATCACATATTAAACAGATAATAATAGACACTAAAACTGATCTTGGACAAAAGGAAGAGAAAGCTATAAGTTGGGTGGATGTTTTTGAGAGATCAAGATAAATCTATTTTCATTCAATCATCTTTTGTTCAACATAATCCTGCCTTCATTCAATAATTATACTAGTTTGAGTGATCTGAGAGTCACTTCACCTATTCTCAAGGAACAACATGTTTCGATCAAGTTAATTTTTTTCATTCAATAATCTTTTGTTCAATATAAATATTCTTTCATTTCTCATCAATCCCATCCCACACTCTCTCTACCAGTTTCTTAGTGCATTATCGTCATAACCTTATTCTTTTCATTATAAAATAAATTATTCATTTAATTCCCTCTAATATACTAAATCTTTGTGTGAATTGGTTTTAAAATTGAAAAAATTTATTAAAACCCCGATCCATTCTTTTTTAAAAATATTGTAGGCGTTTCTCTACCATTCCATAGAATGACCGCTTATGGTTTTGTTGAGTAGAATGAACCTATCATTCATATTTAACAAAATCAATAAGAGGGTCACTACTTGTGAATTATTTTTGTGCATTTTAACAAAATCATTATGGTTTTTGTAGTGTCTATAATAATTATGAATTCAAGATTCTTAATTATAAGTTGTTTCTAATGGTTAGATATACATCGATGTTTCTCGCATCTATTTGGATTTCTACAACCAAATTCTTGCTCATACATACAATATATTTTTTATTGAAAATTTCTTATAAAACATTCCAATTATGATGTGTGTTTCCCAAATTTTTTTTCTGAATTCTTGATTTTATCCATATAATTCATTGAATGGCCTTACTGATTATGATATGTATTAATTAAGTCAAGATTATCAAATACTAATGATATGTTAATTAACAAAATGGTAATATTTCCAACAAAAATTATGATATTGTTCAATTCAAACTCTGAGGCTATATTTGGTTTGATTAAATCATTTTGATGGAAGATGAATGTAAATTGAAATAGAAAATGAATGGTTAAAGGAAAGCCAAAAAGAAATTTAAAAGCATGTTTATCATGATGAGACTTCGTAATGAAATGTTCATATTGTGTTAATACTAAGAAATCAAATATATGTCAAAAAGATCAAAAAAGTCATTTTCTTCTTCACATATCTCGGTGGTGCTTGACCATCATGGTCTATTGTCTCTTTCAAAACCCCTCTGCCTCTATTAGACTAGTCCATAATGATACTAAACGTGGAATGTCGGTCTCCATGATCAAATTTGAACTCTATCTGAAAAATGGATCTTCAACATTAAGACAACATACTAGGTTCAATCATCACTATTTTGTTTTTATTATCATTTCAATCATGAGATAATTTTATTAAATCATTAACAATCACTACTTTTTCTTATGCTAAGATGGGAAGAGGATGTTCAAAACATGTGAAATAAGTAATTTTTTTTTAAATATGTGTTTTTAAATTTTCATTTTCAACATTCAGACTCCATATACATAAAAGATATATGTTGTTTAAACTTATGAAAATTATGCATTGGACCTTCCTTTAGACAATCCTTCCAAATTAAACCATAATCAACACATAACCAAGTGAACGCATCAAAAATAATATAAATATTTTATTACATACTTGTAACAATAAAATATGTAAGGTTATAAAATACAAGACATTAAGTTGACCACTCTCTCCCACAAAATATTAAGGAAACCTTAAATAAATATTCATTCATAAAATATTTTTCTTTTTCATTTAGGTTAAACATATGAACACCTAGAGTAAATATATATAGCACTTGTTATTTTAAACTCGATTAATAATGAATGTATTTTTTTCTCATGATCATTCAAACATGGACATAACCTAAACCCCACTGTGGGTCCCAAAATGTCCTAAAATCCAATTCATTGGAGTTGGACAAGATTTTGAATATGCCTTTTTTTACCCTCTCGTCCCCTATCATGATAGTAGCAAGTCATACTAAGAAACCAAGACTGGTATCTAATAACACATCATGGCCCCTAAGGATATAAGGTTTAGTCAATAAAATGACAACAACATACAATTATGAAATTTATTATATAATCTATTTGTCTAATGATATCTCATAATGAAGGATGAATATAGTTTTGAATTACTTTTTTGGCATGCCTCATGTGGGGTTCCTATAGGCGGGACAAATCCTCACATTCACTAATACTCAATATCACCAAGTGAGAAATTAATGTGAAGAAGTATCAATGTATATAAACCCCTAACACCTGATATCTAGACATCATTTGTGTCCCCTCAGTATAATGTATCTTGACCATTGGCCTTATTTTTATCATACTTTAATAGTATCTCATGTTTCTGGCTATAGATGAGAACTCTTATAAATTATTGATATAATAAGTAGTCCAAGGACATTACCATGTAAAAAAATATGAATAAGTAAAAAACTATTATATTAAGATAACATCATGAATAACTATCTATATATATGATATACTAATAAAAAACTACTACTCATGTTTGCTCTTAGAAACCATATTTTAGAAAAAAATACCACATATTGAAAATATTTAACAATTCTATGAAACTAAATATTTATCTAATTAACTAATATTTCATTATTATTTATTTATAGTAGTAAAATAACATTAAATTACAATGAAAAAAATTTACTCAAATGTATTTGGTAGGTCCATTCAAGAAACTGCTATCAATTTTCTAGTGAACATGTAACCACATATTCACTCATCCAACTAGGTGACATAAGTCATGAACCTTTATAAAAAATAGTACATAGATATCAATCTAGAAAAACAATTTGGGAAGGACAATAGGATATAAATAATAATGAATAAATTTAAACCATGATAAATCTTTTCTTTAAATAATTTCGGAACCAATTGTATAAAGAAATATTTTGTTTCATGGATTAGTGTATTTTTACCCATCTCCTAGAAATAGATACATTAAAAAACCAATAGTTTTGATGTTTTTATGTTATTATTTTACTATTAAATTGTTAAAAAATCAAAATATATATCCATGTTATTATTAATAAACAACTTCTACTCCTTGTGATATACACCATTATAAAATTTTTCATGCATCCATCTATTACTGAAATATGTGTCATTAAATACATTCCATAATATCAATTTAATTTCCCCCCATTTATTAAATAATTTTTTCATGGTATATTGGAAATATGTTGAACCAGAAACATCAAAATGAAGAAACATCTAGAAATCAAATACATTAGAAATTTTAGTTATATTAATAATTGTACTATAATTTTTTAAATCAATCATCAAGGAATAAAAAATTATTATTAACTTTATTTGGTTGTTTAAAACCTATTTTTTATAAGATAGGGGAATATTATTATAATCTTTATAATTTAATAGAAGTCTCACTATCTCACATGTAATCTACAAAATAATCTGTTTGTAAATGTTGGAAGCATCACTAGTAGGCACCCTAAACTCATTAAATGGGGTGATAATTTTAAATCCCCTCAACCCAGTACATCTATTGTATTTATATATTTATTTATTTTTCTATTATTTTATCAATTTGATAAATTGACACACACCTACCATGGGGTGTCATAGAATAAATTTAATTTTCCTAGTGTAGCACAATGGCTGACTGGGGATGTCTCATTCGAGGAGCTTCTCAGCTTTTTCTCCTAGGTCTTCTAAATCACCCAAACTACATCATTTTTTTGTTTTAAATATTAAAGGAAAACAATTAATTTTTTATGGTTGTTTGATTACATTTATAATGAAATTAAAAAGGTAAATTTAAACTCACATTTAAATCTAAAAAATGATTTAATAAGTAAGGACTTTGTTGTGGTTTTTTGTTTAAGGTTCAGTCATTATTCTGCTTTAATTATTTGATTTTGATTTCATAATACAAACATGAAATATAATTTATTAATTAATATTATTTATTTAGAAATTTTGGAATCTTTGAGAGCCTAATAAATCTTAATTCCACCTCCTCCTATATTCAAGGATGATGATACACCTTGGTCTAGGGTGTTCCATATTTCAAGACCAACCTCTATCGATGTTGTTTAATCCATTAATTATCTCAACTCCTCTAAATGAAGAGTTAACCAGTAGAGATAGGGATAAATGATTTAAATAAAATAATATAAATATATTTAATTTCAGGTCATTGATGGCCAGTCACCAAATCTGTGACATTCGCATCACCATGCATGCTACTGAAATCTATAAAAAAATTGAAATACACTTTAAGTAAAATTAAATAACACCTTGATTTCCCCCCGTGCCAAGCCTTAGAGTTAGCCTCTCATTTCCCTGAGTAATAGATCACTTGGTGGAGTGGATGGAAGAGAAGAAGAAGAAATATAATAAAACAAATGAAAGAATAAAGAATGGGATGATAAAATAAAAGATTAAAATAAAAATACAATTGGGATGAGGGAGAATGAGAGATAAAAATAAAAATACAAATGGATGAAGAAAATAATAAAATAAATAAAATAAATTAAATAAGATTTATATAAATAAAAAATAATGTTAAAATAATAATAATAATAAAAAATTATTATTAGTGTTACTATTAATACTATTAATAATTATAATCACATTGCTATTTATAATAATAATAATACTACAAATAATAAAAGTAATAATAATAATAATAATCATAATTTTTATAATAAAAATAAGAATAAAATTAAAAGGAGAAGAAGAAGTGGATAAATGATGGAATGGAGACATAACTTAAATTAAAAATGCATGGAATATTTATTAATTAAAAGGAAATTTACAAATTAATATAAAAAAATAAAATAAAAAACAAAGAAATTAAATAAAAGAAAAGAAAAAAATTAAGAAGGGGGTAGAAGAAGAATTATAGTAGTGGAAGACGATCCCACATCTTGGAGAGATCTCCCTTCATAGTGGTGTTAACTCATGCCTTCCATAGAGGAGATAACCTTCTTTATATGGGTAGGGGGGGATAGGGGTCTTCAGCCTCCTCTTCAAATCCCCCGTGAATGGGGGAGATTCTCCCAGGAAGACCCATGTGGAAGGGATCCATGTAGGGTAACACCCTCATTAGCGGTGAATGGGGGATGGAAGTAGCTCCACATGTATGGGTAAGCGAGCCTTCATGGATAAAGGCGGCAATGGGTTCTTGAATGGGATGTGGTGGAAGGGTAGTATAGAACCAGTGATAGACATATCCTCATTATCCTTCAGCCTCCACAGTGTTTGAAGGAGTATCTATATCTTGCATGGAGGGTCATCCTGGGAATTGTAGGTTATGGCATGGTGATTTTTGGTGAGTTACAGTTGGTGGAAATGCCAGTCGACAATGTTTTGGTAGTGATGGAAGCATGGGGTGGTCGAATGAGGTGGAGAGTGGAGGCTGAGGTGGAGTGGTGGAGGGCGGCGGAGTGTAGTGGTGCTGCTTATCCCACATTGAAATGCTCGTGGGATGGGAAAAGCTTTATAAGCCTCAAGGTGGATTCCTCAATTCGTAATCTTTAACTAGGGATGGGCTCTCGACATCAGTCACACCCACATGCATTTGAGCCACACATTCACATGAACCGCGCTCAAGCCCTTGGGCTCACTCTACACCTGTGGGGCTTTAACACCTATTGGTCTTGCACATACCTAAACCCCCATGCAGCCTAGCTCAGCTGTTTTCTCTCAAGAGTCTTGTGTAGCTGGGTGACCCCCTAGGGGCCACCTATGAGGCGTGTGGGTCATTGGTTGAAATCCATCCCAGTTGGGATGATTTTTGGACAAAACATATATAAATAGTTATAAAAATACTAACAAATTTTATAAAAAACCATAATATTTATAGATAAAAATACAAATCCAAAAATGAACCTTAATTCAATCATTTAACACTACTTCCCTTACTCATTATAAAATTACCCCCATAATTTACTATATCATTGAAAATCATGGATTTTAACATTGAATACGATCAAAAATTGATTGAAATTTGATTAAAAATATGCACATAATTTTGGTTTTTCAAATATTCCCACACTCAAACCATGCTTTTCCTCAATCATAAAATATCAACAAGGAGTTTAAGAGGGAACCAATGTTATCAATATTTAAATTTTAAAGTAATAAAATCAAATTATTATCAATTTTAAAAAAAAATTCAAAATCCACATAAAATATTAATTCAATTACTCAATTTTCATAAAAACAATTAAATAATGAATTTTACTTTTACCCATTTGAAAAATATGAAAATTCTCTTCTCATTAATTCAGGTTCTTAATTTTTAATTATTAAACATTCCAATCACAATTTTCCTCTCTTTTGAATCCATTCACTCATCTCTCGTGACAAAAAATAATGTAGATTTATGCTCAAATCATGAGATCATACTTCTAATCCATAGTCTTGTTAACGAACTAATTTCTCCACATTGTAAAGATAAAAGCACAAAAATTGATGTGGGCATTCAATTAAAGGTTAAAATGAATCTAAAACCTAAGGTTGGTAGGAATTCATGTGTTAAAATTAAGGCTCGAGGATGAGATTTATCTATTAAAGAAAATTTCATGATATTAAAAGTTTAATACCAAAGAAATTCTTCCCTTCGAACAATAACAACTCTCACTTCCCCAAAACATAAAGAAAATATCATGAACTATTTAACCACAATGAATGATTTATGCACCCTCTTGATATTATCTAAACTCTTATAAATTATTTCAAACAAGTTGTTCATTTTTTTAATTTTTCAAAAATTATGATTAGAATACACCACACTTCCACCACCTTACAACATTTAAAAAAATCATAGGTCTATTAATATAATTTTTTTTAATTCCAAATAAAAACCTATTTTCTCATTTTTTTGGTATTTTTGACATTTCCCATTTATTTAAATCAAATAGAGGAAAACAATAAAGTATTAATGAATCAATAAACTAAATTTATTCCCCCAATAAGAACCTCCACAATTTTTCCTTACAATGTATATCATCTCATTCACCATAAATCCCATCACCACCACATTTCAACATTAAAAAATCGTGCAATTTCTAAGAGGGTAGGAATAGATAAAAAATGACTTGAAACATGGCTCATTCCTATAATGGTTTTTGTTGTTTTCTATGGGATAAATAATTACTGATGTAAAGGTGGTATATTAAGGATAAGTGGTTAATAAAAATATTCCTTAATCATTTTAAATGGGTTTTTTCATAGTAATAAATTTGAAAATTTCAAATGCAAGCTCTTATATGTGGCATGTCTGAAGATCACTCAAGAAATATGCTCAAGAGAAAATAGGAAGTACTTGGTCTTGAAATATTATCATTAATGGACATATGATATTTTACAATCACTCATGGAATTGTTAATAATAACAAATCAAGTCACATGAATTTCATAAATTTGATGCATGAAAAATGGTTGGGAAAATTCATTTACATGAATTAATCAATCCCCTTGAATTATGTGTCCTCATTTTAATATCCATGCTTTAAATTAATCATCCAATTTTACATTTTACACATTCAATTTAATTAACATTAAAATCTAAAACATGGAATAATTGGATTCCTAAGAAACTCATGTCTCCTAGACAGGTCAACTAAATCCTAAATTCATGTGTGGGCATGTAATTTCATCTTTAATTCTCAAAACATTTTCGAAAAATGATTCCAGGGTGTTTATAGATAGAATAATTAGAAACTGATCACCCTTTCCCATGAATCATGGTTCACTTCCTTCATTATTTGAGGCTTCCTTCTTCCATTATGAACCTAAAAAATATAATTACTCAATTAACCACCAGGATAATTTAATTAAATATCAAAAAGATAAGAGGGAGTGGGTTTTATGTTTTACTTCTCTTAATAAAAGAAATTTAAATTTAAATTACTATAAAGAATATAAAGGGATATGTCTCTTTCTGATCCGCCAAGTGGGAAATAATTTTACTACCTTAATAGGGATGTACCTTCAGTTATCCAAAATTTGATGTTGGATGAAGATTCTTTGACTACATGTAGCTTTTCCCAGTTTATTCTTCATATTTTTTGATATGTAATGATCAATGGATATAGTATAACAGACCCCCCCCAAATTATGTATATATTTTAGGGAGGGGAAGGTTGAATTATGAATCATACTCTTCCTAGGTTTCTACTTGTGCAACCTCCTATTGTTCTTATAGTTTTGGCTTCTCATAGGCTGTATGAATTAAATAATCAAAGCATTAGTAAATAGGTATTTCTAATTGAATAAAATTAAAATTATAAAAAATAAATTTCTCTACTTTTCTAATTTCCTCATGCTTAAATACTTTGATATCTTAATGAGGATCCTTAAATGAATGTTCATTGAAATCATGGATCACTGTGTGTTCCTCATTATGTGCCTTTTTAATTTCCTCATCTTTCTCTAAGTCATGGAAATAATTGACCAAAACTAAAAATTCAATTCTATAAGGTGCGATACTCAATTTAGATTGAATAAAAACATAAATGAAAGTGTTCATAGAAATATCATCTCACTGATTTGGTTTTGGTTCGATAACTTCCTTGGTGGTGAGATCCACTTGGAGTGAGATGGCGGAAAGTGGAGGTGGGTAGTCAGGCTCCCCCATCTTTTCTTCAAATTTCATCATTATGATGGCTTACTCCTCTTCCATGGCTAGACTGACATGCAATTAGATTGGCTCTTATAATAGGTAAGTATTCGAGAGATCAAGTTATACCTCACACTCATTCTAGATGTCTTCTGGATCTCATTGATCTCCAAAAATTATCTCAGTAGGTATAATTTTCTTATCATGAATCCACTCAATCACATTATGGCCTTTTTGGATTTGTCTCTTCATATAGTTGGGATGTGAATACTCCTCAATATGGGCATTGACCTCTTTGATGTATTCAATAAAATTTGGTAGGTCCAGTGGCACTTCTTTCTTGGTCTTAAATTTTCAATAATCTATTTTGACATTATCAACCATATCTACCTATTCTTGAAATGAAATCCAGGTTTTATGCCCATTTATCATAGGCTTGTCTAGGTTAGTGTGTTCATTGAGATTTTATAAGAGATCCACCTCTTCAGCATTATTAATTTATAGCTTTTTCACCTAAGATTGATTGTTAATGAATTGTAAAAATTATCAATTGAAAACATCATCGATTTTTTTTAATGCAATAATATCTATCAAATCTGTGAAATAGAAAAATGTAAGAAAACATATGATTAGATCATCAGAAAAGACACCTGTTTTGACAAAAATCAATCATGAGGTGTGGAAAAGGCAATTTAATTTTCCTAGTGTATCATAGTGGCTGACCAAAGTCATCTCACTTGAAGATATTCTCAGTTCTTACCTACTTCTTCTAAATCACACAAATTACTTTTTGTTGTTTTATGTTTTAATGGAAAACAATGATAATGTTTTTGGTTTTTTGTTTATTTTTCTATGAAATAAAATATGTAAATTTAAACTAACATAAAATTCTAAATAGATTGAGTTAAGTACAAAGGACTTTTCTTTAGGGTTTCGTTTAGGTTTCAATCATTATTATCCTTTAATTTTTTGATTTTGGTGTGATAATCCAAACATGAAAACTCATGTTTTAATTACTATTTTTTTTCAAAACTGTGGAATCTTTGAGTGCCTAAGAAATCTTAATTCAAACTCCTCAAATAATCAAGATTGATGACACACCTTGGTCTAGGGTGTTCTATTTTCCAAGACCCATCTCTATTGATTTCTTTTCATCCGTTGACTAACTCAACTCATGAATATGAAGAGTTAACCAATGGAAAGAGGGAAAATAGATTTAAATAATATAATATAAATAAATTGAGTTTCAGGTTATTTGTGAGTATTCTCCAATTCAGTGACATTTTCATCGCCACGAATGCTACTCAAATCTACCACAAACATTAAATAATATTTATGGAATATTCAGGAACACCTTTACTACCCCCCCCCCCCCCGGCCAAGCATCAGTGCAAGCCTATTATTTTTTAGAGTAATATATCACTTGGTTAATTGGATCAATGAGAAGAATAAGAAATAGATTAAAACAAAAGAAATAATAAATATAACAAAGAATTAGATGAGAAAATAAAATAATAATATAAAAATATAACTTGTTAAGGGGAGAGAGATATAAAAATAAATTAGGAGGAATAAAGTTAGAAAAGTAAAAAAAATTATATAATTAATAAAAAATGTTAAAATAATAATAATTATTATTATTATTAATGATAATATAAATAATTATTATTTTGAATATAATTAAAATAACAAGAAATTTAAAATGAGAAGAAGAAGTGGATGAATGGTGGAATAGAGATAAAATTTAAATTAAAAAATGATTGGACTATTTATTTATTAAAAATAAATTAAAAATTAAAAAAAAACTGAAACATAAAACAACGAAATTAAATAAAAAAGGAAAAAATTGAATAATAAACAGGTAGAAGAAGTAGTGCAACAAGAAAGTAGATCCCTCAGCTTGGGGAGATCTCCCGTTACAATGGTGTCAACTAATTCCTTCCAAGGATGAAATAGCCTCCTTTATATAGGTGGAGGAGGGAGAGGTGTCTTCAACCTCATCTTTAAAATCCCCCATGAATAGGGGAGCTTCTTCAAGGAAGACCCACATGGAATGGATCTATGTTGAGAAGTGCCCTCACTGGCGGTGAATGGGGGATGGAAGCAGCTTCATGTGGACAGGTCAGTAGGCCTACATGGATAAAGGTGGTAGTAGAGAGTGGAATCATGTGCTTTTATGGGTTCTGTGGCGGGCAGTGGAGAACCAGCGTTGCTAAGAATCCTCCTTCTTATTCGTCCAAAACCATGGCTGGAGGAGGATATATATTATTCATGGAGGGTAATCCTGGGAACTAGAGGTGATGTAATTGAGATTTTTGGTATGTTATTGTGGGTGGAAATTCTAGACGATGATGTCGCTACGATGATGGTGGTGTGGGGTGGTCAACCAAGGCTGAGAGAAGAGGCAGAGGCGGAGTGGTGGTGGATGGTGGAGTGTGGAAGCATGTGCTGATGATTCTTGTCCCACATAGAAATACTTGTGGGAAGTTCAAGGCTTTATAATCCTTAGTGTGGATTCCTCATCTCAAAACCTTTCATTGGGGATGTGTTCCCAGGTTCACTCGCACCCATGTAGATGTGGTCCCCACATACACGCGACCCGCGTTTGAGCCTTCGGGATTCCTCTACACCCATATGGATTTACCACCCACAAGCCACACACAAGCCTTACCCCCCACGCGCCCCAACTTTATTGATGTCTCTCCTAAGGCATGTGTGGCCATATGGCCTCCTATGGGCTTCTTATGAGGTGTGTGGGTCCTAGGTTGATAGCCAACCCAGCTAGGAATTTTTTTGGATAAAACACGTAGAAAATTTAGAAAAATACAAAAAAAGTTAATAAAAGTTTTATAATATTTAAAGATAATAATAAAAATTAAAAATGATAATTATTTTAAGCATTTAACAACACATTCATTACTCATTCCAAAATCACCAATAAATTACTAAAACATTGAAAATCAAAGCTTTTAACCTTGAAAACATCAAAAAATGATTGAAATTTTATTAAGAATATGAACGTAATTTTGGTCTTTCAAAAATGTATGAAATAAATAATGAAAATATATAGTTTTTTTTCAATGATATAACCAATGATGGTAACCCTCTAGTGTCCCTAGAAAGTGGAGTGACCAACTAATCATCAATTAAAGATGAATCTGATGGTGGACAAGCAATATCACTTTGGGAAGTTGATGGCTTGCTAATAATCTCCAATATAATTGAATCACTTAGATCCACCAAATGTGCTAGTAGTAAATATGTTCTCTAAGATACAAATCATCTAGTGTCTCATTTTTTTTATTCTCTGTGTTCTAATATTACAAATCAGCTGGAACAAACTAAATGAGTAAAATAGAAAACAATAATTAAAATAATTATATGCTTGAAAAATTAAAAAAAAATAGTATATGTAAAAAGATTATAATAACATAGTTAATGATTAATTATGATATAGAATGTTGTATTTTTGATATTAATACATTAAACAAGTTAGATTCTATAAATAATATTATAATTTGAACATTTATACATTAGAATCAAAAAAAAATCACAAGGGTTTAATAGTGTAATATAGGGACATTAAATATATATATATCCAGTTATCTAAATATTGATTTTCTATATTGTTATCAACCTCTATTTCAAATTCCAGTTATTCATTTTCAACCACCAACATGATCTATTTTTTTAGCATATGTGAATCGGTTTTTGTAAACAAATCTAAACCGGAGGGCCACAAGAACTGAAACAAACCTCCATATACAACAAAGGCTTCTAATTAGTTGTGATAGAATATGAATACTATAGGGATACTATAACCTTATACATATAACAATAAATATCACTTACATTAAAGATAAATCATTGTCCAAAATGAACAACATAATATATACATTATATAGGGATTTAAACCATATATAAATAACAATCTCATGCTATATGAAAATATGATACACTGTAATTTCATGGAAGACATGCATGAGGAGAAAGATCATCCAAAGGGATGATCATATAAAAAAAGATCCAAAATATTCAAAATGATGGCGACATAAAAAAAATCTAGACCCAAGTCCCCTCTAGTCTCATCTCCTAGTCTCGCCATGAATCATAACTCTTATATCAATAGGAGGTCGTATTCCCATACATATATCTTAGACCATGAATTTGGTACATCCATTAAGGTGGATAGGAAGGGTGTCAGAAATATACTTACCATGCCACCTGTAACTATTCCCTTGAATAACTCTAAAATATATGGTTGCATGGACAATATGATATGATGTCAAAATAACAATAAACATATCAATTTTAGTATCATAGATTACTAAAAAACCACCCATATGAATGAGAATACATGTCCAGTCCAGTACAGAAATGGGATGGTATTCCTATAGTGTGTCTCAAAAAGAAGAATTCACAGGTTATCAATATGTAGCAACAATGTAATAGGTTAATGAAATATCCCCATCAATATTGAGTATTGTTTAATGAGTTATCACCACTATTATCACAAAAATAGGTGAATGGTCGATCAACATAATCCCATAAATAAGGGTGAACAAATTATCACTATAAAAATTTGGGTTTTTTGTGATGGGTAACATGTTCAGTGAAAATTATTTCATTAATGATGTTTTTTACGATGCACAATTTAATTTGTCTAATATAATATTTCCTACAATATATTTGGACTCCATCATAATATTTGTTTTTTTGGAATATGCATATGGTGGTGGTTAATAATTATTTGTGATAAATTCCTCATGTTTACCACAAATAATTTTCTTCTAATGAATATTTACAACAAAATATGTTTTTCATCTTGAATAATTATTAGAGAAAAAATACTCATCTCACCATAATGAGATTTTGGGTAATATTTTCTTATAAAACACCTATTAGTCTATCACAATTAGGTTATCGACATCAGGTAAAAAAATATAGTAGGTTTATTTTTTAAGGGATTGTAATATCTATCACGAATACTTTTGGTATGAGAGGGAAATGATTTTCATGTGGGAAGTATTTGCGATGGAATCCATCACAAATAGAACTTTTTTTAATGAAATTTAAATTGTAAAAAGTCTGTCATATGTAATTTAATTTATGAATACATAAATGTGACTTCTCCTCCTCCTCCTCATCCCAAATTCTCTTTCTCATTTCTTCTTTAAATGCTTATAATTCAAACTCGGTTTTAAAGAATTATGGTTTGTAATGTATTATCAGTCATTTAGAAACTCTTTTAAAGGTATCGGGATTGAAATATATTATTTGTAATTCAAACTCACCTTTGAAGGTATCTATATTGAAATCAATTTATTTATATTTATACATCAATTAGAGGTTGAAAATTTAAATTATGAAAAAATGTTAGTTTGAAGGTAATTTTTTAATCCTTTTTATGAAGTTGTTTGTTCCATTAATTTATTATTTATATTATATGATTTGGTAGTTTATTGAATCTATTATAATTTAGTTACATATTCATATCATGTTATTAATTTTTTCCTCAATTAATATTAATTTAATTTATTAAATTAATATCTTGGTTATTTAATATTAGTATTATAATAATTTATAATAATGTGTAGAAAAATAAATTATTATTATATAATTAATCTAAATAATTTAAAAAAATTTACAAAAAGATGATTTAGTTATAAAATGATTAATATAAAATAATAAATGTTGGTTATAGTTAAGAAAAACTCATAAAATTATAATTGATTTAGTATAAATAAATTATAAATAAAAATGGACAGTTATTAATTATTATTAATTAGTATATATTATTAAAATTTGTTTAAAATAGTAAAGGTTTGATATAATTATGAGAAAATAATAAAAATATAAATTATTTAATATTAAAAAAGGAATAGTTATGTCTTATTATAAATTATTAATAAATTGATAAATGTATTTTAAACAAACAAAAGAGGAAAAATATAATAGTGTAAAACTAATTAGTGATGTAAAAACTAAAAATATAATTATTGATTGTTATTAAGACAATTTAATTAATAAATTTTAATATTATTAATAAATTTTTAAAAATAATATAAAATTTAAATTATTCAAAATTGGTATATAAAACTATTACTTGATAGTAATTTTATAATAAATTAATAAATATTCATTATCTATTTACATGGATAAATGATATTATTATAAAACTATAAAATATTATAAAATATTTTATTCAATTAATTTAATCACTTATTTATTCCACCCACGATATCCTACCCCTAGGGATCATAACGAGAATGAATTTTATTTCCTATCATATGGTGACACCATTATTTCATAAACAACCATGATCTCATGTTTTTTTTCTAATGCCTTGTTTGGAAGGGAAAGTGTAATCCATGAAATATTTGTGCTCATGCTAAAAATAATATATTATTCTTAATAGATTATCATTGAAACCACCTAGCACCCGCATTTTCATATTGGACCACCCTAAGGGTAAACACGACACCCTGGAATCATTATAACCATTACAAAATTTTTCTCTTATCGTATGTTTGGGTAAATTTACCATTTTATCCCTGGAGATGTCTCGCAACTCTAAAACTCAATGTCGAGCCACATATCCCTCAGAAAAAACTCAAGTCACAACATAATCTATTGTAATTGATATTATATATGATGAATTTATAAAACCATCACAATTACTTATTGTGATGTAGTACATTTCAAATAGTTTTCTAGTGAAATATTTATTAATGATGAAAAAATTAATAAAAAATGAGTTATAAATGTTAATATTTTAATAAAAATAATAATTAATATAAAAAATAAGAAATTTATTAAATAATTTCTAATAAACTATAGTATATAGTATTTTTAAATTTAGATATACTAATAAAATACAAATAATTAATAATTATAAAAATTAATAATTTATTTATGTAGTGGGAATATAATGCTTTATAATTTTTTGAAATTTTATATAATAAAACAATTGTTGTTTTTTATTATTAAACTATAGACCCTGGAAATATATATCAGTTTTTATTTTGAGATCATGATTGAATAAATAACTATAGAAATCCAAATAGCTTTGGAACAAATTCAATCTACATTATGGGAATTGAAACATTTATATCATTTGCATCATCAAATTAAAAATTTGATTCAAAATGTATAATTAATTTCCCATATAAGAAATGAAATCATTAGAGATTTCGTAATTTTGATAACATTGGAGTTCATCTATTTCATTTTGGTTTTTAGAAAGATTTTTCCTTTTGGTATCATCATTTTTAATATAATTTAACAAAAGATAATAATTTTGTGGTTCTAGATCCATTATAGTTTCAAAATTTAGTATATGAGGTCTCTAGACCATAATTATAGGAAAAATACTCATAATGATAATTTTAATCACAATTTAGAGACATATCAATTTTACAATTTATTGAAATTTGATAAGGAGGCCTTATATCCCGAATGCAAGATGTTAAAAATTTAATGGATATTAAATCAGATTTTATAATGTCATATAGTAGTTTAGAAAATATCTTCTTTGGTTAAATAATTGTTTCCCAAGGGAAATATACTACAGGTAAATTTATATTAAAGCAATAATGTGGTCTATAATTTCAGTCTTATTTATAAGAAGATCCATGCATGTTCAAATGAATACATATATTATATTATGGTGAATATTAGTCATTAGTTAATTATACAACATATAGTCAATTAAGTTTCAAATAGGTACACCAAGGAAAGTCTATATTTGATCATATTAAATAATTGAGGTATTTATTATATCACCTAGATTATGATGTCAATTTACATATCACAACAGATCCGCATTGATAAATAAGCTTATATCCAATATTTTTGTCTGTGAAATCATTAATCTTCCATGTGATGGTGATTCATTAAAATTATATGATCCGGTTTATCCATATTTTTGTTCGTAACCTCTTAACGTGTGGTTAGGTCTTTATACAAATAATTTTTTTTCATTCTGTGCTTACGGGAATTAATATTATTTTTAGCCAATTTTTATAACATTGTACAACTTTCCTCCTAAGATGTTAATGAGGGGGCCATATATCTCTTTGTAGTTAATAATTCCAAGGAATACAAATAATAATATCAATGTTTATTTGAATCTATTGATTAATGAGTTAGTTTTATTATAGAGTCATGGTGTAATTATATATTATATAGTTATTGATAAAATATTACACTAAATGTTGTATTATTGTGGGAAATAAGTGGATTTACATCATATGGTATGTAATTTTTATGGAGTAACCATGGACTAAAATCATCTATGTACTTTATGGGTGACAATAAATCTATTATGTCTGTTAATGTATGGAAATTATTTTTTACTGTAATTAAATATTTCTTCTTAAAGATCATCCTTTTTTAATGAATTGTAATTTTTTTATAAATAGATAAACTTAAAAGAGATAGACCTCCAATAGTGTTATATGGGATTCTAGAAAAATATATAATCTTTTCATTACCTCATATTACTTTTGTATAAATAATACATCAATAAAAATAGGTCGATTTGGTAGAGATACCGATGGGAGAAGAAAGATTATTTTTTTGGACTTTTCATATTGGTCTGATTTCTTTGGTTTTCACATGTAGATGCAATACATATTGAGAAGATCTATTTGGATAAAAAAATTATAATATTTTGGACACACGTGACAAAACCAAAGATACTGTAAAAGTATGGTTAAATTTTCCTCTATTTTTCAAGCATCCCAAACTTGAGTTCGTTGAAAATGACAGATCACATACTTTAATGAATCCAAAAAAATATATACAATTTCTAAAAAATCTCATTTTTTATTCTATCAGTGAATTATCGATTTGAAGTTACCTGATGGATATGTGTATAATTTTTTACTCTATTTCAGAAATAGTCATATTATCTGGAAAATAAATCATGAAAATTATTCCATAGTGGAAATATTTTTTCTCATTGGTCTTAGTGGGTTGTTGAACTATTAAATCCAGGATGTGTCTACTAAAATAATAATATAATTTGATTTAATGAGGGATGATGAAATTGAATCTCATATGGAAATTAATGATATTGAGGAGTAAGATTAAGAAATTAACATTGATGAATAATAATATAAAGATGAAAAATAATGTATTATATTCAGGTTATAGTCATAATCAATATATATTATATGTTTTTCATAAATATTTTTTTATTTGATATCTATTTTAACAATTATTCACAGGTAACTTTACTTTTATGTTTTATATGGATGGATACGATTATGATTAGTTGTTTCATTCTATCAATTTTTATGTGCTTTTCGATGATCAATTAGATGAATGACCATTTTAATTATATGATTTTATCATTCCACCATTGACTAATAGGGGTTATAACATTGCTAGATTGATGATTCTAAACAATATTCTTGAGCAGTGATTATATCTATATTTTGATCTATTCGTGTAGATGTATCTTCAAATTTGTTATTTATTCATTTTTTCCATTAATTTTTTGTATATTAGTTTTTTGTTTATCTATTATTATTTGAATTTTTTTTACATATATATGTTGTGTAGGGTCATGTGGTCTACAACATTATTTTTATGCACCATGGACTTCATGAAATTGGGTTCCTATTGATGATTAATATCATATGTTTTGTCATTGTATAGTATGTTAATAAATATTTATTTTAAATTTATCTAATTAACCAAATTACACTATTAATTACTTATATAGTTTATGGTCTCTTATCAATGATAGAATGAGACCATATATCTGAGAGGAATGGGATTTTTTTCATGGGTGTTTTTATAAAGTTTTACAAAAACATTGAAAGATAGTTGTAGAGGACGGAAGTTGCACACAAAGCTGGGAGTCATAATTTTGGTATTAATTGAAAATTTATGGTAAGTAATATTGTTTATTAATTTAAATATAATTTTAAATTAAGATTTTTATGTTTTATTTATGTGGGTTTTTTTATCCTAATATTATATAATTTTATGTTTATAAGAATATGTACACTGATCCTACTATAGTATAGGTAGCTAGTGGAATGTAGTATCCAATTATGGTTCATTTTTTAAAAACAATTGGGTAAAACTAAGAAAGAGGCACAAACGAAAAAGGGAAAATATGTTAAATCTGTTGGATTGAGGACTTGACTCTATGACCACAGCCCAAACCCCACCCCACCCTTACAACCCCAGACGAGTACAACGGGCATCAAATTATGGTTAGTGAAATTTCAATTTTTAAATTAACTTAAATTGATTTTTTTACTATTTTCATTTATAATTACATTTCAAGGAGGCATATGAGGTTGTGACTACTCACATGTGAGAGAGTTAGACCGAGAATGAGGGAGATGCCTCATGTAAGTTAGGTTTCGATGATGCAACTTGGATATGAGCGACCATACCTAGCATTGAGAAAGTACTGGTATTTGATATTGCTTCATGATAAATACATTATAGTTATTATGATACTGCAATGATATTTTCTTCCAGATCAAAGGGATCTCATGCAAAGTTGACTTTAGCTTCAGAGCATTGGAAGTGTTTGTGAGCTCAGGATGAGATTTCATAAATCAATAAGAGAGAGAAGGAAGACCATAATTAGTAGTAGGAGCAACAAAGAAAATAACATTATGAGTTTTTGGCTTACATAAGTTGAATTTCACAAGGATTAGGGATGGATTTACCTCTACCTAACCTTTAACAAACAAAAATTTAATAAATAAAATTATGTTTTAAAATTAATAAATACCTTATTTATGAAATGTAAATATATAAAACACATGCACTAATGTGGTTATATTAGACCATTATAAATTATATCCCTTTTGATTAAAAATACCATTAATGATCATAAACATTGATAATATAGTCATTGAACAGTGGTCAAATGATTAGCATATATTAAAGATTAAGATAAAGTAATATTGTCAAAGATGTTTTTGATGCTTTCACTGGGGCGCTAGTGCGTCATGAGTACTACTACTATATCCCCACATTACCACTTTATAAAGGTGGGAAACTTTCATCACTTTCATCAACAATGTATTCTTCTTGATCAAAATTAGATGATGTGTTGTTGGTTCCCCCTTAAAAGTATTGCTCCTTGGAGCTCTTTTCCAAGATCAGGTCTCCCTGCTAGATTAATTCATGTTCATGGTACTCTTTCCTGGTGAAATCTCTAGGTAGAAACTGATTAATTATGAAACTTATTTCTCAATGGGATAGAAACCTTCGGTTTGGGTGAGTTGTGACAATGAGAATTTCTAGGCATGTTTGGACATTGGGTATATTGGGAAATTATAAATTCTTCCCTTTTAAAGATGCTTCTCATTTGAAGAATCTTAGGCACAAAACCCAACGCAACACATGTGGGCCACAAGGTACATGACGTTAGTGGAATAAGGCTTCTAAGGATGTTTATATCAATCATCACATGTTTAATGCATGGGGTAGGGATTCTGAATTAGGGAATAAGTTCAACATCTTATGGATATTAGTATAGGGTTTATGTCATATGGGGATAGTTTGGGTGTAGGTTTAACATTTTGTATGGATTGGATGGGCACAAGTTTAACACCTTTCAGAGATAAGATGAGTGCAATTTTATATTCATGAGGAGGCAATATAGTCATAGGTTTAAATTTTTTTAAGGGATGTGATAGGCTTGTTTTTAACATCTTTCAAGTAAAGAAAAAATGCAGGTTTAATGACTTATGGGGATAGGATGGGTGAAAGTTTATAGTCTTGTGTGTATAGTATAAGTTTAGGTTTAACGTCTTGTGGGGACAATATGGGTGTATGTTTAATGTCTTTTGAGGAAAATAAATGCAACAAATACACTTCATAGAGCTGAATCAGGTGATTGATTGTGTCCCTAGAAGAGAATATGTCACAATTAGATGACATCAAGTGATCTGGATGCCTCGTGGAGGTGGATTAGGTGATTGAGTGCATCCCTAGGAGGGAAGATGTCATAATTTAATGATTTTGGGTGATTAGAACACTTCATGGAGGTGGATAAATTGATTGTTTTCATCCCTAGTATGGAATATGTCACACTCAAATGAAGTCGGGTGATTAGGATGCGTCACGAAGGCAGATCATATGATTTAGTGCCTCCCTATGACATAAGATTTCAAACTCAGATGAAGTCAAGATTGAACCTTAGAGAGGTGTCTTATGTACCCATTTCATGATATAGTGATAAAAACACATGTATTTCAGTGACACTATTTATGGTCGTGTGATGGAACTGATCTATACAGTTTAATGTCACACAACAAGGATGTTCGTGTCGTGAAAGGAGCATCGACGAGGGATGGTGTGAGCCCTACACATGGAAGATACTTATACGGGGTGCTTCTAGTAACATCAATGATGTGAATGGGGCTTACATGTGGGATATGCCACTTGGAGGAGGATCATCCCATTGTTGGGAAGAAGGTTATATCCCATGATGATCATACAAGGGGCATCTTTTTTTATCACATAGGATAAGAGATGTGGGTTCATCCCATGTGATTCATACATGGGGAATCCTATGTTTTTTCGACAAGGTAGGGGGTGTGGATTCATCCCATGAAATCCATATGTTGGGAATCATGTGTTCATCACATAGTTTATGGATAAAATTTAATATTATGTTCTGAGGACGTTGTCATGGAGTTTAACATTGTATGACTAGGATATATAGCTATACAGTTTTACTTCATGCATATTAGATGTGTACTAGGATTTCCTCCCAAGGGGGACCATGTCAATGTGAGAGTAACATCCAACATAAGGACCCTCATCCAAGAAAAGTGCACAATTTTCCTTGAATAGGCCACCTATATGGATTATGTTACCACCACTCATATGCCTTTGGGTGGAAAAAAACATTGGCACCATTTTGGAGGAGTGGACATCAGGAGGCCCAATGTTAGGGTGCCTATGAATAGAAGAAACATGAATTATGGTGCATATTATTAGAAGAAATAGGTAGGAAGGTTTCTAATGTCACACCTAGAGCAATGTGGGAAGACAATAGGGTGGGTGGTACCAGTCATACATGCATTTTTGGTGCACTTGAATCAGTCCTAGATTGGTATGAGGGCCCGGGGAACTCGACCATGATGAAGGAGGATTGTCTAAAAGGAGGAACTATATAGAGGCCTATGTGAAGTTCTTTGAGAATGTTTTTGATTCATGTAAGAGGGTCTCACAAAGATCATGAGCCTCGTTGAGGATAAGGGTCTCGCAATGGGGTACGCTTCGGGACAACCTACCTCGGGGTAAAGTCTTCGTTACCAAGGGGTTGGCTTCATGAAGGATGAATGCTTTAAAATTCCCCAGGTGACACAAAGAGATTTATTCTTCCAAAAAGTACACGTACATTCATGAAAGGCATCTCTATTATGGGATGAGGTTCTCATGAACCCATGGGAGGTTGTATCACGAATGGTGACCACCATGGGAAATCCATCCTCTCTGTCGCTCATGAAGCCGAGGAGTATCATGAAATCAAAGTGTTTGGAAGAAGATGAATGGTCACTTACCATTTAATTTCAAATATACGGGGATATTTATAGTCCATGTGGAAGGGGGGTGTGGGTTCCACAATGTTTGGAGCCTTATGAGATTCTTTATGAGCTTCATGAGGGGATGGGTCTTTGTGAATGTAAATATTGATATGTTGAGGTTACCATAAACCTTCCGCATGGTCATAAAATGAGTGATGAAACTCAATATTTATATTTTATGTATTATATTATCAAGAATACACATGGATGGGACATTCATGATCTTCTTCCATTCATGAAGGTGGTGACTGCTGAAAAATGGAAATTGGGATGTTTTGGCCTTAATTCACATAAAATTGATTACATATTCCTCAGCCTCTCCCATAAAACATATTTTAGAGTAAAAAATGTCCCCTTTTAATTAGATTTGATGTACGGAATGAGGTTCATATTTTGATAGAAAACTACCAAAAAGGTGCAATTGGCTCTCTCTTCAGAAAGATCCATCATGGACCTCAGCAAAGTTGTACACCAATATATAGTTGCAGCGGTCCCATAGGGGACTTCAAGACATTTTTTAATGATAAGAATATTGTTCTATTTTCATGAATCTCATGACATTACCTAGTGTTTTGGGATTTCTATCCTCACAACTGGAAAACCATAAAACCTCCACGAACATACGTCCATGGCTTGACCTTCGTGAATCCAACCTTGATGAGAAGAATTTTGTGAACTGATATTCAGAAACCAGCATGAAAAAACTTATAATTAATTGAAAAAATTGATATAGGGGGTCATGATGCTTTGGAAAATAGACGAATGGGGATGGTTGATAACCTCGCGATCAAAGAGATTTTTCGGAGTGTGTCAGACCGTGACATGCTTACATCACCCCAGACGGAATCTCAGTAGGAATACTATCTCTGCAATAGGATGACACATTATGGATATTGAATGAGGGAAAATGTATTCATCCCTAATGTGGGATGAGATGAACCAGCTTACTTGTTCAGAAGAATGCCTGAATAGTACTAGTTACATAGTACTTTTGAGGGACACATCCTAAAGCAACATGTTTCCCTCACCGAACACACTATGTGGAACCACATTATCAATGTTAATAGGGATGTGAAAGAATTGGAGGTATCTCCTCCTCTGTATGATACAATCATACTGCTTGGTTTAGGGGCCTACTTTGGGGGTGGATAGATAATTGTGATTTGCGCTAGGGTGGAAACATCATAGAAAAGTGGGTTTGGGAGTATTGTTCATGCCAGTCATGCCATGAGTTCATGTTAGAGACAAAGCAGGTAGGGATGTATGAGGAATCGTGGGCCTCATAATTCCACATCTACCATAATCTAGAGGTCGTTCCAGAGCTGCTGAGTAGGTGTTCACTAGGGACTAACACCTTTCCTATGCACCATGGGGAAGTTGGTATCATCTTGTGGAATCTTTAATAGATTGACGATATCTAAATGTAAGGAGAAATTTATGGTGAATTACTCTTTATAGAGAAAATTTGGGACGACCAATCCAAAATTATGGCCCTAGTGAGGGCTCTACTATGCCTCCAATAAGGGGAGAGTGAACACAAGTTAGGGATGAAGGACATCCATTTCATGAATGGATCATCTACTTCCTGGTGAATTGGTATATAGGATACCCGGGAGGCTGTGTAGGTGCCTTGTGATGTTATATAATGGAAAGGGGCGATCATACTAGAGAATCATGGAGGAAAGATAGTGGAAGATTTAGGGATATAACGTGAATATTGAGGCACATGTGGTCAGACTGGTAGGGTTCATTGCTAACCTGATCTATAGATTTATGCTCCAATAGATAGATGCATGAATGGGGTTGTGGTTGAGAACCCTTATCATGATGGATATGTTAGTGATGTGAAACACATAAACCTGGATATCCAAGTATTTTAAAATATTTACAAAGTGCAATGTCACATTAGATAAGGGAAGACACCACTCTATGTGTGTGGCACCATCCACTTTTTTTAAGGATGGGAACTTTCACAAATGGGTAATATGAGTATCCAAACCCTATTTATCCTCCTAGAAGAAATTTCCAACCATTGATTCTATACATTGACAAAGTTTTTTCCCTAGGTTGGGTTTAGTGAGTACACTAGTAAGGATTGGGTCAATGGATTGCTTTATAATCCAAATCATCCCCCTTCCCATTGGGATGGTGATGGTTGAAGGTACAAGGACTATTATGTAGTCATCATACCTTTTATCCTTCCATGGTAGGGTACTGATGGTGGGGGTAGACTCTCAGGTCATCTATGATCCCTACACCCCACACCACTTCGCAAGGTAGTTCTAGTGCCTACATCACACCCCTAACGAGGATGGTAAAGGGGGTTGTGGAAGTTGAGACTGCCTCTAGAGTATCTCTATAGGTGGATACTAGTGATGAAGTCTCTTCTAGAGCTAAAGACTCAATAGAGAAGAAAAAAATTCTACTAGAAACTAAAACAATTGAAGAATATGTAGTGACCATTCCCATATTTGAGGTTCCGTCAGTAGACACTACTGGGACAGAAGTCTCATGGAAGGTGATTGAGATCATGCTATAAACATAGGTGATCAAGTTGTATATAATGGTTGAGCTTTCTTTGGGGGTGAAACATGAAGTAGTTGGGACTTCTGATGTGGTTGAGGGGGTGGTGAGGATCAATTCCCTTAATAAATGGATTTTAGACCACCTAAGGACGTGCTAGTGAATAATCCTTCAATTGATGTGTTGGCGTCGCTTCCTCAATATGAACCCACATCACCGAAGGATTTCTACAAATATGGCTCAAATACCACTAAGGAGAACCAGTTCATTCATCCAAAGGTGCGGAGGAATGTCAAAAACATCAAAACTCACACTCCATTGGATTTACTACAAAATAGGTTGGAATATCTCTAAAATTAGATATTTATCATGGGGACTAATGGGGTGGATTCCATAAACCTACAAACACTAACTTGAGACTTCCTTGTCAAGATGGCACATTCTGAGTGGCAGACGATTGATATAACCTGGAGGAAGCACACGACCTATGGATCCAAGGCACTTTTTGTATATAAAGGGGAGATCACATGATTATAAGAGATGGTATAGTAGAATGAATCTATAAACACTTCCTAGATTGAGATCATTGGTCCTCTGAAGTCCCAGTTGGTGACAATAGAGGATAAGGTGGCAGATGTGATATCCATAGTGGCTGATTGCAGAACTGAATAGAACTAGATGTGGATCTGGGATGAAAAAGTTTTTCCTAATGCCAAGGAGTAAGTGGACCACTTGGAAGACCAACAGTAGGCTCTAGTGGCTACACATCAGAGGTTGGCTAATCTTGAACACTCGATCTCTTAGGAAGATTAGTAGGGGAGTTTTTTAATAGGATGATAGTGAGGCTCTACTATATGAGTGAACATCACATTCTTAATTTCATCTATTTTAAAATTTTTATATACCTGGAAATGTTTTCATTTTTTCATTCTACTAGGATAGTCCAATCATAATAATGATATAAACAACGATCAATCCATTTGACCAAGCAAGTCTTGCTCAGTGTGATAAGAAAGATACGATCATATGATTGCTCATTTATATGAGAGTTTCATGTAACTATTGAAGACTCGATGTCTGAAATTATTGAATGACCATCAGGAGTGTCTTGGTTGATCGGTTCTATGGATGGATAATGGGGATATCTTAACAACAACTTTCTTCCCCAACATATACTACTACACTCTTGGTATAATTACAAGGGTGTTATATTATACTCAAATAATGGGGAGTGTAAAGTGTGAACTGTGATGCCTGTCATTTGGAACACAGTGGGGGTCGCATGATGATGGAGGATAACTGATGATCATGTCCAAAACATAGAATACAATATAGTTCAGCTGAGGACGGGGAAAGAAAAATGAGTGTTGACTACTGACCATGTTTGAAACATAGGACCTATCTGAAAATGTCAACCAAAGTCTTCTGGGCCATGTTCCTAGGATGGTAGGTGAGCTAGTTTTGCATGAGACCTTTCTATCAAGGGGGAATTATTTAGAAATGTAGGAGGAGGACGATCCAAATAAAGGGAGACAAAAATCATGGAGAAGAAGTTATGAGACAATTTAATGGATTTCAGTCCTCCTAGAATTTTTCCCCTATTTATTTGATCACATTTGGTATAAGTATTGGTTTGATAGAAGTAAAACTCATCTTTTAGAGAGAGCATTATCTCAGATGTTGAGCGATGAAGAACATGAACGATGTGGTAGGTGACTAGAACTAAAAGAAATGTATTCTCAGGAAAGGGACTAATATGATCTTCTATTTTACCCCATGTAATGAGGATTATAGACACCCAAACACGGTGTAAGGTAGTAATAGGGCAGAATAATAGGGGTACGTCATAAAAGGGCATATATGTTAAATGGATAATAGAAGACCCTAACTAAGACAAAGAATATGGGGTGACTCACACATAGATTAAGGCCATGATTCTTAGACCAAAGGGTTGTGTGTCTCAAATGGTATACATGTGGCATATGGGAGAGGTAAACTGGTGTGGATGGAGATTCCTAGGAGGCCTCACCACACAGAATATCCTATATTCATCTTGAAAACATTTTATGTTTGTGATGCTTGGAACATGATTATTAGTTTAATGGTCATAGGTCTTGGACTGTAGATTCATCATCCCAAAAATATATGTGTATCATAGAAGAGTGACAAGCCGACCAAAATTAATGGTCAATAAGTCTTGACAATGCACAATGCATTCCTAGGAGGGACTCATAGATAGTTTAAAGTCATGCTTCTTAGATGTGGGTTCTTATTTTAAGGTCATAGAGTTTGGACCATGGGATCTTAGTTTATGTTCATAGAGTTTGGACCATGGGATCATAGTTTAAGGTTATAGTGTTCAGACCATGTGCACCCTAAAGAGCTTGACATGACATGAAAGAGTAGTAACCTGATGTTAATGGAGGTCCAAGGGATTCCCCTACCATGAAAAACATAAGGTCCAGGTTGAAAATAGTTTAAGGTCATGATACTAGGACTTGGGTTGTGAGTCTCGAAGGAATATGCATGTTATTAATGGAAGGTTACACTACATGAATGGAGGGGCCTAAGAGGCCACTTAACACCACACAAAACATTCCTAAAACTACTTGAACATAGTGTAAGGTTGTGAGTCTTGGAACATGGGATAAGAATCTAAAACCAGCATGTTTAGTGTGGTGGAATAACGAACCCAATGTGAATTGAGGTCCAAGAAGGCCCAATTAGGAACAACACATTCCTAGGATGACATTCATGCAGTTTAGAGTCATGATGGTTGGAATCAGGATCCTTTTTTATGGTTATAGAGTTCAAACAATGGAGTCCCGCATGTTTCTACCTTTCCTGGGGAGAACTTTCTCTAAACCTATAAGCCCAAAAGATCTATGCTCAGTGTGAGAAACAAATAGTGGTATACAGTTCTCATTTCTTACAATTGATAACACAATAAGGGGAGAAAGAGACTGAAAAATCCCATGAGTATGATTGTAAATTTCAAGACCTATATAGTGAAAAGGTAATAACCAATTTAAGGGAAACAAATATTGAAATTTTTTATAAAAAAAGGTTTTATACCTATATCGTTTTATGATAGAGAAAACAAATGCAGGATCGACCAATGACTGAGTTCGTAACATTTGTTCCAATGTTTGTTTCCAAAGATCCTTTGAGGTGTTAGCCCAAGACAGTAGGTGATCCAGTGTGGCAAGGTAAAACATTGTTAGGGAGATTGTTTAGATTAGAATAATGATGATTATCTGAATCAAAGAATGCATAAAGTGTATAAGTGGAATTGGGGAATGTTCTAGGGGGGATATTAAGTGCCTTGGGAGTTATTATTCCATGCTCAAGAATATTCCATATGAACATGCTGGTAGGAGAGAATCAAACCTGGAATATAGAGGGGAGACCTCAAAATGATTTGATGGTAGGTTTGGGGCTGATACAAAATATCCATGAAAAACTACGTATCCCATGAGAATGGGAATCAAGACACACATAGTTCTGTGAATTGGTGTGGTAGAAGAATAGTTCTTGTGGGCTTATGTCCTCTCAAATGAGGATATAAAGCCGTATCATGTTTTGAGGCATCCTTGTTTTAGAAAGGTTATTTCTTAACATATCCTATTTATCGTGTGAGGAATCTAGATTTCACATGCGG
The DNA here is from genome assembly GCA_963277665.1 of Viscum album. Taxonomy (NCBI): domain Eukaryota; kingdom Viridiplantae; phylum Streptophyta; class Magnoliopsida; order Santalales; family Viscaceae; genus Viscum; species Viscum album. The sequence goes on along the minus strand of OY728164.1, from coordinate 587,051,504 downwards.
TAATTCTTTTGATCACCATCCCTTACTTATCATATGAGGCATCCCATGTTCTTTTCATTGGGTATCGTTGTCATTTAAAATCATGTGCTGAGGACATTGGGATTGGTAGTTTAATGTCATACAACAAGGAATAGATCTGATACTAGTTTAAAGTCGCACAGGGGGGGGGGACTATAGGGGTAGTTTCTTGTTTAATGTCACATATATTCAAAAAAAGGGAGGCATGAGTATCCAAAAAATGGCTTGCACAACACAAAATAATGATGGACCAATGCGGATGGAAGGACAATGGTCCCCTTTACAACATGAAACTCACCAAACTATACCCAAGATCAACCTCATCCTACTATAAGATAAGGGACCCCATAATGAGTCGACAAATGGGGTTGAGTCCTGGATGAAATATCCAAGCATCACTATATGTCCCATGCAGATGAGAATCAGGATGCCTGTAGTTCTGAAAGATGGTGTAGTAGGAATCTGATTCCAAACAAGGATACCCTTTAGAATGAGGATGTTGAATTGTCTCATATTGAGATATGAGACATCATGATATCATATGGGGGAAGACTATAGTTTGACATAATTCACTTAGGATGTTCGTGTTTGTTCATCCCATATTTTTTATGTAGGGAATAAAAATTTTATTCTAGGTAATTAATCCCACATTAGGAGGCATACCAATTTTAAGTAGTCAAGGATAATGTTTAAGGTTGTCTAATGAGGATGTTGGAGGGGATTGCACATCAAGATAGTTATTATTTTCTTCCTCTTATTAGGTTATTAAGGTATCTCATCCTGCTAATGGGTCATGAAAAATGAATAGATCTTATACCTAAAAAAGAAAACCCAAAATAGAATTTTAGGGTGAAAAAACTGTAGGTAACATATGGTATTGTAGTGAATCCATTACTGATCCTAGAGATAGAATGTCTAAGTATCACTACATATTCCATAAGAATGAGAATCTGGCCACATGTAATTACGGAAAGATGTGGAGTCATAGGTTTGTTAAAACACCAGGGATGATGGAAACCATATGAGGGGTGAATTCACATATTTTAGGGTATTAATCCATAGACCAAGGGTTTCTAGTTTAAATTAATTTTGTTTAAACAAGAGTTGGGGGGCTTTGAGGATTTTTGTGTGGTGAAATATAGTGAATTCTTGATGAAATGAGCTAAAGAGGCCCTCCACCACACTATGTGATCTTTAATAAAGTTTCTCACAGTTCATGATCGTGCAGCCTTGACCATCGTAAATAGTTAATAGTTATGATTTTTGGACTATTGGTAAATAGTTTGATGTTAAAAATTTTAGACTAGGGGAATTTTTTATTTTGATTCAATTTACATTGAATGAATGAGGTAGAACTCTACATGAAAAAAGAACATGTAGGCCCACATACCAAACAAATACCTTGGAACAAACAACCCATGGTTTAAGGTCATGATACATAGTCTAGAGAAGGATGTGGAAAATAATTAAAATTTATGATTCATGGAATGGTAAGATGCTTGTCTCAAGGGTATTTGTGTGGCATGGAGGAGGTAAAACCTGATGTTATAGCATCAAAGGATTCTCGTGTACCACATGCTCACCTTGAGACTAGCTGCATGCAGCTTAAGGTTATAAAACTTTCACGATAAAGGGGTTGAGGGAATACTGGTTAAAAATTATAGTTCAGTGTAGAGATGTGAGGTTTAAGAATTGTTGTGTATTCCATGGTAATGAGAATCAAGCCACATGTAGTTATAAAACACGGTGTGGTAGGATGCCATTACTGGAAGTGGGATAAATCCTCTCTAATGAGGGAATTGAGGCATCCCATGGGCCCTAAGGGAAATATTGTGCTTATGACATGGGATAAGGCTATAATTTATCATTGTGTGATGAGGACGTTGGTTTTAGTTCATATCATATCATATTAGGCCTCACAATTTCAAGTTGGGTAAGGATTCTAATCATCTCAAACTTATCATATGAGGCGTCCTGATTACATAGGGGGTAGCGATTTTCAGATCATCTCATACATATGGCATGAGGAATACCAATTATATCCAGGATAATATTGATGTCTAATATCATGCACTGAGGATGATATGAATTTTAGTTTAATGTCATAAAACATGGAATATAGGGGTTGCAAATAGTGTAAGGTCATATTTCATAGATCATAGATGCGATGTTAGTTTAAGGTCATAAAGCTTAAAACAATTGAAAATAGTTTAATGTCTTACTTATTATATGAAACATGATTATTTGAGTGTGTAAAAAAACAAATATTTACTATGTTAAAATGTGTTGTAGGGGGTAACCTAGGTTGTCCCTATAGAGGATTTCACAATAATCAAACTATCATCTTACAATTTGAGAAAGATGTGGAGGTAGTTTTTGGAATTGTTAGATTTTGAAAAGGAACTAAAGAAACAAAACAAATGAAAGAAATTAAGAAAAATATTGAAAACAAATTTACAAATCATGTGATTGAAAACAGTGATAATAAGTGGGTGATCAGGTTGGGTTCAACCTTCCAATTTCAATGCTACCATAGTTCCAATTTATCCAATCCACTTCTACAATGCTTATTGAAGTGAGATTCAACGATTGATTCCACTCACTCCGTTAGTCAAATGGTATGAGTGTGAGTAAACATTAACAAGATCTTATCTCAATCTACACTCACTCCTATATGAAAATGATTTGTATTTCATAACCTCAATTGACTTATGAAATTCCCAATCTAGTCCAGTTTATCCCTAACAATCAAGAATATCAACTACCCCCCCCCCCCACATGTACTAAAAATTTCCAAGTACATATACACTAAGACCTAATATGTTCCATCATATATAGACCATAATCTAGAGAAGATAGAAAATGATCATTGAATAAAGTGAAACCAAAAACAGAATCTAAAACCAAATACGATCATTCTAGGAAATAAAAACTACTATTAGAAATTGAAACCAACTTTTCAAAACACATATTGGATTTTATACCATTAAGTTCAAGAACTAAAAAATTAAAAAATGGAAAACATATCCTTCACTAATCACTTAGATCATTACCCCTCCATGTGATGGTTATCCATGAGTATTGGGGAAAAATAATACCTTACAAAACTAAAATAAAATAAAACAGGGGGAAGTATGAACAAATAATTTCTATTTTAGAATTTTTCCAGTGAGAGTTTGCATCTATTCAGCCAAACTAAATCCTAGAAATCGATAAGGTACCTTCTTAAAAGTTTTTATGGATGAATTTTAATATCTAAACTAAAAATTTTAAATAATTTGGAATATTTTAGTGGCTTTTATGAGTGAATTAATAATGTATAAATTTTTTCAATGAGGAGACTCTTCAAATTCCTCTAATTGGATGCTTGAAAATACTATCTTAATGAGAAAATTTCTCTATGTATGTTTCTGGGAGTATGATTATTTGAGTCTTATTTTATATCCATCTGTAATAAACTCACATATAGGTATCTATTCAAATATATTCCTCCATTACTGAGGTGGGACTATTCTGTCCGCCGGAACAATTTCTCTACTTGATTGATTTTTCTAGGACTCTGTGTTTAGAATTTGATCAAGGACTAGAAGATAGAGTTGATGCCCATGAATAAAGTAAGGATAAAAAAATAATCACACTATTTTTAAATAATTCTTAAAATATATTCCTGAAATATAGGATCTTAAGAAAACTATGAAGTTTCCATAATTAATTAATTTTTACAATTAATCCCAAAATTCAGCAAAAATACTAAAATGATACAAATTATCTAAAATTTATTAATTAGAAGGGATTAAATCATTAAAATAAGTATGAGTAATTATGAAAATATTATCTCTATCAATTTCCCTGCACTTATCACATGGACTCCTAGACAAGTAAGAATCATGATTAAATCAAAGCAAATTCAAAACACATGCCCATAAGATCCACCAATTCCACACCAAGAAACAAAAGAAATAATGAGTTATAAAAAAACATTATTTCATGTTATCCAATCAAATAATTCAGTATATTTTCACTTATTTTCTCCTACCATGAACACAAAACACCTACCTCACATGAATTTTCTCTCATCTCACAAATGTCAATTTTCAATAAGTCTTTTCCCATCCAAACTCATGAAAGGGTCACCATAGGCTTAAAAAATTAATACATATCCACCCTATGTGAGTCTAGGAAATTTGTTTATTATGATGATTTTATAGGAATTTTCCTTGGATTTTGGTTGGTATGATTTATATGTCGAAAATTATGAGGTAGAATAAGGAGGGTTTGTCTCTTTTGGGAGAAAAATTACAAGATTTTAATTTTCACTCCAGTATGGTTTCCACCTCACTTACCTTAGTAGAAAATCAGATCCATCATCATGAAAACTCAAGAAAAGTGTAAAATATTCATAATTTCATTAAAAAACAATAATCTTAAACATAATTAATCTTGAAATATCCAGATAAGTGAAACTTTCTTTATCCATTGGAAGCTCTAGAATGACACAAAATATTTTATCATGAATGATCTATAAAAAGAAAATATTTCAACAAAAAGGGGTTTTTAGAAGCAAACAATTCTCTAAATTATTATATTTTCCACCGAATGTATTAGAAAATGTGGTAGGACAACACAAGACAACTTCCCCACACTTAAGTTCAACTAGATCATCCAATTTCACTTCAAAAGAAGGTTTGATAGGGAAAATTAGCTTGTAATGTGGCTAACCTTATAGGATTTTCATGGATTATAAGGGATACTAGGATTAAATTTACAAGAAAGTCTATAATAAAATGGATCCTTTTGAAAATTGAGATTTAAAACCAACTAAATAACTCAATCATTTGAAACAAAAGTACCTCAATCCCTCAATTTTTAATAAGAATAAATCAAATTATGGTTAAAAAATCATGTTATGATTCTCTCAAGAAGTGAGGTGAATGAAAATAATATGAGAATTTTTTTTAGAATCCTCTTGGGAAAGTTATTTCAAAGATAATGACTGTGATATTTGGTATTAGATTCAAAATTCTAACTGCTTTTCATGATATTAACAAATATTTGAACTGGAAACAAATACATTTTTAGCATTCAGTTAATCTCGATTTCATAAATTAATTGGTTCACATATTTAAATTAGTTTAAAAATGGAAATGATAGTAATTTCAGGTCAAAATTTTCAAAAACACCAAAAAATTGTAAAACAAACAGAAAAACATTTGAAAATTCACATTTATTAATGAAAATAGAAAAAAAGTGAATGAAAATTCTAAAGTACAAAGGTTCCCTCCCCCAAACATAAATGATATAGTTTCCATAATTTATTAAAAAAATTAACATGTTAGAATATTTGAAAATGAATCATATCATGCAAGAAAGTGTAAAGGAGAGGAAAAACCTGACTTATTCATAGTGACACATTGAGTTAAGCTCCTATGTGATGTACACTAAAAAACTATATGAAAAATAAGAAAATAAAATATATGAAATTTATTAAAATAAATGAAAGTAAAAATAGAAAGAGAATACGAGGATTGACCTTGGTTTAATTCCCCCAAGTGGGCTCTAGGTTTTAACTACCTCTTGATAGGATGTTCCATTTGGTTAACACCAATCTGATGGTGGGTACGATTTCTTTATCATGAACCACCAGAATTATTTATTCTAGTATGAAATTATACCTTTTTAGGAATCCATGGATATAATATTCTAAATCTATCCCCCATGAAAATGAGATTCTTCTTGTATGGTGGGTTTTGTAAAAATAACGAGTCCTCCCCTTTCATGGTTACCACTTGCACCACCTCCTCATTATTTTATAGTGATTTTTCATGGTATGTTGTATTATTGGAGTAATCAAAGTTAACTTCAGAGTGTTATTATACTTGATAAAAATTAAAACATGAATAATCAATATCAAATTAATCCCTCTTAATGTGAGTATCATGTGTCTCATTTTCCTCAAGAAAATCCACTTTGATTTTTGCTTTAACAACCTTTAATAAGTTTTCAACATGTTCAAGGAGCTCCCAATGTTCCTCATCAGGTGCATCTTATTTTTCGTCCTCATCCACAATGTAAATACAAGTGTTGTATGGATTTGAAAATTTAAAACAAGGAAAGGTAAAAATCAAATCAACTTCATTAAAATCATAATGAAAAGAGTTTAAGAAAATATCTTCTCATGAAGTTTGATTGGATTCAATTTATTCTTCTATGGGAGGTGCCTCTTGCTATTGAATTTAACAAAATAGTGGAAGGTAATCAGGATCCTCCATATTATCTTCATATTCCACAACATTAGTGGTGTCTTCTTTTAATGACATTGTCTTTTATACTTTTTAAGAAATAGGGGTATCAAGTAGTTTATCACACTCATTCTAGAAGTTATCCCGATCTTTTTTATCTCCATATGTATTCTAATGGGAAAGTGTTATTCATAAATATCCCCCAACATTGATTTAGTTGGGATGAATGGATCTTTCTTTAATTTCATCGAGGCCTCCATGGGTTATTCCACTTGAAATGTAATCCGGGAATCCACTTCCACCGCTTTTTATGGTTCTGGTTCTTATTCTGGCTCCAGCGGTTTCTCCAGTGGTGCATGTACATATTCAGTTATCCACTCTATTTTTTTCTCTATGTTTTTCACTATTTGACTAATCCTTTCTAATTGGACTTTAATATCCTTGTGAAATTATTCTTCTATGGGTTTCACCTATAAAATTTTTCAAAAAATATTGTTGGTAAACAAGGAAATATTTTTTTATACCTCAACTATTTCTTGATATAATTTCATTAAATGCTCATGGAATTCAATCAATTCTCTGTAAAATCCCACCAACAATGGGAGTTCGAGGTTCTTTTGAAGGTATTAAATTATATCCTTGAATTAATCCTCCTTAATTATTTGGATTAAAGATACCAAGATCTATTTAAGAATGAAATAAACACTATCATATATAGACCAAGTTGAGTTAAACATTGGTTATTGCACTTATGTGTAATTTTTCTATGAATTAAAGAATTAATCATTTCAAAACATCATTGAAAAAAGACATTTTTTTTATTTCAAAAGAGTCAAACATTTTCAATAATATTGTTGGAACTGCCTCCTTGGACATATTTCCATGTTTTGACATGTTCCAATCATGGGGTGTAACAAAAAAAAATTTCCTAAGTTAAAAGGTAGTGTAGTTGGTAGCCTAGGTTGTCTCAGGAGAGGATCGCACAATAATCAATATGTAAACATAGAATTTGAGAAATAAGCGGAGATTGTTTTTGAAGTTATATAATTTAGAAAAGAAACTAATGAAACAAAAAAATTAACATTATTAAGAAAAATATTTATTTTTTTATATAGCATCTGATTCAAAATAGTGATATGAATTAGGTGATCAGGTCAGTTTCTGTTCTCCATTTTCAATGCTATAAAAGTTCCAATTTATCCAATCCACATATACTAAGCTGATTAAAGTGAGATTCTAAGATTGAATCCACCCACTCCCTTAGTAAAATAGTGATAGTGAGAGTAAACCTTTCCAAGATCTCATATCAGTCTACTCTCCTTCCATTGTGTGAAAACGTTGTAGTCAATACCCTCAATTGACTTAGGAAATTCATGATTGGTTCTTGTTTATACTAAACAATAAATATTATCCACTACCTCTCCCACATGTACTAACAATATCCATGTACTTCACTACTAAGTCCCAATCTATTCCATCATATATAGACCATAACCTAGAGGAGGGATAAAATGGTCATTAACCAAGGAAAAATCATAAATATAATCTAAAATCAAATATAATCATACTTGATAATATAACATATTGTTAGAAATTGAAACCATCTTTGAAAAAGATATAATTGATTGTATACCAATAAGTTAAAGAACTAAAAATTTATAAAGTAGAAAACCTCACCTTCCATAATCACACAGAATATCACCCCTCTATGTAAAGAGTATCCATGAATAAGGGGGAAGAATAAGACATTAAAAACAAAAAAGAATCAAATTTGTGGAAAGGAAGAATAGAAAATTTCTATTCTAGAATCCTTCCATTGAATCTTTTATTCTTTTTGGCCCACCAGAATCTTAAAAATAAAAAACGTACCTTTTTAAAATTTGTTCTAATTGAATTGATTTATAAACCCTAAATTTTTTAAATAATTTTGACATGTTTTGTGGGTTTTATAAGAAAATTATTTATTTAAAAAATTTTGGCTGAGGAGACTCTTCAACTTCCTCCAATTGGATGCGTGTAATGGTAGCCCTAATGAGATAATTTATCCATGGAATTTAATGGGAACATGATTATTTTATTCCCCATTAATATCCATATATAATCACCTCATTTTGAGGTCTCTAAGCCTATATATTCCACCATTACTGAGGTGGGGTTCATTTTGTCAGCCAGAACAATTTCTCCACCTAATTTATTTTTTATGCCAATGTATTTCAAATTGGATTTGGTTCCAAAGGTCAAAGTTGAATCTAACTAATAATGGAATAGTAAAAAAATCACTCAATTATGGAAAAAAATTGTAAAATATATTCCTTAAATATAGATGATCAAGAAAACTGTTAAATTTCCAGAATTACGAAATTTTCACAATTTAGCCCAAAATTCACCAAAAATTATAAAATTATGAAAATAATCTCAAATTTATTAATTGAAAGGGATTAAATCATTTAAATGAATATGAATAATTATGAAAATATTATCTCTATAAATTCTCCCACACTTAGCACTCAGACTTCTGGACAAGTAAGAATAAAAACCAAATCAATGAAAATTCCAAACACATGCCCATGAGATCCAGCAATTCCACACGAAGAAACAAAATATATCACATATCAACAAAAAAATAGTATTTAAACTTCTCTATTTAGATAATTTAGTGTATTTACAATTATTTTCTCTTACAATGCACCCAAAACACCTATATCGCATAAATTTTCTCTCATCTTAGAAATGTCAATTTTCAACAAGTTGTTCCTCATCCAAACTCATTAAATGGCCACCATAAGCTTGAAAATTATCTACATCTCAAGATAATATGGGTCATGGACATGTGATTATTGTGAGGAATTTTTTGGGTGGTTTCTTGGCTACAAGTTGGTAGGATCTAGACATCAAAAATTTTAATGATGAATAAGAAGGGTTCGGATCTTTTTGAAGAAAAATTATAAGATTCTAATTTTCACTCATGTATGTTCTCCTCCTAGTTCACCTAGTAGAAAAAAAATCTCCATCATAATGAAATATCAAGGAAAGTGTAAACTATTCATCATTTCAATATAAAAAATTTAAATCACCTCCTAAATAATTTTTCTTGAAATCTTCAGATAGACACAACTTTCTTTCTCCATTAAAGGCTCCATAAAAGCATAACTTCTCTAATCATGAATGCTATGGAAATGAAAAAAAAAATTAATAAATGATTTTTTTCTCACAAAAACGTCTCTTACGCATTTTATTTCCGACAAAAAAGTATCACCAAATGAGGTAGAACAATACAAGACAACTTCCCCTACACTTAAGTTCAACTAGATCGAGCAATTTTACATAAAGAGGAGGTTGGATAAGGAAAAAAGATTGTAATGTGGACACCCAAATAATATGTTCATGGATTCTAAAGGGTACAAGGATTAAATAAAAAATTAGGGGAGAATGAATTTAATTTTCTAAAATAGGTGGATTTAAAACCAAATAAATACATCAATCATTTAAAACACAAGTACCTCAAGCCCTCAAGTTTTAACAGGAATAAATCAAATTATGGTTTAATAAATAAATGTATGATTCTCTCAAGAAGTGAAGTGAATGAAAATAATATGAAAAAATTGTTCAAAAGCCTCATATGATAGTCTTTTTGAAGATAAAGATAATGAGATGCTTCATGAGATTCAAAATTCAGTGTATTTTTCATGAAATTCCCAAAAATTTGAACTTAATAGAAAGTCATTTTCAATAGTCATTTAAAATCATTTTTATGGATTAAATTGGTTCACTCATTGAAATGGGTTTGAAAATTGGAAATGATAATCATTTCAGCTCAAATTTTAAAAAATACACAAAAATTAAAAAGGAAACACATAAAAATGTCAAAACACAGTTTTTTTCTTCTAAAAACAAAAAATCAATCAATGAAAATAAAAATCAATAAAGGTTCCACCACCACACGAAAATTATATATTTTCCATAATAAATTCAAATGGATGTAACATGTAAGAATATTTGAAAATGAATCCCAACAAAAAAGCACGTGTAAATGTGCGGTATAACCCGACATATTCATAGTGGAAAATTGAGTTAAGATCCTAAGTGTTGCACACTGAAAACCTATAAGAACAATTATAAAGTAAGACATAATAAAATTATTGAGAAAAATGAAAATAAAAATATAATGACAAAATAAGGATAGTTGTTGGTTTCATCTCCCAAGTGCACCCTAGGTTTTGACTACATCCATATAGGATGTTCCAGTTTTTTATCCCCAATATAATGGTGGGTGCTGTTTATTTTTAATTACCCACCATAAATTTTTCTATCTAGCATGAACTTAATCATTTTTTTAGGACTCCATGGATATAGTATTCCAAATCCACCTCCATGAATATGATATTTTTCTTATATGGTGGGGTTAGGACAAAAAATAGGTCATTCCCTTTCATGGTTTCAACTTTCAAAATGTCTTATTTATTATCTAGTGATTTATTATGGTATGTTGCATCAATGGAACAATCAAAGAAAAAATCAGAGTGTAATTATATTTGAATAAAAATTAAAACATGAAGAATCAATATCAAATTATTTCCTTTTATTGTGAGTATAATGTGTAACATTTTCCTCCAGAAAATCCACTTTGATCTTCTCTTGAACTCCCACAAATAAGAGTTTAAAGATTTCATGGAGCTTCACTTGTTCCTCATCAAGTGCATCTTCTTTTCATTCCTATTCCACCAAGACAATACAGGTGTTATATTAATCTGAAAATATAAAAAAAGGTAGATAATACTAAAACTAGCTTCAATAAAATAACAATTGAAAGTGTTTAGGAAAATATCATCTTACTATGTTTGTTCATCTTCAATTTCTTCTTTTGTTGGAGGTGAATCTTATAGTTGAATTTCACTAGATAAAGGAAGGTAACCAGGATCCTCCATATTATCTTCAAATTCCACCACTTTGGTGTTGTCTTCCTTCAATGATGTTGTCTCTTCTACTTTTTAAGTAATAAGTAGATCATGTACTTCCTCACACTCATTGTAGAAGTTATCTATATATTTTTGATCTCTCATATGTATTTCAATAGGAAAATATTCTTCATCAATCTCCTATAAAATTCATTTTGATGGGATGAATGGATTTTTTTTTTAATTTCATTGAGGCCTATATTGGTTCTTAAACTAGAAAGATAAGCAAGGAATCCACTTCTACCATGTTTTATGGTTCTAGTTATTTTTTGACTCTATCTGTTTCATTGAGGATTCATGTACATATTCCGATATCTATCCTATTTTTCTCTCAATGGATTTCACTATTTGATTAATCCTTTCCAATCATGATTCAAGATCCTTGGGAACTTCTTCTTCTTATTGTTTCACCTGTGAAATTTCAAAAGAAATATTGTTTGTAATTAAGGAACTATCTTTATATATCTCGTCCATTTCTTGATATAATTATGGATAATACTCCTAAAGATAAATTAATTCTCCATCCATTCCCACCAAAAATGGGAATTCGAGGTTCATTTATGGTTTTGAATGAAATCCTTTAATTCATCTTCCTTGAGGATTTGGATTTGAGATCCAGTAATCTGTTTAGAAAATAAATAAATATTATCCTCCGTAGAACAAGATGAGCTAAACATTGGTTTTAAAACATTTGTGTTATTTTTCCATGAATTAATGAAATATCCTTTTGAAAACACCATGGTAAAATATTTTTTATGAATTTTTAATTTTAAAAGTGTCAAATGTTTACAATAGGTTTGGTAGAACTGCCTCCCTGGAAACTGCGTGATGTTTTGACTTGCGCCTATTATGGGGTGAGGGGAAAAAGTTCTAATTTAAAATGCAGTATAGTGGGTAACCTAGGATGTCACAAAATAAGAGCACACAACAATCAATTTTTCACCATAAAATTTGTGAAATAAGTGTAAGTTGTTTTTGAAGTTGTTTGATTTTCAAAAGGAACTAAAGAAACGAGACAAACAAAATAAATTAAAAAAAATATTGAAAAAACATTGAAAAATCATGTGATAGAAAATAGTGATATGAATTGGGTGATCTGTTCAAGTTCAGTTTTATATTTTTAAGTATATCATAGTTCTAATTTATCCAATCCTCCTATACTATGCTGATTAAAGCGAAATTACGTGATCACTCCCTCTTACTCCCTTGGTCAAATGGAAATGGCTAGAGTAAACCTTATGAAAACCTCATTTCGATGAACTTATATTCCTATGCGTGATATAGTTTCATAGAATACCCTCAATTGACATAGGTAATTCCCGATCAGGTCTCATTTATCCCAAATAATAAAGAATATCCACTACCCCTCCCACAAGTACTGACTATCGCCTAATACTTCACCACTAATCCATGATCTATTCCATTGTATATAGATCATAACATAGAGAAGGTATAAAATGATGATTTATCAACGAAAAATCACTAACATAATCTAAAACCAAATACAATCATACTTGATAAGAAAAACTGCGATTAGAAATTGTAATCAACTTTGCAAAAAAGATAAAGTATTTTATAACTTTAAGTGAAAGAACTAAAACAATAAAAAATGTAAAACCTCTCCTTCCCAAATAAAGCGTATGATTACTCCTCCATGTCATGGGAATCCATAAATTTGGGAGAAAAATAATACATTATAAAACTACAAATAAACAAAAGGGGGAATGGATAATAGAAAATTTATATTCTAGAATTTTTCCACCAAGAGTTTTCTCATGTTAGGACCCCTAGATTATATAAAATAGACTAGGTACCTTTTTAGAAGTTGTTTTAAATGATGTTTTATATATACACTCAAACTTTATAATCATTTGGAAGTTTTAGTGGGTTTTATGAACAAATTATTTAAGTATACCTTGTATAGCTAAGGATACTCTTCAACATCCTCCAATTGAACACATGAAATGACACTCTTAATGATAGAATTTATCTATTTAATTTAATGGTGATATTATTATTTTATTCCTTTTTAAATCCACATGGATTGACCGCATTTGGAGGTCTCTGGACAACGATATTCCTTCATTAATGAGGTGGGGTCCATTCTGTTGTCCATAAAAATTTCTCTACTCGATTAATTTTTCTACTAAACTGTGTTCCAAATTGGATCTGAATCCGGATTTAAAAGTTGAATCCCATGAACAAATTATTACCCTAGAGGAAGAATTTTAGGAAAACCTTCTTTTTGAATTCTCTCACTACCCTATTATGGTGCCACTCTAGATTGTGCAATTCTTGGAACATGTTCTCTTTGAGGGATTCCAAATCATCTAGATGGGCTTCTTCCATTATTTCTAGGATCCTCAAGTCATATAAATCTATTAAAATAGACAACAACTGATCTTTGATGGAAAATACTACCTCTATTCGATATACTAGGGTGTATGGGGTCAGCTGAGAAGAATTTCAATTCGTCCTCTGAAAATCCCATAGGGAATTGGAGATATTTTTAGGAAAAATACATTGGTTATATACAACCATATTAACCAAGATTTTAGAGAGGGTTTGGTTGAATGCCTTGATCTGGGCATTTTACTATTCATGGTTGCGAGAATTATGTTTTGACTACATGTTATATTCAACGTACATTTTATTCAATTTAGCAGCCCAGAAGTTGATGTCATTATCAGTGAGAATATCATGAGGAATCCAAAATAAATGGATGATTTGGGAGTTCACAAACGTGATCACATACTGGGATTTGACTTCCTTGATTGGAACAACTTCTTCCTATTTAGAAAGGAAGTCTATGACAATCAAGAAGAACCAACACTGTCGAGCAGTAACTGGAAGATATGGCCCAATGTCCTCGATTCCACAAACTACAAGGGGCCAAGAATACTCAACGACATATAGAGGATTTGATAGTCGATGCATAAAGCATTCATTGATCTGACATGAATTGAACCTATTTTAAAACTCAATGTAGTCAAGGATAATGTTGGGTCTAAAGTAGTCCAACCATTTAATCTTGTGGGAGAGCTTCAATCTAGCTTGGTGAACACCACATGACCTAACTTGAAATTCTAGAATAACCCAAGTGATATAGTTTCATTGAATGCAATAGTGGATAATCACATCAAATCGACATAGATAGAGTGTTTTCCCTATGCTATTCCCACTCTAGTGGGTAACCTACATTGCACGACGATGGATTCACTCACACTAAACTCGATCTAGAGATAGAATACCATGATAGAGATACTCAATTAAGTGACTGTTCCAATCAAGAATTTCCTCTAATACAAGATGAACGAGGGTCCTGGTGTAGAAATGATGGTAGTCAGTTGGTTTATATGTTGGTTACCATCATCTAAAGTTGTAGGGGAAATAAACCTATAGTGTTCCATGTCAATGACTAGGTAATCCTTGTTAAGCTCTGTAAGAGACATGACCATGCTTTATAAGGAATCATTTTGATGGTTCATAAATAGAGGAACATGATTCACCTTTGGTCGTGTAGGGAATAATTCTATTAGATGATGATTATATTCTCGTAAAGGTACACGATCATACTTTTTGATGATGTATTCACCTTTGATCTAGTTAATGACTTTCTTAGAGTCTCCCTTCACATAAAATTAGGGGAAATCAATCTCAAGGGATAAATTTAAACTAGTAATGATATCTTGATACTTTGAATCATTGTTGGAACAACCTTTTGAAAATAATAATGAGTATGGAAAGATATCTTATGATGGGGTAATGGAGACGATCCCTAAACCTACAATGTTAATCTTCGGTTTGTTGATTTGTTAAATAATCAGGATCCAGTAGAAACCATAAAAATTCATCTAACAACACGGTACGACCCGATCCATTGAGAGGATAACATCATATAATAAATCAATATCCAAGTATATTTCTCTAGGTAATGGATGTGCGACCATAATGTCTTCCAATTCCTAGAATTTGATATATTTATACAAGAAAAACCTAATTTAAAAATACTAGGGGATAACCACCCATTATGCGACTCATCCCATTAGAATAAGGAAATTTAGGATATACTTTAGTGGGTCCACTCGGGACACCTTCTGTATCTCATGACGATATTGATAATGCTGCAACTTCTACACTATAAATGCAAGCAAGAGAAAACACTTCTAGATGGAGGAGTATCTAGTATCTGTGTTAAGGAACACGTGACTGAGAGAATATAAACGATTTTACATACCCTCATTGTCTTTATGAACTAGAATGGGGCTAAGGGATCACTCCAAGGTAGTCATGTAAAGGACCAATGACTTCCTTGAATCATGAGGCATCAGAACTGAAGGTTGTATCATGTACTGCTACATATAATCAAATGTGATATGCCATTCATCATCCCACTAGTAGATGATGTCTTTATTCATGAATCTCGAGAAGGGATTTCACTTTCTAAAAAAATTTGAAATAAATAAATGTATGTAGGATAAGTGACCTTGGAGACCCCACAACTCTCAAAGGTATCTTGAAGAAGGCATTAGGATGATGGAATTAATATTCTATGGTTTAATCTTAACACCTATATATCTTATGATAAATACAAGAAATTTCCCAGATGTAACTCTGAATGTGCACATTAAGGGGTTCATCTTCATGTATCAGGAGTGGAAGAAGCTGAACACTTTATCAAGATCCTTGATGTGGTCCTGGAACTGGAAAGATTGGAGCACAAAACAATCCACCAATTTTTCAAGAATCATCCTGAAGATGTAGTGTATGGCCTTTGGAAAAGTGACTACATCATTTTTCAAGTTTTAGGGTATCACCTGATTGCATAAATTCCTGTGTAGTTCCCTAAAGAGAGTAGACTCCCCATCCTTAGTGGAAATCAAGATCTGGTTGTACCTAGAGTATCCATCCATGAAGGTAAGGTCATAGAACCCTGTTGTTGAATCAATCAAAAACACTCTCACTAGAAGGGAAAAATCAACCTTCAGAGAATGGAGTTTAGGTCTCAGAAATCGATAATGCCTTTGATGATCCCATTATTATTACTAAATGGATTTGTTTTGGATAGCCATATTGGGTACTGAACATCCCAGATGAAGTTTTCTTTTATAATCTTTTCAACTTCAGCATCAACTGTGGTATCATGGGAAGGGTGCATCTTTCTGGGAGGTTGTTTGAACCTGTGATGACCTCCGGGAAGGCCTAGGTTGTGAACAATGACCAGAGGGTCCAACCATGTCATATTATCATAGATATAGGTGATCAAATCACTATGATATTTCAGAAATGCCACATACTATTGATACTCCTCTAGAGACATGGCTACACTAATTAGAATCATCCTCAGATCTTCCTCGATTCCAAGGTTCACCTAAGTTGACTCATCAACAGTGGTGGAAATAGACATTTCAAATGTAGGAGGGACGTCTTTCAAAACCTTTTTTTGATATGAGATAATAGAATCAGTGGGAGGAGGTGGATCTTCTTGTCTAGTCAGCTTAGAGGATGCACTGGTGCCTACTCTAGTTGATATATAATCCTTATTGAGAGATTTTCACTATGATGAAACTATGGTGATATAATTTATCTGTCCAATAGGATCTGAACTCCTACAATGAGGTTCATGCTTTATTTTATCATAATGGTGGCAAGTTGGATTATGTCAAGTCATCCCTACTCTATGGAACATGCGGGAATGTCGTGAACTGGTGTCCATAGGGAGAACATCTTAGTACTCCATAGGAGTAGGGGATTCTGGAATTAGCTAGTCTTGTCCGATGTACGATTTTAGAAAAATCTAAGAATGTTATTTTTTCTTAGGGAGATCAAAAAAAATTATTGGAGATAATGAAGCATCCACCATGATCCAACATTGTGGCCCTTAATTGATGAATGAAGAGGATGAAGTCGTTACTCAAGTGTGCCCAAGGACTGACTACATTGGTTGTAAAATAATTTAGGTAAATGCTGTTCTCCACACCATCATAATGAACCTTCTATACTTCTCTCTTGTAGTATCTGATATCTAAATATTGGTCTTCATTGGAATCAAATTGAGACACATCACCTTGAAGTACCCCTACTCGACCATTGAGGGTGTACTTGAGGAACTAATGATATGAGGAGTGGTCCATTACACGAGAATGAATCTTGGGTCTTCCTATCAGTGCGTTGTAGGTGGTATCCTATGAGATTGCCAATAATTTGGTTCTTGATATCAATCCACCAATGTAACATCCTAAGATTGTCTGAATTATTATTTTTTGAATTAATTCATCTTTTTGATATTTTTTATTTCATGTGACACTGGAAATGGTTATATATATATATATATATATATATTAAAACACTAAGTCAAACATCCATTTATCATGGAACTAAATTGGATTGAGCTACATGAAATACCAACTTGACTAGAATTGTCTGCAACACTGACTTGGCATACATTACACGCAACACCTATGTTTCTTCGAAACATCATTTTGCTATTATAGTTATCTACATGAGATAATTATAACCTCTATGTTAAAAAGAGTAATATGAATATTAATAATTAATTTTTAAATATTATTTATAATGTTTTTATATAGATAAAACATATTGGCAATGAAATATAAGATTTTTGGAAAAATCCCTATATTATTAAAAATATCGTTTTCTCGAATGAACTGCTTTTAATGTCCTTCTATGGAAAAAAATATTTTTAGAAAAATTTAGATTTTTAACGTGATAAAATAAACCTCATTTTTTAATTTAAAATATTTAAATTATCTTAGGGTTATTTTTTGGGTTTTTTCTGAGAAACATCATTTTTGGATGAATAGTAAAAAATATTACTTTTAGGTTAAAACTACCTTTTAGTTCAAATAGTTATTAATGATAAATTATATTTTATTATTTTAAGGTCATGTTAGGTCACTCATACATATATTAATACAATTATGTTCATTAGAATCAACTTTACTTTGAAATTGATTATAAAAACTTAATACCCTTTTGAACTTCTTTCTATTTTAAAAACACATAATTTCATCATGTCTGTGGGATTTTCATTAATCTTAAATTTTCTGCTTCTATGAATTTAATTTTAAAAAACTAACCTAAACCATTGTAATCCGTATAATATTTTTAGTCTAATTAGATCATGTAGGATTTTGACCAAAATTATTTGTAAAAGTGATTAAAATTAATAACAACAATTAAGGTCAAATTAAGCTTAATTAGGGAATAAACCTTAATCTTAGGGGACCAAATGACCTATCCCCTTTTCCAAAACCCATTAGATGGCCATTATTCTGGCCTAAAACATCCATTATTGACTTATGTTGGTTTTTTATGACTTTCTTTAGGTAAGAACATGTGCACACCTAACTTGTTTAAAAAAATCCCAAGTGAGTCATTTTACATACCTATAAAAAGCCACCACCTCTTCCACATCATCAAACCTATAAAACCTATCAAATTTAGTCAATAACTACCTAATACACTTCCAAAAAATCTTAAATTACTCTAAGAATCCCTACATTTTGGCAGGCAGTCTTCCATGGAATCCTTTTGGCACAAACCAAAAGGAGTTACCCAATTAAGAGGCAACATCTTCTCTAATGTAATTTATTTTATTTTCCTTCTTCACCCCCTCAAACTATATTTATTAAATTATTATATAAAAAATAATTACCACAAATGTATTGGGATGTTTTTATGTAAATGTTTTTATATAAAATTACACACACCCCCATCTAATGTGTAACGAACATTCTATTTCAGTATACGGTGAAATACGGCCACATGAAACAATGATTCTAAATTTTTCCATTACCACTTATCATGGTGGAAATTATGATGGAAACTCTGTTAATATAATAAATATATTATAATTATAATTTCTTTATGATTCTGAAATTTTTATTTATAACATACCTTTATGATTTCCATATTATGTAAATAAGATAATTTCGTTTGAGAAAGTGTGAACTACCGCCCCCTCAAAGATATGTGATTCGTTTATACAGTACATGGATTGTATCAAGGATGGTTTTAGTGAATATATATATGTAATATGATATATCATTAATATTCTTTAATAATTATATATCTCTGTGTGTGTGTATTTTACTTTCTATCTTTCAACATGACAATTAAACGAAAATAACATTCATGTGTACGTACGACCAACTGTCTCCATGAACGGTGTATTCTATTTCATAATTATAAATTCAAAAAATTACTATAATAAAAATATACTATATATACGTTATATTTATATCATTTTTTACATTTTGGAATCATGATATAATTATAAGGACCAATAATATAACAAATTAAGACACATACGAAAAACAAAGCGAATATTACCTGAAGTGAAACCTTAACATAGGATTGTTAACAAGAGCGTAATATAAGGTCGTAATAAAACTGTATATGGTATTAGATATATGAATATGGTTCTCTAAAAGACATTTAATAAATTTATATTTATTATACATGTGTTTTTAAGGAGTAAAATGAGATTTAAGATAGAATGTAAGGGGATTTCATCTCACTTTTTATTTCCGTGAGATACATGCTATGTTCACCACTATTTACTTTTGTGTGGTGAAAATACTGCCCATGATTTTATTCTATGTATATTATTATTAAATTTATGAGTATTAATACATCCATTTTATTATATTTATTTCATGGGAATTAAATTTTAAAAGTTACCAAAATTGTAAAATAGTTTTGTCTCAACATTCATTCATTGAGACTCATGTTTTGTTATTACATTAATTGTATTTTGAGGTAATATTTTCATTTTAAATGTTATATCATTAATTTTATTTTTTTAATGATATTTTAATCATCATTTAGTTTTGTTTCATACATGGAGAGTATGATCCCATGTTACCAAGTTGAAAGATTTTACTAAAACAATCTCATCTCTTTTTGAGATTATTAATGATTATGATTCTTTAACGAAATATTATGATCAATATATCAAGAACAATAATGAGTTTCAATATCCCCTTTTTATTCAATATATAAACATTTATTAGTAACATTTTATAACTCTTTGTTACTTCAGATAAGTAACAAAATGTTTTAAAGAAAAGTTGACCATATTTCTCTCTTTGGTTAGAAATCTATTTTATTTCAAAAACCATGTTTTTAATTTTTTTTAAAATGATCCATGAAGAATATTTTAAAGGATAACGAATTTGAAAATGTTTTTATGTTATTCAAGTAATTTTTAATATGTTTTCAAAGTGATTTTCAAAGAAAAAGTTTTTCGAAAATATTTTTAATATTCTTTTATAAGTTTTTAAGTAAGTTTGTTTTCAAAACATTGTTCATGATTTATTTAGCATTTTTCAATATTTTTTAAAATTATTTGTTTTCAAAAAGTTTTTAAATATGTATTTATACGTATTAAAATATTTTAAAATTATTGGTTTTCAGAACATTTTCAATATTTATTTATCTGTTTTCAATGTATTTTCAATGAACCTTTTTTCAAAACGTTTTAAAATTTCTTTTAGAAGTTTCCAAGGAAAATGATTTTCTAATGTTTTAATGTTTCTAAAGATAATTCACCCATATAAAAGGATATTTTCCATATGAAATTTTCTCAAAAAATATTAAAAAAAAATATCCTTCTAAAATGACATTTGATAATGTTACTCATGCCTATCTAGGAAATGATCTAAAGGTTCCATTCATATTATTTTTATGAATGGTTTACACTTTGATCTCATGATGTATATGAAACTAATTTCTCATAAAAAAGTTATATGCTTTGAAACATACTTCATTTCAAGGGTTATTAATTCATGAATTGATTAGAAAACCTTTCTATTTTTATAGTTTGTGAATTGATGAAATATTAATGATACCCATTTCATTTCATGGATTATGATTTGAGGTTTATAAAACCTATGTTTTATATGGGTCATGATATGATGGATGTATTATTTTGTGGATAATGAATTAATGATTTTATAATGATATAGGTGGGACCTATATCCCGCTCCAATTCATTGGGTATAGATATACTTTTTATGAGCTGAAAGGGTACATGGGAGGGAATCCCAAGCCCAAAACAAGAGGGTATACTAAAGTAAATACCAAGCCTAAAACAAGAGGGTATATGAGAGTACATCCCATGCACAAAACAAGAGGGTTAATAGGAAGAAATTACATGCCTGAAATAAGAGGGTATATGGGAGGACATCTAGTCCTAAAACAAGATGTTAAAATGGAGGACATGCCAAGAGAAAAACTATAGGGTACACAGGAGTACATCCCAAGGCTGAATGAAGATGGTACACGAGATGTCATCCCAATCCTGAAACAAGGTGTTATATGGGAGGACATCCCAATCCTGAAATAAATAGGTATTTGGGATTAAATTCCATGCCCAGAATAAGATGGTACACATGAGGAAATCCTAATCCCAAAACAAGAGGGTACACAATAGCATATTCCAAGCCCAAAACAAGAGGGTGTACAATAGGACATCCCAATACCGAAGCAAGAGGTTATACATTAGTAAATACCAATCCTGAAATAAGAGGGTACATGGTGGGGAATCCCAAACCTGAGGTAGGTATACAGGTTATTGACACACACATAACATGTTATAAAGGCCTTTGTAGACTGCCTTGACATGGGGTTTTTATATGGGTTTTTCTCAATTCCATGTTTTATTTTTAAGTTTTTATTTCATTGATAATTTTATTATTTTAGTATGATTCATTTTGTATTAACATCTAATATCTAATATTATCTATAATATGAAGGTTATGATCTTCAAATGTTATGATCAATTTTCATACTTTTTTTCACGTAATGCTTACACATTTTCATTATATTCCCCTACTGTGCATCTAAGATCACCCCTTTCTTGTGTTTCTATTCCCAAGGTTATGAAGAAAGGTTTTAGGTAGAATTAATAAATTTGGATATATTTATGAAAGATGTTGATGATATTTCATGGGGATATAATATTTTATTTCCAGGTTTAACAAGACACTAAATTATTATGTTCCTCAGCATGTATTTTTGAAATGTACAAAAAATTCATCTAAAATTAGGTAATATCCATGTATTTCAAGCCTAGGTAGTTATAGTTTTTATCAAATGTAAGGTTTAGTCAACCTTTAGAAACTATAATTACAGAAGGTTTATTGAGATCCCTCGGTATATTTCGAAGGATATTTCTAGGGATGTCTCTAATGATGAGTATAAGGATGAGATAACGTTTAGTAAATTGTCTTGAAATTTTGGTAATGGATAGAGTAAGTGGTTTACTTGAAATACATCTCTATCTGGATACTACATGTAGATTTGGATTTAGAATAGTTGTACCTATGTGTTACAACTCTGAAAATATGTCTTGATCTTGACATGGGGTAATATGGTGCCCGATAATAGGCCTTGTTGCACACCTAGTTTGACACTCCTTAGGGATATGATTTAGTAATTCAGAAAATTTTCATGAACCATCATGAAGGATTTAAATAGATGTTTGTTATGAATAAATTAAGATAAAACTAATTTATCATAGTTTAATAAAGGATTCATTATTTAGAAATCATATAATTGGTTTTTTTGATTATGTGGTTCCTCACTCTGAAAACTATTTCTTACCTTATACTATTGGTTTTAGTCAATGGATGGAACCTGAAGGAACCATGTTAATGGTTAATGCAACAGAAAATGTAATGATTTTCCTCCTGAGCAACAAAATTCTGGGGGAGTAGGATTTCAAAGTCTAATTTATACACTCACAGAACTTTATTAAGAAATGAACCATGATGGATTCCATACTGAGAAAAGGAGGTTACAACATTTTGTTGATACATTCATTAGAAAACGTCAACCTTATTTCAGTGGGTCTCCTGATCCACTTGTTGGAGAATGGTGCATTTGTACCATTGAAAATATATTTTCATTTCTCGAATGTTCAGAACATGAGAAATTAATTCTAGCTATTTATCATTTAGAAGGGGAAGTGGATCTATGCTGTACTCTAATTAAGAATATGAGGTGGTTAGATGAAATTGACTCAATGGTTTGGGACGAGTTCAAAAACTTATTTTTTTTAATAATTAATTTACTCATATTTTTAATACAACATGAAAAATGAATTAATATAGCTTAATAAGAAGGATGATGAATCTGTTCTTGCTTATGAAGAAAATATTACAACACCTGTGAGTTACTCTTCTGGTATTATCATTTAACCTGGAAGAAAAATTGATTGATTCTTCGGTGGTCTGAAACCTAGTCTTTGAATGTACATGAATGTAACATAATTTAGTATCTATAAATAAGTGTTTATATGCGCTATAATGGTTGAAATGGAGGTTGTATTTTATATCAATCTCATTTTTTTGACAAGAAATGGAATATGTAGTTCAATGGAAAATTTGACAACCATGTAGAAAAGAAAATAAGCCTTTCATTACAGAAATAAATGTGGGAAGAAACATTGAGGGAATTGTAATAATGGGACTACTAAATGTTTTATGTGTGCAAGGGAAGTTTATAAAGTGGATGAATGTCAAAATGATAGTAGGAAGTTAGATAATGATGAAAATAATGAGAAGTCCCAAAATAATGAACCTCCCACACTTCAGTGGTTCAATTGCTTGATGTTTGTCCATTATGCTAACAAGTGTCCCAATCCAAGGACTAATGGGAATGATAATCCACAAAAACATCTAAATAAAAAGGAAAAAGATAATTATTATGTGATAATAATGGATAAGGTGAACCAGGATAATTATGAAGTACTTATCCTTCCTTCCTTATTTGGGAGTTTTCTGTTTTATTTTGTATGAATATTCTATATGAAAGTCTTATTGTTCATCATTTGGTGATATTTCATGTGATTATCTTTCCCTACATGGATTATGGAATAATAAAATCACATTTGATATTATATTAGTACAATTATGGACCGAAGTTTTTAATAAAAATGTTTTTGATTTAAGATAATATTTATATAAGGAATAAATGGTGGATTATATTTTGGAAGGGTTGTATGATTCACCATTTATGAAATGTTTAAGTTAAAATTATGTTTAAGTAAACATGATTAAAGACTTTTCATACCATATGAGGATTTATGCATATTGGATAGCCTGTTCGAACTACGTTTTGTTGATGATAACTGATGGGATAGAATATCATGGGTCCCACGATCTGTTAGTACACCGGTAATGAAAAAGCCACCTTGCTTTTTAGAGAAAGAGGTAAAGTGGATCCATGAAATACCAAGGGGTGATTTTTTCCTAAAATCATGAAAGTATATCTTTTCATGAAAATTATTTACATTTGGAAAAAAGGATAATGAATCCAAAAATGTTTTCCTAGTACAATCATTTCCAATGAATCAGAAGGTCCCTTGGTTCATCATAGATTTATAGCATTATGATTGTTAACTTTCTCCTAACCTTTATCTATATCACTCTCCATCAAAAATTGATTGTTATATTTCTTTTTCCATGTCGATGTTTTCAATTCCCAACCATGTCCGCCTATGTGTAAACCTAGTTATTGTTAATATGGGTTACCCCATGGTCCCAACATTCTCTTTTTACTGGAAGTTTTAATATTTATTTTTACTATATGGGTTTCTATGAATGAAACATTCAAGTATTAAACCTTCTATAACTTAGATGAATTTTGACTCTGAAATTCATTTTATGGGGGGTATAATTTAACACCTCGATATTTTTTGAATTATGTGTTTTCAAATTCATTTATATTTATGAGATTTTTCATTTCATTTGACACTAGAAATATTTATTTATATATATATATATTAAAACCCTAAGTCAAACATTCCTTTCGCACGACACCAACTTGGCTTGTTCTACATGCAATAAAAACTTGTATTTCACTACATAAAATACCAACATGGCTTGATCTACCTACATCACCTACTTTTCGTACGTTACTTGCAACACAAATGTTTCTACGAAACATCATTTTGTTATTATAGTTATTTAAATGAGATAATTACAACCAAGCCATTACAATTAGTAACATAAATATTTATAACTATTTTTAAATATTATTTATGTTTTTTATATAGATAAGACTTATTGATAATAAAAGATATGATATTTGGAAAATCCCTTTTATGTTTAAAAATTCGGTTTTCTTGAACGAACTGTTTTTAATGTCTTCCTATGAAAAATATGATAAAATTAATTTTAGAAACATTTATAAATTTATTTCATAAAATAAACTTCATTTTTGAATTTATAATATCTAAATAATGTTAGGGTGAGTTTTTAATATTTTTCTGAGAAACATCATTTTTTGATGAATAGTGAAAAATAATGCTTTTTGGTTTAAAACTGCCTTTTCATTTAAATAATTATCAATGATAAATTATATTTTAATTTTTTAAGGTCAAATTAGAAAATTTTTACATATATTAATAAAATTTAGGTCATTATAATCCATTTTACTTTGAAATTTTGTATACAAACTTAATAAACTATCGAAAATATTTCTACATTAAAAACCAGTAATTTCATCATGTCTGTGAGATTAGAATTAATATTAAATTTAATGATTATATGAATTGAATTTATAAAAACTAACATACACAATTTAGATTATTATAATATTAATATTCTAATTAGATCATGTTGATTATTGACCAAAATGATTAGTAAAAGTGATTAAAATTGATCATAGTGATTAATGTCAAATTATTCATAACTAAAAACTAAAAATTAATATAAGTGGAAAAAATTACGTATCCACATTTATAAACCCATTTATGGGAATTATTAAGCCATAACCCTTAAAATTTTTATTTAGGTTAGTTTTAATGTCCTTTTTTAGGTAAGAACATGTGCACACCTAACTTGTTTTCAAAAATTCCAAGTGAGTCCTTTTCTATCACTATAAAAGGCCACCACCACTCCCACTTCGTCACACCTCTCAAACTTTATAAGTTCGGAAAATAAATTTTCAATATAAATTCCAAAAATCCTCCCATCCTCCTATAATTCCTCCCTTTGGGAATAATGTCTTCCAAGGAAGCCTTTTTCCACAAACCAAAAGGAGTTACCTGATTAAGTGGTAACATCTTCTCTCAATGACTTTGTTTTATCTTCATTATCCAACCCATAAAAATATATTTATTATATAAATATATAAGAACAATAGTATCCTAAATATACTATAATGTTTTTATGTAAATGTTTCAACCAAAAATTACACACACCTCCATTTAATGGGTAATAACCATATTGTTTCTGTGTACGATGAACTACTACCACACAAATTGATGATTCTTCATTTTTCCATTACCACCTATCATGGTGGAAATTATGATGGAAAATATGTTTATATATGATATATATTATATTTATGATGTATTTATTCTTATAGAATTTCTATTTATAACATACCTTTATGCTCTCCATCTTATGTAAATATGATAATTTCGTTTGAGGAAGTGTGGACTACCGCCTGCTCAAAGCGATATGATTCATTCATACACTACATGGATTGTATTAAGAATATTTTTAGTGAATATATATAATATATATGATATAATAATTATACTTTAATAATGATATATATATGTATATATATACATATATGTATTTTACTTTCTTTCTCTCAACATGATAATTTAACGGAAATAGCATTAATGCTTACGCACGACCTAACGTCTCCATGAACGGTGTATTTAGTTTAACAATTATATATTCTATAGATTATTATAATAAAAATATACTGTATAGAAATGATATTAATATCATGGTTTACATTCTGGAATCATGATAATAATATAAGGGAAAACAATATAACAAACGAGGACACATACGAAAAACAAAGCGAAATTTACCTGAAGTGAAACCTTAACATAGAACAAGAAGGTAATATAATCTCATAATTAAACCAAATACGGTATTATATATAATAATATGGCTGTGTAATATATATATATATATAATAAATTTATATTTATTATAGAGGGGGCTTGAATGAGTACGACGAGAGTCAAGACACTAGGTAAGGGGATTTCACCTCACTTTTTACTTCCTTGAGATACAAGCTATGTTCGAAAGTCTTTCCTTTTGTGCCATGAATATAATAACCATTATTTTATTAGATCTATATTAAGCATAAATTTATGGTTATTCACAGATCCACTTTATGATATTTCATTCAGGGGGTTTAAGTTTCAAAAGTTTCCAAATTAGTAAAATGGTTTTGTCTCAATTTTCCTTCATTGAGACTCATGTTTTGTTATGTACCTAAATTATCTTTTGAGGTTTATATAATTCAATTTTATATGTTATATCATGAATTTAATTTCTTTAATGATATTTTAAACTTCATGTAATTTCCATTTTGTAAATGGAGAGTATGATCCCAAGTTACCATGTTATATGATTTTATTGAAACAATCTCATCCCATTTCGATATTTTTAATTATTATGATTCTTTAATGAAATATTAAGATCCATATATCAATAAAACTTTTTATTTTTCTTATCCCATATTTATTAAAGATATAACCATGTATTAGTATCCTTTTTTCACTCTTTGATATTTAAGACAAGTAGTGAAAAGTTTTTCAGAAAATTGGACCGTATTTCTTTCTTCGGCCGGAAATCTGTTTTATTTTAAAAACCATGTTTTAAAAAATGATTTCAAATTATTATTAAAGGAAAAACTCTAGGGGAAGGGTGTTTAGAAAAAAAATTTGTGTTTCAAGTAATCCGTTCTATTTTTTCAGAACCATTTTCCAAAAAAAAAAATTAAAAATATTTTCAATCATCTTTTTTATGTTTTCACGGAAAATGGATTTCAAAAAGTTTTCAAGATTTATTGATAAGTTTT
Organism: Viscum album; assembly: GCA_963277665.1. Classification (NCBI taxonomy): domain Eukaryota; kingdom Viridiplantae; phylum Streptophyta; class Magnoliopsida; order Santalales; family Viscaceae; genus Viscum; species Viscum album. The sequence continues at coordinate 587,023,426 of OY728164.1, read as the reverse complement.
AAATGTTTTTTAAATGTACCTGTTTTCAGAAATTTTTCATTACTTATTTATATGTTTTCAATTTTTTTCAAAGAAGCAATTTTCAAAATTATTTTATATGTTTTCAAGGAAAATGGTTTTCATATAGTTTAATGTTTTTAAAAATAAGTTATCAAGAATAAATGATATTTTACACATTAAATGTTTTCAAAACATATTTCAAAATTATTTTTCATCTAAGATGACATCTATTGATGTTACTCATGCCTTTATAGGAAATTATCAAAAGGTTTCATTCATATTCTTTCTATTAATGGTTTATGATTTGATGTCATGATGTATATTAAACTCATTTTGCTTCCACGAGTTATATTCTTTGAAACCCACTTATTCTCAGAGTTTAGTTATTTCATGAAGTGATTACAAAAACCTATCTATTTTAATAGTTTGTGATTTGGTAAAATATTAATGATACCCATTTCATTTCATGGGTTATGATTATATAATTAAAAAGCCACTGTTTTTCTATGGGTCATGATATGATGAATGTTTTATTTTTTGTAACATGAATGAATGATGTTATAATGAGATGGGTGGGACCTATATCTCCCTTCAATCCATTATGTAATGATAAATGTTTAATGTGATCTAAGGGTACACGATAGGGCATCCCAATATCAAAACAATAGGGTATATGAGAGTACATCTTATGCAAGAAGCATGAGGGTATACGAGAGTACATACCAAGTCATGAAATAATATGGTAAATTGGAGGACATCCCAAGAATGAAACAAGAGATTATATGGGATTATATCCCAATCAAAAAACAAAAGGGTAAATGGGAGGAAATCCCAAGCCCAAAACAATAGGGTACATGGGTGGAAATCCCAAACACGAATCAAATGGGTATACTGGAGGAAAACCCAATCCCAAAACAAGAGGGTATATTGGAGGGCATCACAATCCTGAAAATATGAGGTTATGTCTGAATAAATCCCAAGCCCGAACAAGAGGGTATATGGGAGGAAATACCAATCCAAAAACAACAGGGTAAATGGGAGGATATCCTAAGACCAAAACAAGAGGGTATACAGGGGGAAATCATAATCCCAAGACAAGAGGGTATATGGGTGGACATCCCAATCCCAAAACAAGAGGGTACACAAGGTAATCCCATGTTCAAAGTAGGTACATTGGTGATTAACCCAAGCATAACATGTTATAAAGGCCTCGGTAGTCCACCTTGATATAGGGGTTTTATATGTGTTTTCCACAATTCTATTTTTTATTCGTATGTCATGTTTTCCTGGCTTATGTACTTATTTTCTTATGATTCATGTCTTATGAACTATGAATATTTATTATTATATATAATATGAAGGGTATGATCTTAAAATGTTATGCTCATGTTTAATACTCTTCTTCATGTTATTATTATAAATTTAATTTATTTTCCCTCATTGATAATTTGAACCCACCCCATTATTATGATTCCTCTACCAAGGTTATGAAGAAAGGTTTTAGGTCGAATTAACAATGGTGGAGATATTTGGGGGAGATGTTGAAGATCTTTCACTAGGATAGAATATATTTTTCCATGTTTCCAAAGACACCAATATATTATGGTACCCGGGCATGTATTTTTGTAATGTGATGAATATTCTTCTAAAATGATGTAATATCCCTACATGTCAAGACTGGGTTGTTATAACCAAACATGTTCTTCAAAAAAACCTGTCACATGGATTCTTATCACTATAATCATAACACTGAATTGTAATTCTGGAGGGAGTCAAATCTTCTTCTATAACTCCCATCTTATGGAGAGTCCGGATCAGGATAAGATTGATCCCAAAGATAGTATCCACTATTTACTAGAAGATTTTAATTCCATTTAACTAGAATATGATGTATAGTGGATGAATGTTCCCCTTGATAGTCAAACCCACACCTTCCCTTGAAAATGAGATGATGGATTGAGATTCTTCTTGATTAGCCTCTTCTGTATAGTAGGCCACATCGGAAGATACATCAAATTTGAATTGGAGAGGGATTTTAAAAGATTCTAAAAGGGCCTTACACATTTTATTTGATAAGTAGATATCCCGAAGGATCAAAATCCTCATGGGTAAGATAAAAAGGTTATTCAAAAAATTGTATTTCTATGCCAAGGGTGTGTATTTCACCATCGAGGGTCGCTTCTTGGTAGGGGAATAACAGATGCTTCTAGATGAACCACTGAGGTCTGATAGGTACCAATGAAATTATAGTAATAATGATTGGTCACACTCTAAACAACTATCGACTGACTATATGTTAGCTTTGGTCGAGCTCTAGTTGTATGCAACTGATTATAGTGTGGTCATGACTAAGTTTCTCAATCAACTAACATGGTCAGTTCTAGAGTCATACCTGATGGAATGTATTGGAAAGACAGCGCCTATTGAGCTCTACAAAAAACCCACAACCTTGTTTCAGTAGTATGAATTAACCCATTATAAATACTTTCCAAAGTATTTTGGCAGCTCGCATGTCCTCTACCAATCCTCTGATGGTGTCAACCAGAAGATCCCTAGGGGTTTACATGGTAGTCATCACTATATGGTGTTTTGAAGTATTCCATTATCTTGATATCATTCATTCAGTCATAATTCTTCTCATCATTCATAGAAGAGTCCGGAGTTGGGAAGACCTTAGGAACATCTCCTAACTCAAGAGGCTTGATGTTTCCAAGAGTGTGGGTTGTATTTATAACTAGTGAGGGAAACTGATTCCCCTTGTTCCAGCAGTGCCTATTCTTCTAATACTTGGAAGTATATAACGTATATGAGGAGGAAGTTGTTTAAAGAGGAACAAAAATCATAGGAGGTTCTGTCTTTATCGAACTTGAACAGATGACACCATGAGTGTGAGAAACTACCTTGCGATCCAACCTGTCATAATGTGTCTACGTCCAGTGACTAGGATCTTTCTTCCTTTCACCATAGACATCACTATAACTATCAGGGTTAGTCGATAAATGTGTCACATATTCCATAATTTCACCCAACATGACCAAAACCTAATCCACGTGGTCCTAGATCCAATCTTTGAACACAATTAACTCTTTGATGGTTGGTATGATAATCCTTTGGTATAAGAAATGATAAGGGAATCCAATGAATTCGACCTTCTAGGACCTCCTGAAATCTAGAAATTGTAGGATTCTCATCTCGAGGAATCAAATTATGTAGTCTAGACCATATGAATACCTAAAGGAATAGGTTTTGTTTCTTCTATTTGGGAAGGGAATACTGAGAGTATAGCCTTTATGGGGGCCTGGAGCCACATTCTCTCATTTAGGTATCTATTCTTGGTGAGGTGGTTAATAATGAGGCTATGATGGGTGAGGTTACCCCTTTTAGGGCTGCGCTTGAAAATAATCTTCTGGAAAAGGGGCTAGTGGGTGTCTTGGCTCAAGAAACATTGTGAGAATAGTGGCATGAGTCTTTTTAATGACTCATCCAAATGGTGAGTCTTTTCAGATAATTCCAAGAATTCACCAGGGTAGTTATGGGTGATGAGGGTAGTGACCATCTTACTCCTAGCAATCTTAATACACCATGACCCAACATCTTTCAGTCACGGTTATTTATATTTATATTTATATTTGGGTCTTTTGGTTTCTTAAATATTAAAAATTTATTATATTAACATCAATATGAAATAGAATAAAATGAATGGAAAACAATTTAACAATATTATTATTATTATGGTTAGTAATATTAATATTATTAAGTTTATTACTATTATTTTTATGTTATTATGAATATTATTATTTTCATTGGAGTTTATTATAATTCGTATTATTTATTAATGTTTTATTTTATTTTGTTTTGTTTTGTTTTATTTTTTTATTTTCTATTTTATTTCCTTTTTTATTTTTCCCATCATTTCCCTCTCCCTCCCCTTACTCTCCCTCATGTGACCCATCTCCCCTACCATTCCCTATATCACACCACACGCGCGATCCCCCCTCACTGGTTGAGGGCATCCATCACCTCTTCCTCTTTCTCCAGCACACAACCCTCCTCCAATTGGATCCTCTTCACGCCAACCCCCCTCCTCATGCCACACCTCTCCATTGGGTGGCCCATTTCTTTAATGGCCTCCCGGTTCACAACCCCCATTCACCGGTCGTCCCTCCCCTCCTCTGATGCTCCCTCTAGTGGCTGCCCCCTCCGTTGGGGAGTACCCCTTTGTTGTGGTTTATCTTGATTTTGTGGGTTTCATAGGTTTGGACGAACCGTAATGTGTTTGAGGTTCTTCTTTTGATTGATTCTTATTATTTAGGGTTTGTTGGCTTCCATGGAGGATGGTTATAGGCACTTCCATCAAGGGAGTGTGTTTTCCATGGTTTTATGGTAAGTATTTTTGAATTTCATTATTGTGGATTAACTTTAATTTATGAGTTTTATGATATTTTAGTTTTCATCAATTTATTTTGGGTGAAAAGTCTGTTTTTTGAATTAGATTAACTTGTTTATTATTTTTATATGGAATTCTTGTGTGAAACGATATGTGTTTTGGATATAAATCCTTTTGGTAACACTTGGTTTTGTTTTATGAATTGTGTGATTGGTTTATTAGATCATGTAATGGATTTTGATTAAATTTTAGTATGGTGTTAGTTTGTATTTGATTTCAATAGGGAATTTTGGTTTTTTTTTCACATAAAGCGATGTTGTGATTCTATGGTCTGTTTTTATAATTTTTCAAATGTTTTATTGAATGATATTAGTGGTGAAAATCATTTTTTAATGTTTCCATGTTGTGTGATTGGTTCTAAAGAAGAATTTTATATAAAACTGGTTGTATTATTAGTGAAAACATTTGTTGCATCATTTTTTAACACTTTAAAAACTAATGAAAGGATTTATTATATTATTTTTTTGGTTTGAAAAATGCTTTTGGTAGCATTGTTGAAGTGTTAAAATTTTAAAGTTGTTGTTTGACATGGAATTGGGTGTTTTCATGTGTGACCTAGGTTGCATCATTTGTGTTTGTTTTATGACTTTGGAATTTAATTTATTAAATATTGTTAGGGATGTGAAATTTGGGTTTCTATAGTATTGTTGGGTGTTTGGCCTTAAAATAGAAATTTTAAATAGATTTCATACGCAAGTCTTATTTTACTGCTTGAAATTGTTTTATGAAAAAGATAAATAGTTTATTTAGTTACACAAAGGGTGCTAGTGCATGTTGGGTACTGTTTATTGCATGAGTGTTGAAAAAATGATTTTGGATGGGAAATTCACCACCTTGAGCATGTTATCCCTATTGTGAATTTCATAGTATGTATTGTAAATTCTTTTAAAAGTTTGAAAGTATGTTTTAATGTCCCATTGTTGTACATTATTTTTAAATTATCTTTTCCTAATTGAAATTGAGTGTGTTATTGGTGAAACCCCTTGATGTTTTTTTGAAATATTTTATAGATTTTTTAGTGTTTAATTGTTTTATTAAATTATATTTGTAGTGCGTCGTCCCTGCTTCATGGTTTAGTGTCACTTGGTCTAAGGAGACTCACCCGCATGTGCATAGGTAAGTATATATATGTGTGTGTTTGGGTTCCCAAATTACATGTATATTCATCCATGGTAGTGAATATACATGTATGGGGCTAGTTGTTCCCATGTTTATATATGATAATTCACATGTAGGTGAGTGGGGACTAGTATATGAATATAAGCATATGTGAAAGAATCTTCTTGCACATGTTCATGGCCATGTGGGTGTGTGTATAGGGACTAGGTGTTCTTACATGTATGTGAAGGTTCATATACTTAGTGGGGGAGCATCAGCTTTTAGTTAGACATTACCAAGAGTCGAAGTGGATGGATTGGTTCCACCATGAGGTAGGTCCCCTATGCCTATGACTTTAATTAGAATTCTGTAATTGCTTTCTTATTTTAAAAATATGTTTTATAATAAGTATATATACACTTGCTATAAATCTATTTGTAGTTTCTAGAAATGATTATGCCTTTGTTTTAGAAATTGAAATGTATTTCTAATGACATTGGACTAAATTAACTTTTCTTGAAAATTGATTTCCAAAGTCGTTTTGAATTGGTAAAGAGTATTTTCATAGGTGTTTATACATTCATCCAGTTAGTTATAAAAAGTGTTCAATATATATAATTAATCCCATTTGTCACCTTATGAATGGTTTAGGAAAAAACATCTCTTGAGGTTCGCCCCCTTGTTTTAGAAAATCATGTGTTTTTTGAATGTGTGATTTATGAAATGTGCACAATAAAGAGGATTGTGCTTTATTGTGTGATGGAAAAGGGGGGATAAATTCAAGGAGGTATATTAGTGGTCAGTGGTTGGATGTGTTTTTAAGTAAAGAAAATGATAAGTACATATATGTTTGACTAATAAATCTCACCACCACATGAAATGGAGCACAATGGGAAACCTGTATAGCTAGGTGGTTGAACTGGGAATAATATGCTAGATGATACACAAGTTGTTCATCCTAGTTTCGTCAAGAAGGATTAACAGTACATCACTAACTAAACATTTGTGATGATTGGATACCATTAGTTTGTGGGTGTGATCCCTAATAGTGGCTTGTGGACGATTACATAGATCATTTTGGTTCCTATAAAACGTTTCACTAAGGTACGAGGATCCTTGGTTCTCAACTAACACTATTTTATTAGGGATTTTCCATGGTTCTTGTGATGTGATTTCCATTTCATTCTTTTCATACTCGATGACTTATTTCAAAAAATCATATTTTAATCTATATTGGTTTCCTTGCATTTTGAAATGTTAATTCATGTTTAGAACCTATTTTGAAAATGTAGTGGGAGATTAATTATTTAATTGAAAATGAAAATTTTTTAATTGAATTTTAAAAGAATGAAAAACATTATTTTATTATGTCATACTTTCAAAATAGCATGTTATGGATTTATTATAAAAGGCAAGGGCATAGGGTATTGTTGTATCATGACATTCCTACTGAGCATCTCAGTTCTCAAGGAAATTTTTTGTTTTATGTTTAGGTTCCTCTATTTTAAAATTTCTCTTGGAGTGAGAGTAGTTTATGTTCTGTGGTGACCCACGAGGTCACTTGAGGTATGTATTGTTTCTTCATTTAATCCTTTTTACACCGCCACCTTGTTCGATTATTTTATTTTATTTATATTTTTTCAGTTTATGATTATTTATATCTCTTTTTTGTGGTCCAAATAATTACGAAATGGTTTATTTTGATGCCCTACACTAGTTTTCATCACGTGGGGATCAGGAACACCCTTTGGGACTTATTGCAGACTGACTTGGGTGACCAGTTCAATGTCGACCCAGGTTGTATTGTGACAATTCCCAATGAAAATCATTAGTAACTATTCTTGGGACAGTGGTAGATCAAGCGAGTAATGAGTTCCTTCCACTAAAAAAATCCCAAAAATCACTCATCAAGCATATGTTTTCACATAAAGAGGTACAAAATACATTTATTTCATGTGGTGGAGCTAAACTAGTAGAGACACTACCATGAGAGATCCACCCAACTGATAATAATCCTTATGACTAGTTGGTTGTACCTGACGAAATTGGGGCCTTCTAGCATCTGAATAATGCATCAGAGCTTGGTATCCTCCTACTATTCAAGAGTTCCCATCACAGGTCCATACCTTGAATTAAAGTGGGATATATGATGTAGGGAATCATCCATTTTGTTAAACAACGTGAATCTGGGATTACCAAAATCCAGGGGTTCACATACATTGTCCACCCAGGAAAGGTTTGACTTTTGGTCAGGTAGGATTTCCACATTTAAAATCTCTAGGGATTTGAGGTGAGAAGTGGGAGTAGCTATCAAGTCATCTTGGAGAGGTTCTCTTTCCACTTAGGCGTTAATAGGCTCATCTACTTAAGGAGAAACACACCCTTGATCCTGGGGTCGGTAATTATGCTTCTTAGGTGGGCTCGGAGACTCATAACTTTATCATATTCCATACCCCCCAAATTATGCTTTGACTAGATGCACCGGGATACCATGCTCAAATAGGGGCATCTTTCCAAGGAGGACCGGATGCCCATTGGACGAGTGATAGGGTCTCTTAGGTTATTTTTGTGGTCTGGGTTATGCTCAATGATGAGATCACAGATAATCTTTTTTTATTACTCTAGTTGTTGGATCAAGGCCACTACTGTGGGTTCTATCTCTTCTCATGGTGCGACCTCAGTTGGGACATATGAATCAAAATATTCCTTGAACTTGTCAATATTCCAATGGTTAGTTAGAAAAGTATAAATGGAGGTACTTCATAGTCATAGTTCCAACATTTAATGATGAGTGGGGACAACTATCAGAGGTTATATTAGGTACTTCATTTCCCTTGGAGGCAGATTTTCTATTTCATTCCCAAATTAATGTCCCTATTCATCTGATCCTTGGTCAGGACTTTGATGACCATATTAACCATTTTTTTGTTAGAGGTGAAGTTTCAATATCAATGGATAGAATGAACTATCATAAGATATGGATTAAATGGATGGAAACATACTATCCCTGACATCTAATCTGCGCAAATGGGGATGCTTCTTCCATAACCCGGTAGAGCACTGTGAGGCCCTTGTTGTAGGTTTATTGAAGGGGGTGATGGAAACCATATGACACTGGGTGTTGATCTTTTGGGAGCAGCCTGATCTAATCCTTTATGTATTACTACTTGATGACATCAAGGTACTCCAGACTCCTAGGGTAGGACAACTGATGATTACAAAGGTGGTGAAACATCATCTGTATGATTTGACAAAAAGACACCACATGGTCCTCTATAAGGAACTATGGGATTTCAACTTCTAAAGAACCATACGGTTAGACCACAAATGGAAACTATTCAATGCTCAATAACTCCCATAGTCCCTCTTACTTAGAGGAAGAGTCTTGTACATGGTTGAGACAAGCCTCAATTAAAGTATCCTGGGATAGAGGAGGTGGCATTGACATAGACCAAATCTATTGTGGTTTTATCAGCAGAGGAGTCATTGTGCGAGTCAAATTTCTAATACATGTTGGAACGTCTCTGAGTGGAATTTACAACCTCATCACCACATCCCTATTACATGGGGTGTTCACCACTTCCTAGTGTGTGAGGTCGGAAATTTCCATTTATGGATTGGTGGAAAAATCACTATTTGAGGGCATAAAACCAAACCCTAAAATTTATCCAACTTCTTGTGTGGAAGTAGAGTGGAGGGAAACTTGGGGTGATAGATATAGATTCACTACGTGCCCCTAACATTTTACCAAAACATCCACCATATGCAGGTATCTGTGGAGGGATATGGGGATCTTGTGGACATTATATTCTGGAATAGTGAGCCTTAGCTATCAGACTTCTACACCATACTTCAGTAGTTGGGGAGAAGATTCCATTTTTGAGTCATCTGTCAGCTTGAAATCCAAGTGTTCATCAATGAAATCATGCTTCCTTGGATTCCAACTCTAAATACGGGTGTTTGACCACCTCCCTAGGATGGTTCTTCAAGGTAGGGAATTTCTCAACATGGGGATGACCTCCAATTCATCTGGTAGAAGTACGAGAAGGATCACCACATTGGTTTTTAATGGATCTAGAAGGACCTATGCTTTGACTATTCTAGGAGTGGGAAGGACCTATGATTGGGTTGATGGGAGTACGAGGAGGACCTCCCTAATGGTGTATGGATGTGCATGGAGAACCTCCACAATGGTTCTAAATGGAGTAGTGAGGACCTCCACCCAAATTGTTGGGGGCATGGGGGGGGCCTCCGTGATAACCTGTTATAGCATGGGGAGGACCTATAGACTGATTCTCATCGAAAAGGGTTGGCCTATGAAGGTTTCTAATGATTCAGGAAACTAAGAGAGTCAACCTAGAAATCCTATGAGCTGGCTGGGTTCTCAATATCAAAATGAAAAAAAGACCCGTGCTCTTCTATCGCTGGGATTTGGAAGGATATGCTGGTGGTAGCAGGGGTGACAGAAGCCGTAGAAGATTCCCCTTGTCGAACATTTCCATGGGTGTTTCCCATATGTCTTCACAGGGAGATCTCAACTAGGGTCGGTGGAGCAGAGAATGATTCAACCAACTCCTCGACCTGGGGGACTGGTCGGTTCTAGAATGGGTGCAACCTGGTGGGAGCCATCCTAGGTGACTCTCAGGTAGTAGTTTCTACTGATGAAACTCAAATATCCCCTACCTCCTCAACATAAGGGAGTGATTCATCTGAATTCTTTCGAAAGAGAATCCTAAATCTATTTTTCTTTGGAATTTAGGGAGGTTTTCCACTGGGCGGCCCTCAAGTTTGGTGGGGTCCATGAGGCACTAATACCTCCAGGTCCTGGTGAGCCGTTTTCTTGGTGGGAAGGACCCCTTCCTCTTCCTATCGGTATACAATCACCCTCATATAGATGATCTCATTGGGTGAGATGGGGAATGGGAACCCTAAAACTAATGATGCGATAGAACCCTTGGTGGGGGTGTACTCATGCGGGATTTCCTATTTATATTCCCTGCCTCAGTGTCTATTAGCGCAGGGTTACTGGCTTTCTGTAGTTATCTATATAGGTAAAAGAAAAGTTATGCCCAATTCATAAACATAATCCAATATTCTTGACACAAATGGGGGATACACACTAAAAATTACATATAAAGAGGATTCCAAACAATAAATACCCCAATCTATAGGGGAGCTTCATTATGGGCCCACCATTTTCTTGGTGAGACCTGGTGTTGAATCTAAATTTAGTGACATGAAAATATATTGATGCCCCAAATGCTGCTAGTCCCCATGGTTGAAGAGAATAGTTTTATTTGGGGTTCACCATTTTTGTTTCCAATTCTTTCACCCGGGAACCAACAAATCACAAGTTTGGCTCTTGTTTCCATGAATTCCCATGTTCAAAAGGAAAGCGACTTTCGTCACATTCATCGGTGATGTCTCCTCCTTCATCAAACTAGGATGATAGAATTTTTCTTCCTCCTTCCATAGATTCCTCCATGGATATTATTGCCTAGTATAGGTCTCCCTCATATATTAATTCATGTTCATGGGACTCATTCCTAAATACATGTTTAGGAAGACATTGACAAATTACTCAACTTCTATCTCAACAGGGTAGCAACATTCATTCAGGGTGAGTAGTCAGGCTGGTAATTTCCAATCATGTATGGAAATTGGGTATATTAGGCACCTATAAAGTTTTATCCTTTAAGGAGGCATATCATATGAGTAATCTTATGTACAAAACCCAAGGCATCATGTGTTGACTACATGGTAGATGTCTCAAGCCTTTTGCGGGGCATGGGCAAAAACAATTATATTTTTTTCCTAGTGCAACATAGTGGCTGACCATGGTCATCTATCTTGGGGAGCCTTCTCAATGTAGTTCACTTAATTTATTCTATATCACCTAAAATATCTCTTTTTGTTGTTTTTATTATCTAATGAAAATAATGATAATATTTTTGTGTTTTTTTATTATTTAAAATAATTACATGTAAATTAATACTTTTAAATTTATACTAATATGCAAGTGTAAACATAATGAAGTTAAGAAGAAAGTACATGGTTTTGGGGTTTAGTATTTGATTCAGTCATTACTTTTCTTTATGTGTTTGATTTTAGTTTGATAATACAAACATGAATTATCATGTTTGAATCGCTATTCTTTTCCAGAATAGAAATAGTTTGAGTTTCATGTCATTGGGGGTCGTCAACCAATCGGGGAAATTCACCTCACCAATGCATTATACTCAAATATACCATAAACAATAAAACAACCATTAAAGAAAATTCATGAATATCTTAACCTCCCCCATTCCAAGACTCGGGGTTAGCCTCTCATTTCTGAGAGTATGAGATTACTTGGTGGAGTGGGTGTAAGCGGAGATAGAGAGAGATGGAAAGAAATAAAGAAAAGTGGATGGAGAAACACAAATTAATGGATTTATAAAACTAAAAATAAATTAAAATTTCAAATGAAACTAAAATAAAACTAAAATGAAAAAAATTAAAGAATAAATGAGGGGGGGGGAATAAGAGCTAAAGCGGACCGTTCTACAATGGGATACCTCCTTGGTTGTGGGTGTCGAGATGATGATTTGAGAAGGAGGTGAGTGCCTCCTTTTATAGGAAGAATATTGTCCTCCGAAATATTTCACATTTTCGGCCCAATAAATGGTCGATTTATGCATTCACCCATTATTCAATGTAGTTCATAAATGTGTTATATGTTCACCCTCAAAATATAAACTCCTTTGGACACTAGATGAATGATGTGGGAATTTTTCATTGGTGGTTTCTTTTTTTTAGTTGAAGCTTCCAGGAAGGTTCTTCCAAAAGAATAACATTCAACGGCAGCCTTAATGAATTCAAAACACCCTAAAATTATTTTAAGAGCTGGACCTATCCTTCCTCATGATATACTAGGTGGAAGAACCTCAATTGAATGTTTTGAGGCTGATTTTTGGTTCCGTTATAGTGGTGGGGTCCACACTATCTACCCGGAAAAATCATAAACATCATTGATTTTTTAAGCCATATGGATGGCAGAATAATCACCTGTTCAGAAATACAAAGTTGAAGAAATAAAATCAGGATTATAAAAAATCACTAAAGTTGGAATTATATTTTTTAAGAAATGATAAGATACCCTTGTGGTCAAAATCTGTCAAAAATCCAGAATTATGCACTTTTCTAAATTTCTCTCATTTCCATCATAAAATTCAAATTTACCATTATTTTGATAAAACAAATAAATACATGTGGTTTATAATTGAAAATAGTAAAAAAATACTCATTTTTTTATTGAATATATGCACATAAATTTTCTCTGTCAGTAGCTGACGACAGGGGCGTAAGTCTTCTGGATTTTTTTTACCTCAGGCTTCCCTTGTCTAATGCATGGCGTAGGGATTCTGAATAAGGGCATGAGATTAAGATATTATAATGATGGTCATAGGGTTAAGGTGTTTTGGGTAATGGTTGGGAATTGGTTTAGCATCTTGTGGGGACATGATAGGTGCATGTCTAATGTCTTGTGAGGACACGATGCACACTGGATTAAAGTGTTAGAGGGATAAGAGGGGAATAGGTTTACGGCCTTGTGGGGATAGGATGGGAACATGTTTACCATCTCACGAGGATAAGATAGGATCAGGTTTAATGTCTTTGAGACAATATAGTTGCATGATTAATGTTTTTTGAGGACACAATGGGTTCATTTTTAAAATTATACAGAGACAGGATGGGTGTTGGTTTGATGCCTTTTAGGGATAGGTTGGGTGATCCGGATTCCTCGTGGAGGCATATAAGTTGATTGAGTGCACCCCTATAAGGAAATATCTCACACTAATATGATGTAGTGTGATAAGGATTCCTCATATATGAGGATCGAGTGATTGAGTTCATCCAAGGGATAGAAGGTATCACATTGAATTGATATGTGGTGATCAGAACACCTTGTGAAGGCGGATCCGGTTATTCAGTGTGTCCCAAGGAGGTAATATTTTACAATCAGATGATTTTGGGTGGTTAATATAACTTATGGTGTTAGATTAGGTGGTTGAGTGCATCCCTAGGAGGGAATATGTAATACTCTGATGATTTATGTATTGAACCTTAGGGTGGTGTCTTGCATTCTAGGTTTTAAGAGACATGGATAAAAACCTATAGAGTCTGATGCCACATTTTAAGGTTGTGTTATAGTACTGATCCCTATAGTTTATCATCATTAAATAAGGATTCTCATGTCATGAAAGGAGTGTCGATGAGGGATGATGTGGGGATTACATGTGGAAGCTTTCTAGAGTGGGTGTTTATAGGACTAGTGATGATGTTAATGGGGATTATGTGTGGGAGATTCCCTTTCGAGGAGGATAATCCCATTGTGGGGAAGATGGTGGAATCCCATGATGATTGTCCATGTGTAATCTCATGTTTTTCACACAGGGTAAGAGATTTGGGGTCATCCCATGTGAGTCATACACAGGGAATCCTATGTTTATTACACAGGGAAAGGGGTGTGGATTCATCTCATTCCATCCATGCATAAGGAATCCTATGTTTATAACATAGGGTTAGGATACATTTTAATGTCATTTATTGATGAAATTTTTATTTATTATAACATCATCTGAATAGGATGTGGATCTAGGTAGTTTTTCTTTATGCAACCGAGATATGGTATGGCTTACATCTCCAGGGGACCATGTTAGGGAAAGAGGAAGATCCAACATAAGGATCCTCAACCAAGATAGGTTCACAATTTCCCTCAAAGATACCACTTTTAGGTATTACATGACCACTTATCATTCACCTCTACATGGTACATAGATTTGGAACTATCATAGGGAATTGTCCATCAAGAGGCCCAATGTTAGGCTGCCTAGGTTTAGAAGCAACAAGAATTAAGGTACATATGCTTATAAGAAATGGGTATGATCGAGACCTAGGACACACATGAAGAAAATTTGGCAAACATAGGGGTGGGTGGTACCCCTCGTGTAGGTATTCGGAGGGTGGATAAACCAATCTTGGAATGGTACAAGGGCCCTAGGAACTCGACCTTCATAAAGGATGATTAGTTGAAAAGAGGCAGTATAGTGAGTCCTGGAGAAGGTGATTCAAGAAGGTTGGTGATTCACATAGGAGGGTCTCATGAATCTTAGGGGCCTCACAGATGATAGGAATCCCATGAAGGAGTATGATTCATGGAACAGGATGAACCTACCTTGGGGTAATGTTATTGTCCCCATAGTGTTGGATTCCTGAAGGATATATGCCTCACAAAGGCATCGGTTCCACAAAGGTCTTTCTTTATCCCTAAAGGTCTTGGACCTTCACAATATTCATCTAAATTTTGGGATGAGGTTATCAAGAGCCTATGTGAGTCTATTTTTATATGGTTGGATACCTTGAGAAATCCATCCTTTGTCTTTCTCACAAAGCTCATGTCATATCCACAATTTTATTTCTAGGTATTTTTATCTTTTATTTCAGTGTTATATTTTTTTCATGGATTTTCCTTATAGTATTTGAGAAAAATGGAAATTTTTTGACCGAGATCAGGTAGAACACTACTGGATTATGGTTAGTAAAAACCATACAACAGAACAAGAGAGACCGTACACCCTAACCAGTGGGTATTTCTAAGGTGCATGGTCGACCGCACGTCAGGAATCCGCCCCTAGAAAATCATGTAGCCTCATTCCTCTTTTGAAAAACAGGGATGCATGGGTTCTACATAGTATGTAAAACCATACAAATAAACCATGCTTCTTTTCTAGGTCATTAAAAATTTAGAACATACCCTTTTCCTTCATTGAATTTATCCCCAAATCCATCATTTCTCTCCCCATTAAAAATTAATAACCCTAAGAATTCCACTCCCTCTGGGATCCCTTGGACCATAATTTCTTGGTGGATTTGGATTTGAATTTTCAATGAATCATCAAGTAAGTCCTTCCTCACTTGATTTTTTCTTCCTCCTGGTTCCTCCTTCTTCCTTCTTTGGGTTCTTCTTTCTCCAGCAAAATGTTTGAACGAATGGGGGTTCAATATTGGTTTTTTGGTTTAATATTGGTTTTTATGGTATGATCCTTCCTTTATAGGGTCTTCTTGTGGTGCAGTTGTGGTTTTCCCCTAGATTCCAAAATATTCCAAGCTTGACATAGGTGATTCCATGCTTTAACTTATTAGATGATTTACAATGATTTCCTTTCTCACTAAATGTCTTCTTCAGATTCTTTGGGTTGTGCGAATGACATTTCCAAAGTTTTTTGTGTATGTTTGGGTTTGAAATGGTTATTGCCTATGAAAAATGGTGTTTTTCTCATGTGTTCCAAGTTTGGGTGTATGTGTATGCATAGTGGTGGTGGAAATGACCTGAGAAATGATTTTCCGATTGAATTTTTTTTTCAAGTGTGTATCTATGATTTTATGTGTGTGTAGGTGAAAAAGTTGGTTTATATGTGATGGAAAGTGAAAACGAGCACAAAGGGAGCCCATAGAAACAACGTTGGTGGACTATGACTAGTATGACAGTTGGATAGACAGGGTCGAGGATAGTTACCTCTAGTAGGATTGATTATAAAAACCTAACTAAACATATAATGATTATCAGACACCACTAGACCTTGGGATGCATTCCCCTTTAGGGGCGTGTGCATAATGACATTGTGGGTTATTGTTGCTATATAATTTCAACAAAATAAAAGTTTTTCTAGGGTCCCACTAATACTAGTTCCTTAGGGATTACCCATGGTGCACATATAATGTCATGATATTCTTACCATCCGCATACGGTGGAAATTACATTCAATTTAAATTTAAAAGCATGTTTTCCTTAAAAAAATTCTTTTAAAATTTTCCATTATTTATTATAAAAGCTTCCATGTTGATTTTTCCAATTTTGTTATAGCACTGAATCCATTTGTATGGTATCCTACTAGGCATTGGATCACACCCTATATACATCATTGGGTGTATGTAGACCTTGTTATGTTTGACCTAGGTAAAGGCAAGATATTCCTTGGTGGTGATGGTGGGCCCAATTTCCAGTGTTCTTCTTCTTATAGGTGTGGGGGAGGTGGATTGAGGGTTATGACCCACTTCTTACATGGAGGATTTTTTTGGTTGTAGCCTAGTTTGTCCCCAACCCATATTACTGTTTTAGTTTTTGTTTAAATATGTAAATATGTTAATTTATGATAGTTATTATTCTTTTGGTTATGGTTATTGATCATGTTGTGAGTTTTTATTCATTTTGGATTCTTATAGTTGAAACAAAGGGGCGAAATCACTCTCAAAAAATGTTTTATGCTTAGGAAATAGTATACAGTACTTGGAGATCAAAAATTACATTCACTCCATGTCATGGGCTGAGTTAGTTGTCATGTCGGATGTCACTCCGGCCTAGCTCATGATAAAATGGTATCAGATCAAAGTTTCAATGTTTCCTTGGGTTGTGTTATTTAGGAGTGTATATATATATATCAGATCTAGGACTTTTACAGTTTGAGGTTCTAGTTTGGAGTGGGTTTTCTATAAAACACAACTCATGATAGACCTGGGGTCACTATGTGATATTGGGAACTAGTTTGACTTCTCCTCTAGGTGAGATGTGCATGTTGCAGACTATGCATGGACACTGGGTGGGGGGAAGTAGTTTGGATGGTTATTGTTCTCATTATGTCTTTTTATTTATGGAATTTTTTGGGATTTGTGATGATGCTGAAATTTTTTAGAATATTTTATTGTTGTTTTTTGGGTGTTTGATAATTGATGTAGAATGATTACTCCCCAGAGATGTCCTGTGAAACTGTGGGAAAAGGATGGATAGAGTTCTCCCTAAAAGGTTGATTGGATTTTAGTGGAATCAAAACTTCATGTTTTCCCATATTTGGGTTAGGGAGTGGGCCCTGGTCATTATTGGGATAAAGAATCCAAACTGTTTCCAAGAAAGGACAATTCATAGGAGTTTCTCAAGAACATAACTCCATATTTTCAGGGTAGCACATATCCCATGAAAATGAGGACTAGATTGAGAAAATTTAGAAGATTTTTGAGTTTTAGGACACTCCTGAAGAATTTAAGGTGAAATTTCATTTTTTTTTATTAGAGGGTCCCTGTAATAGGTTTTGGGACTTATTGGTTCAAGCGGGGAAGCATGAGAAGATGGTTTGGAAGGATTTCAAGGTCATCTTTAACAAGCATAATTTCCCAAAGACCTTTGATTTTTCTAAAAAATAGGATTATATATATATATATATACTATGGGGTTAGAATTTGTTAGAGTATGCCAACTGTTTCTCTATGATAGTTTGGTTTTCACCTGAAGTGGTTTCTAATGAGCAGCTGATGGTTCAACGGTTTGAAATGGAACAACAACCAAACATTAGATCCCAGGTCTTTATGTTCATATTGAAGATGTATACTGAGGTGGTTGATTGAACCTTGATGGAGGATACTGACCACTCAATAAGGTATAGTTTTTTTCATTATCATTGAATGTGGACCAGGGAAGTGGTAGTTCGTCTAAAAATAAGAGGATGAAAGTTGAGCAAGGGATGAGGGGAGGTGGTGGATTAGGACATCCTTACCAAATATTTTTTCTATGACATCATATGTTGGATTAGTCTTGTTCCATTAGTGTGGAAATGAAGGGAATATGTGTTCAACTTTTACATACCTACCAAGTCATTCCATTAGTTTAGAACTATGGGGTGCTTACATTGGGTTTTCAATGTGGATCACCCTAATCAGGGTGGTATAGGATCTACATTCTCTAGGGGAATGACGACCTTGTCAGAACCATCCAAGACAATGAGCTATCTGTTTGGTGGTTTTGGTATCAGGGCCGGATCCACTTCTAAACAGAGATAGCTAAAAGAATATACTCGAGTCAGTGGTTGTTCTTATGATCATGAATAGATGAGGTATCTTCAAGCTATGGATCAAGCACTAGAGGAAGCAGAAGTAGGACCTATAATGGTTTGAGTTATGATTCTTACTTCTTTGTCCATATTTATTTCCTTGTTTAGTATAGGTGAATCCATTTATTCTATTTTCACACAACCTATGTATTTATTGACTTTTCCCACTGATCTCATGTCATATGTGATGAAGTTGGTGACATTACTTGTTAATAAGAAAGAATAAAGGTTCATGTGTCTGTCTTGTACACTCATCATGTCAGGGGTCAAGTTGGAATGGGATTTCCTAGTTATAGAGATGTACACTTTGGATGTGTTCCTCAATATTTATTATATAGAGCAATTCCAGGCATATATTGACTTTTATCAATGGTTAGTGAGTTTCAGGGCACCTAACAGAAACTCTCAAGTCTTCCAAGGTGAATGGTATCTTATGTCAGGACGTGTTGTAACTCCACTTCTATAATTGCGATGCATTGTTTTTCTTATCTCTTCACTCATGTTGGAGGATGATGGTAGTATTCCTAAGGGAGGATTACCTTTTGTGGTATTTGAGTTCCCATAGGTGTTACCTGAACACTTCTCAGGTTTACCTCTGGATAAGGATGTGGATTTCACCATTATTTTGGCACTGGAATCATAGTTTATATCTCTTACATCATACCTATATAACCCACTATGTTTAATTAATTATATTTATAGTTTGATGATTTTCAATCCATCGGATTCATTTGAACAAGCAACTCACCTTGGGATGCCCCAATTTTGTTTGTAAAGAAGTTTGATGGATCTTTTTGGTTATGTATAAATTAACAAAATCTGAATAAATTAATGATAAATAATAAATAAACCTTTCCCTATATTGAGGACCTCTTTGAT
This sequence comes from Viscum album, assembly GCA_963277665.1. Lineage (NCBI taxonomy): Eukaryota > Viridiplantae > Streptophyta > Magnoliopsida > Santalales > Viscaceae > Viscum > Viscum album. Next base: position 587,004,082 of record OY728164.1, on the reverse strand, counting down.
CAACTTAATGAGGGAAAGGTGGCTATCCATGATCAACATGCGTTATGGGTATCATTAGTTCAGATTCATAGAGGCATATGTTTCTAAAATATACTTTCGAAGTAGGTAAGACCACCTTGAGTATTTGGTGATGCCATTTTTGGTTGATGAATTATCCATTTGTATTTATGGTGTTCCTTCAGCACCTTTATTCCTCTAATGTGGTATTCACGGATGAAATCCGTCTCTAATCTAGTACTGTAGAAGGGAATGAGCGGCACATGGAAATTACTCTAGGCACTCTTCGAGATCACCGTCTATATCCTAATATCTATAAGTGTATCTTATAGATCAGGGACGTAATGTTTCTTGGACATGAGATCTCATAGAGTGGGGTTTTAGTGGACCTAAAGAAGATCACAAATGTGACATCATGGGAACAACTGAAGAATGGTTTTGAAATCAGAAGTTTTTTAGTCCTATCGGGGTATTATAGGTGTTTTTTCGAGATTTATCTTAACACGATTCACCCATGGATGCTCTTACTAATAATGTGGTAATGTTTTAATGGATATAAGTGTGTTAGGAATCCATTTTGGATATTAAGTGATGGTTTCCCACAACCCCTATATTCATATCTCCTAAAACTAGAAATGGGTATTTATTCTACTGTGATGCCTTAGGTATGGGACATGGGTGTGTGTTGATGCAAGATGGGAATTTGGTGGTTTATGGTACATTCTATCTCTATCCACATGAAAATAATTTCCCAACCCATGAACAAGATTTAGTGGTGGTGATGAATGACTTGAATACATTGCGTCATTTCCTCTTCAGGGATAATTTTGTAGTCTCAACAGATCATAAGAGCTTAGATACCATTTTCTCATATAAGGATTATAATTTGAAGAAGTTTCATTATGTATAGTACCTTCAGGGGATGAATTTTATATCATATATACCCCATAAATAGGTAATGTGGTAGCAGAAGCTTTGTGCTAGAAAATTCGAGTGTATGTAGTCAAAGAATCCAGTTATGAATGGGCCTTGAAGGGTATTTTTTCAAGAGGAATTTGGAGACTAAGGAGCATAGTAGAGGTGTGTTATTTGTTAGTTTTAAATTGGCTCCCTTCTCACTAGTGTTTATTCAGAAAGAGAATACTGGTGATGAGATCATTCAATGGTATATGTAGTTATAAAATGGTGGGGTGGTTCCTAATGAGTGGTCTTTGTCTTCATGTGAAGTTTTTTTCTACAAAGGATGTGGTGTGGTGTTGTTCACACTATTGAAAGCGGGGATATAATTTAACCACTAGTCTTAGTGGTCCATTCACATTGTATCCTATAAAATATACTATATGTTTCATCGTCATTTTTGGTGGTCGGGCATGAGGTGGGACATAGATAACATAATATCCAGGCATTATATTTTTCATCAGGTTGAAGCAGGGCACCAATGGCCCTCTGATTTTCTTCATCCATTATCCATTCCTACCTAGAAGTGGGAAAAGATCACAATGGATTTCATTATCGGGTTTCCTCATACACCTCTGGGAAGGAACACCATATGTGTGGTGATTTACCATATGACCAATTTGACACACTTCATTTTGAGTAGAGATGCATCCAAAGTGAATGAATTGGGTCGGATGTGTGTTCAAGAGATTGTGAGGCTTCATGGTGTTCCATCTGCTAAACTTTTATATAGATTCCACTTCCTTACTTCTGAGTTTTGGGAAGGTCTTAAGAAGGTAATGGGGTCATAGGTTAAGCTGAGAACGAGATACCATCCTTAAACGGATGGCATGATGGAGCAGGAAAATCATATATTGGAAGACATGATTTGAGCATGTGTGTTAGATTTTAGAGGCTCATGGGATAAATTTTTTGGGTTTTTTGGATTTTACTATAATAAATGTCACCAATATTTAATATAAATGGCTCCCTTTGAGGAATCTTATGGTCAGTCATGTTGATCGCCTTTGTAATGGATGATGGTTGGTGAGACCTAATTATTGGGACTGAGTCTCATGTCAGAGATGTCAACAAAGGATTTTTTTGATTAGACAATGGTTGCTGAACTTTTAGAGCCACCATAAGTCTTATAAATTCAGTGGAACCGAGCCTTGGGATTATTTGTTGGTGATTGGGTGTTTCTTAAGGTGTCCCCTTATTTGGTTCCCCATCATCTTGGTAGGCAAGGGAAACTAACCCTAAGGTATTTTATACCTTATTTGGTTACTGAGAGAGTTGATAAAGTGGAATAACATTTATCATTTCCACCTAAGATGATGATAATCCATGAAATTTTTCATGTATCGTAGCTTAAAAATTATAATATTTATCTATATCATGTGATGAATTTGGACGAGTTGGAATTGTAACCTGATTTTTATGTGTTTGAGCAGCTGATGTGGATTGTGGATTCCTAGGAGAAAGTGTTTTTTGAAAACTTCATATCATTGGTCTAGGTAATTTGGAAGCATGGGAATATTGAAAAAGATACCAGAGAGTAGTTATCTAGTGTTCAGGAGTGGTACCCATTCCTTTTTTAGCAGACTTCATGTTGACTTTCCAATTATGGAATGTTTTCTGGGTAGGGAGAATTTCCACATCGTTGATATTATTATGCGGTATTATTCTCTTTTATTTTGATATTATCATTGTTTTTTTATTTTATTAGGATTATTTTTATAAATGGATATATTTATACTAATAAAGGTGGAACAAGGTTGTCACCTGGTTAGTATGAACCATGTCCCAACCTAGTAGAGACTATGTACCCTAGACAATGGAACTATCTAGGCCGCACAGCCTACTACACAGACATGGGGCTAACCATGCTCCCAAACTAATGGGTATATATGAGAAACATGATCAAATACAAGGTAATTATACCTCCCCCAGAAAACCATGTGGCTTCATTCCTCTTTGAGAATATAGGGAGAGACATTTTTTGCATGGTTTGGAAAACCAGGTGGCCTGTCTATGACATTAAAAATGCAGAATTTACACTTTTGTCCTTTTAAAATTTAACACCAAATCCAGTACCCTAGGAATGCCTCTCATCCTCCTAGATCCCTTAGACCCAAATTTATTGGTGGATTTGGCTTTGTATCTCCAAGGAATCATCAAGCAAGTCCTTCTCTATATTTACTTCTTACTCTTGGTTCATCTTTCTTTCTTATTTGGGATACTCTTTATCCAGTGGATGGGTTGACCTTGTGAGGGTTCAATATTGGTTTTTTTAATATATATGTTTATGGTATAGTCTTTTTTTACAAGGTCTCATTGTGGTGCAGTTTCGGTTTTCCTCTATATTATGGATGTTTCCAAGAATGAGGTAGGTGATTCTATGATTTATCATTATTCTATGATTTTATTATACATTCCTTTATTTTTAAATCACTTATTTTGAATATGAAGGTAGCTTGAATGATTTTTTCAAAGGTTTTTGGTGTGTTTTTGGGTTCGAAAGGGGTTTTTTCTATCGAAAATGGTGGTTTTGATGTGTGTTCCATGGTTGGGTGTGTATGTATGTGTAGTGTTGGTTGATATGACATGATAAATTATTTTAAAATTTAAAATGGGGGATTTCATGTTTTTATCGATTATTGGATGCGTGTGTATGTGATATCTGGGATTTATATATGATGTAAAGTGAAATTGAGCACAAAGGGAATCCATGGTAATTAGGTATGTGGATTAGGACTTGTACGCTAGTTAGATCGGAAGGGCTTAGGCTCGATTTCCCCTAGTAGGATAAACTATACAACACAAACTAAAAATATGATGATTATTGGAGACCAATAGACCATGTTATGTGTTCCTATCTAGTGGATCTTGCATTATTAAGTTTTGGGTTATGATTTTTATACCTTGTCAGAGAGATATGAGGTTCCTAGGGTACCACTAATATTAATTCTTTAGGTATTACCAATAGTTCTCATATCGTGTGATGCTATGCTTACCATTGGAATAGGTTGGACATTACATTTAAATTTAAATTTCAAATAATGCTTTCTATAAAAATGTATACCTAAAATGTTTCCTTTCTTTCTTATAAAACCTTGAATTGCAATTTTTTCTATTATGTTATAGAATGGACTCCCTTTGGGTGGTATCCTATTAGAAATTGTATCACACCATACATACACCATAAGGTGATTGTATACCTTTCTATGATTGACCCAGGTAAAGGAAATATATTTCCTGGTGGTGATGGTGGAACCTGTTATGAGTGTTCCACTTCATGTAAGAGTGGGTGGTTGTTGCTTGAGGGTAATGACACACTTCTTGCGTGGATTTTTTTGGTTGTGGTGAAGTTGGTTCCACCTTCCATTTTAATGTTTTAATATTTTTTAATGATGTAAAATGTTTATCTTATGATAGTTTTTCTGCTTTTGGTTATGGTTATTCATCATGATGTGATATTTTATTCTTGTTGGATGTTTATATTTGAAACTCATTGGTGAAATCATTCCCAAAAAGAAATGTTTGATGCCCATGAACTAGTTTCAAGCTCGGGGGTATCGAGAATGCCATTCAGGCCATGTATTGGGCTAGGTCAGGTGTGGGGTCAAATGGAACTCCATTCCTGTTCATGATGACTCAGAAGTATCATGATCTCAGAGTGTGTGGAGGAAGATGAAATGTCACATACCCTTGATTGTTAGACATGAGGGGTATTCATAGGCCCTATGGACATAGGTGTGTAGTTTTAGCGAAGGCTAGAGCCTCACATGAATATTTATGAGCTTCATGAGTGGATAGGGCACCATGAACCCAAGTTTTTCTATGTAGAGGTTATCATTAACCCTACATGTAACATAGAAAAGGGGATCCACAACTTTGTATTGATGTTATGTTGAGGTTACCGTTAGGCCTTCATATTGTCTGAACATTTATGTGTTTCATCCATTCACGAAGATAGTGACCTTCACAAATCCCATCAATTAAGTGTATTTTTGGGTGCTTTTGGCCTGAAATCCCTCTAAATCGGCCATGTATTCCTTGACCTCTCCTCTGAAAAACATATTTCAGTGTATGTAATATAAAAAATTAGCGATGGCGTTGACTAGTAGGATGATACCATACAAAGCACATTTATCTAATCTTAAAAGAGAGGTATAATCTCTAGGTTTCTTACTTTATTAAGCCCATTTTAGGATCCAATAACTAAAGCATGATTGAATCTGTTTATTGTAAAACTTTAAGCTCATCAATATCATGACCCAAATGATATTTTTCAAACCAGCCCGTGGGAATCCCACCACCACGCACCTTACCCATTCTGTGTTCACCAGTGTAATAAGGGGTTATGAATATTCACCCTAAAAGTATGAATATGAATTTTTTATTTTAAAAAAATTATTATGATATTTATTCCCTATAGTTTTAAAATTATAATTGATTTAGTGATGATTTTAAATAAAAATATTTTAATATGAAAAAACATGAATTGTATTTTTGTGTAATATTAAATTTCAATTAAGAAATTCCTTTTTATAAATAAATAAATTAAAATTTAATTTTAATAAAATATTATTATTAAATAATATTTATTTATTATAAATGATAATAAAATTTTATGAAGTGAAAATGTAATTTTTTTAAGGGTCTGAAAACTGTTATTGTCGAAAAAAGAATTTTTAAATAAATGGGGATTTTAATGGAAAATTTTAATTTCTCATACATAGAAAAATATTTTGATAAAATATAAATTGAAATTTTAATCATCACATAAAAATTATCCAATGGTTAATTTCTCAAAATTTTCTGAGATAGATGAATTTTCAGATAAAAATTAAGTATGGTATAAATATATGTTTTGTATTATGAAATCATAATGACCCAAATGTGATATAATATGATACCTAAAATTTATCTAAAACCAAATATATATTTACCCTTTAAAATAATTTGTTTTTAGGTCTTATTTTAATTTTATAAACCCTTTATGAATCCTCTAAAAATTATATTATATTTTAATTTTTTAAAATAAATTATGTGTAAACATAACTCACTTCCACATCAGAAATAGTATTATTTTAATTTTATATGTTCATGGACATATAAAATAATCGAACAAAATCTTATTTGGTAGAAACCATGGGCAAACCCCATGAAAAGGTTTGTGGTTTTGAATACTATGTTGTATAGAGTCCAAAACCAATGTCTAGAAAATAATAAAGAACCCCATCACTTTTCCTATATAAACCCACCAAAGATCCCATTACACATCACTAAAAAACTTTGGATCAAGAGTATAATCTTTATTTTTCTCTATTTATCCCTCACAAGGTTCCCTGAATCAATCAATAATCTCCTCCTTAGATTTTGTAAACACCCTCTCAAGGTAAGGGATCCTCTCTTTCACCTCTTTATTCAATCACATTCTTTATTTGATGCATTTTTTATTTCAATTAATATTAATGGGATATGAATTTTCACAACCCTATTACTTATATTATGATTTAAAATTTATGATTTACCCCTTTAACTCTCATTAATCCCACCCAAGGTTCATTAGGAAGCCCTATTACACTGTCAAAATTATCCTGTGTTTTTTCCATGCTGAACTTTTATCCAAGAACATTTTTTGTATTTTTCCTTTTAATTACCAAATTTTAATGTTGTATTATTTTTTTACACATATCTCTTAGTTTCCTTGTGATTTAATTGTGAATAGACTACTCTTCCACTCTAATTAATCCTTCCCAAGAATCATTGTGTACGCCCGTTATGCTGCCGATAGTATCCTGTGATTTTTCAATGCCAAGACTTTGTATTGTGAATGCCATTTTTATTTCCACCAAAGGATATTCAAATATAAATAAATATCCTTATTTTATTGGGTAATTCCATTTATATATTCCACACATCTTAATTGTGGGATTAAATGTGATGAAATATGATCCTATGTTGAATGATCTATATGCCACACTTATACATGAATATGATATGAAAGAAACAAGTCCAATTGGAATTATATATCACTACAATGAATTGAGTAATGTTTTTAGCCCCATGATATTCCATTTATAGGATTAAGGAGTGAACATAATACATTATAGGGATTTTTAAACCATGTTCGGATGTCTTGGAAGTTAACCATGATTTATTTTTATGATATCATATTTAATGGTGTTTCCACATTCCAATGTTACCATTATGCTATCATGTAATTTCATGAATCATTATTAATTATGATGATTCTCATCCCTTTTATGCCCCATTGAAAATTTTATAGACTAAAAAGTAATATTTTTATCATCTTATTATTTTTTTATTCCCTTACTGGGCTTTATAACTCACCCCCTTCTTTTGTATGTACCCAAGTTATTCTGTGAAATATTAAGAGGAATTGAATTTTAGAGAAGGTTAAGAAAGTGTTCAAAAATGTTTTTGTATCCATGTGTCATGTTTATGTACAATTTACCTAATTTCCCAAATAAACTAGTCTTAACCATCTTCTATATTCTAAAAAGTGTATTCTTATGTAATAAATCATGAAATAAAGCATAGTAAAGATATGGGTTTTCATAGTTAGTATTAGATAAAAGTTTAGTTATTTTTTTGATTAGGATTATAAAACTCTAGAGAAAGACTTAGTTATAATAATAAACATAATAAAAAATCCCTAATTTTTGGTAAATTATAGAGTAAGTATTTTCTTACAAAATAAACCTCTCTCTGGATACTACAAGTGGATATGGATCTGGGATAATGGTACCTAGTGGTAATGACCTTGAAAAGGGAGCATTAAGATGAAATTAATCATCAACTAGTGCATGAAAAAGGGCCTTGATACACACCTGAATTGACAATCCTATGAATATTATTTGGTAAATACAGAAGATCCTAATGAACCACTATTAAGTTAACATAAAATTCTTGTAAGATATTATGTTAGGAAATATATCATGGATAAATTATATTGAATCCTAGAAATTCATAGGTTATGAAATATACATTATTTATGAGTTATTCATTTAATTTTTATAGTTTCCAATTTATGTGTTTAATAGTTTAAAAATACTTATCCCTAATTTTTCCTTTATTTAGACAATGGCTGGAAATAGAAAGAACCAAGTCAATAATCAATGTAAGGGTCAATGTCATGACTTTCAAAAAGATACATGAAAGAATAACCATTTTACATTGTGAAGAAAAATAGTGACTTCCTAACATGATGGGAGATCAAGTATGGCATCTTATGATTACACCAAACAGTTTTCAAAAATCACAATTAACAAATGGTTCATAGTTGAATATCCAAAGACATCAATGAAGAGTAGGATAATTTCTCAAAGAAGTTCATCTGATAAAACTGATTATGGAAAGAGGAACCAATTTCCTTTGTTAAAAAAAATGAGGAAATAGGAACCAAGGGAAATGTAACAAGAGAAATTGGAGATCTTTTATGTGTATAAAAATAGTTCATTAAGTAGTTAATTTCCATATTAAAATGAATAATAGGATGTATAGAAATAAAGTTCAATCTAAAGTACCATATACAGTTTTATGTCATAAATGTGGAGAAGATGGGAATTAACCAATCCAAAGCTCTACTCCAATGGATAATAAGCATTATGAGCACCAAAAATCTACATGATCAAGGGAATAAGGAAATTATAATATTGATATAGATCATGACGATTCAATTACATGTAACCTATACTTCAGAGTTGTGTATTCCTTGTTGTATTTCAATTCATTCCATATTATCATATCATGAGAGCTTTACAAGAACATTTATTCACCATCCCAAATGATTTTATATCATTGGGGAGGAATTATATGATTATTTTATCACATTTTGATGTTTTTGGTAATTTTCCTCTAAACAATTTTATCAATCTCTATTCAGTGAAATTTTATGTTACCCTAGTTACGAAATGGATTTCCTTTTATAAATCCAACATAAATTGTTTTGAGAATGAATTCACCCTCCAAATCATGAATAAAATTTTTATTATATTCAAGTTCATGGAGGAGGATTAATATTATTTGGTATCATTATCTTAACTATGGATATTATTTCCATATGAACAAGTGTATCAATCTCAAATGATTGGTACTAAGGAAAATATCATCCTTAAAGACATGCACATGTGAAGGAAAACACTAATTTGTTTCCAAAATAATTGACTTGTCTCCCTCCTGAACAAGTGGTTGAGTTCTTAATATAACTTATAAATGTACCGAGTGACATTCCAATGGAAATTTGTCCCTATAAATGGGATATCTATAGATCCTTAAAAAATAAATATGATTGAAGAGTGGCCTCGCCCAACCTCTATGAGGAAAATCCAAAGTTTCTAGGGATTAGTTGGGTATTATCATCGATTTTTGGGAAACTTCTCATGATTGTCAACCCCCATAACCAAGATTACATTGAAATGAGTCATTTTTTTCTTGAATGATGAAAGTGAGTAAATTTTTAATGAAGTAAAGAAGAGGTTAAACATTGAAAATGTGCTCACATTACCCACTAGTGGGTAAGTATTATAGATCTATAGGGATTTATATAAAAAGGGATTGGGTTGTGTAATAATGAAAAATGAAAAGGTAACATCCCATGGCTCCAACCAAGTAATGATCCATGAGAAGAACTATCCAACTCATGATCTAGAATTTGAAGTAGTGATATTTTCATTGAATATTTTATGGAATTACCTCTAGAGGGAGAAGTGTGACATATATATAGATTATAGAAGCCTAAAGTACATATTCACACAAAATAGGATTACTATGAACCAATGGAGGTGGTTTAAGATGATCAAGTATTATGATGGTTCAATCCATTACCATCTTAGGAATGAGAAACAAGTGGTAGATTCTTTGAGTAGAATAGATCTTGAAACTCTATCCAGGATGAGGATTGAAATGGATCAAATATTATTAGACATGAAAATAATGGATATATGAATAATAAATGGATCCTTATCCCACATTTTTAAAATAATTACACATCCATCAATTATTGAGAGAATCAAGGAAGATCATAAATATGATTAGTTTCTATAAAAGAAGGTGGACAATATTCCAAACTTAAACTTAGTATAAAATGGATTTATAAGGTTTGTAACCTATATATTTGTCCCATCAAAACTATAACTAAAGAGGGATGTTTTGGATGATTCAAAAATATGATCCTTCTCTATTCAACTAAAAATAACTATGATGTAAATATATTTGGAGCAATATTTTTTTTGGAAAACATGAAGAGAGATATTATTAAGTTTGTATCTCGATTCTCGATATTCTCGCATGTCAAGGAAAAAAATATATGTCTAATGATATGATACAACAATTTTTCATACCAGTAAGGAAATGGGGGAAAATAACCATGGATTGGATCACAGGAACCCAGGACACATAAAGGATATAATTCTATCTAGTTGGTAGTCAATCACATTACAAATTTGGTTCATTTTATTACTATAAAGAATGATTTCTATGTTGACCAACTCACTATGATGTACATAATGGAAGTGGTAAGACTAGATTTAGTTCCACTCTCCATTATATCTATTCAATATTTGAGGTTTAAGAAAAGGTTTTGGAGTTGTATTCAGTAATAATTTGATATATAATTAAGCTTCATAGATAATTATCACCCTTGGATAGATGGTCAGTATAAAAGGAATATTAAAACACTATAGTATATGCTGAGACAATGTTCAATGTATTTCCAAGGATATTGGGATCAATCACTTCCCCCAATGAAGTTCTTATATAACAAAATTTTCAATTCTAGTATTAAAATGTCACCTTATGAGGATAAATATGGGAAGAGGTTTCAATATCGAATATGTTGGGTTTATCTCATAGAGAAGAATCTAATGGGACCTAATATTATCCAATAGATTATAGAAAATAATCAAACTAGTCAACATCACATGAAATCAGCACAAAATTAAAAAAATAGTTATACAAAAAACAAAAGATGATTCCTGGAGTTTGAGTCTGGGGATAATTTTATCCTTTTTATATCACCATGGAATAAATTCATGACGTTCAGGAAGAAGGGTAATCTTATTACATTATACATTTTCCCATTTGAGATACTTAATCGCATCAGAGCAGTGTCCCATCAACTAGCACTCCCACAAAATCTTCCTTAAGTAATGATGTGTTCCATGCATCCATATTGAGGAAGTACATACCAGACCCCTCACATGTATTGAATTGAAAGGTTTTACCATTGGATAGTTATATTTAATATAATGAGCTTCCAGTGAAGATATTAGATCATAAATACAAATTTCAATGAAACATGACAACTCACCAGGTCGAAGTGTTGTAGTAGAACCACAAGTCTGAAGAAGCGACAAGGGAACTAGTAGAGTGATAAAATAGAAGTAACCTCATTTATTTAGTGTATGATATGAAACTTTTTCAATAAAAATAATATTGGGGGAATAATGTAATGACCAAAACTTTTATAAATTAAATTCCACTTTTAAATGAATAAATTCTAAATTTGTTTAATGTAAATAAAGAAAAAACATGCACTAATTTTGGTTATTTTGGACCATTATATGTTATATAATATTATATTAAAATGTCTTTTATGCATCATAACCATTTATAATATAGCAGTTGAAAAATGATCATATTATTAGTATATATTAAGGGTTTGAAAAAGTCTAACTGACATAGACAAAAGAAGCGATGACCTTAACCAGTAGGATCAAAACCTATGAATCACATTTATAAGAGCTTCCAAGAGATATATAGTCTCTAAGAATTTCCATTGATCAATCCCAATTCAATATCCAACAACTAAATAATGAGCGAAACCATTTTTGAGAGATGTTTAATCTCATCAAGTTCAAGTCCCAAACCATGTTCACCAAACCACCCCATGAGAATATCACTATCGCACACCACACCCTTAGGGTGTTCATTGGTATAATAAGGGATTATATATCTTTACCATAAGAGTATTAATATTTATATTTTATTTCCAATAAAATAATTATTATATTTTTTCCTTATTGCTTTTACGTTATAAATTATTTAGTTATGAGTTTGATAAAAAAATAGATTATAATTTGAAAAAACTCGAAATGTATTTTTGTTTAATATTAAATTTAAATAAAGGAATTACTTTTGATAAATTAATTAATTAAATTATATTATAATAAATATAATTATTACATTCACTATATTAAATTTAAATGATAATATAATTTTATGAAGTGAAATTAGAATTTTATAAGGGTCAGAAAATTGGTATTATAAAAAAACCAATATTTTTCAATAAAGTGTGATTTTAATATAAAATTTTAATTTATCATATTTATATATTTATTTTAATAAAATAAGTATTATATTTCAATAATAAATTATAAATTATCCAACTATGCTTTTTTATAATTTCTTGAGATAATCAAATTTCTGGGGAAAAGATTAATATATTATAAATATACAGTATGTATTATGACATCATAATTAACCAAAAGAGATGTAATATGTTCCATAAAATTTATCCACAAACAAATATATATATATATCCCAATTAAATTAATGTGTTTTGAGGTATATTTTATTTCATAAACCTTGTATGAATCCACCAAAACCTATACTATATTATATGGTTTTAAAATCAATTATTTGTACACATGACTCATTTCTACATCACTGAGGGTATAACTTCAACATTATCTGTTCGTGAAATTATATAATAATTAAAACCACTCCTATTTTATATATTTCAAGGAAAAAACATGGGAAGTTTTATGGTTTTTATTACATTATTGTATAGAGTCCAAAATTTAGGTTTGTAAAAATAATAAAAAACTCCCCTCCCTTTTCCTATATAAACCCACCCAAGATCTCATTACAATTCACTAAAAACAATATAAGAAAAACTATAATCAAACATTTTATATCTATATCCTTTCCATGATTCCCACAAACTCAAAAGAAGCTCCTCCTAATATTTTGGAAACACCCTTCTCATGGTAAGAGATCTTCTCCTTCACCTCTTTATTCAAGCACATTATTTATGTAATTAATTTTGTATTTCAATTATTATTGATGGGATATACCATTACAAATACCTATTACAAAAATTATTATGTCCATTTTATTAGATACCCCTTTCACGGATATTAATCTCCACCATGATTCATTATGTACCCTCGTTAACCTGTTGAAATTATCCTGTGATTATTTCCATGTCAAACTTTTATTAAATCTTTCCTTTTGTATTGTGAATTTTAATTCCCAATTATTCATTTTTTATTATGTTCTTACATAACTAACTTTAATACCTTCTGATTAAAAATTTATGAGATAAACTTTTCAATCTCATTTATCCCTCTAATGATTCGTTATGTACCCCTGATATGCAGTACAAATTATCCTGTGATTTTTCCATACCGAACCTTTATATTTTGAATACTATCACCATTTCCACTCAAGGGTATTCACCTTGACACACCTACCCTTATTTTATTAGGGACTTAAATGTATTTAATTCACCCTTCTGAATCATGGGATTAAATATGAAGAAATATCAACCTATGTTTAATGATCTATGTGGCACACTTATTCATTTACATGATATGAAAATGAAAGGTCTTATCCGAATTATATAGCACTCCAATGCATTGGGTAATGTTTTAGTATCATGAGACTTCATGTATGTGGTCATGGAGAAATCCTAATCCATTATGGGACTTTTTACACCATTTTAAGATGTCTTAGTGGTTAGCATAAACCAATGTTTATGATGTCATGTTTAATGTTGTTGACACATTCCCATGTTGCCTTTACATTATAATGTTGTTCCATGCCTCATTGTTTAAGATTATGATTCTCACCCCTTTTATGATACATTTAAATTCTTATTGGCAAAAATGTAATACTTTCATCATGTTATTCTTTTTTATTCCCTTAATGGGATTTATATATCACTTGTTTCTTATGTCTGTCCCTAGGTTATCCCATGTAGTTTAAGGGAAATAGAATTTTTGATTATGTTAAAGATTTTTTAAATAATTTTTTTGGATCCATGTATCAAGTTGATGTGCTATTTACCTAATTTACCAAATACACTAGGATTCGTGATATTCTGGGATGTACTAAGTGTGTTCTTGTATAATAAATCTTGAAATAAAGTTCATTAAAGTTATCTAATTTCACATAAACATTTACCTGACCCCTCTATTGTGTATTTATAAAGTTTTCTTAAAAACATATAATGTGTTAGATGGTTATCATTTTATATTTATATTTTTTGTTCTCTCTTGTGATGGAATGTTACTCCAATCGTATTAAAAAATTTTGTGTGTTTTTATGATACGATATTAATATTTTCACAAATAATATTTGTGATGTATTTTTATTTCCATTACAAATAATTTATTTTTTTCATGATGGAATTCAATTTTGGAACACGAAATTATTAGCGACAAATAATATTTTTTGCACATTTTTAGTAGTGAATCAACACAGATAAATTTTATTAAGATACTATATTTTATAATGGGTCATTTTCGATTGAATATCATAATAATTAGTAACTTATGATTGAAAATTTTCAGAAATAACACATAAAAATGATATAAAATTTTGTTGTGTATCACCAAAATCATACTTACGGTGAACAAGATATCTCTATAATTAAAAATAATGTGAATGGGTTTTCACAACTACCACAAAAGTATGGATGAATGAGGTATTTCCACCCGCAAAAGAATAGGTGAACACCATAATCATGCATAAGGTGAATGGGTTATCACCATAATTAATCCTAAAGTAAACTGGTTAACAGCATTATTACATGGATATGGGTGAACGGGTTATCATCACTCTCATAATAATGTGTAAACAGTCTATGCCCATAATATTACAAATTGTAAATGGGTTATCACCATAATTAAACATAAGGTTAAACAGTTATCACCACTGTAACATAAGTATGGGTGAAAGTGTTATCTCCATTCTCAAGAGAATATGTGAAAGTTATATCACTATAATCCATATGATTATGGGTTAATGGGATATCAACACTAACACTCAACCAAGGTGAATGATAAATCACCATAAATTAAACATATAGGATAAAAAAATCACCAATACCATCATCATAAATATGGTTAACGGGTTAGCATTGATATTATATTATAATGAGGATGAAAAAACTATCACCAAAACATAATCAATAACCTGGTGAATTCATAATCAGAATATAGTCAAACCATAAATATAGTGAATGGTTTACCAATATTTGTATAATAAAAAATCATAGTGAATAGTTTTTCAATACATTATCATATAATAATTCATAAACATAAATACCATAACCATAAGTAATGGTGAAATATCCATCACAAATAATTCATAACAAAATATTTTGGGAGGTGGGGTGTCACACATTCACCATAACTAGGACCTTTAATCCAATGAAAGTACACACATCAGAGGTCATGAATTGTATAATCATATCCTCTGAAACATCCTACCTTGACTAAATATACCGTAACTAAGAATTCAATTCACCCTACCCCCAACAGAAATTTGATAATTTCGCGCACATACAAGAAATCTCATAAGAATATACATAT
This sequence comes from Viscum album, assembly GCA_963277665.1. Taxonomy (NCBI): domain Eukaryota; kingdom Viridiplantae; phylum Streptophyta; class Magnoliopsida; order Santalales; family Viscaceae; genus Viscum; species Viscum album. Next base: position 586,988,516 of record OY728164.1, on the reverse strand, counting down.
AATGGAAAACCAATAGATATACAACCTATGAATGGATATAAATTAGGAAAGATCACAAGGTATTAATAGGAATTTGAAAATTTATCCTAGATGCATGGAAGAAAAAACACCTACCTTATTTATATTTTCTAGAAGTATACTAATTTAATACAATTATAGAACATTTTATTATCAAAACATTACAGATAATATACATATATAATTCACTAAAAACCATCAAGTCTTATTCACTGTGTAGAATATGGTCCACTATATAATTCTATAAGATAGTGTGCTTGATCATGATATCCTATACAGAAGATCCCCATTCACTTTTATAAGAATTTTTTGTCATCTAGGTTCCACAAACATCCAACTTTCATGGGTATGATCCCATTTTGTAAGTGAATGGTGATCTCTAGAAACTCATTTCACCTTGACCACTTTCCTGTGTGAGAACTTTCATTAACATAACTATAGAGCCATATATTTTCAAAATATTTTGGAGCTCTATGAATTTTTTCTAAGAAATGAACTTTTAATCAATTCTCTGCCTCAAAGAGAGATTAAAATTTCATGGAATATATGTCATCTTAAAAAACATCCATAGAAGTTTTTTTAATTAATTGAATCTAGTGTTTAGAATATATTGAACTGAATGAACATCATTCATGACACCCCCAAATAATCATCAAAAAATTCATAAAGGAAGAAATACTAGAGTATGGGTAATAGCATTCTCACAAAGTAAAGGAAGAAGAAGGTTTACAAAATCACTTGGATTTTATAAACCCCCAGAATACATGCGATAGCATGACACTTGGAAGGTCATGCCGATAGTAACGAGCAACGCATAACCTACAAAAGATCTATGGATCCCCTTATTTTACAAAGTCCTTTTGATCATAAGAATTCATCCTGAACACACACCGATAACATGATGGAAACTATAAAAACACTACCAGGAAATGGGAATTGTCAACCGGTGGACACCTGATAAACCATCCAAAAATCCTTGTAAAATAGAAGGAAATTTTCAAAAATGTGGGAGTCTCTTGTGGTTATAAATATAACACGATTCATCGATGATAATAAGAGTGGATTTCCTCGATAACACTCATACAACCTCTTGAAATCCCTAAACTTTTTTAAATAAATAAATAAAGTAAATAGGGTAAATAAAAGATACTATTGTGGTTATAAAAATAATGCAATTGGTCCCATGTGGTTTGTGAGACACACAAATCCCCTAGAGGCATGTCCACCTCACAGTGTGAGATCCCCACAGGCATATCTCCCTCATAATTTTAAAGGCCTCAAACACGTCTAGGTAGTCTTGCACCCCCCCCTTGGATCAAGAAATGTGAAGACGGGTTTTCCATGATAAATTATCTCAAGTCACTGCAAGTCCTTTTTTGTCATCTGAGCATCAAAGATGTGGAGAATGATTTTCCATGACAACACTCAAGAAAACAAGCATGACACTAGGACCTTATAAAATAAAATAGAAAAATAATGTGGGAAAAATATGGGAGCCTCTTGAATTTGTAAAACTCATGAAATTCACCAATACAGTCTCACAAATCCCATTGACAATCTACCCTTTTCTATAGAAATACTCATGATAGGTCTCCTAAGACCACACAAAGTCCTTTGTATGGGTTCCTTGATTTTTCAAAGGCCCTTAGTCATGTCGTCCTGACAATATGAAAGTAACATGGCATTTCCACATGATTAAACAATACCCCATGAATTTGATTTATTCCAATAAATGGGGTGTTGATGGGATGGTCTCACGGTCATTGAGAATCTTGGGACACCCCCAAAATAACCTAGAACTGGACCTCACATAAAACGCATGATGCCAAAGCCCTCCATTATCTCTATCCTAGATTTGCATGATATGTGCCACCAAAAGCGGTGAATAAATGGGGTGGTGAGGCATATAAATCCCCCACCCAAACATAATAAATGAATGAGGCAAACAATTCTTGGAACCTCACACCAGAACAATTAGGCTTCAGATTTGAATTCCCAAAATGACTGATCTCAGTACTAGGAATGTTTTATATCAGGTAAGATCTAGTGAAAAACTAAAGTAATAATGTAATATGTGTGGGAACTTCACAAGATCACTCATAGATCACACGAAGGACTTTTGGTTGGTCACTTGAAGAACGTCCTGCATACATACTAAAACATGTGATACATAAAATTAACTAACACTAAATAAAACTATAGAATTTGTAATAAGAGGTATGAAGAAAGAAAAAATAAGGGATAATTAATATGTTGATCCTAATTCCCTTTACATGAACCACTCAAGTGATTTGATAACACCAGGATATGTTTCTCAGGCCACATGATGCTCTTTCGTATATTATTTTTATCACGTGAAGTCCCTTAGACATGTTAGATAAAATCACATGGAGAACCCTAGGTATGGCACCCAAGTCTCATGAACCCCTCTAGGCTCTCCATCTAGGCCTCATAATGTCCTCTAGATATATAACATAGATCATATGGCATCCCCAGTACATATCAGCTTAGTCTTATAGTCACACCAGGGTATGTCATCTGGTTATTGTGATGTCCCCCTGATTTTTCATCCAAACATATCAAAATGGGTAATGCAACACCCTATGAACATGTTTTATTGACTCTCATTATTCCCTGTAAGCATGTCCGGAAACTTTCACGCTGACACCAGGTCAAGTTAGAAAGATCATGTGACACCCTCTAAACATGTCATTTGAGATCATGCGATGGATTCTAAGATAAACCAAATGGGTCTCACAATGTTATCTTTTGTTTCTCACACTGATCATGGGTCATGTGGGATTATAGAATTGCAATTTCCACATCATTGACAACCTGAACATCCACCAGACAGGGAAATCTCAGTGTGTAAGACCTGATTAGTGGAATGATATGATGACCTATATATAACAGAATCTACCTTGGGGATAGTCCCAAGGTAATGAACGAACAACCATAACTATGATTCCTACCATAATCCATATGTGTTTTATATCTCCACGAGGCTCGATCTTGAATACCCAGTGCCTAAGTTCCCACATATATTTCCTCTCTGCATCACGCTAAACTGTACAAGATATAACAATCTACATGGGTTTTGATTCCTTATATAACCATGATACATATGATGCCTCATAATGTCTTAATCCCATCCTCAGAATATTAACTACCTCCCTATATGGAAGAAAATTATAAAGTGCTTAATTATGTGGCTTCATCATATTAGAAGATAATTATTACAGGGATATTGATGACGAAACGTGGACACACACAAATAGAATCACTAATTAGATCCCCTTCTTCTTAACATAAAAGGGTTTAATCAATGATCATTATATTAGGGTAACCAGTATCATATTGGGATTAGGAGTAGATTCGTGATCATATTTTAAATCTATAAGAGAGTCCCCAAGTAGGAAAAAATTTCCAAAAAAAGGGTGCAATGAGCCTGGCCTCCCATCCTCTCTACCAATGTGAGTTCTTAAGAATCATTGGGTCTAAAACCCCATATTACGAGATGCATTTTAAAAATGAGGTGTGTACCCTGTTATGGATGTGGAAAACATTGGGAATTTCTGTTAATAACAATAATGGCGACTTGACGTCAATTATTGTACAAGAACCCCTCACAATAAACCATCATGCCAAATTGAATTTTATTCAGCCATTTCCTTTTCCTTAAAATAAAAAATAGAGAAATCAATATGAATCATGATATATCCTTCACAACATAAAAAGGATAGACTTCCTAGTTCTCATAATACCATTTTGTTCACCCAATGAGGGTGCCTGGTTGTCTCTTTTCCATCCAAAAATGGTGAACCTTATGTGAAACTTTCAAATAATAGAATGATCTATTAATGATGTGTGAAGCCAATTTTTTGGAATATCCTACACAAAAAAGGCTAATAATCCTAACACTAATTTTACATTTGATCATTTTCAACTTGGTTTCCCATGAAATAATTCCATCATCACTTTGAAAAGTCCACATGAGCAGAATGTATGAATTGAGAATAAAATGGAAAATGTGTTAACCATGCATATCGGACATAACAAACATTATGACCACGATGTTTCACTAATCAGGGACCTTCATCCATGTTGTATACATGAATGTATATACTAGTCACATCAATATCATCTCAATATGATACAATGTTTTCATCTAGAGACCATTTTGTAAAATCAGTTATGTCTAGAACCTCCGCATGTTGCAAGATGATCTCACTTTTCCGAAAGATTCATTGTTAGGTGGAGTACGAAATGGTCTAATAATACCATATATGTGGTAGAATACTTCCCCTTGAAGTTGTACATGATGGTCTCCATGTACTAAAACCAATTAATCGACATAATCAAAGGAAATTTTTATCTATGTTAGTGGCCCTCGTTGCCACAACCAAACACTTCAAGATCTTATCCCCAGAGCATGAAAATCACTACGTTCAGTCTTTATTGAAGGTGGACCAGACATTCAAATATGTATCCTTCCAATTCAAGGGCTACCGAGGAGGGATCTTGTCAACCATCATTGGTATCACTCTCCAACCAGTACCCATTAGACGCATATTGAGGGTACCACCAGACACACTGACACATCTACTACCCATGCTCAAGAAACAAGGAATACATATCAAGCTAGGATGGTCTGGATATCCATGAGTGTGATCATATCCCCAATTCCACTAATGATGTTTGTTGGAATATTCCAACAGTAACTAGCGAGTAGGCTCATATTTCTACTCACTCGAAATATGTCTACAGGCATATTCCTACAACATACATGGGGGTTTATATCCATACCCTTGTGAATCAAGCCCATCGACATATTCTAGTGGAATAATGAAGAAATAATTGGGCTCATATACCTACATTAATAGAAGATATCATCCAGTATATTATGGAGATAAAAAAAATTAGGATTATATCCTTACTCACACTTTTCTAAAATTACATAACATCTTAGAAACCACTAAATAACTCTCACAAAATATTCCAACATTGGTATAGATACAAGGACAGGCGCATATTCTTATCCCTATAGCCAAGGTAGTTAAAAATTCTAATCGTTATGAACAATTGGTTTCTTTAGAGAAGGATCACATTCTTTCTCTTGCATAGGAATATTATTGGAATATTATGATAAAGGATAATACATCAGAGTAGGCTCATATTCCCATTCCAATTGGGCCTCACTTGGTGAAAGCAGAACATACCATATGATAGGGGTACATGCCTATCGAAAAAGTCTGGAAGTATATTCTAACGGACCAGAATCGGGTTTTTATACCCATTATGGTCGGGAATCACCATGTGAGAGGGAAAATGCCTTAGGAAATGCCCATATTCATGTCAATGACAACTGGATGAAAACTCCAAAGGCCGGTAATTGGGATCATTTACCTATTTTGAATGGGGATAACTAAGTAATAATGGTACCTGATTAAGGACAGGCTCATATTCCTATCAATGAATCTTCCTCTAATATTCCAACAAATAAAGAAATCTATGTGTATATTCCTACTTCCACAGATGCACGACTACACTAGCATACATCCGAGGAAATACATGAGGAGTCTCATATCCCTTTTCCCATTATTGAGGTCTGTCGACAGATTCTGATGGGGAATTCACATTCAGACCATGCTCATATTTCCCATTTCAGTCAAGGCTCACCAAGTGAGCAAGTCACATGCCTCGAGGAAAACTCATATCCCTCCCAAAAAAGAGTACCAGAATATTCCAAAGGCTCAGGATCGGGATCATACTCCCATTCTGACCGAGGCTCGCCATGTTAGAATGGAACATTCCTTAAGATAGGATCGTACTCAAATCAATAATGAGGAATCTCATTGTCATATTATAGAATCTTCTCAGTAGTGGTCTCATACTTCCACAACACTAGATGATTATAAACATGTTTCAGAAACTGTTATACAATAGGCTCATATCCTTGCATAATTCTAGAAGGCAGGTCATCATATTCCAACCCCGATGTAGAAGAAGACCCATATCCCTAATCAACTATATTCCAATATCCATGAGGTCATAAAATACACTTTATCAAAACCTCAATGGCCTTTAACTATTCAATTGAAGTAAAATATGATCATTATTCGGATATTTCTCCTCATTTCTATGTGGAGATGGATCACAAGGACTCTACTCCTAAAATATTCCATGGCCATCCTCCCCATGGTGATATCTCCAATAGAAAAATAAATCCCTATATTTTCTTTGAAACAATCATATAATGATGTTTCCAAAACTCTTACACCTTTATATAGATAGGTGCTCAAAACATTAGGGTCAACCACATATAGTTCCCCATCAATATCTAGCAGTAATCCACTCTGGTCAGTTGGTGACCCCAAGAAGCATCTTCTGTGGTATAACCAAATGAAGGCTTGTATGTCTAATGAAGAGAAATACAACATTGAAATATGGAAAGATTTATCTAAAAAACAACATCCACATCATGTTTTGGCCCCTTTCCACATATGACTATGAGATCCCAGAAGATCTAGAAAAAGAGTTCATTCCTTATCCACACCAAAATATATGGTAAAATCATCCGAAACTAAATACTAGACACCTCCCTTATCTGGTATACAACTGTTACCTTTAGACCATCAAGATACTCTATTGTTAGCTGGACCTGGATACTATCTCCATGGTCTGGGATCCAAAACATGAGAATCACATAAAAAATATGAAATATGCTTACCGTAATTTCACCGTATCTATTTGGAAACTAATATCTGAAGACACATAATGTATCAATATTCAATTATGGGTAGTGGAGAAATTTATACACATCATTACACCCCTAGAACAACAAAACACTTCAGACATGGTGTCCTGTAATGTTATATACTTTGGAGAAATCAGGGGGGATGGGTAACACTCGAGATAGTTGGTAACTATAATAGAATTATCCAAATTCAATGACATCCAAACATCCTTAATTGAGGGATAGGATTTCCAAAATATCTTTCAACTTTTCCCCTCAAAGTAATGAGATTTAATTTCTGACATGGAAGCCAATGTTGTGATCAACTTGAAAACATACTATAAAAATTAAATCTTGTCATTGGATTCCATTGCAATCATCTCTTACACAAGTAAAATAGAACCATATCAAATGGGAGTCAGTATAATCTACCATAGAATCCATCCAAGATTGAACCTAGAATTCCAAGTTGGTGTAATATCCACCACCACCTCCACCCCTCAGACCATCAATTCCCAAGAGGATTTAGTATATATTATCAGAAAAAAAAAATCAAATCCCATACCAATAGGGTGGGGGAATTTATTTCTAAATCACCATAACAAGGTACATCATCCCCTATGTGGATATTAGGTAAATCAATAATGATTCCTGATTAACCCCATCCTGATGGTCTAGGATCATTTATATCTCAATTTATGTCCCGGGAGGCATCAAATCCTGGAATAGAATCATTGGATCCTCAAAAATAGGATCAATCATTGCCAATTTTGGCCCCTAATAATCCCCATCCCATAGGGATAAGTTAATTTTTTTCATCGTCATCACCATAAAGAGAATCAGTCTTCTTGAGGTTGGGAGGAAAATATCAATTTTTGGCATACCATCTATTACTCGCAACACCAGAAAAACTTCTTCTATTCAGGGAATGTTCTGAAAAAATTAATGGAAACTCTCCAATGGTCATTACTCATATGCTATGATAATAGTATCATATGTCGAAGTCAATCAGACCCCATTGGGGTTGCAATCCAAAATGTCCCAATATAGCTAGGGGTTTGAGAATCGACCCAAATACAAGTAGGGAAAAATCATCTTATTGCATTGAAAGTAATGGAACAAACACCATTGCTCGATACACCTCTGAAAATTTCATCGATGTCAATATGACATATATTGTAGATCAAGATGAAAATACAGAGGGCCACAACACAGAAAAAACGACCCTAAGAAGAGGGTGATCTGGATGCACAAAGTGAAGCTACATGCACCCGGAACCAGAGGAGGCTATGAAACCATACACCTCCAAATATCAAGTTTCCACCTATATGGTGGAACACTTCCAAATAAAAATGGAATGCATGGATACATACCAATCACCTCCCTAAAGAATCTATGTTCCTTCAATTTTTAATAGTTTTCACTGTATGAGAGTGATATACAAACTCTTAGGCAACTCAACGAGAAGCTACTTTGGTGAAATATTCCCATTGGGTATCGTACTCAGTATGCGACAAATATTACTCCTCCCATACCTGTAGAAAGAGTATATCTTCTAAAAATAGTGACATCTATGTTTTAGAAATGATCTGGATCTAGGAAGAAGGTGTAAATAAATTTGGAAGTTGAAAATGATCCTGACTTCCCTCCATTATATAGATAACCTCCCCCTATCCAATGTGATCATTCAGTATTAGAGTTTATCGAGAATCAATGGTAGATGAAGGAGGGGCCACCTCATCAGCCCCCACCCACTCCCTATATATGAGAGGTGACTCAGACAATAGTACCCCCAGAGCTTCTTAATTTCATCGAGTCCCTAGATACATGAATAGTATCCATGGAATTGAAATGTGCACTTGTGCAACCTAAGAGGAACTCATATCCTGAGTGGGTGGATGCCACATTCCCCACTTCAAATTTTGATAATACAACCTTTTTTAAATTTGACGGTGAAGGTGAACCCAAACAATATATCACACACTTCGTATCTTGATGTGGTCTGATGATGGGTCCTTAAGAACAATAAGAGGAAAAAACGAAGGTTTTTTGTAAAGACTCTGAGAGGACCAGCCTTTGATTGGTATAGTAGTCTACCAGTAGAACCATTGTAGGATGGGAAGAATTAAACTGTCAATTTATTTATCAGTTCTTCTCCATTCTATGGAAAACAAAAATTGTCGACCTAAAAAACTATAAGCAATGCAAATATAATAGTGTGTCTATCTATATAGAATGATTTAACCTATTCAATTAGAATCCCTCTCTTACAAGGGAAATTTATGAAACTATGTGTTGAAAATATCTAGGATGATCTATAGATGCCTCTAATACCAATGAAGTATCTGGGTGGTTTCCATGAGTTCATAGAAACAAAACAATGATTGGAAGACACCATTCACCTAATTCGATCAAAATCTCGACTCATGAACTCAAAACATGGGAAAGGATAAGTGAAGTAGAAGATGAAGATGTAACTCTAAAACTGACAGTAGTTCTAATCATAGAACCTAGGTAGGTACCAATCCACCCAACACCTAGTATCGAGTTTAAAAAACGACAAAATCTCCCTCATCTAGAAGAATAGAGAAATCAGGGTGACCTGGGATGTGAGGAATGAATGAATAATGAATAATAATTCTAAAAATAACAAGCCCTAGTTATTTCCACCCAACCATGGATAATAATATTCTCAATCTACCATAGCCTAGTATGACCAATGAGGTCAATGTCATTGATCATCCCAATTACTAGCCTTTCTATAAAAGGTTGGGTCATAAAAACTTGGACTGCTTCATCTTCAAATACCCCTTCATGGACAGGTCAATTCCATACAGGTGGTGTTAGATAAATTCATAGAGTAGGTGGCCTGTATAACTGATTTCCATTCAAATTAAGAGGGTTATTGACATAAAGTTATATGAAGGTGTAGATGGAAATTAAATAACTGGATTAATTAGAGGATAGTTGATGGATCTCATGCCACCCTTAGAGTACAGTTTCACAAACCCTCACTAGCTCCACCGCCCTAGAAGGTGACATTAGATTTGTCTCTTGAAGGTGGACATGGCCATTAGAATATTGAGAAAACATAATAGTAGGAATCATATTCTTCTCCATTACAAGCTCAAACCCTTGCATATTTCTTTACTACAATATCTAGAGAATGGGAACCACCTCCCCAAATGGAACCCTCATCAAATGAAGAGATCATATTTGGTTCTTTCAATGTGATACACATGGAATAAACCCTATTGTATAATGAATATGACTCTGATAATGAGTTCCCCACACCAAAATAGGGAACAAGAGGTTGCATGTGCATGAACCAGGGGTATAGGGGACAATACAGGTATGGTCGGACCGAATATTCCAATCACATCCACACATAGGACATATATGCAGCTGAGACCCATGATAATGAACTCTAGGATTCCCAAAATATACATGGAGGTGTCTCAGAACCCTCCTGAAGTCACATGTGCCTAGTTTTCTTGCATGACAACCTAGTGGGAGTGTGATTAACTGATCTTCCTAGGAAATGGTGATGGCCGACATGACCTGCACTACTGGTAGTAGATGCTCCCTCAATATATTCACAAACACTATTCATGTCCACCGAAAATGGGTCATATGTAGATCCATATGTCCAAGAGAAACCTCGCCTTGGGATGTTTCAATCTCTAGCACAAAAGTATGATATTTTTAAATAGCAAGCAGTTCTCCCAGCCAAGTTCTCAATCCTCGACATGCTCTATCTATCAAAAGAACTCTGAGAGGCACTTGTTAAAGACCTCCAAATCCCACAATAATTCAAGATAGAAGTCAATGTATTTTAGGTCTATTTAATGGAGGCCATTTTAATAGAATTTCATGCCACCATCTTGTTCAAAGAACATGATTGGGAAGAGGTCATCTAAGGAAACCTCATACCCCTATATATTTTGGGTAAACTCGATAATGATGATATCTAAGGGGATCTAATTGAAGATGGTTTCGAGATCAATATATTCATGGTTGGAAACCTCTGAATATTGGGATATAGAAAATGGGGTATGTCTCCAACAAATTTAACCATTAAAGGGTATGATAAGCATGAGTAAGGACCTATTAGGAAGATCAAAATCAAATATATGTTTGGAAATATCACATCTGACGTAGATTTTGTGTTCATCCAAAAAGACACTACATACAATGACCTCATCAGATGACCTTGTCTCCATATCCACATGGTGGCACCATCAACATTCCATCAATGAATGAAGTACCCTATCGATGGAATGAGCAGCATACTACATTGTGATAATCAACCCTTCGAGACTTATGAAGCCACATATACTAAAGTAGGTTTCTATAAAATGGGAGGAAAACAAACAATATTGGATGATGATATATTGGTTGAAGCCCCAAATATCTTGATAAAAACCTTGAAAATCATTTGAATATACTCAACATTAACTATATGCTCCCCATAAATATAGATGAGGTGATAGCCATAGTCATAGATGCCCAAGTCCCTCCTGTCACAAATGATAGTGTAAAAGAAAATAATATCTGACATATCACTATAATGAATCTAGAATTAGGAGATGATAATGTCTCTTCTCATGGCCTCTCTCACCTAGTTAGTGATAGAGAAGCCTATAGACTTCCAAATTCATTTTAAAATACTTCCACAGACTCAGAAGTGGAAGAATAAGAGGATAACCTTAGGAACACCCCTACCACATTCTAGGAAGGAACCTCCACCACCATTGAAGGACTTAGGAAGGTAAATATGGGAATATGAGAATACCCATTGCCTATACTAATTAGTATCACGATTACCATCAATTATCAAGATATTTACGTATAATTACTAAAGTAAAATTTATATGTGTTCACTTAGAACTATAAAGAAATTTCCATACTGAATCCATTTGTGGCTACTCATCATATCAGATTACCCAATGAGTATCATGGATTTAAGTAGAAATAAATGAGGATTCACCCATATAATGTCACTAATGTATATGTGTAAGTTGAAAAATTGATTAAATCCATCTTTTTTCTAGATTTTAAATAAACAATATGACTTTCCAATATCATCCCAATATTGAATAAGAATGAGGACTTAGGGTCTACATAGATTTCAAACACCATAATTGGCACTTCCCAAAATATAAATTTCTCATTATCAATCAAAGAATCCATGATCTATGGAACTATTGGATTCTAATCCCTTTTCATCATGGATGTGTATTTAGGGTACAATTAAATAAATACGGCCCTTGAATATAAAGAATCCACTACCTCCAGCGCTCCTTGGGGGGTTATTTCTATCAGTTCTTTCCATTTTGTTTAAATAACACTATTTCCACCATGTTTATGGCTCTGAAGGACCTTGTTTTCCAATCGTACTTGGACTAGTCTGTGGTGTTATACCTTAACAACATACTCATATACTCTGCATTAGTGGAGGATCATCTAGATCACTTGAGGATGATTCAATATATTCTTCAGGAGCACCATCCTTATGGGAATATCTCAAAGTAAAAAATCTAGATTCATGAGGTTTACTTCCTGTGGAATTTTATTTTTAACACATTTTAGTCTTGGACCCTATGAGAATCAATATAGTGCTTTCTTGGGATCCACCCAAGAGTGTGTCAGAGGTGCGGAGTTTCCTTGGCTTGGTGGGGTACTATAGGAGGTTTGAAGTATACTTCTATAGGATTACAAATGCTATGACTACCCAGACACATAAAAGGAAACCTTTTACCTTGACTGAGTAGTACGATAGGGAATTTGATTTGTTGAGGTTGTGTCTATAATGTGATCCTATTTTAAGACTAAAATATGAGGTTTTGGAGTGCATTGTATATTAGGATCTAGGATTAGTTATGTATTGATGCTATGGTAGGAAGTTATCACATATGGGTCGAGGTTGTTGAGACCCCATTAACAGAACAACATGACTTGAGACCCTGAGAAGGCGGCGATAGTTTTCACATTTAGGATTTGGAGAAACTACCTTCTGATAATGTGCTTCATAGTTTACTTAGACTGAAAATTATTTTTTTTATTCAAAAACTCTTTTAAGGAAAAAGTGAGAAACCGTAAGTTCCAACAAACAAAAAACATAGCCCAAGAGGAAAAACCAAAACTAACCTGTTCCAAGTAAAAGCAGCAACTGCTAGATCCAAAGAAGAACCGCTCGGCGATCCCATGCAATCATGGTCCCTCCCGATGGCAAACCATCCCTCTGATCCAACCATATCCCAAATGGCCTTCCGAGGAAGAAGCAGTGTGCTCTAACCTGCCAAAGTTGATCTGGCCCTCCACCATTTCCACCCACAACATGGATAATAACTCAACAAAACATTAGTTAGGGAATAAATAAACAGAATCATTGAAAACCAATTGCATTTTACCGGAATCCATATCCCTAAACAGTTTCCAGGACAAATTGGAAACCTTTAGGAATGGATCCACCCTTATCCGATCCTCAAAAGCAGAGGTCAGGTGGTTCTAGATCTGCATGTACTCCTAAATTCTGAGCAACCCCCATCAAATTCTTGAGTACATATTCACAAAGAGAGACTTGAACTTGGGACATCAGTGGTAGTTTGAGTTTCTACAGGATTATGACTTTGAGATAGTCTGTACTCTAGGGAAGGGAAACATATTAGAGTATTCCATTAGTATGAAGACTCATTTTCATTTGGTGTAGGAGGATTCTGAGCATTTGGCTTCCTTGAAGCTAACCCTCGTAAAGGAAGAGGGTGAATATTTCCTTGAATCGATGTTGTTGACTCTAATTCACCTCCAAAAATTGATAGATTCATAGTTGGGATATATCAACTTTGAGGTCTCGGGTGACCAGATATCTTCAAGAGATTCACTTGATAGATTTTCTAAAGGAGGGAATCATGTCATTCATTTTCATTTATGGACAGTCATCCTGGTCACAATGTGGGAGGATGTGATGAGGTAGTTTCCCATATATTCATTAGTTTTACATCCCGGTATGTTGAAGATGTAAAAATACATTCTTCATCAGTTTTGGTGGTTTGGAATGATTTAGAGAATTGTTGAATTCATTTTAGATTTCATCACCTATCTGTAGGTAAAGGTTGAGCACTAGGTTCTGAAAAGATTGATACATCCCCTTGAGACCCTAGAGTAGAAATGGGATGGCATATTCATCGAATTTGTGATAGTGATTCCATGGACAGAAAAGGGCCATGATTCCATCTCAGTGATAGTTTACAGACTCATGAAGTCGACACACTTCTTTCTTATCAAAGAGCAGAGTTCGGTGGATAGTTTGGGGAAGATGTTTATATGAGATATTTTTCTTCTTCATAAGGTACCCTCAACCATTATCTTAGACCATGATACATGGTTCACATCATAGTTTTGAAGGGTCCTATAGTAATAATTTGAGGCCTATATGAGGACAAGTTAATCCTTTCACACCAAGATAGATGGGAAGACCGATCATACTCTCCAGGTGTTTTAGGATATGTAGTGACCTTGCATGTTAGACTATGAAAAAATCTCGAAGGATCATTTTCCATTAGTATAGTTTACATAAAATAATATCTACCACTCTACTATTATCATGGAGCCTTTAAATTTATTATATGGGAGACCCTTTTGGTCACCCCTATGTTGGACAGATGTCGTTGAGGCATCTCTTCTGGGTTCAGATATGGTGTAGGCGATGATAGAGAAGGTCCATGTCATCTGTAAGCATATGAGGACATCTCAGAGAAGGAAGAAATATTATGAATATCGATGTAGTAGTCCCTTGGAGTTTTACCTGGGAGAAAACATTTTTCTTGAGAGTCTTCCCATTATGAAGATTAAAGATATTAAACACGGAAGGTATTGTTTCCCTAAGGTTCATCAAGACATTCGAGATCCTACAAAGGGTTAGAGAGGTTGTTTACCACCTTTCACTGCCCCATAGTTGGAGTAAATCCATGATTTCTTCCACGTGTCACAGTTGAGGATATATGTGCATGACCCCACACATGTTATTTAATGGCATGAGATTGACATCGAGGATGGATCCACTTTTAAAAAGAATCTAGTAGAGATTGAGGATCAGTATGAGAGAACCCTAAATTGGTGGACCATATCCTTGGTTCATGTGTTGTGGTAGCATGGGAGCATGCCGGATAGCTCTTGGTATCAGGAGATCTTGATGTGGGATCTATATCATAAGTTTTCTTAGTTTTTCATTTCATGGATGAAAATATTGAAGGAGGTGATGATGTAGATACTTTGGTTTTTTCTTATGAGACATTGGAATATTTATACACATATTTTTGGTTCCAAGTGCTGAGATGTCATGAAATTCTATGTTTTAGTGTTCCCAAAATTAATTTTATAAAAATTAAAAATAGATTTTCTATTGAACACACACTATTTATTAAAGAAAATTAGAAAACTCTTAAACTGGATCTCGAATAAGAAACACAATACCACTGTTGATTTTGGAACACAATGTTTATCCTATGAACAACCTAAAATGAGTTGTCATGGGGAATTTAGAGAAAAGCATTTGTGGGACAATGCATTGAGTTACATAAATAATTTAATTTATTTATTTAATTTAATTTATCTGATAATAATTTACTTAAAATACATAATTATGGTGGTTTTTCCTAGGATATGAATGTAACCTAGTGACCAATGAGAGACATTCTTCCTCTTCTCTTTTGGCAAATTGAAATACAACAATGATGAAACTCCGGATCAAGGAAGATCGAGACATAGTAAATGAAATGATTCCTCTTCTTCATTGGAAATCCCATTCTTCATCGAAGAATGATATAAAACTAGGTAGGACCCATTAATTTGTTCTTTATTCCCATATGGATTAAATTTATTGATCATGATTGACTCTTCAATTTTGAGTTGCGCTAATTGAACCTTGGAATTATCATGTGTGTGGGTTTAATTGATTTTCAATTGTTTTGTCACACTAAATCATCCCAATTCTATCTATTATATAATAATACTTGTAAAGTGTTTGTTAAACCCTTTATCTTGTGCACTTCTCCCACAAATTCATCATGTTAGTCATCTTTGGACAACAAGGTCATGATTTTAAAGTTTTATGAGGGACTAAGCCCGATAGAACCCCCGGATTCTCAATGGTTTTCAATGTGATGAATGGATTGGAGATCAAGGATGGAATTTAGTATGAATCATTCTATAAGGGGTTTTTTTTCATGGATCCAGAATCTAAGACAACTGAGATGCAATGAGATGCATGCAGTGCATACGATGAACCGTCAGAATGAACCGCTATCCAATTTTTGACCAACGAATGGAAAAAATGATGAAAATAGGCTTCAAATTTAATTTCGGGATGACTGTAGGTTAGATCTGATGTGGTGAGACCAAATATAGAACTTTGGATTATATCTAGATATTCTATTAAAAACAAAACTACACATTGTGTAGTCTGATGAACACAATGTGTGTAGTTTCTTTGATATGAAGGCTAGGGTTATGTGGGATTAGAAGTATCACACACTGTGTCGGACCCTCACAAGATGTGTGAACATGTGATGAAGTCCCTACATGTACTCTGGTATTACACATACATGGGAACAACCACACACATGCCATATTTCAAAGTAGATGGGAATGACCAAGGACAACAGGAAGGACCCCAAGTGGCTGAGTCACGCCATGCAGTCCACTTACATGTTGTGTATGGATACATGGGTTGTGATCCATGTACCAAAAGGGACATGACCTGGTGATAGAGTGGGACCACACATCATGTGGTTCCCCTTACATGTTGTGTGCCCCTTATTTCCTTGTAAGAGAACATAAACCTCACATATCTCTTTCATTTTGACATGAATTTTGGTACACGACTAGCCTATGATAGGTATTTTAACATAGAATGTGATGATGGCCTCTATAGTTCTATTTGAGAAATGATGTGAGAAGTTCATTTTTATGTCTGGGATATCATTAGTGCTCAGGTGAAATAAGCAGTGTATGATTTCTTCAGGGGGGCTTCTAAGTGCAGATTTCATCTCTAGAGTGGTTCCAATACCTAAAGTTATGAATTCAGAGTCAATAAGACAATTTCATCCTATTTTCTTATTAAAAATGTTGTATAATTTTCTTCCAACATTATCAATTGGAGGCTCAAAATCATTTTCCCGAGGATTGTTTTTGAGGGACAACAAGGTTTCATTCTAGGAATATGAATTCAATGTGAGGTGGAAATAGCTCATGAAATGGTTGAAGATTTAAATAAAAAGGTTTTGGGATCAAATATTATAATCAAGGTGGACATGGAAAAGTTTTATGATTGGATTGAGTGTGGATACATTGTTAAAATTTGGAGGAGCTTTTGTTTCCGGGACTGGGCTTCCGATATGGTTTTAAGGTGTTATTCTTCTCCGGGGCTATCCATTTCCATCATAGGGAAGAATTTTTGTTTCTTCAAAATAGCTCAATTCATATGGACGGTTGCTACCCTATCACTTAACCACATTATCATGGCTCATGATGTGATTTCTAGGAATATGAAACTCAAATTTCATGATGTTTCTATTATCCCTTACAAGAACAGTGAGGGCGTTATCATTATTTCTCATTTTATGATTGTTGATTACATGCTATTTTTCCTTAATTTCAAGAAGACATCTATTAATGTTTGGAAGAAAACTATGGGAATATATAGTAGAAAAAGTGGAAATCATGTGAATTTAGTAAAGAGAAAAATTTATATCTCAAACAATTGTTCTGCTCGACTTTCTAGGTAAATCCAATATAAATTAGTTAGGAATGAGAAGAAAATCCCTCTAATTTATCTGTGAGATACCATATCTAATGGAATAATAAATAATATACTATTTAATGTAATTTTTGGGAAAATTACCATGCTTATTTGAAACTGGAAAAATATTTTCTTATCCTTTGGTGGTCGTATCACGTTGATTAACAGTGTTTTATCCTCTATGAAGATGAACGTTCTCTCTATACTCAAGGCTCCAAAAGTAACCATAGATCTAATTGAAAAAATTGTGTCTAATTTTATTTGGGATGATAATGGTACAAGAATATTTCATAGGCTGGGATGGAGAAGATTGGATAGACCAATAGATGAAGGGGGAGTCAATCTACTGAATATTTTGGAGACTAAAAAGTCCTTGAAAAAAATATATCCTTGGAAATAATTGAAGGGAAGTATCTTTGGTGGAAGTTCATGAAACATGGGTATGTGATGAGATGTATTGAGTGTTATTAGGTCATAAAAATTCCTTCAATGTTAGCAAGACTCATGATAGAGCATCTAGAAATTCGGGAGGACAAATTCCACTGAGTGGTGAAGCATGATGAGATTAACTACTAGAGAGATAATTGGATCAGTAACCCTTTGTTCTTCTGAAGTTTCCTAGTCTAGATATAACATTAAAAGAGACCTTAAGATACCTGATCTCTACCCAAATGACACTCAATCCTCTTAATTCTGAGGTTTAGGATAGTATTATTTTGTTAAATGAGCTAAATAGATGTTTTCAGGCCTTTTAGAATTTGGGGTATTTCAACAACAAGGAATTTTGGGAATACCTTAATATTGAATCTAGTACCGATGAATGGGATTAAATTCACTAGTTCAAATGGATCCCATTGAAGTTGAATTTCTTTATTTGGTTTATATAGAAGAATTATCTACCGGAGGAAGCAAATATACAGACTAAAGGGATCTCACTGACATCTATATGCGGGTGTTGCACCTCGCCAAGTCTATAATCTTGTTGGAATCTATTTTTCTGGAATTATTTTTCGAATGGTCTATGATATCATATGGAAATTTTCATTGGAGTGTAAGGAGGTGTGAATTCACTTGAGGAGTTACTTTCCAACTAGTTCAAGGGGTCTGATGCTTTTAGCAAGGAGAAAAAGGCATATTTCATTGTGTTTTTTTGTGGTGTGTTGAGACATTTGGGAGGCTCACAATAAGGAAAGGAAAGAAAAGCTTCCTCTGTATCCTTTATTTAGGTGAAAAAAATATTTTTGGTGGCCAAGAAAGGGGTTTCCATTCTCAAGGGTACATTTCTTCTTCTCTCAGAACAATTATTCCTCTAGTGGTTCTCTAAGCGAAAAACAATTTAATAATCAACAAGGGGTTATGGGTTTTCGTTCCCCTCCTACTTGAAGGATGAAACTCAATGTGGATAATTGGTCTGTATCAAGCTTCATGATAGGTGTTGGGTTATTCAAGGATGGTATAGGCTCATTTCTTTTTCTTTTTAGTGCTTTCTATGGAATAGATAACTCTTTTGGAGAAGAAGGGAGGGAGTTGATTAGTGGCCTCCAATTATGAAAATTTTATAAAATTAGTCTCAAGGAAGTGGAATCTGATTCCAAAGTTCTTGTTGGAATGATGCATGGAAGGTAAAAACCCCTTGGGGTTGGATTATATAATTATTAAGGTGAGGGGATTGATGGATCATGGAGAAAAAGCCTGTCAGACATAGAGGGAAGGAAACTTCATGTCTGATGTCTTAGCCAGTAGCATTGGCCCTGATGATACCCTAAAAAATTAGTACAGGGTCCCTTCCAAAGTATTTTAATATTATTTTTTATGGTGATTCCCTGGGATTACACCATTTTCTTCCACCCTGACTTATTTTCCCTTTTTTCTCACAATAATACAAAATTATAATTTTTAGTCAGTCACCCTCCTATAGTGTAGGGTATTGGTCATCTACCAACTCTTCGAGTGGAACCCCTTGTTGGGAAGGGAATGTGTCCTAGATTGACTATTAGAGTGAAACCCTCTACCTTGGTTGGGCTTGTGTCCTCTACCTATTCATCGAGTGTAACGCCCTATGGATGCAGGGCACGGGTCCTTGACTATGAGATTGGAACCCTCCTACTAGTTAAAGGTTGGGTACTCTATTTTCTATCCGAGAGGAACCCTCCTACAAAATTAAGGCATGGGTCCTTGACTACTAGATTTTAACCCTCCGGCTAGGTTGGGCATGGGTCCTCTGCTGATTATTTGAGTGGAACCCTCCAACTAGGCTTGGCATGGGTCCTCTACCTATGACTTGAGTGGCACACTCTTGATGGGACTGGACATGGATCCTCTAGCTATCTATTGAGTTGATCCCTCTTGTTGTAACAAGTTATGTTTCCTCTATCAAGAGACTGTTCCCATCAGTTGTGTGGAACAATGGTGAGATGTGGCATGACTTGTATGTTTCTATTGGGAAGAAACATGAGATTTTGGGCATCGACGATGGACTTATGGAACCGATGACACTCTTTCATGGGATGGGAAAAGAGATAGAGATCCCTCACTCTATTATTTGGGTTTATTAGGTTTGATTATCTATATATATATCCATGTTATTGTATTTGTACACTTCTACTTTGGGATGAGTATTCTATCTATCTATTTATATCGTGTCTCTTACTAGTCCCCCTTTTGTTTTCAAGGTGTCCTATTGTGTAAGTATTTACTCACCAATGCATGGGATTTTCCTTCATGTGTTGTGACTTATGAAGATGACGAATAGGTAAACATGGACTATAGAGGATCATAGGGATACCTGATTCATTGGGCCACATACGTTGGTCATATCTTGGAGATCGGGATTTGGGATCTCTCTTAGAACTTTACTTTGTAGTTTTGTCAAGTTAGTAAATCTTAATGGTTGGGTGTGTATTTTTACCATTTGATTTCCATTTTTTCACTGGCATACTCTTGTACACCCTAAAGGTGTTTCATTCTTGTTTTATATTCTTGTGACTACATATTTTATTATATTACTCCAATGCACTTTTGAATTGATTTGGTTGACTGTGTTGGAATAGGTACATTTGTAAAAGTCCTCCCATTTAAGATATGGCATTTGGTGTTTGTCACCACCCTTGGCCTATAGAGGTGGTCTTTGGTTAGTTGTGGCGTGAGCCCTGTTGGGTCGTGTAGTGATAACTTCTTCATTATAAGAACAAGGTAATTCAAAAAATAATAATATAAAATAAATATTTCTCTTCATGTGGGTATTTCATTGAGTTTAGGATTTTGGAATTCACTATTTTTTCACAAAAATTCATTGAATATTTTCCTTCACTGAATCTAATTATGGTTTTATCCTATATAATGAATGACCTCCCTATAATGACGGGTGAGTGATATTTACCTTTTCCATATTGCATCTTCAGAATTTAGAATTAAATAGGGATCAAAAAACATTATTCACTTACCAAAAAAAATTCTAGAACACTTATTGGGCAAGAAATAGTTTGGTTGGTGTGATGAATAACTACTCAGGTGGGTTTGAGTTCTCTAATCTCTAGATATAAATAAACATACTATGTTGTTACATTAACTGATGCTCCTAAATCACACAATGCTTTGAAAATTTTTATCTCAAGAATAGTGTAGGTGATATAAAAGATACATGTTTCTTGTCATTTTTATGGTATTTGTGGGTTTATAAGTGCATAGAAATTTTTACAATTGCTCAAATTTTCATTAACATGAAATCTAATCCTCCTGGTGCACATGTCCTTGATGAATTTCACATACCTTAGATGTTGGTGGATCATTCTTGGTAGAGGGAGATTGATCTCCACATTATTGAATATCTCTAGAATAATATATTATAGTGTGTCTTCTCTGATATTCTTAGGTGGTTTAAACCTTATAGGGATGGGTGGTTAGGGATTATTTGAATCCTCCCTTTAAAATTTCCCTTTTTCTTTCTTCACTGGGAGTGTTTCCACCGGTTCTTCAGCATCTTTTTATTCGGATGATTCAAAATGTATAGTGGTATATTAACATCCATCTACATCTTTGGATGTTGATTCTTCACTTCTTCCCAACTCCTTGTCACTCCTTAATTTAATATAAATAAAATTACACTTGGGGTTAAGAATTGATTAGGTAGTAATCTTACCTAATCCTAGATTCTTCAAGTCTTTGATGGTATTCATAATCTAATTGTACTATCCCTGTAGCTTTTTTAGTTTTGATCCATGAGAGTTGATGGTTGTTTTCAAAGTGGCGTGAGATTCCACAATTTGTTTTAGTAATTCCTTCAAGGTGTTCTCTTGATTCTTCTCCCATTGGTAGCTTTTAGAAGGCTATGATTTTCCTCTTTATAAAAATTTAGGTTGGAATTATATTTAAAAGCCTTACAAGAAAAGTTCTATTTTCTATTGTTGGTTCCCATATTCAAACTAATTATTGGAATACTCCCTATATCCTTGATTGTTTGATGGTTTTTGTTGGAACTGACTCTAGTATGGGGCATCACCACATCTGGATCCTTGAACTTGGTGGAATCCATTGATGTATTGGTCTTTCAAGAAGAAAAGATGGTATAACCATGGAGATGTGGGAGATGATGTTTCTTGTAACTTTTTCAAATATAATTTTTTCACACGAGAGGATAGTTATTCAAATTTATTTTCAAGTAAAGTGGGGTTAGAACTTCCTACCTGATATAATTTTATTTTTGTATATCTTGTACCAAATTATTGAGAGTTTTAAGAGATCCTCTTAGACAAATCTCTAACACCAGTTAGAGATTTTTCTATTAATACTCCTCTAGAGGAATAATATAACATATTTTGGTCATTTTCCATCAATCCTCGGTAAAATAATACTAATAAGCGTTGATATTTGAGAGGATTGTGTGGGTAGGATATTTTCAATTTCTTTAATCTCTCTAATAACTCATAGATATTTTATCCAATTAGTTCTTTTATCCCATTGATTTTATTACTTATCTAATTTCTCCTTGATGTAGGGTAGTATGATAGGCCCAGAGGTCATCGTTAATTCCCTATGGGTCTATGATTTTTTTTTATAAAAACTCAACAATGATACTTAACTTATTAAAATGATTAATAACATCAGGTCAATATTGATCCATAGGGGATGTGAAATTAGTTTGATTAGGTTTTCCAAGGACTTATTTTTATTAATTTTGTAGAAATGGGTGAGAAAATATGCATTTTGGTTGAATTGTTGAGAGTAGAATATGAAAGAAAAGCAGTTTCATTGGTTTGTGATAGGATTTGAAAATCAAGCTAGTTTTTTATAATTTTAGGGTTCAAGTGAAATTGGATTTAAGAAAATATGTTGCTTAATTTATTATTGGTGTCGGGGCCAAGAAGAGGATGTTGCAATGAGCACAGTATCTCCTCCTTAACAAGACAATACCATATTTCCTATTGTATGATAATTTAGGTATTGTAGTAGGTACAGTAGCAGTACTGTTGCAGGTACTGTTCGGTACTATAGCAGCCAAAACTATTCATCCATCTTGGCCTCTGGGCCACCAGTTTGGTCCTCGAGTCCTGCAAGGATTTCGAGCCACCAAAGGCCTTCAGGCCAGTTGTTTCTCAAGGCCTTTGGGCCACCTTAAGGCCATAGGGCCACCCCAAGTCCATTGAACCACTGGGGAAGATGTACCAGTTAGACTACAAGAGATAAGGCTTCATATAAGGTTCAGGTCAGGCACATTCACCAGTGTATAGCTAAAAAGAATTTGAAGAATGAGAGAGTTTGGAATTTCCATTAGTACCGGGCTTGTGCAGCTTTGCATATAACAACTAGCCAACCATCCCTATAAAGTTGGAGTGATGATATCAAGACATTTTTTGGATAGGAGTAGTTCCCTGTTGTCTTTTCTGGGTGATTCCCTCTAAGACTTACCTATCATGTTATTGTCTCTAATTCTTTGGGCCTTGTAAGGATTCCACCTCATCCCATGAAAGGTGAATTTTCAAAATAATTAAAAAAAGGCCTTCGGGGAATTCTGACCATTTTATATTGAAATATAAATGGTCATGAAAAAATAACAATAGAGTGATTAGAAATTAATAGAATAATTGAAACAAAGAAAATAATTGAATAAAAAGAATTAAATCCAACGATATGTTCCCCCTTCTATTAATTTACCCTATCATAAGATGGGTTTACCCTCTCATCATAGTGATGAGAGAATAATGGGAATGGAAAAAAAATAAAGCATAAAGGAAAGGAAAAAAACTTAGAAAAGGCCCTCCAGCTTCTCACTCCAAGCTTCTATCTCAGGATCTGAATGCCTCTAATAGAAACATCCTAGACCCCCTTTTATAGGCTCTAGATAGGCTTCAATGTTAATTAATATCATAAAGATTTGGTCCATAGGAAATCTTGGTGGGAGCCTTTTCATATATTTCGTGAAAAATTGATGAAACATAGAATATGTACTTTGAAATATCATCTCATGAATTTATATGATGTGTAATGTGGTTACACGAAATGTAATCTTTGAATTTCGAAGTGACTTAAATTTTGGAATACTCTTCCAAAAACATATCCTGAAAAAAAAATCACGTCTTGTAATGTGTTTACATAATATGTAATTGTTCTTCACTACATGTAATCTTCTCAAGAATTTCCCTAAGAGTTTGTGTCTTTGAATGAAGTCATGATGTATAGATGAATTACACGACATGAAATTGTTCTACCCCAGTTTTCCAGCTTCTTTTTATCCTCAAAAATCTAGCACCATACAACTTTACATATCTCATGGTGTAAAGTTTCTTGTTTCCCCAATATTTTACTATTATCATTCCTTTTCTTAATATTCATTGTATCCTTCCATAACACATAAACCAAGTTAAATAACAGACAAAGTGGCAAGAATAATAATTTAAATACAAAAATCAATGCATTAAAAATCTATAAAATATATTCATGAAATATAATTATCAAAGTACTTATAGAGAAATGATTCATGTAGTCTAACTCATGTTGTAACTTCTCTGGGCTGGAGGTTGTAGATCCATTACACAACTACTCCTTCAAGAGAGAATCAAAATTCCTTCTAGATAACATGATCTTCTGGTACTCCTCTAGGATTGAAACTATTGTAAACATTAGAAAATTATATTAGATGCTGGTTAGGGTTCTCTCCATCTAATCCATGAATCTTTTGAAGGAGTTGGATCATACAAATTCTCAGTTCAAATTATTATTGATTATTAGGTACATCAAGGAAATTTTCATTATTAAATTAGGTGCATAATGTTCTCTCAATATCTATTTCAATTTTTTCTTTTTTTTCATGTTTTCACTCCCTAAAGGCACTTTTCTGGAAGAAGAAGTTGAGGATGGGAAACTTGTTAGTGGAACTGTAACAAATTCCCTCCCCTCTTTTTCTATCATTTTAAGGAGCTTAGTTTTTAATAACATATCGTTCAACCTCTTGATCAAAACTAGTGACCTAAGATGAACAATATCTAGTCATTTTTTGAACTCATCTTAAAATATAATTTAAACCAAACTACTAGCATGCCTAGTAATAGCTCTATGTCTTATGAACATATGTCTTGGGGCCCTCAGAAAAATAATTTTGAAACCTTAATAAATGCAGTGGTAGTGGACTTAGATTGTCTCATGGAGAGGAAAATGTTATGCATGTGTTTTTATCATATTTTTTAATATTGATGTGTGAGAATAGTAATGGAGTAAAAATGGTTTTGAATTTCACTATTACAAAATAGTGGTAATAATGGATTGGTTCTTAAATTTATATTTTGAGATAGTTTCCTAACCGCATATCATCCCCTTACATTACCTATAAAATCAAACTTTTATTTTAAGTCACTCCAATTCTCTCTATAACCTAGTGAAACATCACTTAGATTACCTTATCTTGGAATTATTGACTTGAATAAGGGGGTCCAATGATCTATATAAATTCAAATCTCACCTATAATGGGGATTAGATATATCCTCTCACCCTCCTCATCACCCATTACTCACTGTCTCATGTAGTGGAATGAGTCAGAGTGGAATCTGTGTACAATCTAGAAATAGATATAATACAAATTTAAAATGGATAAGAAGAAAGAAATATACTAAATCATAAACACCTTCAAATAAATTGTAAGATATCAATATAAGAGAAAACAATTTAGAAAAATTAATTCATTTATAGGTATGTAGGGTTAATCTATTCCACTCAAACACTAATGGATTACTGTTCCATCACCGATGAATTACAATGAAAGAAAAATTAAAGAAAATAAGCTGAGAAGGGGATGTTGAAATAACTATGGTTTGATGATAATGGATGAGGCCTTAACCATCAAGTTAACGGTTCCTCATTTATAGAGAAATTCACTCTTTTATTCTATATTCTTTCTCCAATCACGTGATTAGCATTAGATTCTATTCCAACGAAACCAGAAATTTAGAATTATTCATAAAATTCTGAAACCTATTCCTTCTATCTAGATTTATGTCACTTGCACAACTTGATGGTTTAGATTTCATCAATTCATCATACTTTAATATTTTTCTGTAAAAATATTACCCCTATGATCGAAATTCATACTCCTTCATGAATGATTGAAGAGAAATGATTTTATAATCTATGGATTTACTATATGTCGAAGATTTCTTGGGGAAAAAAGATGATGTATGTGCTAGATAGGTATTTGTATTTTTCGTGGAATTGTAATGGGACTATATACTGGGCTTAAGTTTGTATAGGCTTAGGCCTAGGATTTCACTACATTTGGGCCTTAAAAAATTACAAGTGGGATTATATGGTCATAGAGATCAGTTTTTTTTTCACCCAACCGGTTCATCTTCACCTAAGCTTGGATTTTCCTCTAGTTTGAATATGCTCAGACGTGACGTATTATCCTGTTCTAACTTGAGGATCTTTGATTGATATTTTATCTTCTTCATCTAAATTTTTTTTATCAATTTTATAGTTTTCTTTTCCCATGTCACACTCAGTTTATCTGGTTCTTGATTATGTTATGATTCATTGGGAATCCTGATTTTATCTCAGGTTCTAGGGGTGACGTGTGTTGAGAATTGATATGTTTTATTTTTATAGTCATTTCCTCATGGTTGATACATGGTTATATTGGTAGTTTTTAGAGAAAACATGTATGTTTGTTATAAAAAGGCCTTGCGCACGGTTGGAACACAGTTTGATAAACCATGTGGTCGAACCCAAGTAACCATGTGGTAGGTATAAACATATTGAGTAGGTGTGTGCCCACTTTGTACTGACCATGTAGTCTCTATTGTGTCTGTCACACGGTTTGGTTCACAATTTAATAAATTGTGCAGCCTAACCATGCAAGTCTACCCAGAATTAAAATTTTAAATTATCCAAATTATCCCACTCCGTATTTTTGGACCTAAATACACCCAAAACACTCCCACCTAGTTCTTCTAGGTCTAGTTATCCATCTACCTTTCCTCCAAATCTATTCAACCTCCACTAATGGTGTATATCTAAGAGAAGTTGAAGGTTTTGCTTGTTTTTATGGTAATATCCCTTGTCTTTTCCCCTCCCTCTTCCTCCTACTGGCATTAATTCATGGTTGTTTTCTTTTTCCCTGGTCATACATGACCTAGGGCTCTGTTTTCTCGTTTTTATGATGGGTTTTTTGGTTTGATATGGATTCTCATCATTGATCTAGGGTTTTGGAACCCGCAGCTAGCAGTTTCAGGTGTCCATTGGTATTCCACTATGGATTTGAGGTAGGTTATCCCATAAACATGCCTTTATAATTTATGATTCATCACTTTCTTGTTGTTTGTACCCTATTTAAATTCTAAATATTGATATATAAGACTTGGATAAACTTTTGGGGGTTCAATGTAGCGTTAATGGTTTATTTATTGAAAACCATGTTGTTTTTGTTAAAATTGTGCACATTTCAGGTTTTTTAAAATAATTTTTTAGCATTCACACATGGTTTATGGTATTTTGAACATGTTTAAGAGGCGTGAATAAATTTATGGGATGAAAATTTGTGTTTTATACCTTTTTTAGTGTTAAATTAAATTCTTCTGTTAAATGATGCATGCCATGTGTTCAATAAATTTACCAGTTACATTTTAAAGATTGTTTGAGATATAAATTAATTTTTTTTATTTATAAATATATTGTAAGCATGCGAAATGTTATTTTGGATCTCATAAATAGTTCCCAAAGTGGTCTTTGTCTTTATAATGTAATGAGTTTTGGTTTTAAATGTGGTTTGTCATGAGATGCCAGTGAATGGCCCGTTTGGCATTTTTATAAAAATGGTTTTGTTTTGAATATGTAACCTGAATGTTTAAGGGGTTTATTTAAATTTGTAGATGATGAAAAAGTTGTGATTACACCTCTCTTGGAAAAGTGAATTTTGTTTCATTGATAAATTTTTGCTTTAAGAAATGCTTAAAGGTCATTTTGGAAACATTGTGAAAATGATAAAATTGATTATTAGGGAAAACTTCATTTCGATGTTCTCATGACCAGTATTTGTATATAATGGATGGAATTTAACCATTGTGGAATCCATTAAATCCATTATTAGAGTGCCTCAGGTTGGAATATTTGTGTTCTGTTTGTTATATGGCGTGAGATCGGTCCCTGGAGTGACTCAAGGTGATGCCTATTGTTAATTATTATTATATATAAGTTGTGATTGGATGCTCAGCTAAAATCAGTTGGCTCAACCCCATTAAATAATTGAGACATGGGAACCTGTAATGTTGATAGAATTTTCTATGAATGATTACTATTTAGGTTCTGGGTGCAGTGGAAGCGCGTTGGTGGGTTTTCCAAACTTTAATTTTAGCGTTAAACAACATTCAAACTGAGATCTGTCACGATATAAAACGCCTAATCTTCAAAATAGAACGAAGAATAAAAAACAAACGATGGAATCCCGGAACCATAGAGATAGGATCATCATAAGTTGTTTATAATTAATTTAATTAATTCACAAGAATTTCCTTGGTGGAATTCTTTCTTTGTTGATGTGTCTTGTCATGATTCGGTGATCCGTCATTGCGTCGTAGAATCCAAGTGTAGGATTCCTCTAGCAGTGATCCACACGTGTTCCACGTACTCCGGAAGTCGCCAAAGGGATATTTGGGTGCTAGTGTGGAATAACCTTAGCTTGCTATGTCCGCCTTCAATCGCCTTGATCTCTCGGTCTTGAGAGCGTTCTTAGAGGAAGGAGTTCTTTCGGGCTTGATAGAATTCAGCAGAATTGTTGTGCACAATGATTCTCTTGTAGAAAATTGTTGGGGTTGTGATGATATTTATAATCAGGTTTGTGGTTATAGAGTTATGACAATAAATAAACGTGTTACGCATTTTATTTATTTCATTAACTCTTAGTGAAAACCCAAATGTTGAATTATTAATTACTTGAAATTCACCCATGCTAATTATAATAAATATCACTTAATAAAACAATATTATATCATCAAAATCCTGACTGGAAAAACTACACGGTGTGAAATCATTTATACATGGCGTGTACTAGTTTTCCATAAAACTATATGGCATGTGTATTTAATATACATGGAGTGTACTTTGATTTTCCACTTTCCTTTATTTCCTCCACCACATTTATTAGACCTTCAATAATGGCTATTTATTTCTTAAATAAATATAACTGCATCACTCGCTAATAAATATTATTTCGTCCACAATATATTCTCTTGAATAACTAGTGTCGAAATAAATGGGATCAGGTATCCTTAAATAATTATTAAACCACAGTCGGGAATAATCTTTATTTAACTTTTTAAATTAATATTTAACTAGGATACATGGACACACTTAGTGTGTGACCCTCTAGGCATCTTTCTCAATGGAATTAGGCGGAGCCTGCCTAAATTCCAAGGTTAGCATCTAGAAACACGCCAAGGCACCCATAGATAAATAAATAAATGATGAAATGATGTGTCACCTCATATGAACGCTTACCGTGTAATATAATCCCTTTGTCACGATATCTCAAATCAAGTAGGTTGCATGCCAGTGTCATCAACCCATGTGCTCAATTATTCTTTCATTGACTTTTAGTATTCGAACTCGCCCATACCTTACCACGGACAAGGATTTATTTAGGCTATATCAATTACATCAATGGTACTGAGATATCTAATTCTATTATGTAACATAAGGGACAAATCCTTTCTTGCATTATCTATTAATGCAGTATTAATCGTGACACACCCAACGTATCCTTCCTCATTGCGAATAGTGTTTCATCACAGTTTTCTTCAATAAATCTATGTGCGTGAGTTGTAATACCAATTAATAATAATCTTAAAGTCCAAGGATCAATACACACGTCCGCAAATAGGAACATCCAATGACACTATGAAACATGGATTTCCTAATGGCGGGTCTCGTTGTCATAATATCCTCCTGGATATTACAAAGGGAACACACCATAAGATGATGCCTCAATGTTTTATTAGTCCTCACCTTTAATGGCATGTATTATTTGTGTCCCTCAAATAATATCATCCATCCATAGAACATATATTCAGGAACAGTGTTATGGAACTTCTAGGTTCTCATCATAGTAGGGATTCGCTATGACCCTTTAATGCAACAGCTCTTCTTAGTACATTATCACATTAATTTTCATGCAGAAGAACAATCAATATGGGATAAGGATTTAATTAATTAATAAAGTAAAAAGTAGATGGTTCTAGGCCACCAACTCCAACAGACTCCCACTTGGACTAGAGTCAACTACTAACAACCTTTAACCCGTTAGCTCTCACATGATATTCATACTTCTGCTGAGATACGCCTTTAGGCATGGGGTCTGCCATGTTCTCTTCCATGGACACTCCGCTCACTGAAACTTTACCCCTTTGATAGAAATCCCTCAAGAGGAGATACTTTCGGAGTATATGCTTTGTCCGCTGATGTGACCTTGGTTCTTTCTCAAGAGCCCCCGCTGCAGTATTATCACAATACAATGTAATGGGATCTTTACTGCTAGGCACCACATCAAGATCATGGACAATGTTCTGAATCCAGATGGATTCCTTGGCTGCATCAGAAGCCGCTATATATTCGGACTCCACTGTAGAATTGGCGACAACTAGCTATTTTAAACTATACCAGCTCACGGCTCCTCCATTGAGACAGAAAACATATCCTGATTGCGACTTCAGATCATTATGATCTATCGGAAAACCAGCATCAACATACCCTCTGATGAAAAGTTCCTTGTCTCCTCCATACACCAGGAACATATCCTGAGTTCTTCTCAGATACTTAAGGATAGTCTTAACAATAGTCCAATGATGTTCTCCTGGATCTTCTTGATATCTGCCTACCATGCTCAGTGCATAGGAAACATTAAGCCTATTACATAACATGACATACATGATGGATCCTATAGACTAAGTGTATGGGATCTTACTCATTCTATATTTCTCTTGTTGTGTCTGTGGACACATTTTCTTTGAAAGATGTAGGCCATGTGACACTGGAACTAATCCCCTCATAGATTGTTCCATACTAAATATCATTAGTATCTGGTCAATGTATGTACCTTGACTTAGTCCAAGAAGCCTCTTGGATCTATCACGAATGATC
The DNA here is from genome assembly GCA_963277665.1 of Viscum album. NCBI lineage: Eukaryota > Viridiplantae > Streptophyta > Magnoliopsida > Santalales > Viscaceae > Viscum > Viscum album. Next base: position 586,957,346 of record OY728164.1, on the reverse strand, counting down.
TTGATCCCTAGAATGTAGGATGCTTCACCCAAGTCCTTCAGGTAGAAACACTTGTTCAACCAGTCCTCAACTAACTGTAAGATTGGTACATCGTTTCCAATAAGCAATATGTCATCAACATATAATACTAGGATAATGATCACATTCCCATTGAACCACTTATAAACACATGGCTCACATTCTTTCTAAATTAACCCAAATTCTTTTATGGATTCATCAAATTGAATGCTATCTGACCTGGATGCTTGATTTAGTCCATAAATGGATTTCTGCAACTTGAAAACCTGTTTGACTTCACTTGGTGTCACAAACCCTTCAGGTTGTTTTATATAGACATCTTTTTGAAGGTTCTCATTAAGAAATGTTGTTTTGACATCCATCTGCCAAACCTCGTAGTCATGGTAAGCTGCTATGGCAAGTATAATTCTTATGGATTTAAACATGAAAACTAGCGAGAAGGTTTCATCATAGTTAATTCCTTGACACTGTGTGAACCCTTTAGCCACTAGCCTTGCTTTATAGGTTCTAACATGACCTTCCATGTCCATCATTCTCTTGAATACCCATTTTCATCCAACAGGCTTTACATCAACTGGCTCATCGACTAGAACCCAGACTTGGTTCAGATACATGGAATATATCTCAGAATTCATAGCTTCTAGCCATATTGCAGCTTCTGAGCTTTCTATTTCATCCTTGTAGGATAGAGGTTCATCATTGTCTAATAATAATGATTCACCATCCTTGGTGACTAGGAAACCAAATCTCTCTGGTTCCCTTACCTCTCTTGAGCTCCTACACAGTACTTGTGTTTCTGGAAACTCTTCCATGGGGACCTGTGGAACTTGTTCCTGTACCAACTCATGTGCATCTTGAGCATCAACTTCATCGAAGTCAATCTTGCTCCCACTATCTTTCTTGAGGATGTACTCCCTCTCAAGAAAGACGGCTTGGCTGGTGACAATCACTTTCTTGTCTAAAGGGTTATATAGGTATTATTCTTTCGTTTCCATGGGATATCCTATAAAGATACACCTCATGCCCCAGGGTGCTAGTTTGTTTCCTATGGAGGCCTTAACAAATTCCTCGCATCCCCATACACGTGTGTGTGAAAAAATGGGTTTCTTTCCATTCCATATCTCAGAGGGAATTCTGTTTTCCACCTTATTTGGTACTCGGTTTAATGTGTATGTTGTAGTTTGTAATGCATAACCCAAAAAGAATAATGGAAGATACACATGACTCGTCATCGACCTCACCATGTCCAACAAGGTGTGGTTCCTCCTATCACCAACACCATTCCACTGTGGTGTATAAGGAGGAGTGATCTAAAATAGAATCCCAGACTCCTGTAGAAGATCGATGAACTCTTGGTTCAAATATTCTCCACCTCGATCCGATAGAAGCTTCTTTATCTTCTTACCAAGCTGATTCTCTACTTAATTTTTGAATTCCTTAAATTTCTCTATGGCCTATGGCTTATACCTCGTTAAGTAGACATATCCATATCTAATCAAATCATCACTAAAAGTAATGAAGTAAGAATATCCACCTCTAGCTTCTATTGGAAATGGTCCACACACATCCGTGTGTACCAATCCTAGAAACTCTGTGGCCCTTTCACCCTATCCAAAAAAGGTGGCTTGGTAATTTTTCTTTTTAAACAAGCGTGACATCTATCAAGTGGTTTTAGCTTAGTAAAGTCTAAATATGAATCTTGGAAGATCTTTTTCAATCACTTCTCGTTCACATGACCGAGACGGTGATGCCACAACTTGGTGATATATAAGTCATGTGAGTTTGTTTCATTATCGATTGCCAACACTTGGTTTTCCTAATTTAATACACACAACCCATTATTTAAATATTCCATACCATAACATACATTGTTATTATAAAAGAGACAACCCTTATTTCCAAACATGAAAATAAATCCATCCATATCCAAACAAGATACAGAAATTATCTTCTTGGTAACACTAGGCACATAATAACAGATATGTAAAACCAAAATCATTACAGTCAGCAACAAGAGGTGGTAATCACCCATAGCCAACGTAGCCAGCCTTGCGCCATTGGTAGCTCGAAGATCCACCTCTCCTCTAGGAATATTTCTAAATCTAATTGGATCCTATATTTGAATACAGATGTGAGCCCCACAAGCTGTATCTAATACCCAATGTGTAGAAATGGAAAGATTACACTCGATAATGAACGCACCTTTAGCATCCCCACACTTCTAGGTGCAGTGTCACTTCCAGTGGACCTTCTTTCCACATTCAAAACAAACCACCTCTAGTTCCTTGCCCTGCCTTTGGATCTTCCCTTTCTTAGAGGGATGGTTCTTGGGGGCTTCAGACCGTTTATATGTCTTTGGCCCTTTTTGCTTGTCCTTACATTTCTTGTTCACCTTAAGGACTGTGGGTTTGTCCCACCCCATGTCCTTGTCTACCTAGAGAATCAAGGTTAGAAGCTCCGATAAACTCTTCTCATTGCAACTCATGTTATAATTGACACTGAAGCTAGATAATGTTTTGGTTAGTGATGATAGGATGAGATCTGTACGCAACTCATCCTAGTTTTTAATCCCTAAGATGTACAGGCATTCAATGTAGCCAATAAGCTTGACAACATGAGGCCCAGCTGGAACAGACTCTCCAAGCTTAGTTGTAAACAAATCATTGGAGATCACATACCTCTCCTGTATCGCCTTCTCTTGGTAGATATCCTTAAGGTGATACATCATGTTATACGCGTCCATGTTTTCATGTTTCTTCAAGAGGTCATTGGACATGGGAGATAACATGAAACAATAGAAATATATGGCATCATCCATGTGTTCCATATATAGAGATAATTCATCATCACTGGCCTCTTTCCCAAGCATAACTGGAATACGCTCTTCCAGCACATAAAATTTCCTTTCCCGGAGAAGGATGACGCATAAACTCCTCTTCCACTCTTGGAAATTGGTGCTGGTGAGAAGGTTTTCCTCCTTGAGTATGGTTCTAAATGATATGTTTTAAGTCATTTTCTTGTGGTTTATAAAAATTAAGATGAGAAAAGGTTTATTACTTTATTACAAAATTGAGACAAATAAATAAATTAATACTTATTAGTCTCCGACTATTTTATCAAAATACAATAGCCCTCACCATTGACTTCGGAATATTATGTTGCCTAAATATTCTAGTTGCAAGGATCCATATTTCCCTTCGCATTACCCCAACTAGGTTTGGTCAAGAACCTTGAAGGGTTTTAGGTAGACATTCCAAATTCTAACTGCATTAACTCATAGCTCCTTGATCTGCAAAGTGAACTCCCCAATCCTGAAATCCATTTATTTTGGATTTCCTCAACCTTTTCCTCTTGGTCACACCAAGTCCAAATGTGGTAGTCAACCCTTGATGCAAACCAAGTCAAGTTAACCCAAAACCTTGAATTATAATTCTCTGATAATTGAAAGCACCCCAACTAGGGTTGGTCAAACACTTTGAACTATGGTTCGATTCTAACCAAGATTATGGAAGGCTATACCGACTTAATATTTCTTTTTAGGGATTTTATCCTTATACATAAATTTCCATTTAATTATCTTTGATTAAATTCTTGTTAATATTAAGTGGGATATACTTAAGTTTTTAACCATGTCTAAGATAGTATTTATGTACAATCTGGACTTATTTTAGTTCCATCTTGCATGCTCATTTAATTCATTAATTGTGTGATCGTGACAACACACCCACAATAAATAAAGCATGCAACTGATATAAATAAAATAAATGGTATGATCATGAGATTTTCCTATTGGTAAGTTTATCTAGCGGTTGATAAAATAACCCCAGACCTAGGGGAGAGACACCTTGAACCTTTTAGGTTTGTGTTTAAAGCTTTCCACCTATCCTCCTTTGTATCTCCTTGGATTGGTTCCACCTTGGCTCCTAACTTGAGCTGCCTCCACTGGCTTGGGAGCTCCATCCATTACATATGCATTTATCTCACACGCAGGTGAGGGGTAAGAGGGATTTTTAAATAAAATAATCCTTGGGCGCGCATGCCCTACATATTAATGAGGAGATGGCTCGTAGGCCAACAAATTTAATTTAAGTTAAAAGAAACCATTAACATACAAAGGTCTCGGTCTACCTCATGATCATACATACATGCAACGATATTTACGCATTATTAAAACTAGCATTCAATTCTTTAATCATTCTTGTTTAAGATAAATCACGCTCGAATTAATTAATTATCATTAATTAATCAATCCTTTTATCTTAAACCATTTTTTCTGAATTTCCTTGAGATTATCATCCATCATAATTTTAAATAAATAAATTCATTTAAAATTATCCTTGTACGTAACATGTACCTTAGAGGCAACCCGGTGAATTCTCGTTCATTGCGTAATTTGAATGAGTACAAGTCCTATAATTCTGACTACACGACCTGTACTTTTGATCACTATCCATACAAAGTACACGCTTGGGGACATGGCATGTTAATGTTCTTCAAAAAATTTCAGAGTACACTGTGTGTTCAGTGGGACACATGCCATGTAGTTTCCGAATTACATGGTTTCCATCCGAGAAATCCATGTATGAGGTACATGGTCCAACCCTTACCCGAAGGGACTACATGTAGTGTTCATTGGACCACACGGCGTGTAATCTAGAAACCTTGTGCCACCTGTTCCTGGTCAACACACGATGTCATTAATGACTTAAATAGGATCCAATACACAACGAGATTTGGCGGATCAGTCCGATGCATGAATCTAGACTACATGGCATGTACTTCTGAATACACGCCGTGTATTACGGTGTTGTACGTCCAGAACCGTTTGGCTCCTCCGGTTGAGTTCCTCTATTTTATTTTAACCAAAATCAAAAGAAAAAATTTGTTTCTGTGAGGTGAACGAGAAATAATAGAGGAGGAACAGATCTTGAGATTCATATTTCTAGAACGATTAAACTTGAATTAAAACAACTAAATTATTAAATGTGTAAAATATCAATGAAAAACTAAATAATTATAATCAACAATGTGACCCCTCTCATACTACTTGCAGGTTACGGGTGGATCAGAATCGTGTTGGTAGGTTTTCCCAACTTTAATTTTTGTGTTAAACAACATTCAAACCGAGATCTATCACGATATAAAATGCCGGATCTTCCAAATAGAACTAAGAAGGAAAAAAAGAGAAAATACCGGAACCATAGAGATAGGATCATTATATGTTGGTTATAATTAATTTAATTAATTCACAAGAATTATATTGGTGGAATTCTTTCTTTGTTGATGTGTCCAGTCACGATTCGATGATCCGTCATTGTGTTGAAGAATCCAAGTGTAGGATTCCTCTAGCAGTGATCCACACGTGTGCCACATATCTCCAGAAGTCGCCGAAGGGATCTACGGGTGCTAGCGCGGAAGAACCTTCGCTTGCGATGTCCGCCTTCGATTGCCTTGATCTATCGGTCTTGAGAGCGTTCTTGGAGGAATAAGTTCTTTCGGGCTTGAAAGAAATCTTCAAAATTCTTGTGCACAACTATTATCTTGTCGAAAAGTGTTGGGGTTGTGAGGATATTTATAATCGGGTTTGAGGTTATAGAGTTATGACAATAAATAAACGTTTTACGTGTTTTATTTATTTCATTAACTCTTATTGAAAACCCCCATGTTGAATTATTAATTCCTTGACATTCGTCCATGCTGATTATAATAAATATAATTTAATAAAACAATATTATATCCTCAATATCTTGACTGGAAAAACTACACAGGGTGTAATCATTAATACATAGCGTGTACTTGTTTTCCATAAAACGACACGGCATGTATATTTAATATACATGACGTGTACTTTTATTTTCCACTTTCCTTTATTTCCTCCACCACATTTATTAGACCTTGAGTAATGGCTATTTATTTCTTAAATAAATATAACTACATCACTCGCTAATAAATATTATTTCATCCACAATATATTCTCTCGAATAACTAGTATCGAAATAAATGTGATCAGGTATCCTTAAATAATTATTAATCCACAGTTGGGAATAATCTTTATTTAACTTGTCAAATTAATATTTAACTAAGATACATGTTCACACTTAGTGTGTGACCCTCTGGGCCTCTTTCTCAGTAGCATTAGGCGGAGCCTACCTAAAGTCCAAGGATAGCATCTAGAAACACGCCAAGGCACCCATAGAGAAATAAGTTAACGCCGCAATGACATGTCACCTCATACGAACTCTTACTATGTAATATAATCCCTTTATCATGATATCTCGAATCAAGCGGGTTTTATGCTAGTGTCATCAACCCACGTGCTCGATTATTCTTTCTTTGATTTTCCTGATTTGAACTCTCCCATACCTTACCATGGCCTTGGATTTATTTAGGCTCTATCAATTCCATCAAAGGGCCTAAGATATCTACTTTTGTTATGGAACAGAAGAGACAAATACTTTCTCGCATTATCTAGTAATGTAGTACTACTCGTGATGCACCCAACATATCCTACCTCACTGTGAACAGTGTGTCGTCACAGTTTTTGTCAATAAATCTAAGTGTGCGAGTTTTAATACCCATTAACAATAATCTGAAATTATAAGGATCAATACACATGTCCGCAGATAGGAACATCCAATGACACTATGAAATGTGGATTTCCTACTGGCGGGTCTCGTTCTCATAATATCCTCCTGGATATTACCAAGGGATCACACCATGAGATAATGCCTCAATGTTTTATGAGTCCTCACCCCTAATAGCCTGTATTATTTTTGTCCCTCAAATAATATCATCCAGCCATAGAACATATATTCAATAATATTGTTATGGAACTTCCGGGTTCTCATCATAGCAGGGATCCTCTATGACCCTTTAATGCAACTGTTATCCTTAAGACATTATCACATGAATTGTCATGCAGAAGAACAATAAAGATGTGATAAGGATTTTATAATGAATAAAGTACAAAGTAGTTGGTTCTAGGACACTAAATCCAACATACTACATAGGTAGGTCCTCATACTGGCCATTGGCCTATAGTAGGTGGATATATTGGGTTTACTGATATGGGACTTTCCCTCGATATGTCCAGAGAAATGGTGGTCAAGAGTATTGATAGTTTTGATTAAATATGTGTGTAATGATACAATATATGGGGTCTTAGGTATTGGTTTCTTCTGTATTTTTCCTAATCTATTGGGTTCACTTATGTCTATTAACTCTTGGTTGCCTGTAGTGATGAATGTGATATTATTATAATTATTTTGATTTCCCTTATTGTTTGTTTACTACAGTGCTTTCTTGTGGAATATTTTTCTAGCAAAGTGATATGTTTCTTTAATATGGATTATGAAAATTGTTTTCAACTAAATTGTTTTTCCCTTATTGTCCATGATGAAAAATATAGACATCACTTTCTCCTTGAAAATTATAACGACACACTAATGAAATGAAACTAGTTTTGGAAATGAGTAAGTGAAATGAGTTGGAATTTTTTATGTAAAATGTGTAGAAAAAAATACTTTAATATATTTTAGTTCAAACATGAAATTTATGATTATTTTATTTTAAATGAAGTTCATAGGGAATATATTATTGGGCTACCCTATAGAGTATTAATACTCACACCAATAGTTCTTTTTATTTAGACCTTATGTAGGTTTTAGCGTGATTCTGGTCACCATGGGTGGAAATTGATCATTGTGTTGGAGAGTGACCAATGGGGTCACATAGAGATAGTGTTCACTTCTGGTCTGGTTGGTTGTTTTGTGTAGTTGTTTTAAATTTTATATTTGTGTATAAAAGATGTTCAGATCATTTTTATTTAAATAATGGGTTGTTTGGTTCTTTTCACTACATGTTACTGCATTTATTTTTGGGATAAATCATTCCCTCTTACATGCTATTGATTCCCAAAAATAGTTTTTGGACCATGGGGATCGGGAATTCCCATCGGGCCTTGCCATATATTGGTTCGGGTGACTAGTTCAGGGTCATCTCGGGTTGGATCGTGAAAAAATGGTATCAGGGCCCAGTTGCCTCTCAGTGGACCATTATTTTCAGAGAGGTTTTCATTACTTAGAGATTTCATGGTAGATAGATTCCTATTTTTGTGACTCGAGAGATAGGTGGGAGAAGAGGGTCACAAACTCTCATTTTTTCTGATCCTCAGGATTCCATGGGAAGTCTGGTTTTATTAGTTTCTTTGGTCCTTTGGGATTGTTTAGTAATTTTAATATGAAAAGGGAGTCGGGATAGTTGTCTATATGAGCTCATATGGACTAGAATTCCATGTGGATCCTGGGACATGGTCCAAAAAGTATCTTCATGTTGCTGGTGTGTTTGGCATGTGGCATCCAACCATATAGTTAAGTCACTCATTGAAACTAGTTCCCTCTTGTGGGTCTCCTTGAATATTCTTGAATTCTGAAAATTGTTTTGAAAAACTATTATGCTAGAATTTTCAAAAAGGGATTTTAATGGTAATAGTTAGATTTTGGAAAGTGAGTGAAATTATTTTCATAATTTAAATTGTAAAATATATTAGGAAAATATCTTTTTAGAAAATTAACTCTTGGGGGTTTATGGTGAGAATATTTATGTCTTGGAAGTTGTTTTAAATGAAGAGGAGTGGGTTTTTAATCAATGGATTTTTGTGGAGTGTAGTTTTTTGAGATGTTGGAATTTTTTTTTACAAAATTGAAAAGGATTTTTGATGTATGACTATGGGGTTTCATCCTCAAGTGTGGTGAAATAGTTTGATAGGTGAATCTAAAAAATGATTTATGACATGGTTGTTAGTGGTCCTTTGAAAGGTTCATGGGTTTTTAAATGGGATGAATAATTTTGTTTGGAAAATGAGAATTTTTCAGCTTTTTTTGTACTTATGAGTGCTCCCATGGGTTTTGGTGTTTGGGAATGTGGATGAATGGCCGTTATGGCATAGAAGATGGGTGTCTGAGGTGGAACGAAAAAATTCATTTGATTGAGACTCTGAGGAATACCAATAGAGAGTGCTCAAACCACTATGTTTGTTTTGAATTAAAAATACAATGGTAATGTTTTGATATTGATAGTGGATTGTCTACCTATATTCAAATATTTTTTCCTATAAGGTGTTTTAAGATCTTATTATCGAGTTGACCATGACATGGTTCTTAGATTTTTCTTTGTTCATTAGTTATCCCCGTGGAGATTTAATGGGTTATCATAGTGAGGCTATGGGTGTTTCCCTATTAATGGGGTTCCCATATGATCAACCTAAGGATTTTTTTATTTATTTTAAGAAGCTAGATCCAACTCTCTTTTATGGAAAAGAAAATCCTCTGAATTCAGAGGAGTGAATGTGAAATATTGAAAGTAACATCATCCTCATTGAGTTTCCTGAGTTTTTGAAGGTTATGTTTTTAACTTTAATGCTTGAAGGTTCACCATGGAAGTGGTGTAAGTTGGTGTCTCAAAACAAGTCTCATTAAGAACTCACATGGGAGAGCTCCAAATCACTAATCGTTCTTCATTATTTTTCTAAGAGAGAAAGGGTGAGAAGGAGGATGGAGATAGGATGTTTGTAGTAGGGTGATGGGTTGGTGTTGGAGTATTTACCTTGATTTATGTATCTACTCCCTTATGATTCATGGTATTCCAAATATGACTCTATGAAGTCTCGGTATTTTGAGGATGGTCTCTGGGCCAATTTATAGGTGAAGGTGTTAGAGATCAATCTAACTTGGTTTTCCAATGTGGTGAGACAAGATTTTCATGTTGAAGCAGTGATGGTAGGAGTGCTTGAAGTAGTCCTCCCTCCATCAATTCGTATGAATAATGGTGAATATTCTTGCAAGGAAATGATAAAGAAGATGAAATTTCATGGAACGGGTCATGGAATCAAAATTCCTCAGTATGATTAATCAAAATTGTCTGGGAATGAGGTATTTCTATGCTATTAGTGTAGAAAAATTGGTCCCAAGAGGTCATCATGTCCATATACACCTAAGTCCTACCATTCATGTCGATGCATGGGTCACTTGTAGCGATTATGTTGAGGCATTACTAGAAAGCATCATGGAGGCAATTATTAGAAGTGATATGCTATTGGAAATGTTTTTAATGTTTCTTTTTTTATGTTTCCTTCCAGTGTAAGCGATATTTTTTTGTAGCGCTTGTGCAGATGGTGTTTTGGTTTTTTAATGTAAGGGATGTTGTGTGTCTTTTGTGAACTCATGTTTTCAATGGAAGTGTAGTTTCTATTCTTAAAATCGCTGATCTTTATCTTTTATCTAATCATGTGATGCATTTGATGATTTCTGATTAGATGTTACTGATTGCAAGGTAGTAGATTCTTCATTAATTGGAGCTCAATCCTTTGGTCCTAGAGTGAAGCTAGTACGTAGTTAGGAATATCATAGTTTTAAGGAGTTTGGCTAGGTTCATGCCTCCACAATTGTGGTGGAGTAGTTCTAGTGATTTTATTGTGGTTTCTCAATGCTGTGAATTTCTTCTCATGTTTTAAATAGCGGTGGATGGTTATAGGCCATGTTTTTAGTGGTCCAATCATTGGGTCCCTTCCCTCTCTACCCCATGTGATGGGGTTTTTGGTTTGTGCGAAGGTTGTTGGCTAAAATCTACCCCTTCATTCGGGAGTGGGTAGTTTCAATGTCCATGTAGAATTATTCATGTCCTGGGATGATAGTTCATTATAATGGAGCTTTGTATTGACCTTTTTAAAGTATTATTGGTTCTTTTTTCATGCTAAATTCTCGATTGGTCACTGTGCTCTTGTTATTAAAAGTGGGGATACCCACCATGGGTCTCGTTGAGATTTATCCTAAGATTTTCTCAAATGTTAGTTTTTCTCTAATGGTGGGGATTCGGTTGTATCCTAACTTGAAATAATTGTCCTTAATTAGTTCTATTTGGTTTGGGTGATCATTAGGATCTTTGGGAGAAGACCCAATAATCTGGTTCTTGGATTGGTTTGGGATGTAATGTCCTGATGGTTCTGTTTATTCTCGAGATGTAGTTGTGGATTGTTGTTTTGTTTTTGGAAAGAGGCATAAGTTATATTTGTGGTGATTTAAATTATCATGGTTTGAGAGTTTGGATCATTTTTATGTGGAATCCTAAGGAATTTATCAACCATATGGAATGTGTTATGGCTTTCCGGGGTTGGAAATCGTTATTAGTGGGGAGAATTGTAACACCTAATTTTCCAAGTTTTGGTTTATGTTCCGGTTCATTGGAAATTGTAGTATTTTTCTTGGGTTTTGAGTGTTATGGGTGTTGAGTTTTGATATTTTTTATTGGTTGAGTCATTTCATCATTGCTTATCCTTGGTTCATTTGGGAGTTTTCGGAGAAAACATGGATGTTTGGCCTAAAAAGGCCCTGCTCATGGTTGGTTCACAATTTAATAAACCATGCATCTGAACCAATGAAATTGTGTGGAAGCAATAAAACCTCCCACATAGTTAGATAACTAGTTTTAGGTCTCTTGGGAGTGACTGTTTGGTGGGTCATGTGTTTTTCGTGCAGTTTGGTGCACGGTTTAGCCTAACCATGCGAGTCTACCCAGAATTAAATTTTTAAATTTTATAACATTCCCCACTTAGGATTTTTGGACCTAAATACACCAAAAAAACACACCCACCTAGTTCATTTAGACCTATTTATCCCTCTCCCATTCCTCCCAACACATTCCCCTTCCTCTCATGGTGTATATCTAAGAAATGTTGAAGGGTTTTCTAGTTTCAATGGTAATTTTCCTTCTCTTTTCCCCTCCATATTCCTCATTCTCCCATTATTTCTTGGTTTTTTCTTCTTAACATGATCATACTCTACCTAGGTCTCTGTTTTCACATGTTTATGATGGTTTTTTGGTTGTCTAGGTATTTTCATCATAGATCTAGGGTTGTGGAACCCACAACCAGTGGTTTCGGGTGTCCATGGGAATTACACCGTGGATTTGAGGTAGGTTATCCCATGAAATTACAATTATAATTTATGATTCATATATTTCTTTATATTTTAACCCTATTTTAATTTTTAATATTTATATAAAATACTCTTATAATTTTTTGGGTGTGAAAAGTAGCGGTTAATGGTTCATTTTATGTAAAATTGTGTTGTTTTGTTAAAATTTTGCACACCACCGGTTTGTTAAAATGATTTTTAGATTTAAAAAAGGGTTTGTTGTATTTTTATCATGATTTAGTATATTGAAAAAAATTATATCATGATAAATGGTGTTTTATAACTTGTTTATTTTTAAATGATATTGTTTTGTTAAATGTTGCATGTCATGTGTTTGATAAATTGCATAGTTGGATTTTATGGGTTGTTTGTGATATAAATTTATTTGTTTGGATTTATATGGGAATCATGTGAAATTTTATTTTTGATCCCTTAAATGGTTCCCAAAGTGGTTTTTTTCCTTTATAATGTAATGATTTTTCGCTAAAAATGCGCTTCGGCGTGAGCTGCTGATGAATGGCCCATTTTTAATTTTTATAAAAATTGGTGTGTTTTGAATGGGAAACCTGGATGTTTAAGGGGATTATGCAAATTTTTATATTCTTAAAATGGTGTTTTTTCACTTCTATATGGAAATTTAAATTTATAACTTTGATAAATTTTTATTTTTTGAAACACTTAATGGCTCATTTGGAAACTTTGTGAAAATGGTGAAATTGGTTATTAGAGAAAACCTACATTAGAGGTTCTCATGTTTAGTGTGTGTGTGTGTGTGTATAATGTATGGAATTTCCTCACTATGTAATCCTTTTGATACATTATTATAGTTACTTTGGTGGGACCCTTTGTGTTCTGTTTGTTATGTGGCATGAGATCGGTCCTTGGAGTGACTCAGGGTGATACCTATTGTGAATTATATATATATATATATTGGATTCTAAGTTAGAATTAGTTGTCTCTCCCCCATCAAATAATTGATACCTGGTAACCTATAAAATTGAAATAATATTCTATGAATTATTATTTCGCCAATAGGTCATTGTACTGACTAGTAGCCCATATTAGGTGGATATATTGGGTTTATTTCTAGGGTATTTTCCCTCGATCTGTCCTGAGAAATAGTGTATGAGCATATTGATAATTTTGATTTCATCATGTGTGGCATTCTACCAAAGATTGGGTCTCAGGTATTGGTGTCTTCTTGATTATTCTTGATCTCTTGGGTTCACCTATATATATTAACTATTGGTCTCTTGTAGTGTTGAACATGATACAATTATTATTAGTTCCATTTACCTTATTGTTTGTCTACTATAGTGTATTCTTGTGTAATATTTTCCTTAGATATTGATGTGTTTATTTAATAAGGTTTATGAAAATTATTTTCAAGTGAAGTGTTTTACCCTCTTTTTCTAAGATGAAAAATATAGACATCACTTTCCCAATGAAAATTCTAATAGCACACAAAATAAATGACATTGGTTTTGTAAATGAGTAAGCGAAATTAGTTGTACTTTGTTTTTAAGTAAAATGTCTAAAAATCATACTTTAATATATTTTATTTCAAACATGAAATTGATGTTTATTTTATTTTAAAGGAAGTTCATTGGGAATAGATTATTAGGTTATCCTACTGAGTTTCAATACTCACGTATATATTTCTTTTCTATTTTTATCCCTTGTGAAAGTTTCAACATGATTTTGGTCACCATGGGTGGGGAGTGATCACTGTGTTGGAGAGTGACCAGTAAGGTCACATGGAGATAGTGTTGTCTTATATTTGGTTGGTTGTTTTGTGATTTCATTTTAAATTTTTATTTTGTGCAAAAAATATCTTTAAATCATTTTTATTTAAATAATGGGTAGTTATATTCTTTTGGTTCATGTTACTAAATTTGTTTTTATGATAAATACTAACATCTTGTACACTATTGGTGCTTAGAACTAGTTTCAATTCTGTGAGGATCAATAATTCCCTTTGTCCCTTGCCACAGACTGGATCAGGAGACTGGTTCCAGACCGTCCAGGGATGGTTCGTGACATTCCACTTACATGCACTGTTCCTTATCACTGCGGCTGGTGGATTTGGAAAAATTGTGGTCCCCATATCTTCTTCAACCAAAACAGATAAAAGCACAAAATTATGGATTATGGTTATAGGATCAGAGTGAATAAAATCTATCATACTAATGCTTAAATCAGAAAAATATAAGAAATTTGATTTTGGTTTGTGCAGGTGGCTCTGGTGCGGTTTTCTAGGCATGGAACTGTAGGTGTAGTGGTCAAGCAAGGATAACAATGAGGACTATATAAAATATATTGAAATTCAGGTTCCGCACTAATTTTCATGTTGACACTCACAGGTATCATGGCCCCACTGTTCTTGGAACTTATCTAAATTGGAAGAACTCAAGTCATCAACTTTGAAGCTCGGTCATCCTCCCTTCAAGCGACATCAAGATCCACGGTCAGTTTCTTTAGTTTGATATGGTGTTGATTAATTAATAGTTGTTGTTTGATATCTTCTTGATCAAAATCATAATTTTACATCTTAAATATCCTAGTTCTTTCTTCTCATATTCTTTGATTGACACCCCTGATTCGATGTTTTGATGATCTTGGTGTTTATATTCTGTGGATAGAACAGGGTGGCATGAATAACATAGGATTTGAATTCTTCAGAACTTCATTACACAAATATCCTCCTGATTATTTCTATCACAACACTGTTTAATAATGAATCATTTTTTAGGATTATGTTTGACCATATGGTTTTTGTAGTGTCCATAATAATTATGAATTCATGGTTCTAAATTAATAGTTGTGTCTGATGGTCAGTGACATGTCGATGCTTCTCACATCTAGTCGAATTTCTATCAACCAAATTCCTACTCATACAATCTATTTTTTTGTGATATCAATTTACATTTTATTGGTTTTATTTAAAATTAATTATAAAACATTTCATCTATGATGTGTTTTTTCAAATAAATTTTTTTAGAGTGCTTGATTTTATCACACTACACTCATGCATATAATTCATTGAATGGTCTTCCTAATTATGATATAGATTCATTAGGGAAATATTATCATATACTAATGTTATGTTAATTATAAAAATAGGGATCTTTCTTATGAGAATGATGATATGGTTTATTTCAAACTCTAAGTCTTTGTTTTCTATGATCAAATCATTTGGATGGATGATTAATGTTAATGGAAATGGAAAAAGAATGGTTAAAGGAAATAAAAAAAGGAAATCGATAACATGTTTATCATGATAAAACTTCTTATTGGAATGTTTTTATTATGTTAATACATAAAAATAAAATATATGATAGAAAAAGATCAAAAAAGTCATTTTCTTCATCCCACATCTTATCAGTTCTTGGATTTCATAGTCCCTTACCACTTTCAAACCCCTCACCCCTTACAGATGTTGTCAGAATAGTCCACAATGATACCAAATGTGGTATATAGGTCTCCATGAACAAATTTGTGGCATGTAGGTCTCCATGAACAGACTTGTAGACTGTATCTTATAAATGTATCATCAATATTTAGACAACATACTTGGTTCAGTCGCTACTATTTTATTGTTATGATCATTGTGATCATGATATAGTTTTTTTTAATCCTCAATAAGAACATATTTTTCTTATGACAAATTTTGAAAATGATGTGAAAAACAATTGGATGAATTAAATCCGATTTTTCATGAGTTTTTTTTTAATTTTCAATTTCAACATAGAGACTCTACAGATGTAAAATATATCAGAACAAAATGCTCAGTGAAAATTAATTGAAATATGGTAAAAATAACAATTGAAAATATTTCCCGTGTGTTTTTAAAAGAAATAATATAAATGATTTTTCATAAAAATCATATCATGTGGGTTTGAAAGTTTTTATATGTTGAAAAAACGATTTTGAAATCATCAAGAACATATCATAAAGAATTTTTATCAAAATAGTCAAAACAGTGGTAAAAAACATGATGTTTTTTGTTTTTTTAAACATACATGTATATATATAGAGATAGATAGAGAGTGAGATAAAAGCATTTAAACTATATTAATATACACATAGAGTCTCTAAAAAATACTATGTCTATAAAAAACATGACCTCCACCCGAGGTGGTTGACCGTCAAACTATCCCTTCAATCCGAGTGGGAATAATAATCAAATATAAAACTTTAAAAAAATTCACATATTTATAATTCAATTAAATAATAGTTAAAATATTTGAAATATGATCATCAATAAAAATCTTTCAAATCTTATATTATTCATAATCTAGGAAATTTCATATAAAGTGATATTGAATATTTATGTGCATCAGTATACCATAAAAAATAGGATTTTTTTCAAAGGAGATTTACATTCTGATTATCATAGATCAAAACATTCATGTCCAAATGAAAATAAAGTCTATGTATTAAATTTTCCATCGAAGGAAACTTTTTACATGGTATACCTTCTTTAATGAATTTAACATCAGCTATAATCAATGAAACATGTATTCATCACTTTAGATACAAGTGTTATCAATGATATAAATTTCTTTTATTAGTGGTAAAAAAACCACTGATGTTGTAAATGTATTTAAAAGTTAATTAATTATATCAAAAAAGAAATGAGAACTGATAAAATCCCCATTAAGTGACAGTAAAAGAAATGCTAATAAATGGGGCCCTTTATCAATATTGTTTTCCACTGATAAAGGGGGCCTTTTTTTCTTAGGACCATTAGAAAATAAATAAGCATTAGAAATAATGCTGATAAGAGCTACGTTTCACTAGTTTACTATAGTAATTTATAGCACCCTACAAAAAAAATATTGAATTCAATTTGAATTAAATTAAACTATAAAATTATTAGTAAAGTATCGATGTTAAAACTATAATTAGATAACAGGATATGCATGAAGAAAATAAATTCATGTAATAGATTTGATACTTTTATTTCACTCAAAATTGTCACAAATTTATCTTATGATTTATGTATGCAGGATGATATATCAAAATGAAACCTCCCTCAGGCATAATGCCTGTAATCTTCTAGAATCTAGAAACTAAGACATTCTTCCTTACCAACTGCCAATGATCCAATATTTTCCTATAAGATTCCTCTTCTTTATCCTTTCCTTTCAACCATGAAAATTGTTTTTATGCTTCCCAGTTAATGATACTACTTGATCCCCTAACAGGTGGTGTGATAGTAAAGGATGAACATGACTAACCAAAAACATTTGATGGATTTGGTCTATAACGCATCCCATACAAAAGCCTATTATTCTCCTTCCCAAAAACAAATCCAATTTCATCTTTTAGAGAAAATAATGATGATTTTACATGGTTCGCATCTCACAATTTTGGTAATTTTTATTTTAAATATTGGTTGGTATTGGGCACAAAACATAAGAGTAAATGAATGGGAAATTAAAAATTTTACCACAGAATTGACATCGTAACATTGAATTTGAAGAAGCACGACTCGATTATCAACCTAAGAATCTTGTTTTGATTAAATAAGTAGGATAAATCAAAATTGTAATTGTACCTCATTCAATTTTGATCCAATGCGTGTTCCACTCACTACTGGATATAATAACTTAAGGGAACAAAATTCATAACCCTCTAAATCATCCTCATATGCTTCAAAAACATTCTTGATCACTGAATATAAAAATAAGGTTGCAACTGAGGAGAATCAAAGGGGCTTTCCTCGTCTAATTGATTGTGTGGGAACTATCTCTTTGGCATGGGAAGGTGTTCTTGGATCAGGGTTTTCGTCACCTCACTTTCTCTCATGAATACTTAATATAAATGAAAGATATGATCTAAAAATAGTGGGTGGAATAGATCCTCGAATTCGCGATTAATTTCTACTTATATAGGCAGGTTTACCTTACGATAATTGAACTTTGGCCTTTATTTAAGTTAAACCTTCCAGAATAAACCATATTCAAAACTTATGACCACTTGAAAATGTCACATGCATCATAAATCTATGATCTTGTATGTGTAACCTTAAAATATGTTAAGTGTTAAAATATAAGCCATTAACTCGACCCATATCTCCTATTAAATATTTAATTAACCTTGAATAAAAATTCATTTTGAAAATATTTTTCATTTGTATTCACTTTAAACATGTCAATATGTAGAGTAAATAAATTCAACATTTTTTATTCTAAAGATGAGTTATTAATAATTTATTTATTTCGTCTGATTGTTCAATCTCAGACATAACCCGACCCCACCGTGTGGCCTGCCATGTCCTAAGCTTTAATTCAGTAAAATTGGACAAACTTCTGAATACACTTTTTATGTGATGCTTAAGGCATGTATCCTTATAGTATATGGTCATAATCATATACCAATAGTAATATCTAGAAACACATCATCACTTTAAAGTATTTTAGGTTCATTAATATAAATTTCACCCTCCTATGAGCATGCTTTGTGTTATAGAATCTCTTTTCCTCATGATATCCCATAAACCAAGATACACTACTTGTGTCCCCATCCTTAGGTGATTTATTTATTGTTTTAATGACTATTATGGACATAATTACCTTGTTCTACTATGGTCATGTATTTAAAAATGTTAATCCAATCCATATCAACTATTTTTGAGATATCACTTCCTCGACTTATAAGTGAAAAGTATTGTCTTGATCATTCAATCAATGTTATACCACCAATGGAACACCTAAAACAAGATACCTCACCACAAACATATGTGTTATCTTGTATATATTTCATCAATGTATGTGATCAAATGGTACACATTGATTATGACCTCCAGTAGTGAGACCAATACTCATGTTCACATATTGGAACATCTAATGACACTTGAAACCCATGGTGTTCATATTGTTGAGTCACTCTTTATGATCTATAACTACTCGATATCACAAAGTGAGAAATTTATATGAATAAATCTCAATTCTTATGAGCCCCCAACACATGATAGTTAGACATAATTTGTGATGTATATTGGGCATATAACATTTTTAGGATTATTATTATATTATCTATAGGTTATCATTACATTTGGGAACTACTATAAGTGTTTGACATAATAAGTAATCCAAGGAAATTACCATGAAAAAAATATTCATATAAGTAACAACTTTATTATAGTAAGATAACATCATGTATAAATCTTTGAATACATGACAAGGTAGTCAAAAATTATTTCTCAAGTTGGGTCTAGGGAACCCACATTTAAAACACTCCCATATTCACTAGATCCACCTTGATAACAATCAACCTATTAGCTCTCACATGATAACATCATTCTTATGGTGATTAATAGCTTTAATCATTAGGCCAACCATGATTTCTTCAATATAAACTCTATTATATGAGACATCACCTCCTTGAGTAAAAATCTGAAACGTGATGATACCTCCAAGTATATTCTTTTCCCCTATCATTACATTGACTTATTAGATAATAAAAACTCATTAGCTTATCATAATTTATATTATAATAATGATTTACATTATTGTTAAAATTCCAATAATTATAAAAAATTATAGTGCATTTCATACTACATCTTTGGTTGCAACAAATTCCATAACAGACTTAGTTTTTGTAGATATGTCAACCACTATCTCCAATGAGCTTCTCTTTCTCATTTACTTACCATAAATATGATACAAGATCATATTGATATATAGGGCTACTAGTTTGAGTCCCCTTGATAACTAGTGTTCATTCCACTCAAATTATTAGGTACAAATCCATTTCACTTTTTTCAAGAACTATCAGATAGATCTTACTATTTCACATGTAGTTTTCATAGATTTATTTCATAATTTCATACCATAATTTATGTGTTTTATAATTATATCTAGTACCTAGCATGATATATTTGATAAATACTTTTATAAATAACGTGGAGTTCTATTCAATATATTAATACCCTCTTGTGTCTTATATATTTCTTCTTGGAGAGATTTTTTCCATATAACATTGGTGACAATTCCCTCTCAATTTGTTAGAACTTATATTTTTCAATACCTTGTCAGTATATGAACTTTAACTTAGTCTGATCAACCCACAGATCTAACTTAGTAGATTATGTTCCCTATAATTTAGGTTACTACTTTAATTCATTATATGGTGAGTTACTTTCATCCCTGACATAATTCACTGTAAGACTAATAATTGTTTTTCATATGTTATTAAACATATATTACAGGGAAAACTATTTCCCCCCCACTAACCTCTTATAGAAACATGGAATAATTACATTCCAAATGAATATTATATGACCCTGATACTTGCATTGATCCATAAATTAATCTCTACAACTTTCATTACTTATTTTAATTACATGGTGTCACCAATCTTTTCTGGTTTCATTTTATAGACACTTTCCTAAGAATGTGGTCCTAATATTCGATAACCAATATAGTGATCATAATAAAGTTTCTATAAAAATTTTATTTCTAAATTATTTAACTATGATGACTTCGTATAACCAATCGATACTCATTAATATCATGCTTTTATAGCCCATATATAGTTTCTCTGGAATGCCCACAAATGGATTTACATTAATTTGAGAAACTACCAAAATTTAAAACTGAATTTTAGTATAAGGAATCCATATTTTAATATATATAAAATTTTAAATCCTTATCATTTAATACTTTCATGTAGTATAAATAATTATTTTTCATAATGAATAATATATCACCTGACTCAGTTATTATAAAACCATCTCTCTTGGTTTTATAATTTCCAACGTAGTATGTGTCTCTGGGATGTTCCTTTTCTATGAGATCTTATAGAACTTATTCCCATGAAAACTACTTGTGAATCAAAAGAATTCACATTATCCAAGTATACCTTTCTCCCACTTTCAAAAATAGATATGTGTATCCTTTTAAATAAATATAATCTTTCACATGACTATAATAATTTAATCTTAGGGATTTATGGAATATCTTTAAAAACATTAGGATATACAACTAAGTTGTGCTTTGTATTATTCATGATGCAAGTTTGTTTATCTATTATGTATTAACAAACTACATTCATCCAAACACAAGATTTTTTAATTAAAGGGTTTCTTTTATATAATAACTTTTATGACATCCATTTTTCATTATAATTGGTATAACATTATGGGTTAATTATAATATTTACAAAGCATGTAATGAAATAAAATTAGAAGACTTTTCAAAACTTATAAGACTCAACATTGATCCTCGTTTTACATACATATTAGATATAATGTGTATAGGGAAATGTGAGCCTTAGAATAACTTCACTCTAAACATTAGTGATCAATGAATTCTTGAAGGAATCTTCATCATTCTTCCATGTACTAACATCATGGATCTGATGGTTATATGGAAATGTGAGTTTAGGGATAAATCCACACAACATTCTCATGATCGATGAATAGTTTGTTAAGATATTCTTCATCTCAGCATCCAAAAACACCTCATATATTCTAACCAAGCATATTCCTTCAATCACTTTTACATTCCTCTATTTTATTAAATTATTCTCATAAATTATATTAATTTACCTCAATATTGTCCTTAGAATATTTTACATGGTAAAGAGGAACTAACTATATAATATATGTAGATCTCCTTTATTTATATATGTTTCTTTGTCTAAAACTTAATAAGTATGTTTGTCAATATTACTTATCGTTTTTAGCTACAAAGAGACAAAGAACCATATTTGTTATATCGTTAACAACTAATTTATTTTACTTGATAAAAAATTATCATACCACTATTGGGGGTACGTATTTTATTTTATATCCATCATTTATTACTGATAATTAAACTATTACTGACCTAATAGTTAAGTATAAAACGTCACAAAAAAATAATTCCAGAAATAAAATAATGTATCATTATATATAGTGGAAATAAGAGATAATTTTTTTTGTTATTAATAAATAAAAAATAATAGTTCAAATAGAACAAATCAATTAGAAAACAGATACTGTGTTCTTTTCACTTTTGAAATAAGAATCAACCTTTCTTCAGTTAATTGAAATTTATATTCCAATGACCTTTTTCTTTCCACATGAAAAGAAAATAGATTCATGATTACAATTTTCCATCTTTATCTTTAGTTTTTTAGAAGGATTCTATGAAGGATCCTTTGGAATCATACCTTACATTGGAATTTTTTCCTTTTCTTTCTAATTTTTCACCGTAATAAATAAAATTTTATCTTTATTAATTCTCTTATCTTTTGGTGAACCTTAACCAAAAGATATTAAAGTTGTTTCTCTATATTGACAATGAAACTATAATAACTGGGTGACAAGGATGAGAGAATGAGATGTATTAAATGTCCATGATTCGACTTGAATCCCAATCCTTTAAATCAATCAGTGTACTATAAAATCTTGAGTACATGAGAACCATTGTCGGTTATATTTTCAATCTACATGTGATCAGTGTAACCATAATATCTTTTATTTCTTACATCACTTTCTCCTCATAAACTCTCGGGGATGGGACAACAAGATATAACCACCCAATTCTTCACATTTTATTTGAGACTCATCAATAATTGATGATAAAACTATGGTGATAACATCAAATCTGTCACCATGAGTCTCTTATTAGCTTTCACCCATATATTCTTCTTGAGGGTGATCATATGATAGTGTGACTCGACCACATTTAATTTCATTTCATATCGTAGTATTATGTGTATGTTCATATTCCAATCTTTGAAATTTGTGTATGTTAGTCAATATTGTTTTCCAATATAGATCATAGTGTTTCTTGGTTGGATTAACCCATTTATTAAAGAGATAAAAATTAATTAATGATAATATTTTCTAAACATTAATAGATAAATTTTTTTGAAATTATTAGAGAGTTTTTGAAAAAATTAATGGAGTTAAAAAAAGGAATGTTGACTGAATTAATTCGAGATATGGGTTTGGTGTTTATAAAAAAGGATTTGGTGAATTTTTTTGTTGTGATGTTCCTCAAGATATAGTATCTTGAGAGCTAAAATTTGGTTTTTTAATTTTTGTTTTCATGTATCGCAAGTTTATAATGGGGAAAAAAGCATCGAAGAAGGATCTTCTATGTTGTGGGTTGTCGTGTTTGCAGTAATAAGGGAGGCATTGTGAAAATGAGTAAAAAATAATTCAAATGGTCGTTGATGTGGGTGTGTTACAACAACAACATTCTAAGGTTCAAGAAGATACATCCAATGGTGAGAACCCCTGAGATATATTATTCATGGATAAGGAATGCCATTAGTATGAGGATTGGGTTCCTTGATTGACAGATCTAAGAGAAGACATTGAAGAGGCCTCATAATAATAGGTCATTGAAGATTCATGTTTTGATAAAGATATCAGATTATGTGGAATTATTTCATAGAAGGGTGATTTTATTCCTAGATGAATCTCTTAGGGTGATGTCTTTTCATGGAAGGGTGGATGTTTCCATTAGGATTATTTTTAGAGAGTTGAAGGAAGCGTATCAGGGTGTGGTTTTCACAAAATTTTCTCTACGCTATTTTAGATTTTAATGTTTATTAATTTACTTGAATTATATACACTCTGATTATTAGTGTATTTCTCGAAGTCACCCCTTGTTTTTTAATCCTTTTCGTTAGAGGGTTTTTCTACATTTAAAAAATATATGTTCTTTTATACTATTTATCACTTCCATTATTTCATCGAGTATCTCATAATTCCATCAAAATTAAGTTTCTTCATGGGGTCAGTAATCTCTAATAACAATGGATCAATGGAACATGCACAATTCCTAATGATTTACACTCCATACAATAATACGAAAAAAATTTATAGTGTATACATTTTTTAAGAGGTATTAATCATAATTTTGGAATGCCTCATTTGAGTCAATGACCATTGTATGGGATTAAGATAGTTTGGAATTCCAATTTTGGTATGCCTGTTGCGGGGTTCCTACAAGGAGGACAATCCTCATGATCTTTAATACTTGAGATCATCAAGTGAAAATTTAATGCAAAGAATTATCAATTCTAATGATCCCCTAACACCTAATATTTAGACAGCATTTTTGTCCCATCAGTATGATGTATCTTGACCTTTGCACATATTTTTAAGATTCATTCTATAGTATCTGAAGCTTCTTATTATAGCTGAGAATTATTATAAATTATTAATACAATAAGTATTCCAAGGACATAACCAGGTAAAAATTGTATTCATAAGTAATAAAACTATCATAGTAAGATGACATCATGGATAACTCTCTATATACATGATATATTTATAAAATATTACTACTCAAGTTGTGTCCTGGGAACCTAATTTTGGAAAAAATACCACATATTGGAAACATTATTTAATTTTATAAACCGAATAATTTTATATAATTAAATAATATTTCATTGTAATTTATTTATAGTAATTAAATAATATTAAATTAAAATGAAAAATATTAACTCAAATGAATTTGGTAGGATCATTCATGAAACTGCGATCAATTTTCCTATGAACATGAAACCACATCTCGGCTCATCCAACTTAGTGATCTAAGTCATGAACCTATATAAAATATTAGTATATAGATATCAATTTTTTAAAAAACATTGAGAGGATAAGGGGATAAACATAATAATAAATAAAAGGAAACCAATATGAATATTTTCATTAAATAATTTAGGAATCAACTGTATAAATAATGATTTGTTTTCATGGCTTAGTGTATTTTTTACCCATATCATTGAAATAGATACATTGATAAAACCAATAATTTTTATGTGTATGTAATTAATTAAATTTAAAAATTTTAAATCCTCATAATATTCATCTCGGTCAGTATTAATAACCATCTTCTATTATTCGTGATATACACCATCAGACACATTTTCATGCATCCATCGAATGCTTAATGATGTGTCATTGAACTTGTTCCATAATATCAATTTAACGTCTCCCCATTTCTTAAATAAATTATTCATGGTACATGGGAATTAAATTGAACCAGGCATATCAAAATAAAGAATCATCTAGAAATAAATGAAATAACAAATTTTAATTATATTAATAATTATACATGCATCTTCTAAATAAATCATTTAGGAATAATAAATTATTATTAAATTTATTTTATTGTTAGACACCTATTTATTCTATGATAGAGTAATATTCATCTAATATTTATATTTTTTTAGAATGATCGATATCTTACATGTAATCTAAAAAAGTATCAGTTTTCAAATGTCAGAAGCATCACTATTAGTCACCCCAAACTAATCAAATAGGGTGATAATTTTAAATCCCCTTAAGATAGAACATCATCTGTATGTATATTTTTATAACTTTTTGTATTATTTTTATCTGTTTGATAAATTGAGAGAAACCTATCATTGGGTATGGAAAAATGCAATTTAATTTTCCTAGTGCAGCATAGTGGTTGACTAGCATCGCCTCATTTGAGAAGCTTCTCAGTTTTTTCACCTACTTATTCAGAATAAACAAAACTGTTTTTTGTTGTTTTAAATTTTAATGGAAAAATTTGATTTTTTTTGTGTTTTTTATTACTTTTAGTATGAAATGAAACATGGAAATTTAAACTATAATGTAAATATAAAAAAAATTATTTAATAACAACGGACTTGGATTTGGAGTTTGATTTAAGGAGAAATAATTATTCTCCATTAATTTTTTAATTTTAGTTTGATAATTCAAACATTAAATCTCATGTATTAATTACTATTCTTTTTTTAGAAATTTTAGAATCATTATGAGACAAAGAAATATTAATTCCAACTCCTATAATTACCTTTGATGAGACATCAAGGTCTAGGGTGTTCCATCTTCAAGGACCCAACTCTATCGATGTTGTTTCATCCATTGATTAGATCAACTCCTCTAAATGAAGAGTAAACAGATGGAAGGAGGAAAAATTGATTAAAATAAAATAATAGGAATAAATTTAGTTTTATGTCCTTGGTGGACAATCACCGAATCTGTGACATTTGCCTCACCATGCATGATACACAAATATAGCACAAAATTTAATTACACTTTAAAGAAAATTAAAAAACACATTGACCTCCTCTCAGACCAAGCCGTAGGGTCAGCCTCTCATTTCCAAGAGTAAGTGATAACTTGATGGAGGGAATGAAAGGGAAAAAGAAATATAATAAAATAAAATAATGAATAAATTTAAAATGAATGGGATGATAAAATAAAAGAATAAAACAAAAATAGAATTGGGACGAGGGAGTAAGAAAGAGATAAATAAAAATAAAACAGGAGGAAGAAAAAATGAAAAGAAATTAATTAAAATATATATAATTTATATAATTAATAAATAATGTTAAAAAAATACTAATAATAATATTAATATTAATAATAATAATAACAATAATATTTATAATTATTATTATAATAATTAAAAGAAGAATAAAATTAAATGGAGTAGAAGAAGTGGATGAATGTTGGAATGCAGACACAATTTAAATTAAAAATGCATGGAATATTTATTTATTAAAATTAAATTTAAAATTTTAAAATGAAAATGAAAAAAATGAAATTAAATAAAAGAAAAGAAAAAAATGAAGAAGAAGGGGGGAGAAGAAGAATTGCAACAGTGGTAGCTAAGCCTTCAGCTTGGGGAGATCTCCCTTCATAGTGGTGTAAAATCATGCCTTCCCAGGAGGGAAGATCCTCCTTTATATAGGTAGAGGAGGGAGAGGGGTCTTCATCCTCCTCTTCAAAGCCCTCGTAAATGGGGGAGATTCTCCCAGGAAAATCTGCATGGAATTGATCCTTGTGTGGTAGCACCCTAATTGTCGGTGAATGAGGGATGTATGTGGCTCCATGTGAACAGGGAAGCGGGACTTCATGGATAAATGCGGCAATAGTGAGTGGAAATGGGTTCTTTCATGGGCTCTGGTGGTGGGGCAGTAATGAACCGGCAGTGGCCACCTCCTCCTTCTCCTTCGACCTTCAAAATTGAAGGAGGAGGCTCGATATCTAGCATGGAGGGTAATCTTGGGCACAAGAGTTGATGAAATTGAGATTTATGGTGAGTTATAGTGGGTGGCGATGTCAGGTGGTGATGTCGTGGCAGCGACGGTGGAGTGGGGTGGTCAGTAGAGGCAGAGAGTGGCGGGGGGCGAAGGGGTGGAGGACAGCGGAGTGTGGTGGAATGTGGCGGTGCATCTTGTCCTACATCGAAACATCTTTGGGATGTGAGATTCTTTAAAAGCCTTAAGGTGGCTTCCTCAACTCAAAATTCTTCACTAGGTATGGTCTCTTAGATTCACTCTCCCCCACGTACATGTGGGCATCACATTTACACGGCCCACACTTGATCCTTTAGGCTCACTCTGCACCCGCAGGGCTTGACCACCTATGGGACACTCATAGGCCTAACCCCCCATGCTCCCTAGCTCAACAACTATCTCTCCTGAGGCTTGTTTGTTTGGGTGTCCCCTATGGGCCGCCTATAAGGCGTGTGGGTCCTTGGTGGAGGTTTAGCCCAATTGGGATAATTTTTGGACTAAACTAATAGAAAGAGTTAGAAAAATAATAACATATTTCAAAAAACATTCATAAGAATTATAGATAAATATTTAAATTAAAAAAATAAACCTTATTTCAATCATTTAACACCACTTCCATTACTCAATCCAAATTACCCATAATTTACTAAAACATTGAAAATCATGACTTTTAACGTTGAAAAACATCATGAAATGATTGAAATTTGATTAAAAATCTGCACATTATTTTGGTATGTCCAATACCACAACACTTAAACCATTATTATCCTCAAAAATAAAATCTCAATAAGGTGATTAATAGGGCATAAAAGTTATAAATATTTAAATTTTAATGTTATAAAATCAAATTATTATCAATTTTAAATCAGACATTTCAAAAGAAATTTAAATATTAATTCAATTTATTAATTTCCAAAGAAACAATTAAATCAATAATTTTACATTTCCCCATTTTAAAATGATGAAACTTATCTTCTCATTAATTCAAGTTCTTTAATTTATAATTATTGAACATTCCAAATCATGATTTACCTCTATTTTTAATCATTTCACTAATAACTCATGAAAAAAATTCAAGTAAATTTATGCTCGTATCATGAGATCGTACTTCATATCCATTGGCTTGTAAATGAAATAATTTCTCAAGTTTTCAAAGACAAAAAACACATAAACTTGCGATTTCTTGAAATTAATGTTTAAAATCAATCTAAGGCATAAGCTTGGTAGAAATTAATGTATTAAAATTTAGGCTCATGGAATAGGTTTATCTCTTAAAGAAAATTTCATGATATAAAAATTAAAATCTCAATGAAATTATCTCATTCAAAATTTAACAACTCCCACTTCCCTAAAACTCATATAAAATATATTGATCATTTTATGGATAATGAAATATTTGTACACCCTTTTGAATTTTTATAAACTTTAAATATCTTTTTCTAATAACCTTTTCATTTTTATCATTTTTGAAATTTATTCTCAGAATAATCCTCACATCCAGCACCTAACCACATATGATAAAATTCACAGGTCTAGTAATTTTAATTTTTTGTAATCCCAAATCACAACCCATTTTTTCATTTTTTCTTTGTTCTTTTTACCATTTTCCAGTTTTTTAAATTCAAGAGGGGAAAACAATGACGTATGAAGGAATCAACAACCATAATTTATTCCCTCAATAAGTACCTCTACACATTCTTCTTACAACTTATATCATCTCATTCATTATGACTCCCTTCACCCGCACATTTCAATATTAAAATATCATGCAATTTCTAAGAGGATGTTAATAATGGACCAAAATGGATTGAAATATGACTCATTCCTATAAATTTTATTCATGGTCTCTATGGGATAAAAAATATTAATGTAAAAGAGGTATTTTAAGGGTAAGTGGTTAATTATATGATGCCTCAATCATTTTAAATGTATTTTTGTATAGTAATAGATTTTATAAGTTTATATGCAATTTCAAGTATGTGGCTTGTCCCATGATCACTCAAGAAATATTCTCATGAAAAAATAGGAAGTAATTTACCTAGATATAATCATAGTAATGAATATATGATATTGTAAAATCAGTCAAGGAATGATTAATAATAAAAAAATCAATTCACAAGAATTTCAAAAATTCAATTCTTGAAAAATGGTTGGAAAATTTTATTTACATGAATCAGTCAATTCCCTAAAATTACGAGTCCTCATTTTAATATCCATTATTTACATTAGTCATCCAATTTTCCATTTTACTCATTCAATTTCATTAATATTAAAATCTGAAACATGGAATCATAGGAATCCTAAAAAACTAATGTATCCCAAACAAGTTATGTAAAACATGAATTCAAGTGGGGATATGTGATTTCATCTTTAAATATAAAAATATGTTTTGGGAGATCCTATAAAATATATCTCTAATGTAAGTGGGAGATTTTTCTTTTAATTATCTTCTAGAGGAATAATCTAAAAGAATTTTGTCATTGACCATTATCCCTTAGTAAAAGAATACCAAGAAGTGGTGATATTTGAAAGGATGGTGTGGGTAGGAGGTTTTCAATTGATTAAATCTCTCCAAGAACACATAGATATTTTACCAATTAAGATGTTTGATCCCATATATTTGTTTCCATGTATGAGTGCTCCCTGATGTAGGGAAGTACTTACAAAGCAATTTCTTTTATAGCCCATCCCATACGGTAACTTCCCCAGGCTGGAGGTTCTAGATCCATTCCTTGGATGCTCCTCCAAGAGATAATGAAAATTCCTTACAACTAACTTGATCTTCTGATACTCCTCTAGGATTGGAATTTCTATTAACATTAGAAAATTTTATTAGATACCATTTAAGGTCATTTCCTTCCAAGCCATGAAACTTTGGTAGGGGTTAGACCATACCAAATCTCAATTAAAATTATTGTTCATTATTCAGTACTTTAAGCTAATTTTCATTATTAAAATTAGTTTTATAAAGTTCTCTCAAAGTCCAAATCAATTATTCCATGTTTTTTACTATGTTTTAACTCCATAAATTCACTTTGGAAGAAGAAGAGGTTGAAGATGGGGAACTTTTCAATGGAACTGTAAAAAAATACCTCCCCTTTTTTCTATGATTTTAAGGTTCTATTTTCCATAATAGACCATTCAACCTCTAGATCAAAACTAATGAGTTGAGATAACCTGGATCTAGTCATTTGTTGAAATCATTTTAAAGGAAAATTTAAACACAAATACTAGCATAGAGGTTAAGAACTCTATGTATGATGAACACCTATCAAGGTTCTGTTAGAAAAATAATTTTTAACCTAAATAAATACAGTAATAGTTGACTTAGATTTTCTCTTAGAGATAAAAATGTTATGTGTGTTTTTTATCTTATTTTGTAGGATTAATGTGTGAAAATAGTAATAGAATAAACTAGTTTGAATTTCACTATTAATAAATAGTAGTAAAAATTATATTGGTTCTTACATTTATATTTTGAGATAGAGTCCTAACCTTATATAATACCCATACCATTCCTATAAAATAATAATTCTATTGTAAGTCCCTCTTATTCTCTCTATAACCGAGTGAAACATTACTAATATTACCTTCTATTGGAAGTATTGACTTGAGTAAGGGGGTACAACAATCACTATAAACCTAACTCACACCTAGCCTGGGGATTTGATATATTTGATCACCCTCCTCTAAACCCATTTCTCTCCATCTCATGTAGTTGAGTGATTTTTAGTGTCCATTTTGTGTAATCCATAAATATAAAGAATAAAAATTTAAAATTCATAACAAGAATGAAATATACTAAAACCTAAAAACACTCAAATAGATCCAAATTCATCAACAGAATAGAAAACCTATTATAACATTGAATTAATTTATATGTATGCATAGAGAATCTCCCCAACTCACTAGAAATGGCTTAGTGTGCCATCACCATTGGATTACTACGAAAGAAAAATGAAAGCAATTAAAAAGAGAAGATGATGTGGTAGTAACTCT
Source organism: Viscum album (assembly GCA_963277665.1). Lineage (NCBI taxonomy): Eukaryota > Viridiplantae > Streptophyta > Magnoliopsida > Santalales > Viscaceae > Viscum > Viscum album. Next base: position 586,926,330 of record OY728164.1, on the reverse strand, counting down.
TGTTTGGTGATTATGAAATAGGCCATAATCATCAAGTGAACGGTTCCTCATTTATAAATAAATGCTCTCATTTCTTCCATATTCCCTCTCCATCCATGTGATTAGCATGAGATTATATTCCAATGAAAGAATAAATTCATAATTATTCCTCAAATTCTAAACCCAATTCCTTCTCTTCGTGTCTCTTTCATGTGTACTACTCGATGGTTAGGATTTCTCCAATTCATCACAAATGACTGTTTTATATAAAAACATTTCCCCCAAGATCAAACTACATACTCTATTGTGAAGGATAGAAGAGAAAATATTTTCTTATATTTGGATTTACTGGATGTCAATGTTTTCTTGGGGAAAGAAAAAGATGTATGTAATATCTATGGTTTTATATTTTTAATTGAATTTTTATTGTCCTATATACCAGGATTAAGTGTGGTTAGGATTGATCTGAAGATTCCACTGCATTTGGGCCTTAAAATATCATAAGTTGACTTGCATGGTCTTGGACATCAATTTTGGTCTCTTCACGCTCTATGAGTTCATCTTAATATGAGCTTGGATTTTCCTCATGTTTGGATATTCACATATGTGACTCATCAACTTCTTACAACTCAAGGATCTTTGATTGATATATGGTCTTTTTCATCTATATTTGTTATCAATTTTTTAGTTTCTTTCTACTACCAGCCTGCACTATTTCTTATCATTGTGATTGGTGGATTGAGAAAAATTAAGGTCCCCATATCATCTTCGACCAAAAAAAATCATAGACCCAAGTAAGATAATATGGTTCTATAATTGAGGTAAAGACAATATGTCATAGTAATTTTTAACATGAAACAAGCTATAGAATCAGATTTTGGTATGTGCTTCTAGCTCTGGTGCGGTCTGTAAGTCATGGAACTATAGGTGAAGTGGTTAAGTGAGGATGACAATGAGGACTATATACAAGCTGGTGCAATTCAGGTGTCGTACTGATTGTCAAGGTGACACTTAGAGGAACATGTTATAGTCCATGGTGGAATTTTGTCGATCATATGGAGTGAATTGTTTTTCATCATCACAACTACAATAATGAGGGCTAAAAAGGCCTCATGGTCTTCAATTTATTTCTCAAAGAACACAAGATCTAGGAAAATTCGATCAAAAATAGCTTGAATATTCGATCCATAAACAATTTAAATTATCATCCACTGGTCAATAAATCCACCATTTGAGATGCCATCGATCAAGCCTAGTTAATCATCAAGTACATCATACTTTTGATTTTGATCGACCTTAGTGGATAAATATTCATCTCAAATGTATCAAGGACCCACCATTCTTGGACATGATCCGGTTCATAAGAACTCTAATTTTCATCATTTAAGCTAGTTCATAATCCCTTCAAATATGATACTAGCCATGATTTGGTTTTTAGATGATCTTGGGGTTTGTCTTCTATAGTTAGAATAGTGATACACGGTTAGTATCAGATTTGAATTCTCTAGCACTTCATTACACACCTTTGGATCAATTTCTTCAGAAAGCCTTCACCAAAAATCTGTGGCCTTAGTCTCGATTGATTTTTATAATCTTGATCAATTCTCATCTTCTCATATTTTCAGTTGATCGAGTTTTGATTGATCAGTGTTGAGATCACGATCGATCGCATACATGAAACGATAGATTGGAATGGACAGTCATGGTCGATTGAAGGAGAAATAACAATAGATTGAATTTGGGAAAATTTTTACTTCATGTGGCAGGTATGGTTTATTTCATAGGATAATGGAATGATCGATACAAACCTTTTTCAATTTGGTGATTGATGTCACGGTAAATTGAAAATAGGCATACGGTTGATTTACAAAGGGTCTAATCAATCCATACATTTGTAATATTATTTTATTTGTGGTCACAACTGAATTCACGGTTGATTGTGAATGATTTAATTAATTCAAAAATGAATGAAATATTCAAGATACAAAATTTTCAAATTTACAACACAAATATAAATCAGTTTCAAGAATAGGTAGATAAAGAATTTTAATAAAATAAACCCAGGATAAGATTATACTTACATTGTTGAATCAAATCTTTCCTTAAAGATCAACATTGTAACAAAACCATAAGAAATCATTCTTGCAACCAAAGCCTAAAGGACCTCTATGAAGAATTTATGATAAGGAATATGTGCATAATATGGATAGGAAACCAATTTAGAGAGTTTGTAAAAAGGGAGGAGTGGTGGTCCTTTTATAGAAAAAACATTATGGAATTCTTATAAATATATATTTCATGAGGATTAAGTATGAGATTTCATAATTTTAAGTAAAACATAAATAATAATAAAGGAATGGGTGAACAACCCTTATCTATTCATGTCATGAGATGCTATCAATTACAAAATAATTTGTCATTTGTTATTAATTTTAAGATTTTTGTATAAAATATAGTTCATGTTATTCTTATCTCCTTCTACACCCCAATCCTTATCTTATTAAATATTTTTAAATACTTTTAATTTGAATTTTTATTATATACACATTTTTTAATCAATGTATATAAATAAAATATTAAACTTTTTGAATAATATAAATTGGACAATTTTTTATATATAAAATTAGTTACAAATATATAAATATATATTTATTTATTTATAATTATAATTATAAATAAATATTTTTAAAAATATTTTTATATAGTTATAAATATATTTATATATTTATATAATTACACATATATTAATATATAAATATATATTTTTATAATGTTATATAAGTTTATTTATTGTAATTTTTTAATTATTTAAATATATATATATTTATTAATAATTGTCAGTATAGATAAATATTTTTCAATATTTTTCAATATAATTATAAATATATTTATATAATTATACATTGTGATTTGCACCGCTTTGAATTTATGATCATTGTTAAACTTGTTAAACTATATTGGTATCTACAACTCTTAAATTTTCCTCAACCAATAACATCCTAATGTGGATTCTATGATGTCAATTGTAACAATTACGCCACACAGATAAAGGTATGAGTTGAGGTGTTTTCCTTCATCCGTTATCCCCAATTTATTTTAATAAATGTTCTTCTCTCAAAAAAAATATAATATCTTCTAGAAGAATAAATAACTAAAATGATTAGAATTTATATTAATTTCTATAGTAGTGGAATGTATAAAAATATTTACTTTTTCCTTTTGAAACTATTGCACATAAATTCCGATGCCTTTTCTTCACCTCACCAATTATGATGCCTTCCTCGCCACACATTGGTTTTACTTTTCAATTTCTATATTTATTCTAATCACTTGTTCGGTGGATGCTTTAATCAGTTCTCTAATCCAGCTTATAAGCTGAGCTTATTATCTAATGTTATTAATGTTGTTTCATAGATGTAGAGTCCTTGGTTCATGGTTCACCAATTCATTGAATGTTCTTTCTGATTATGATATGGATTCATTATTTCAAGATTATCAAATTATTATGTAATGATAATTAAAACAAATAGAGAACTTTTCAGGAAGAATGATTCTATCATTCAATTGAAACTATAAGGTTGTGTCTGGTGGGATAAAATCATTTTGATAGAAGATGAATGTAAATTGAAATGGAAAATGAATATTCAAAGGAAAGAAAAACGAATTTGAATACATTTTTAGCATGATGAAATTTCTTTATAGAATGTTCATATTATGTTAATACTAAAAAAATAAATTTTAAAAATATCAAAAAAGTCATTTTCTTCCTCACACATTGGTGCTAGGCCATCATAGTCCCATGTCACTTTAACCCCCCCCCCCCCCACTATCATTGTCAAACTAGCCCACAATGATTCCAAATGTGGCATTTATATCTCCTTTAACAAATTGGTATAATGTATCTCACAAATGGATCTTCAACAATTAGAAAACATAATTGGTTAAATAATCACTATTTTATCATTATTATCATTCTGATCAGGAGAGAGTTTGTTTAAATATTCAATAAGTACATCTTTTTCTTATTCAATTTTGGGAAGGGTATGTCCAAAACATGTGGAATTATTAAATCATATTTTACTTGATTAGTTTTTAAATTGGTAAATGAAATATAGAGACTCTAGAGACATAAAAGATGTCCAATGAATATGCTCCGTACAAATTAAGTGAAATCAAATAAAAATAACCTTTGAAAATATTTTGTGTGTGTATATCATAGAAATATGATAAATGAAGTGTCCTAAATAATGTATCATGTAGATTTAAACATTCCTATTTTCTATCCAAATTATTTTGAAATCATCAAGATCATAACATAAATATTATTGATCAAAATAGTCAAAATCTTTATGTTTTTTGATTTTTTTCAATCATCTTTTTCATATATATACATATTTGTGTGTGTGTTTATGTTTCTATATATACATAGACACTATGGGAGGGTGGGTGGGAGAGATGAAGGGATTTAAACTATATTAAAATCTACATTGATTGAATATGTGTTTCTATCATTGGTAGAGATTATCAAGGAACTAAAGACAGAACATTCTAAATCATCCTAGCATGCTTCAAAAGCATTATCAATCATCGAACATGGATATTCAAAGGATCCTTCAAATTCAATATGATTGCGTATTTATTTTTTCTTGGAATCAAGAAGGCTTTATTGGATCGGAGTGCTCATAAGATCTCTTTATCAATGAAATTTAGGAGAGATGAAAGATACTCTCTCAAAACCATGGGGAAATAGTGCCTCAAATTAGGGTTTAGTTTTTAACTATATAAGTATTTTTAACATATAAAAATTTCACATTAGACCTTTATTAAGTCAACCCTTCCTAATTAATTTATGTGTCGTAAAAAATCATATCATGTAGATTTGAACGTTTCTATTTGTCGACCAAATTATTGTGAAATAATCAAGATCATACTAGATTCATGTATATAATTCATTGAATGGTCTTACTGTCTATGATATGGATAAATTAAGTTATGAATATCAAATACTAATGTTATGTTAATTCAATAAAATAGTAATCTTTCCAAAAATAAATTTAAAAACATGTTTAGAATGATGAATCTTCTAAATAGAATGTTTATATTATATTAATACTGAAAAATAAAATATATGTGAAAAAGATCAAAAAAATCATTTTCTTCCTAACACATCTCATAGGTGCTAGGCTGTCATAGTCTCTTGTCTCCTTCAAACCCCCTCTAGCGTGGTCAGAATTGTCCACAATGATACAAAACGTGGCATGTAGGCCTCCATTAACAAATTTGAACTGTATATAACTAATGAATATTCAACATTTAGAAAACATACATGGTTCAATCATCACTATTTTATTGTTATTATAATTTCAATCAAGAGATTGGTTATTTAAATCATCAATAAGAACATATTTTTCTTATGATAAGTTAATAAGAGGATGTCAAAAACATGTTGAATAATTCAATCAGATTTTTCATGAGTTGTTTTTAAATATTCAATTTCATCATATAGACTCTATAGACATAAAGGATATCTAAATAATATGATCGGTACAAATTAAGTGAAATCAGGTAAAAATAAACATTGAAAATATTTCCCACATGTTTATCAAAGAAATAATATAAATTATATGTCATAATACATTATATCATGTGGGTTTGAACATTTCTATTTGTTGACAAAATTATTGTGAAATCATCATGATTGTTGAATTATGAATATTTATCAAAAAATTAAAACTTTTGGCTATTTTTTTAGTCAACTTTTCATATATATATATATAGGGAGAAAGGGAGGGATGGAGGGATGAAGGGATTTAAACTAAATTAAAATCAGTGTTAATCGAATGTGTGTTTCTCTCACTGGTAGAGATTGTCAAGAAACCAAAGACAAAACTTTCGAGATCATACTAGAATGCTTCAGAAGCTTTATCGATCATTGAAATTCGAAATCTGGGTGCTATCATGGATAATAAAAATCTCTTTAGACTTCAAATTGATTGTGTAATAACTGTTTCTTGGACCCGAGAAGACATTCTAGGATTGGGGTGTTGAGATGATCTCTTTCATTCAAATAAATTTAACATATGAGAAATACTCTCTCAAAATAAGAGGGTGGGAATAGCGCCTCCAATTAGGGATTAGTTTTTTTACATATATACGTAGTTTTAACTTATGAAAATTGCACATTGGACCTTTATTAAGTCAACCCTTCCAAATTAAATGATGTTTTACAAAAAATCATATCATGTAGACTTGAACGTTTCTATTTGTTGACCAGATTATTGTAAAATTGTAAAGATCATAGCATGAAATATTTTTGATCAAAATGGTCAAAATATCTATCATAATCTTGATAAAATTCATGTTGAGTTTCCAAATAATACCATGTCCATAAAAAAACATTACCTATACACTATGGAGGTTGACCATACAATTATCCCTTCAACTCAAGTGGGAATAATAATAAAATTATCAATTATCTGAGAATTTTAATATTTACAATTAAATTAAATCCTAGTTCAAATATTTGAAATATAATAATCAATATAAGTCGTTCAAATATTATATTGTTTGGACTCTCAAACATTTCTTATTAAGTCACATTGAATATTGATATGCATCAATCCACCATAAAAATAGGATTTTTATAGAGGAATGACATTATGATTACCATATATCAAAACCATGATTTCCTAATCAAAACATTGTCCATGTATATTGTTTTTTATTGAAAGAAACTTTTTACAGGGTATAATTTCTTTAATGAATTTAGAACCAATTTTAACCAATGTAAAATTTATCTATAATTGAAAATTTCAAGTCATAGATCACTATTTAAAGGTAAGTACATGGTTATATGTATAATTTCCAAAATCATCATATTCATTCATGTTAAAATAACTATAATAATGAAACAAATTAATTTATTACTGTTAAAATAAAGTATCTAATAATATGAGTCATAGAGATATTTAAATTTTCACTTCACAACTATTGACTCCATTCTATTAGGATTCTAGATAAAATGGATTTTAACTCCAAATACCTGAGTTACATCAAACAAAATGAAAACTAAAAATTTTGGTTTCTCCTCCACGCGTGTTTAATTGAAAATTTCTAACAATAATCACAATTAATTCTTAATATAATGAGGTTGAGAATAATTGAAAATTAATTCTAAATGAATGGGATTTTGATAATATTATCAAGAAAACATTATATATATATTTTCAACACGCTATTTTCTAATCTAGTTTCACTATAGAAAAATTAATATATAGTTACTGTTTTTTTGAGTGGTTAGAGGTTGTTTAAACCATCATTAAATGATTTAGTGATGGTAAAATGAACCACCATAAATTTCATTTTTTCAGTAAATTTTTATTTATTTAATCCTATTTTGTATCATTTTATATAAGATTTGTTTTTACCATTTGGTGACGGTTTTAATTGAAAAATATTTTATTAAATAAAAAAATAAAAAACACCACTAAACAATTTAGTGTTTGTATTATTTTTAAAAAAATAAAAATGAACCCCCCCCCAATATTTATAGGGGTTGTTTTGATTAAATATTGTTGGATTAAACTCCCTCTAAAGTAAAAAAAAGTAATAAAATTAATTAATAAAATATAATTTAATTAAACATACGTCAATTTAAAATCACAGACAATGTATTCAATAATAATATAAAAAATATATATAAATGAAACAAAATTAAAAATATATATATATATATATAATATCAATAGTATTCAACAACTATCTATTACACATTTAGTTATCATTAATATACAATCGATAACAAAAGTCCAACATGAATCAGCCCTGAACCAACCACCTCTATCACTCCACCACTTCCATCACTATCCAACCACCATCATCGCTATATCTATCCCCAACCTACTTGGAAGACATCAAATAACCATAAAATTAGGTAAATAAAAACAATAAAAAATCAAAAAAAAATGAAAGTAATAAGAAACATTTACAGTTGAATCTAGGAGAATGTTTACCAAATATGTTAAAAATCAAGTATAATTGATCCTGAATACCCTAGGAAGAGTATCATGGATCGGAAGCATTTTCCCCCACCTACTCCTAGCATTCATTGCCTATAAATACAACCATAAAATTTAAAAATTTGAATAAAAAACACAATAGGGGCATCAACTACAAAAAATAGAAAAATAGACAACAAAACCATGACATTAAATTCAATTTTAATTTTTTAAAATTATGGAATATCATTAAATTTTAGTAACATATTGATAAATTAAAATACCTAAAAATTAAACTATATCATGTTAGAGTCAGAAAAATTCATTGTTTTCGAAATAGATAAATATATATTTCAATCAAATCATGAATTTCTGATCAACATTAAATGCAGAATGATTGTAATCTATATCATTCTATGATATCTCATAATACCTCATGTTTTAATCACTATAATAGATATTTATAACCAATTATCCATGGGATTTCATCCTACATTTCAACATAATAAATTCATAGTAGAAAATAAATCCATGATATCATATCAATCCTTTCAGAAAAACATGAAATGAGAAATAAATACTAATGTGTTGAAATCACGATCTATTAATATAAATAAAACATATAAAAAATGAAATGTTATGTCATATGAAACATATTAAAATAAAAAACAACATCTCATTTATTATAAATATAATAATAAACCAATTGCATGAAAAAAACAACTATTTAATAAAAAAATAATATCTCACTTTTATATATATAATGAAAATTTATTAATTAAAAATTAAAAATAGTAAAAAATATATCACAGTACAACAAAGTTAAGAAAATAAACCAAATAAATAAATATTAGTTAATAATTTTTCAACAATGTCTTATAAGTAATCAATCAACCTTAGTAAAGTACTGATGTTGAAATAAAAATTAGAATAAAACATGTCAATTTCCAAAGAAATTCATATAATATATTTGATACTTACATTTCATATATAATTATCATGAATTGAGCTCTAAATTTATGTATTTAGGATGAGATATCTAACTTGAAATTCCCTTAGGTGCAATTTATATCGTCCTCTATAATGTTGAAACCATGACTTTATTCATTAGAAACCACCCCCAATCATATATTTTCTTACAAGAGTCATATTCTTTCACCTTTTATTTCAACCTTCAAATTTCATTGTATGCTTACTAGTTAATGACACTACTTAAGCCCCAAACAAATGTTCTAATGGTAAAGGATGATAGTGATCTATAAATACCATTTTATGTGGTTGGTCCTAAACTCTTCCCCTATAGATGCATTATATGATCCATCCCTAAAATTGGTATAACCAAATCATTTTGGGAAACTGATGATGTTTGTGTGAGGTTTTCATAACAAACTTCTTAAAATCAATCATGTAAATAATAATGGTATGAAACATATAGTGTGAGCAAAATTGTAAGGGAAATTAAAAATTCTACGGCTAGATTGACATATTGACAGTAAGTCTAGTGAAGCACAACCTAGTTATCAGATTGAGGATCTTGTGTGAATTATATAAGAATGATAAATAAAAACCCAAAACATACCTCATTTAATTTTGGTCAAATGTGTATTGGTCTCACTAGAATTTATTTTTTTACGAAACTAATTCCATAACCTTATAGATCATCCAAATTTTCTTTAAAAGCTTTATCGATCTTTGAAATCTAAAATACCATTGCTATAAATAATAACAAAAGTCACTTCTGACTTCAAATTGATTGCATAAGAAATATTTCATCTACCCAGTAAGGTGTTCTTGGATCGGGGTTCTCGAAACCTCTCTCTCTATCCCTATGGAACGTGAATGATATGGGAAATACTCTCCCGAAATCATGGTAGGAATAGTTCCTCGCGTTAGGGTTTAATTTTCTACTTATAGAAGTTGTTTTAACTTATGAAAATTTTACATTGAACCTTTATTTTGAAACCCTTCCAAATTAAACCATATTCAACACTTATGACCAAGTGAATACGTCAAAAACAACATAAATACATTATCACATAATTTCAACATTAAAATTCATAAGGTGATAAAATAAAATACATTAACTCGACCATTCTCTCCTGTAAAATTTTAAACAAACCTTAAATAAATATTCAGTCATAAAATATTTTTCTTTTGTATTTAAACAAAACATATGAAAACCTAGAGTAAATAAATTTAGCACTTATTATTTTAAACTTGAAAAATAATGAATTTATTTTTTTCTCTTGTTCATTCAAACATGGACATAACCAAACCCCCATTGTGGGTTTCATAATGTCCTAAAATCCAATTCACTGGAATTGGATAAGCTTTTGAATATGCCATTCATGTGACCTTATACTCCCCTATCATGATAGAATCAAGTCATACTCATAAACCAAGAGTGGTATCAAGTAACACATCATGACCCCAAAGGATATAAGTTTTAGTTAAAGAAATGACAACCACCTGTAAGTATGAAATTTATAATATAATCTATCTGCATCATGATATCTCATAGTAAAGGTGAATCATTTGTTTTACCGTCCATACCTA